>JACCHX010000001.1:2016250-2762500 GCA_018907135.1 Kradibia gibbosae | reverse complement strand
CCCCCCTCTCTTGGCGCGAGCCAAAGAAGGGGAGGATCCTATGCCACGAATGTGCGATTCTGTGCGAAGGGCACCGATGAAGAGTCTTCATTGGTCGAGGATCAATTTTACGCGCGATCGTCTAATGCCAAAACGGCGCGGATATGGTTTGGCCGTAAAGCTTGCAGCATTGATTGGCGAAAAAAACATCGTTGACTCTTTGTCATTTGCGAATGCACGAATTGTCCAGGCGCGGCACTTAAAAAGACGACCCTTTCTTTTGTCGTTGTCGTTGTCGTTGTTGTTGTTTTTTTTTTTTTTGTTTTTTGTTTTTTTTGTTTTTCCCAACAATAGAAGACGAATTCTGATGCTGAAGCAAAATTACCGTTGCGCCGGATGCGGCATGAAGGTGGCAGCGGAGTACGCCAACAGATTTCGGTACTGCGAGTACTTGGGGCGGTACTTTTGCACCGGCTGTCACACCAATCAAGTGACGCTTATACCCGGCAAAATTCTAACCAAGTGGGACTTCAACAGGTGGGCTCGAGCCAATTGATTATTCTCGGCCTCGATAATTAATTGCCTCCTCCGCACTTTTCAGGTATCCCGTGTCGAATTTTTCCTACAGACTCCTGGATCAGATGATGATAGATCCGCTCTTTCGAGTCAGCGATCTGAATCCGTCGCTGTACCGCAGGATAAAGCAACTGGATCGCACCAAGTTCCTAAGGACTCAGCTGTTTTATTTGAAAGATTTTCTTTTCACCTGTCGCTTCGCCACAGAGTTAATATACATAAACACACATATATATATATTCTTATACCTGAGAAATTTCTCTCTTTCTTTCTTTTTTTTTTTTTTTTTTTTTTTTATTTACCTTTACTTTTCTTTTCTCATCCATTTTTAGTACTCAAGAAACATTAAAGAGAGAACCTAATCACATAATTTCCGATCCTCACGTTTACTCGATGCAAGATTTTACCCAAGTCAAAGCTGGAATACTTCCGTTGGAGTTGAATAAATTGGTCCAAGAGTGTCGTAAGCACGTTGCCGAGTGCGTGGTGAGGAAAAAAAAATTTTTTTTTTTTCATCCGATTTCACATTAGGGAACTCGTTGTTTTTATAACGGCTACAAGTGCGCATTACAGCGGTCTTCGTTATACAATACGGACTAACGAGGAAAATAATCGTAAATACAAAAGTCACACGGCGCATCGTTACCTTTACACGAGCCCTTATAAATTGTTTGTCAAATTTATGAAAAAAAATCCGTACTGAACTTTCAGGCCGGACGAAATTGTCGTTGAGCCCTTATATATGTATCTCGCAAAAGATTAAAATTCTCATAGCGATACAAAGTGATTCGTATTAATTGCCGAGAGCGCGACTCACAACGTACAAGATTTAATTATTTTACCGGAAAGCGACTGCACTCGCAACAAAGCCATAAAAACGGCAGGCCAACGCTGCTTTCGCCGATACGATCACGTCTTCGGGAGCTTCGAGTTTGGTCGGTGCGCGGCCCAATAGGTCGGCCATCCTCGTTTAAAATGTTACACGACCAACCGGTCGCGGACACGGTCGCACTACGCGCGATTGAGAATCGCGACCTTTCGAATGGCTCGTCGGCTGGGGGGAAAAAATCGATTGGCCCCCCCCCGACCCGGGGAGGGAGCGTCCGGGCCAAAAGATCCGACGTCGCGCTCGTCGCGGAGGCGATCGCGCGTTAGCCCGGAGCAGGAGGAAAGGGGGGGAGCGCAGCGGGACAAAGAAACCGAGGACCGATCCCTACGATGATGCTTTCAGCTCTGCCAGGCCCGTGGCTTCGTCTGCGAGCTCTGCAACTCCAAGGACGTGATGCACCCCTGGGAATTCAACAAGGTCATTAGGTGCGAGAGCTGCGGCACCTGCTACCACAAGAACTGCGCCAGTGACAGCGGCAAGGGGGGGCGGAAGAGGGGGAGAGTTCGACTGCAAGAGGTGCAGTCGGTTGCGGGCCTGGCGCACGTCCAAGATCGAGTCCCGCAAGGGCCCGAGGTGATCCGAGGCCCTCGCTTGCCCACGGCCTCCTCCCCTACCCCTACCCCGCGACTTAGCGAGCCCTTCGTCCAGGATGGCAGAGATCGACCAAGTATTTTTCCCCGTCTGCGAATACAGGTGCACTTGTCGCTGCAGTTTATACGTACATACGTACACTGTGTATTTATACATATATACATATATATACATATAAGTGCGTGTGTGGGTGTGCGTGTATTTTTTTTCCTTTCGCCATTTAATTTACTCGGAACGACGCTGGCCTCCTTGGGCGGTGCTAACAGTCTTGCAAAATACGATGCATCGAACCGACAAATATTTACGAGCAAAGGCCGCGCAAAAGACTCACCCGTTGAGAGATACTTCATTCGGTTCTTCTAGCTTTCGAATATCTCCACTTTCCGTATTCTACTTTAAGTACTATTATTATTATTATTATTTTAATCACCGCTTGGGTCGGCAGTGGGCGACGGCGTACTTTATCGATCGAGCAACTCGGTAAAGCTCATTGTTTCGGCCTATAATTGTACCAGTACCCCCCCAAGGGATTTCTTTTATCCTTTCTTCCTTTCCTTTCAAAGCTACCACCAGGCGCAAAAGCATTTCCAAACGATCGGCCGGTCTACTCTCGTCCAGGGGCCGATCTCGGATCCCGACCTCGCTCAGACGTCTTCTTCTGGCTCGGGCTCTCGGGGAGGCGCGCGGTGCTGCTCGGGCGGCGACCTCCCCCCCCACCCCCAGGATCCCGCGGAGGTCTCCTCGCTTTTCCAACGGTGCACAGCGGAACGTTCGCGAGCCAGGGCCCCCCGAGGGCGTCGTACCCCGTTGCGGCGACGCCACTCGAGCCGCTTCGATCTTGGCCCACGATGGGGCCAAGAGCTTCCGGGACGAAAGACTCAACGAAGGTACGCCCGGCTGCGGAGAGAAGTTATAGCTATCGATCGCGCGGGACGATTTTCCAGCTGGGATCGAGTCGCAGCGCTGAGGCTGCTGAGATTCGAGAGAGAGAGAGAGAGAGAGAGCGAAGTATCGGATTTGTCTCGCGAGCGAGGTAGAGGTACTGGCCCAATCCCGATAGCGAGGCGGCGGAACGTTGATTAAAAAATGACCTAACTTAAAATCGTTTGACATAAGCCACAGCGACAAGGACGACGAAAGAAAGAGCAGGAGGAAGCACAGAGGAATCGATACGATGGAGGCTCTCTCGTGATAATTATTCGCGCGAGCGCATCCTATATCCAACCGCGTGTTACCGAGCCAATCGACGAAGCCAGACGCGCTTCTCCGTCACGGTTATCCAGATCTACGGGAATCACGGCGCCGATCGGAGACGCGACTGCGGATTTTGAGCTTCCCAGCCGTGAGCAACGGCCGAGATGTCGCCGATCTTACGAGCACGGGGTATTAACAGTATTAAGGGGGGCCCCCCCCCGGGGGATCCATTAGACGTGGCCCGAGTCGTTCCCCTCCCCCCCCTCCTCCCCCCAACAAAATTACCTCGACACATTTATAGAAACGGGAGAGTACCGTTGGCAGAGCCCTTTGATAAGAAGTCACCCACGGACCAGGGAAAACAACAACTCGGCCGTCGAGATGAGCGCGGTAAAATGCGCGGCAACGAAATCGTCCCAAAGTCACGAGCATCGGGAAAGTCGTCACCGATCGCGAGGACGGGGGCGGGCGTTAACGGAGACCGCCCTTGGCTCGACTTAGGCTGCACGAGCAGGGAGGGGCGGGGGCGCGCATACCTCGGCCGATGGCAATCGCGAATACGAGCGCGGCAAAAATTTGCCCCTCGGCGCGAGACGATTATTTTTACCCTATCCCGATTTTACGCGACTCGCTGCCGTTGCGCACAGTCCGACGCGGATCCCGCGAGCCGCCAAGGCTTACGGGAGATCTAATCTATCTCGGATGCTGGGGGTGGCGCGAGGGGGATAGCGACAGACGAGAGGATTCATCGACGAGGCCTCAAGCCGGACACCCGGCCGATTTCGCCCCGATTAAGAAGGGAAAGCCTCCTACCGCCATTTATGGTTTCCCCTCCGCGGTGCGACCGCGTTTCAAAATTCGGACGATCGAGAGGAGCCGAACGAAGCGTCGGTTTTTTTTTTTCGCGTACCAGGGGGATCGTGCTTACTAAAGGTAGTGAGGCCCACTTTTTTTTTCATTTGAATTTGAAGATTGTTCGCCCCTTGCCTAAGATCGAGGCAACGCCGCGCGTGTGAAGAGACGTCGAAATAAGTTTACAATGGTACGCGGTAAATTTTGACAATTTCAAATGTATACGTATATGTGTATGTATGTATGTATATATGTATATATAGATTATATCTGCAGAAATAGTTTCAAATATAAAATCGATCCGTTTATATGAACGTGAGGTGGTATCGTAAGACTTAAGCATAAGTATTGAATTTTTTCTTTTATAATTATAATTATAATTATTATTATTATTATTATATGCGAATATAAGTTTAAAAATGACGTTTAAACGTGACCATCGAGTAATGCTTGTATTTATGCAAATGAGATGAAAATAAGTTGCATACACAAATCGCGACATAAACAATAATTCGAAATTGTGCTCTGATTTTTAATCGGAGTGTGCTCTGATAAAACTCGGGATTAGAGGCTTTTCGAGCTGGACATTACAATAACAAGAATCAATTACACAGTCGTACATCGTATAAAAATAAAAAAAATGAGAATTATAAGTTTCAAAATCATATATTACTTTTAAATATATAATCTTTGCCTGCCTTCACTCGTCGCTCTACAAAAGTTCTTTTTAAAAAATTTAATAATGCTTGATCAAAACCTCTTAATTTAATTGTATATTCGCTTGAATATAGACAAATTTTATAATACAATAATTACAAAGTGAATATAAACAATATATATGTATATAACATTAAAAGGACACCTGTATGTAAGCTAATAAATTTCTTAACACTGAATATACATTGTGAATCAGTATAATTAAATCGATGTGATATTTAGTATGTAGTTTAGATAAGATATCTATTTATAAGCTACGTGTACTTTTTTTTTTAATAATTCACTGGTTACGAGTACCTGATTTACATGAAAAATTTTTGTATTTAAAAGACATTACTGTAAATATGCATTAACTTGTTATTTATTTATTAGCATTGTAATTTTTTTATAATAATATATGAAATAAAATCCTAAAAAGTTTATTCGTTTCTTTGCATTATTGAATAGAATAATAAAAAAAAAAAAAAAAAGAAAAAAAAAGAATAAAAATAACTTAAGAGCTAGAAAAACAATTAATTCTTAAAATTTCAGTCACTAATTATTCGCACAAACACTCACTGTCCTAACAAAACATTTAATAATAGTACACTTGTTGTTGGTAAAAAAATATCATTATGTACATTGTTAAACATTTAGTATTAAAAATGTAGAACCTTTATTGTTATTTACAGATGATTTTTTTTTTTTTTTCATTTAAACACATCAACGGAGAGTTCTTTCATCGATCAAAATATAATATAAAAAATTTATTTCTAAATTAGCGTTAAAATATTCTAAAAAAATTTAGAACGAAAGCTGTTCAAAATTTGATGAAGTTCTCTTTACCCATTCATTTTATAATTTAAAATTAGAGCAACGCTTTATTATTAAGTAAAAAATCAGAAACTTCATAATTAGCTATCACATATAAATGATATTGCTTTGCTCTCTGGAAGAAAATTTGGCGATACAATTGTTACATAATCCTTAATGCGTATTTCGAAGAATAAAAAAAAAATAATAACGACGAATAAAGATAAATTATTTTGTAATTAAAGAATCCTTTAATCGATTTCTCGACAGTCAAAATTACAAGTACTAGCAATCGATGAAACAATAAGAGATTTACTATTTATGAGTAAGAAAATATAGCTTGAACATTCAATTTGGATATCAATTAGAAAGTGAATGTTAAACTAGATTTATATTGTTAACAGTCTGTAAACAGTGATATACTAAGTTATTACAGAATCAGCTTGAAATAACACAAGTCTTATTCTCATTTTTTTCTAAGGTCAATTTTTAGTTTCTTTGTCAATAAAGTCAATAGTGCATTATACAAAGCTTTTGTACATTCTCGTAATATGTGTTTACACGTAAAAAATTGAAAACGGTCAGAATACATTCGACGGACATGAGCTAATGTTTTTTTTTTTTTTTTTTTTTTTATAAAAGTAAACAAAATATGTGTAGAATTGTATACATAGACAAAAAAAGGTTTTTAAAAATTCGTCGAAATAGAATACGTATATAAAAGTATGATGCTTAAGCCGATTTTTTTTTGTTGTAACAAATATAAATCTAAAGTGGCTAGATATTTTGAACCACGTGTAACATGTTCGAAGTGTCGAGGTGAAAAGACAAAAATTTCACTTATCTTGACCTATTTCAATGCAGCTGCTTTAAATTATTATTATGATTTATTCTAATCGAGGCCTTGGCTCATTGTCAACTGTTATCACACAAATGTTACAAGAACATCGAAATACGCCATTCGATGTTCAAAATTATCATTCCTTTTGCGTCTTTATCCTTCATTTCGGATTCGAGCTATCTTGCAGTCAAGGTTCCTATTTTCAAAAGAACCCCGTAATTGGTGCATCAATTTATGCAGCCAGTGTTGATTTTTCAGACTTTAATACTTCAGTTTAGCTAGAGCTAATTATAAATCTAAGACATCTTTCAGCGGCACTTTCGCTACTTCAAAAAATATCCTGAAACAAAATTGGACTCGTTACTTTGCTTGCACAAATATTCAGCGGCGAGCGCCGCGAATAGAACGTTTGCTTATTAATTTATTTTTCCTTTCAAGATTTTTTAAACATTCATCGCTGAAAGCAGCGATAACACTTGAACACAACGCTAAAAGTTTTTTAATGCACAAAATCATCAATGTTACTTATCGTACTCTATCGGTATTACTTGTGAAATAATTTTAATTTTACATTTTGTTATAAGATCGTTGAAAAGCATTATTTTGACATTTCTCGTAGTTTTGAAATGACTTGTTAAAGTAGCAATCGAAAAAACTAATAGTTCCAATTGGCTACAAAATCAAATCGTTGTAAAACTTTTCGGTCACGGTATGAAATGCAAAAAGGCAACTTTTGTACGATAATATTCGAGTCGATAGAAACTCGGTGGTAACGGTAAAAAAAAAAAAAAAAAAAGAAAAGAAAATAAAAAAGAAAAAAAGAAGCAAATACAGTCGAAAATGCCATCTACTAACTTGTGATTATATTTATTCCGAACAGTCGAAAGAGCGTCTTTGTGCTTCTTATGTAGACCTTCATTTAAAGCCAGAACAATGTCCGAGAAGTCAGACAATTTATAACCCGTATAATATTCTAATGTTTTTGTCCAGTCTCCAAGATCTTTCATTTGTAATGCAAGGTATAAGGCTGCTGCTGCCATTTTACTATCACTATACGATATCATTGAGTAATCCATCAGCGAATACTCCAGAATATATCGTGCCAATGTCAACGTTGGCATCGAGACCTTTGCGCACTAAAATTGCAAAGCCATTAGTGATTTGGAGAATTACCATTGTTTCTTTCTTTTACTTCTTCCGTACATTTGAATTCGTGAAAAAAAAAAACAAAAAACAAAATTATCACCTTATACTTGTAATATGAAAAAAAAAACAGATACAAACCCTGGCATAGCGTCGTAAAAATCTATAAGATAATGGTATCCCAAGATTGAAGTCCATTACTTTAAGAACGTTCATTTCCATTCGAGTTAATTCTCGAAGCGAATAAGCACCGTCACATATGTACAAAAAGTCTTCTATCATCGGGGGGATTCTCTCCTTTGAAAAATCAATTATTACAGGTTGATTATTAGGAATTACAATGTTACTTGGGAATCTTGAATATATCAATTTTACAATCGTTGTAAAAAAAAAAATTGCACGTAAGGAAATACTGTCAATTTATATCTCGATTAGAGCAAATCGGTTGGATCGATTATAAATCGCATAATTTATTAATCCATTTATATGTAAAAATGTTTTCCACGTTATTTTCATATGTGGTGGAGGGGGGGGGGTGCAAGATTTCACGATGATTATTGATATAAAAAGATTTTAAAGGAAAAACATCAGGAAATGGTCTATAAGACAATATCGTATAATATATTTCGTGAAAACTGGATGAAAATAAAATGGAAAACAATTGCGAGATAATTGAATAGAAAGAATGCAAATGATGGAAAAGAGTTTGCGAGGTCGAGGTGAGAAAAATAGGCCGAATTTCGATAATGACGATAAATAATGAATGACACAAGAATGAATTGACGGAGGTCATTGGGAAATCTAAAATTCAAAAACGAAGCCCAAAGGAAAGACTTGAAAGTTGGACTTGTGAAGGCCTTCATATATATATATATATATATGTATGTATTGACTTAGAAAAAAATTATGCAATAATGAAAACTTGAAATATGAGCGAAGAAAATTCTAAAAACACGAGGTAAGTCAATCGACGTTATTGGCAACGGAGGAGAGGAGAGCAGGATCCACGACGCGGATAAAACAGATGCGAAATCGCCAGCCGAGGGCAGACAATAGGAGGCAATAATGCAATGCCGGTCGAGCCGTCCAATGTTACTCACGTCGAATTTGCTAGCGATATAAAGGCTCGCAGCCCCGAGAAGCTGGAGGGTCTCTTTGCCGACCGTGACCTTGGTTAGATAAAGATCCACGAGTTTCACGGCCAGGTAGAGGGTCTCGTGGTTCAATTCGAAGGATTCTTGGACGGCCACCATCCAGTCGACGAGGAGCGAGCGCATCCACCGGGAGAGGCACACCTGGCGCTCCATGTAATCTCCGATCGGGAAGAGATTCTCCCGGCCCTTCAGGTACTCGAATATGTCCATCGCGTATTGGGGCACCTGGTGCGGGTCGTGCCAGTTCTCGGCGTCGAAATCCCATTGCACGTCGCTGGGCAGGGCCGGCTTCGGGGCCGCTTTCCGCCGCAGGCAAGGTATCATCGCCTCCGCGTTCTCCTTGGCGAGCCCCCCTGCCGGGGCCTCCTTACTCTCTACTGCCGACGATTTCTTATCCGAGTCCTGGAAAATTAATCATTTATCCCTGCATCCAGTCGAAACGGGCGCGGCTCGCTTCGCGCTTCCCTCGAGATAATCACGGGCTTAACATTGATCCTCGCTGCGCGAACGAACAGCTTTATAAGAATGTTTTATTTTTTTTTCTTTTGCTTTGGGAACGCGCTGCCGGTTTTGATATTGATTTTTCTCAACCGATTTGCCATTTTTACCGAGCGTTCAAGGCTTTAAGAATTATTCTACTGTAAAAAATACCGACCATACACGTAGTCGAACTCGGACGTTTAAAAAACAAGTGCAACTTCTAATCTGGCTAAGTTTAATGATTTGGTAATTTTATGAAAGCTAATTAATCTTACGATTATCGATACATTTTTTTTGTTTCCTTTTACAAATTTCATCGTTTTAACTTTAATATCTCAGTTTTATGAAAATTACCATTGTACCACACAAATCATTCCAAATTAAATACCTAATGTCTTCTGGGGGGAGGTGGAAGCGCTTCTTATTAGTGCGCTTTACCAGGTGTGTAAATATAAAATTTAAATACTGATATCTTAAAGATGCTTTACGCATACATAAAATAGAATTTCAATTGTTTGTCTTAACAAAGTAATTTTTCTTTTTCATTATTACTTGCAAGTATTTGCAATTGTTGTACGCCGTGACTCACTTTAGTAGAAGTTTTAGACGATTGCTTTGTATTTTCTTCTGGAAAGGTTTCCAATGCACTAACATACAAAGAACTTTCATCTGATTTTTCCAAGTCCACACTTCGTCTAAGATTGATCACTTTATTAGGGGGTTCCGTTGTTTCATCTCCTTTTTTCACCGACGGTTTGACCCTTGTTACTGGTTTAGTCTTTGTATTAACAGAATCATGCCTACCTAATATTTTATCTAATGGCCTTAGCGTGCTAGATATTTGAGTGTTAGCTTTACCAGTTTGATTAAAAGCGATTTTCTTTGTCATTTTCTTGGCATCTTGTAGTTGAACAACTATTGTTTTACCAATTGCCTAGAATCAAAATGTTACAAATTTTAAAAGGCACCAGTAATTTACGTAAAACAATACTACCGTTTCAGCAGTACTTTAGAATAAATGCATATATACATATATGTTTGTATATGAAATAATTTTTGTTAAAATATACAAATACTTGATTATGTATTTTCAAACTTTAACGTACATTTGTGATGTTTCCAAGAGCTGATCGTTTCGTTATTTTGTCCTTCAAAGGTGACGCTTCAGCTTTTCTTTTAATTCGAGTATCCTTGAACACAATTGCTTGGTTTTTTTGTTCTATATGCATATTGTTAATAATTGTATTTTGTTGGCGAGTTACTGATCCTCGACGAGTGACTACTCCTGTGACAGTATTTGTTTTGATTTGTGTACTTAGTACCTTCGAAGGTGCCATTTTGTAGATTAGTTATCTATATTGTAAATAAGTCCTGTGACATAATTAAAAAAATTAATTAAAAATTCGATACAAACACGTCAATATAATTTCAAATTTTAATTAAAAAAAAAAAAAATAAATAAATAAAATAGATTTAATTAAAAATAATTTTTTAAAATATTTTAGTTTATTTAAAAAAAACTGGATTTTCAATCCAATACTACGACATTACAGTAACATGAAAATGAAATCATTTCAAATTTTTACAGAAGAATTTTCATAGAAAACAATCAATTATAATAAAGAAAAAAATAATTATAGAAAAATGTTTTATTTACTTTATTTGTACATATATTGTCAAACACATTATCAAACATTTAGAATGTTAATTTCAAAAGTCAACGCTACGAGCATATTTTTTATTTCACCTGGCAAATAAACCACCATAATTCTAAAATAAATAGTATCGAAATTTTTTTGCAATTTACACGGTATGGTAATATTGATTATTTTGTGCTCGACAATGCCGTATAATTGCCCCTATTTTTTCACAAGAGCATAAAATCATTATTGCCGCCAACGAATTCGAATGCGCAAATCAATACATTCCTTGCATAGTACCAAATTAATAATTAATAACAATCGCCAAGATTTTAAGGTTAGCCATTGGAAAGCACAATATATATAGAGGAGAGAGAGAGCTTCGTTCAAGACTCCCAAAGACGAGGAGGAGGAGGAGGACCACTCAGTCGGGAGATGAAGAAAAAAAATTATCAACATTCGCCTCGTAACGCAAGTCCCGAGTAAGCTTACGTCCCATGGAAGTGTCGGCCCCGCGCGCGCGTGTGTGTGCGCACTTCGACACAAGCGCAAGCGCGCGCGCGCGCACACACACACGGACACACTCTGGGGTTTCCGTTAAACGTAAATGAGGAGCAGCTATCGAAATAAAAATGTGCGCTTATCAATGCGAAGCGAAGTCGCCCGGACGAAAACAGTTGTTCCCAAGGGCGTCGGGCGGCGAGCCTCGGTCGGGACTTTGTCAATAGACGAGGTCGACGGTGCCGAGCCAGTCGGGCCTCGGGATAGAGAGCAGAGTGGAAATTTTTATCCGAGGCCTCGGGGATGGGCCTCGCGTCGAGGGGAGATCATCGGGGACCGATTTGAAAATCGCAACGGCTTTTTAATGTGCAAGAGTGCGAGGCAGTCGCGACCGGTATGGCGGGGAAACAGGCGGGAATAATAGAAGACACGGTGCGGCTCGGCCTCGGCTCGGGGTGAGCGAGGACGAGGGCGAGGGCGTTGGGCGGCGGCGGCGGGGTGGGGCGGGGGCCCCGAAAACAACAGTCGCCGGTCGACCTCGGGGAGCGCGGCCGAGGCAGGTTTTCCCAGCGGGCTCTTCTCCCCCGTGCCCGCGTACACGTACCTGATTATAAAGCTGGCCCGGACTTTTTTTTCCTCTCTCGCTCTGCCCCTGCTGCTGCTGCTGGGGGCGATGCTTGGCGCTGGCGGTGCTTTAACCTCGGTTAAGAGCACGATGTCATTTATTTATTTACAAGGCACGCCCCGACGGTCGGCTGAGCTATGCGGTGGTGCGCGCTACGGAAGCCTCGCTGACTGTCCCAGGGTTACGCGTTCGTTCGGCCGTTAAATCTTCATCTTGTGTACGGTTTCATTAATGTAGCCATTCGTAGGTATAAGTTGCCTGCGACTGATATTGACGCTGGTTCAAACACTTCAAACCAACGTAGAAAACCGTTGTGATGGCGCGCCATTGGCCGAGGGCTCGAATTTTCGGCCAATCGCCGCGAGATTACGGGGACCGGGACTGTTGGCACCCATTCGAGTGACGCTCAGCCCCGTCAGTCAAGTTTCGAATCCTCGTCCTCGCATTGTCAATTACTTGGCGAGCCGCCGCCGCCGCCGCCGCCGCCGCCGCTTCATCCGCATCACGATAAAAGCGCTCGGCTCCCGTTGGCTCGCTCCTCGATTCCTTTTAATCCGCTCGCTCGCGCCCCTCACCCGCAATGCAATGCGATCGAACGATAATATTTTAAATGGCCTTTGATCGGTGGGCCCCTCTGAGGAAAGAGCGACCTTTGTTCGTTTTGGCGAGGAGGCCGTCTCGGGTGTAAATTAATAACGATCGGCGAGCCTCTCTGCCGTCCCTCTTGTGCGATTGCACGCGTACATTTACAATGTAATGCAGAAGAATTGCGGGCTCTTTGAGCAAAAGCTCACGGGGGACTCGTGCCTAGTCCAAGCCGAGTGTGTATTGAACCGACGTCGGGATAAGAAAATCTGGTTCCATTCCGGCCCTGGACAGCGGTGCCGAGTACGCTTTAGGAGACTAAGATCGTTGGAAAGGGGAGAGAAAAAAAAAAAAAAAAAAAAAAATAGAAGAAAAAACCCCGCGTGGCTTTAAATCGAAGGCGCATTCGGTAGGGCAACAGCCGACAATCGAAAGCCGAGCACGGGAGATGCGCACGAGGCCAGCTACAGGCAGGCACGAGAGGGTCAGCTGACGCGTATCGGGACGCAGCAGTCGGCCGTCAATGACGGGAGCCCGAGGGAGGACTCCCCGGGGGAGGATCGGCCGAGCCGCGCACGTGACAAGCGAGAGCCCCCGGCCGAGGGAGCAGGGCAATCGAGGCCCGAGGGGGCGCGCACCCCGTTGCGGCCGGGCCCTACGATCAACGGGTCGATGGCAAAAGTAATCCGCCCGTCCTCGCGCGTCACCCCGCGTCCCCGCTCGAGTGCATCCTCCTCCGCCTCCTCTCGGGCCCGACCGCCATTGGCGTCTTCCCGGAGCAACGGGGGCAGCCGACGCGTCGTAACTTGTCGAGTCACCGGCCGAGCTCCGATCGCGGCATCGTCGTTACCTGCTTGCGCCCGCCCCCCCCCGCCGTATCTCGCCTCCCTCGGGGGCTGATTCTCGCCGCAGCCCCTGCCGGCGAGTCGCGCGCTACGATCGGTTCGTTTGCTCTTAACCTATTCTCATCGCCGGGGCCTCGCTCCGACTCGGCCGACGGTCTCCCACCCGTGGCCTATCTTCTCTTCTATCCGTCTCCGTCCACTCTCTCTCTCTCTCTCTCTCGCCCGGAGAGCCCACCCGAGCGATCGCCGCAATGAACGACGCTCGTCGGCGCTAACCTACGTTCCTTTGCGTTGCAGCCAGCAAGTGAAAGGGGGCTCGGGAACGATCGAGCGATTGCCAACTGCCGCCGAGTCGCGCGAGGTCCCGAATCCCCGAGCTCCCCGTCGACGATACGAGATTATCGTCGATAAGCAATTGATACGCTTGTTAGATCTGGCCGAGATCGGAGCACGATGCAAGCCGAGAGATTCACGGTCAAATACGTCGCGGTCAACAATTGCTTTCTGCACATATCGGATTGCTGGTGGAAGAGAAATCAGCCGTCGGTGAGTACAATGAGAAATTTTTACAATACCCCGTGACTTTGGTCTGGCCGGCTCTTTCGGATGGAGCCCGAAATGTTGCTCGGCCAATGCTCCTTGCCGATAATGTCAATTACAAGTATTTGCAATAAGCTCGATAAAACCGAATTTCAATCTAATGCGAAAACCCGTCCCCCGAATACGATGCACCGTCGTCGCTATCTCGATTGATAAGGTTGGCAACTGCGATATCGCTTGTACGTACCAATAGTACCTGACTTACCAGTCAGGGTTAATAATTAAGGGGTAGCCAAAACGGGTTAGCTTGTATACCTTGTAATTAATTGTAAAGTCGAGCTGAACAAAAAAAAAAAGAAAAAAATTGTAACAACGGCAGCTAAGAGATCGACTCTTAATAATCAACGACTGGACTTTTTTAAAAAGGTGAATTCAGTAGCGGCAAAATTACAATGTAAACTTTAATAGACTTTGGCGAAAACGATCCGACGGCATTTTAGCGATATTTGCGCGCGCCTTGTAAGATTGCGCATAGTTAGCGAGGAACTCTTGATTTTTCTCTCCTTCATCGGTCAAATTGTACGGTGCCCATCGAGCGCCCCCGCGGAATCGTCTTAAACATTGACTGTGATCAATGATAATACAATTATTACCAACGACTTCATCGTAACAAATAGTTACAAATAGTTGAATAATACGGTACGAAAATGATTCGGACGAGGTGTACTCGATCTACCCTACGGCGCATAAGGTTGAAATGCCGAAAAATAATTGCGGCGTTCAAATTGTAATAGCCTTTCATTGTGTTTAAAATCATGTACAGTCGAAATTTAATCTTTATCGACTTTAGGAAATATATCATGCAAAATCGTGATTTACGATAAGGGTTTATACGGATCGAAACTGTAGGCGCAGTAGCGTAATTTTGATATGCTTTCGATGGCATTGGAGAGCCACCGAGACATGATAAGATACGCAAATTTTATCGTATTTTTGAATCGTTATTTTAATATACGTGCTTCGTTTCAAAATTTTTTCTTTTTTTTCTTTTTCTACAATACTCTATTGTACAATGGAACTTCTCCCTTAAAGAAAATACATTAGAATCGCAAGAAAAATTTTATTATTTGCATCAAAGTTATGGCCTTACTTTCTTTAAAAGCCGTCCATTCGTGCAACGTTGCGTAAGTTCGGTACCACAATTGCACAAGAAGCTTACAATTATTTAATGATTAAACAACCGAATGAAATAGGCGTCGAATTGTACAATAAATTCTTATCTTCGTATTATATTTATAATTCATGCAAAAGTGAATTGTACGTTACTTTAAATTGTACGAGGTAGATTTACGTCGTAATTAAACAATAAGAAATAGTACCGATATGAAAATGCGCGAGTGAAATTTTTAGCTGTTTTACCAATTAACGAAGAGCTTTCGCAAATAAATACAAATAATGAACATAATCAATGATCAATGAAGCTTCTAAACTGTTCGAATACCTAATATGATAAATTTTTGGGTTCGATAAAGAATCCTTCGCGAGTCGGTCGAGTTTAAATTATACTCTCCGACGATTGAAATTATCGGCCTCTTGGCCGAGGAGTGAAACGTCAATGGTCAATTAAATATAACATTAAATGTGCACAATGCGCGAACGAGAAGCATCGAGGGTAATAAGGGGAAGGGCGAGGAGCAAAGTCAAACCCGACACTGTCCAATCGACGCTCTTTTTCAGTCGAACGTCGTTAAATTATCGCGGCAGGATGAGAATTATTACTTGTCCTATTGCACGAGGCCAAGCTCGAATCCCACGGAAATCAGCCTGAGCGCAACGTTCGCGAGGACCTTGAGAGTGAAGGAGGGCGAGGAGGTTTATCTTTCATTTTTGGAAGAAGCCCCGCCCATAACGAGCCTCGCCGTAACACCGAAGAGCCCGCAGGATCGCGAAATAGTGGTAAGTACGGATCGCCCGAGCCGGAGCTCTCGTTGACTCTTCGCCCGGGCGGCCGACCAAGTGCTCCCGAGCCGGTAGATCGTAAAGGCCGTTATTGAAAAAGCCGGGAGCGAAGGTCGCCGAGGCGGCTCGCTGCCGCGGACAATCCCCTCGGGCCCGGGTACAAAATCCCGGTACATTCCTCGTGGAAGGCCCGGCGCTCGTCGATCCAGGCTCCCGCGAAGGAGGCGCCCGATTCGCGTCTTTGGGCTCGAGTCTCGCTGCGGCAGACGCTTACCGCGCCTCGACGCCTCCCTCTTGCGTTCCGTTGCGCGGCTCTTGGTTCTTACCACCGACGGCGACGTCGACGTCCTTCGACGTCTCGCGCTCTCGGCGCTGAGCCTCCTCTTCGCCTTCCGCGACCGACGGATAAAGGTTGGCTTATTCGACGCGCCGGTGCCCCCCCCCCCACCTGCGTTTCTGACGCACCGCCGAGCTTTTGTGACTCGACGTTAAACTTATACGTGTGTGTATATATATATATATATTCGTGTACATACGTTTGGATAAATAATTTTACACGGGTATTATAACCTTAACGCATTGTTAAGGGGGCTTTACACTCGATATTAAGTATTGTATCGAGTCGAGCTTAGCGCTGCTGATCTGAACTCTTTGTTATTACTTTAAATTTGTCGAAGATTACTTTTTTTCTTTGATAAATTCGTTTCGAATTATCAAAACTGTCCCGTAAGTTCTTTTTACCCATTCTCACCGGTTGGTAAGCTAACGCGATTCGAGATACAATGACGATGCTCTTAGGACCGTAATGTTAAAAGGTCATATTTGTGTAAAAATTATTTTATAAAATTATTATTTTTCCGTTTTTTTTTAATTCTGACGCTTAACGTTTGGTTTTGATTCAATTTTAGCCATTGCTTTATTCAACCAATAAATTTCATACCAATTACAATTCCATTTTTGTATTTGTCATTTCGACAGAATTTCAGTGCTGTTTGAATCATTTTAAATGGACACACCGGGCAAAAATTTTACACAATTTCAATATTTAAATTAAAACACTCATAGATTTTCGGAAGACGATGACCAGCTTAACATTAAGTTGTGATTTTTCCTATCCGTTCGTTAACAGGTTTTCTTTTTATTTTAGAAGATCAAAAGATCGAAAGATTTGTTTTCGATTTTGAAACGCATGTGTGTTCGTATACGGAAAGCCTTTTTTTTTTTATTATTATTACACGGCTTTTCAATTAAGAAACATATCCGTTAAGGCTTGGAATTGGTTTAATAAAAAGTATTGAATATTTGTAAGTGCTCGACCGCGCCTTCTTTTATTTATTCCTTTCTAATTATTATTGTTATTTTTTTTTATCGCACTCTTCTGGTACGCGTTCTTAGCGACTGCTCGAAAAATCGCTGATTTCGCTAATACACGCTACATTACTAAATCTAACGTAATTCGATATATTTTTATATAAAGCGTACGGTAAGTACGAATATCGGGAATTATATTTAATATGCACTTGTAAATTATTCTTGAATACATTAGTTACGTGCCTGTCCATTTAAGTAATGACTATCGACGCTAGCGCATACCTTACGTACATAATTTTCTCTCGATACCTTTAATCTTTTAGCTCAATCATGTTAAGCGTTAATTAACAATGGCTTGTATCTTATTTTATTCTCCGTACCTTCTCCCATTGGTATCAAATACGTTTTGCCCCGGCCTCCTCCCCCCCCCCCAACGAAATCTAATATCGTTCCTTACGAATGCTGCTTCCTTAATTATCGTCGGACCCATCGCCGTAATTTCTATTCTTTACGACTCCATTTTGCAACGACTAACGGCCTAATCTTACTCGTGAGCGTCCCCGTATTCTTTTCTGCTGGGCTACATTATAAGTAGTATTGGACTATCGTAAAGGCGCTCGTAACAATATCGAAGAATAAATGCAGCAATACACGTCATATATACATATATTTGTTTTTTTTTTTCATTCTAGGAGATACAAGGCGAAAATATTCAAACAAATTTACTCGGTCAAATTGCAATAGTAGCGCCAAATCAAACCATAATTTTTTGGGTATCAAAATATATGTTTGTAACGTTAATTATCAGTGAGTATACGAGTGACGATCTTTATTATTATTAATCGTAATAACTTATTCATCAAATAATTGGTAATTTAGAAAATATTTTTATAAATAAATAAGAGGTTCGTATTTAACTTTTGAATAGTCGATACTTGTTTTTAGTAATATTATCCATATTAAAAGTGCATTGATAAAATTCGTATGCGACTAAATCAATTGAAACCTAAATTTTTCTACGTGACTTTATTTGTAGTATAATACGAATAAAATATTATTTATATACATATATATATAGAATAAAAGTTTACGCTTATTCTGAAATTATAATGCGGATATATTTTATAAAAGAAATATTTAACATTCGTAGGCGCACCAGGGATTAAATAAAGCACTGAACATTATAGTATTTTAGACAATAAAAAGTATTTTAGAAACTAAGAAAAGGAGAGTAGGTATTTTTTTTTATAAAAATTCAAATTTACAAAAACCAAATTGAAAATACCGATTTTATAATTAACATTAAACAGTGCAACTGTCGGGTACTTGGGGGGGGGGGGTAAGGTTCATAAACGTAGAATATTTTTTAAATTACCAAATTTCATTCTTATTCATAGGGACATTATTGTAAAAAAATTTTCTATAATCCTGGATGAAAATGCATTTGTTCGTATTTTTGCTTTCGTAGATTCACTCGATCCGCATTTCAGATATGGAAGATTGAAAGAAAACACTGAAATTTACGTGGGTAACGCAATCGGTCAATATAAGGAAAAGCCTCGCGATTCGCTTAGCGATTCGCTTGGCGATTCGCTTGAATTGCCCCGATACTCGTGCATATACAGAATCCATCCATTGTCGATAACCAACGACTGCGGACTGCACTTGCCCCTGAAGGCTTACACACAGGGCGAAGAAGTCGGTAAAGTTTTTAGCGCGCGAAGAGTCGTGGGAGATCAGCAGAATTGCAAGTCCGAGGCATCGAAAATCCGAGGATCGAACGACTCCGAGCTGATGGCGGTCAGTTTTTCCGTCGAGATGCACGACGGGACCTCTGTTTTTTTCTTTTTTCTTTAATATAAGATTAACGACGGCTCCGTCCAAACGACGCAGCATTATAAGTATATATATATATATACACATACATATCTATATGCGCACGTGTGAATTTTAGATCGCAGTTGGTTCGTTAAAGAATTTCCCCGAGTTTCCGCGGCACGGCAATCGCGGCGATTGCTTTGACCTCACGAGGCACTCGCGCATCTTCATGAGGATCGATCTGATGGAGAGGTTAAGGCTACGCGTGGGCGGCAAGATATTTTTAGAGTCAATGGAGGATGGCGGCCCGAGGAGCGGCCCCATCGAGGTTTATCCCCACGGCTATAGCATAACCAAGGAGGACTTTTCCAATTTCATTTCTGGCCACTGGAATAATGGAAGGGACCCGAGGAATTCGCCCCGCGGAGACTCCACCGAGTCCTCGACGGACTTCTGCTCTTACGGGCTCTTCGATAAGTCCTCCTTTGAAACGATAATCACCGAGTGCGGTGACGCCGCCGCCGAGGAGAGTCGGCATTCCAACGAGGCCCAACGGGAGTGCGATGTTCCTATCGAGGATGCGGCCGAGTGAGTCAACGTTGTTTATTAATTATTTCAAAGCCCGTGTCGTATCGTTCGAGTCGAGCCTCGCGCCGTTTCGGCAACGGACCGAGTGGCTGTAATTTTTTCTTCTTTGCCTTTTATTCGCCCCTCCTGTTCCCGCCTCGCCGGGTATCCCTCGGGAATTTGGCGAGGCCAGTCGGCAGAATCGGCAGGAGCTTTTTTTCGCGAAAAAAGGAGAAAAGCTTTCGTAGCCCACCGCCCGGTAACCGCCGTAGCTTAGCGATATCCGCTTTGCGTCGGCTAGAATTGCCACCCGGTCGAAACCGGGCTCCCGAATCCTCAGGTAAGGATAATCATTCGTTTTGCAGAGCTATACGAGGCATAATTGCCGAATGCAAGAGTGCCCTGATATTGAGCTTGGGGCTTCATCGGATCAAGGACGTGGAGTACGACAGGGAAAATATTTTGATCAGCGGCGCTCCCGGCTCTGGCAAAACGACTGTCTGTAAACTTATTCGCGAGGTCTTCCAGGAGTCGCCGTATTTTGCCCACGCGAGATTTATCGATTGCAAGGCATTGAAAGGTGAGCGAGGTGAAGCGGTGCTTCGATTATTTATCTATCGCTTTGCTCGTTCCTTGTGGCTTGCGTCTCGTAAGTTATTATAAATTACGGGCTCTCGCAAGCTCGTAAGAATTCGCGGATAAAAACGAGCGAATAGAATTACGAGCATCGCGTGTTAATTTTATTGGGATGTAGCTACGAATATATAACGTAAATTCTAAAGTGACGAATTATTTAAAGTTAAATTAATCTTTCGATTTGGTCGATGAACTCGGAAGCTAAAATGCAATTGCTGCCCATTAAACATAAAATTTGCTCTTTCGCAACATATGTACATTCAAATACCGTTTGTCAATCCAAATTAGGCAAAAAGTCAGAGGTAATACAGAAGTTGTTGGCAAAAGAAATTTCCCCGGCTGTTTATTATCAGCCGTCTATTATACTTTTTGACGACATCGACTGCGTGACCAGTGAAAGCGCCGATGCGGACGAGTACACGCCGGACACCATGAATGCCATCAGGTGAAAAATGAATAAAGTACTTTTTATAATTGGTATTGATATTTTTCGGCGATGTTTGCCCAGATCATTGTCAAAATATTTAAGCTCCGCGCAGGTCGAAGAGCTCTATAAGACACGTTTCAATAAAGTTTTTTTTTTAAGCATATATCGCAAGCCAATATTGTAACATTGTCTTTACCGAAAGCCTTAATTTTTCATATTTCAGAATAACCGATGCGATTTATAATGCTATTAGGGAATGCCAGGCGACGAATTACATATCGGTCGTAGCCACTTGCACGAATATTTCTAAAGTCAGTAAGAAATTTCGAGAAACCCACGGCGTGCATTTTTTTCGCACGACTTTGACGATTCCAAGCTTAGATAAGGTAATTTATACGCTCGATTCAATTAAGAATTCAATTGCACGCAATTGTTTATTCG
This sequence comes from Kradibia gibbosae, assembly GCA_018907135.1. Taxonomy (NCBI): domain Eukaryota; kingdom Metazoa; phylum Arthropoda; class Insecta; order Hymenoptera; family Agaonidae; genus Kradibia; species Kradibia gibbosae. Next base: position 2,741,397 of record JACCHX010000001.1, on the reverse strand, counting down.
TAAAGCAAAGAGTTCAAGTTGTTTTGACAGCGAATATCAAAGTGGACGAAACTCGAATCAATGGTCACGGGCGATCGTCACTTTGATCGTCGTCTGTATGGACAATTTTTATCGAATACCTGAACATTGATATCACTCTTGCGTACGCATTTTAAAAAGTTAGAGATACGCTTGCCCTCGAGTGGTCCCGAGCATTGGAAAGCGCAAGCTCGATAATTGCATGCCAACGTTAAAAATAACCATACACTGTGCAAGCACAAGCACCCGATAATCGTATTAATGTTCGTTGCAATAGAACGACAGGATAAAAATCCTACGATCCGCCCTCGACGATAAATCAACCGAGTCGCAAATCAATTGGGAGCAGCACGGAAAGAGAACAGAAGGCTGGGTAGCTAAGGATCTGGTCGTCTTGGCCGAGAAAGCCGCTTTCCTAGCATGGAAGCGTCACGGTATTTAACCAAAAAAAAAAAAGAAGCGATGTAGCACGCGTCGCTATTGGCTTCTCGAAGAAGATTCTTATCAAAGGGCGGTACAATGATCGTCGGTTCGTCAACGTGTGAAAAAGAAAAGGAAAAGGAAAAGGAAAAAAAAAAGAAAAAACGTAACCCGCGTGCGCAAAGAAAAAGCTCTCAGCCCGAATCGTAATGCCCAATTGGTAATGAGAGCTCGCAGTGAGAGTCGCGAGCGATCGGCAATGTAAATTCAAAGCCGAGGATCGATAAAGCCGATATCTTCTTGTGAAACGCGGCAGAGTCACGGTAATCTTAATAGAGTTCCCTTTGTCCTTGACAAAAAGAAAGAAAAATTTTTTTTTTATCGGATCAAGCGCCACCGTGGCCTGCCAATCCAAAGTCGAAATCGATAATCCGGATCCATCGGCGCTTAGGATCCGTGTCTGGCGGCCCCCTTTGAATTGAATCGTTGGGGAAAAAAAAGACAAAAAAAGAGGGCATCCATCCGCCCCCTATCTTCTTCTTTTCTTTTGCCGATCGGCGCGCAGTGAGCGAGAGGTCCCGAGGACGATTCGCAGTCACGGACGCCGACCTGCCGGAGAGTCTCTTCCTCGGCATGGCGCAGAGCTCGACCGGCTGCAGGGGCCCCCCCGGTAGCCCGGAGCTCGGCTGGGCCCAGATCGGCGGTCTGGCCGAGGTCAAGCGGAGCCTCCTCGAGATCCTCCACTGGCCCTGCAAGTATCCCGGTATCTTCGGGAGGCCGCCCGTCAAGCTCCAGAGCGGCGTCCTCCTGTACGGGATGCCCGGCACCGGGAAGACAATTTTGGCCCGGGCCCTGGCCCACGAGTTCCGCCTCAACATCATAAGCGTCAAAGTTAGTGGAGTCGTCCCCTTTGCCATTGGGCCCCCAGGTGGAGATCGCTCGCACCGCGTTGGCCTTCGCTCGCGAGTTGCCCAATGGGAATTCGTCCCCTCCTCGAGAGCTCCATCGGTTGGCTCGGCCGCGTTTTATATCCGCCGTAATAAAATTACCTGCCCTTCTCCCCCAAGCCTAATCGATGATCTATACTCCCGACGAGGTTCTTTGATCGATCCTCGATGAATGATAATATTATATGGCGGGCAAGGAACAAACCGATCGCGATTCGTCGGTGTGCTTATTGATTAATTAATTATCAAAACTCGTTGCAAGTTATTCATTTTTTTTGTTTTTTTTTTTCTTTCAATATTCGATTCGACTCAACGGAATCCTGACCGATTCCTTAGCAGCCCTTGGCTCTAACAGTATCGATTTATTTCTCAGGGTCCTGAGCTCTTATCCAAATACATAGGCGCAAGCGAGGAAGCCGTGCGGAATATCTTTGAAAGGTAAGCAGGTGCAACTTTATTGCACGGGTGCGAGGCACAGGTTGCGAGCCCTTAAAGCGCGATACCCTGTTATTGTCGAATTTGCCCCTCGTACGTGTACGATGTAATGCTCAGTTACCATGTACGTATGTTTCAGAGCGCAGCGGGTCAAGCCTTGTATTTTGTTCTTCGATGAGTTCGACAGCCTTGCGCCGAGGTATTGTTTTTACTCTCCATTGTTCTATTTATCGCCTCTGCTTTCAATATTGAGGGCTCGTTATTTAACAACCGTATCGATAATCGTATAATTTCTACGCTAACCCTGATCGTGAATTGTACCGACGTATCGGGATATCGTAGGGAAGCTCGAAAGCCATTAGGCAGCTAATAACGCCTGTGCGCAATGTTGAGCACGCGCAAAAAAAAAAAAAAAAAGAAAAAACAGCCAAACGACGATGGACGCAAAAAGAATTGCTCGCGTCCAAAAAAAGATCTTTCTCCCTGAGAGCCTCCGAGCCGGGGTGGGGGGCGTTTGCTCCCAATCCCCCCCGCCCGGATAACAGCATCGCGTCAATTAACGAGCCTTTTTAATCACCGAATCCAAATAGACGGGGTCACGACAGCACCGGGGTGACCGATCGGGTGGTAAATCAGTTGTTAACTCATTTGGACGGAATCGAGGACAGGGACGGCGTGGTCGTAGTCGCAGCTTCGTCGCGCCCCGATCTCCTCGATCCTGCGCTCTTGAGGCCGGGCCGACTCGACAAATCATTGCTCTGTCCCCTGCCCGACGAGGTACGTGATCGTCAACATTTATCGCAACTTGAAATAGCTCTCGTCTGGCTCTTGAAAATTGAGCCCGCCTTAAGACTCGGCGCTCGTTCGATAGAGCCCGAAAGCAGGACGCAATTAAATGAATAATGATTGCCTAAAGTAGGTGCAGAATTTTGCGATGGTTTTTTTTTTTTTTTTTTTTTTTTTTGAGATTTCTTGTCAATGTAATTGGGGGGGGGGCGAAGCTTGGCTAAGGACAAGGGATCGAAATAGACGAGGGGCAATTTCTTCGTGTGCGTGTGCTTTCAGAACGAGAGGGAGGAAATATTAAAGGTAATCTGCGGCACTTACGGCATAGATGCGCGAGCCCTGGACTTGAAATCATTAGCTGCCTCGACGTTTAATTTCACCGGTGCCGATCTGAACGCCGTCTTGACCCAGGCGCGGCTCAACGCTGCCGAGGAAGCCCTGGACAACGACTCGGTAAGTAGAAATTTTGCCCGCGGCTCTAGGCGAGGCCGATCGTTTTATTGAATTTTATCCTTTCCATGACCCCCACCCCCCCACCACCAACCATTTAGCGCGACTCCGTATTGTCCTGCCAAAGGGATATCACGCAAAGGCATTTATCAGAATCGGTCGATTCTATAAAGCCATCCGTATTGAGCCAAGATAAGGAGAAGTACCAAAAAATGTACGTATGCCGCCCACTCGAGTCGCTTCGATTGCCCTGCGCGACTAAGGCAATCTTGCCTCGGCCGACGCAATGTTTTAATTTTGTTCCGCGTTGTATTTCAGATACACGAGGTTCGGGAAGAGTGAAAATTACCAAGTGGACGAGCTGAAGAATCAAAAGGCGACTCTGGCTTAAATTACCCGAATGCACGCCGATTTTATTGGGAGCACTGCTTAAAATTTAAATCGCCCAGTCGAGGTTGTAAATTATCCGTATTTATTATATTGATTATATTTTTGTAATTTTTCCCTACTTGTGTTATCGAATAAATAAATATATTCCATCGTAACTTTAGGGAATAACAATTTTCCTGAATTTTCATTCGGATTATTACCAGTAGCCTCCCTATCGCTTTTTACATCCTTCGATTCAATTGTTAAGGAAATCCTCCCATTATTTATTGTCCGCCGGTAATTGACGATAGTAAAATAGCCAACGCAGTTTTGTATATTCCCCGTCTAATAACGTCCAATCGGCTTCTTTTTTTCTTTTCTTTTTTTTTTTTCTTTTTTTTTGGTTTTAATCAAGCCCAGCTGTTCGCATTAGCAAAGAGCTCGGAACATCAAAACAGCGTAACAATGTCGGCTAGCCGGTAAAATCTTATGGAATGCCGTTAAGGCTCGAGAATCTATCGAAATTGTTTATCCGAGGGTAGCTGAAAAATTTGAAAATAACGACGATAACGGGCGATCTTAGAGCCTGTGCATTTTAATCGAACTACCAATGAGTATAATTATTACGATCAACTTCACCGAGCCCATTTTCGACGTTAGCAAAATTATATTTCCCAAGTGCGTCGTTAATGCGCCAGGCATTGGGGCCCTTAATTACATTAAGCGCGGCAGTTCAATGCGACTACTTTCTCGATGTTCAAAGCTACCAAAAGAGTACCCGTAAAAAGGGCATCTTCGTTTCTCCAAGATTCCACGTCGAAAATCCTTCAACGATCTCGCGAGCCTTCGATGGAATCGAAGGCCGACAATGGCTCGAGCCAATGATTCGGCGCTATCATTTAAACGGCAATGCGTCCTTTCGTCGAGCTTTCGCTTTCAAGCTCGGCATCCCCCGGCCAACGGGACATTGGTCGACCGAGAGTGAGAAAAGCGCGCGAGTTGAAGCCCCCGTCCCCGCTCATTGAGCGCCATTGAGCGCATCGACGTTGATTCCCAGAGCGCGATGATCCTCCTTCGGCTTCTCGGAGCGAAATCCGGACGACGGGATTGCCGATGGGCTAGGAGGAGGAGGAGGAGGAGGAGGGTATCCCGATCGAATGTCCGTGGCATTCGAAAGCGTAGCCTCCCCCCGCCGGGCCCTCAACGGAGAGCCTCTCCGCCTCGGGCTTTGGGCCGCGATCTCGTACGCAGGAGTCCAAGGAGAATCCCGAAAGAAGGGCCAATGCACGGAGCCGCGAGATCGGCAACTGCAGCCGCCCGCGGCACAATGAAAAATCAAAGCCACTCCGGGGTCATTGTAACGAAGGCGGGCCGCGTCCTTAGCGAGCGGGAACGAACTCGGGGCGCGCCCGGGCGGGGGCCGGGGCTCGCGGAAGACGCCGCTCGGCTACGGATATACGCGCGACCGAGCGGCCGATGTAACTAAGGAAACCAGCTAGGCCAGAGGTTGCTGCTTTATTAGCGCACGCCAATCTACCCCGTTTCGCTCCACTTCATTTCGACGTACACCTCGCTGAACGCTAAGGGCTTTATTATCTTATGCGCCGTAATGGTGATGGCGAGTGGGCGGGGGCGGACTCCCGCGGCGGAGCGGAGCGGCGGCGGGGGGAGAGAAAAAGCTCGAGGACCCAAGCCCGGATTGCGGAGCTCGTCGCTTCACGGGGCGAGGCTTCGTTATTGGCTCGATTTCTTTATACCCCTGCCTACCGAGGATGTTTGTTAGCCTGGGCGGTAATTTGTGCGGTGCGGGGCCCTGTTGGGATTTACCTCGCGGCTTTACAACCGATATTCGTATTCCTTGCCTTTGATTATTGGTCGCCCGGAATGTCGGTCTACTTGTATGAATTAGCGCCCCCACTCGTTACTCCTCCCTTGCACAACGATAAGATCACTAAGATGATTAGTTGCGATGCTTTTGTTTATCGACGAACTTTGGCCTACGCGGATTATTACGTTATCGGGTATTATTGGGAATATTAAATTTATCGAATATTCGTGGAATTGTAACCGAATGTTTCTTTTATTTATTTTATTTATTTTATTTATTTATTTTTCCTTTGTTGAGATTTTATTAAGATTGCGAAAAAAGTACATCGTAATAATCTTTGAGTAATACCTAAGTAATACGAAGTAAAAAATGAATGATGGCATTGCGGCATTGTGTTTAAAATGGTTTTATATATAACGAGTTGTCGAGTAAGAATTATCGATACCCAAATAAACTGTATTAGGGGTCGAAAGGGGGAAAAAAAATGGAAAATTGTCAATATTGCGACTATTTTAGGGTCGAAATTTATAAAGGTGCGCTAAGGACTCGGAGCGTAGACTCCGAGCAGTGTTTATTCAAATTTTGCAAATAAGCTACCAGTGGTAAAATATTCTTATCGGCCGTATATCAACAAGGATGTAAGACGATTATGGAAATCGAATATGGAACGGTAAATATAATAATAATATTAAAACTATGTTTAAAGAAAAGGAGAAAGGAAAGAGAAAAATGCAAAGGAAAAATGAAAAGTGGGCAAAACACGAACAAATCGATTTGGTATTGGAATTTCGTAGGAGCGAGTTCAATTAATAATCGTCCTTATCTGAATTTCACGCGGAAAACTAAAGTGCAGATAACTAAGAATTGAAATTGTCGCTTATAAGCTTGGAATCATACGGGGACAAATTACGTCATTCAAAAAATCAATTAAACTTTGGTGCTTAGCACGTCATAGTTTTAATTTATTGCACGAATTCCATTAAGCGTACATTATTTAACTGGACATTATTCCATTTGTCCTTTTATTTATTCAAACATTTTCGGTAAACGGCTTTATGATTTCATTCCCCAACTATTAATTTACACTTTATAATGACATTTTAGATTTTACTGCTTAATTATGCTTGTGGAAAGCGGAGCATAAAGAATTATCACTTTTTGTCACTTTCGTAATCTGCTTATCTTAAAAAGATCCGAAAAATAGTGGAAATAAACTGAAATTACAAGCTTATACGTAAAGAGAGAGAGAGAGAGCGAGATGCGTATATATATATACGTGTGTATACGTATAGAAAGAGAGAGAGAGAGAGAGAGAGAGCGATAGGCTAGAATTTGTTGAAAGTTAGGCCAATAGATAAAGAGAAGAAGCGAACGAGGAGCAGGCGAATGACTTTACGCGGCGATGCTGTTCGTGCGAGCGTAGGATGAAGTTTTCGAATTAATAATCGTTACAATAATTAGTATTTTCACGCGCAACTTAACAGGAAGGATGCCTTATCCGTCGGCTGCGCTGCGCCACGGCAACTTCGGGGATCTTGATTTTAAGTTTGTCCGTACGCGGCGACGGGAATATTTCAGTGTGCTAATGTTTTGACAGATAAACTATATTATGAGCTCCCTGTTCTCTGATTTAATTTAACTTTAACCCCCCAGCGACATCGACCTTCTGTGCTCCTTGTGTAACTAGGAGTAACTCAAGCCGCCGCCGCCGCGTCTCGCATTACACAACGCAAGCATTATTTTCAGATTAGGATCGTAGCGAAAAGTCTCGCGTCCCCCGCTCTCCTCGCTCCTCGCCCAAGCCCACCGGCTATGGGAAGCGGTCGATTATCGGCGTTCCGAGCTCGGGCCAACGCCGCCCCCGGAGAGTAAATAGACCACCGGCTCCCTTCTTACCTATCAATCGAGTCGCCGCTCCCAAGGATCGGTCACCCAAGGCCGGCCACGGCCCCCCCCCCGGGATGCGCCGGATGGAAGCCCGCCCCCGGCGCCCGCATCGATTTTCCCTCCGAGGCTCTCCGCGGACTCTGCGCTCTACCGTGGCAGGTCTCCGGGGGGGGGGCAGGGGGGCAGGAGTCGCCGGCAGCACCAGCTCTCGCGCGTTGGGCGTCGACGCCCGTCAGGAGCGGGAGCGAGCGGCAAAGCGAATCGCAGCCCGAGGAATTCGCCCTTTTATCGCAATGCGATTAGCTCGCAGCTTCTTCGTTGAGGAGCGCGCGAGTCGGCCGGGCGCCGGCGAGGGAGAGGCGCGGATAAGGCGCCATAATGAGTTGTAAAAAATTTCTAAGAGCGACGGCATTTACGCTCGCTAATATTCTTCAACTCGCGCGACTCGATTAGCCGCTCTGGCCCTTTTGCACAACGAGGCGAATAAAGTGCGCCCGTAAGTTCGTTAGCTTGATGATTGGCTATTTTCATGCTAAGAAGGCGCGGGCAAAATGTGCCCTTGCCAGCAGCTGCGATCCAGGATGATCCGACGGCCGAATCCTGAATTGCCGGGCGGGGGCGGGGCGGGGCCGAGCCATCTCGGAGACGCGCGAGCCGAGACGCTGATTAATCGGGCTGATGCGATTATTTTTTAATTAGCCATTACAATCCATTCGCAGCTAGTTACCTTTAATATTGTCTCCGTGGAATGCAACAACCTACCGGGGGGCGTCATTAAACCCCTCGGCCCGACTTGGCTGCCGCCGCTGCCGGGGCTCGAGAGATCTCCCTCGGATTATTTAACGCGGAACAAATAATTTACCTAGCGAGCGACTCCAGTGCGCCCGAAGCGCAGAATCGAAGCCGAGAAATTGTTTGCCATTCAAATTTGCCCGCAAAGAGAGTTGTCCCGAGTCGGGCGGGGGCGGGGGGGGGAGGGGCACAGAAAAAGGAAGGAGAAAGAGAAGAAAGAAGGCGACAACGGCGCCCAAGAATGGAGGAAGCCGTTGAAAAATCCTTCGACGCGTCGAGGAGTGCGACGAATGGGCGAAAAGAGAGAGAGAGAGAGAGGGGAGAGAGGGAGAGAGAGAGAGAGAAAAATTGCCGACGCCAGGATATTTGCCGCGCCCGCTCGGGCATCGCTAATTCCATTTACATCAATTTCTTGTTTATATTAGGTTGGTTAGCCTGCAGGATAGGATTCGCCCAACGAGCCCCCGAGCGTGTGCAACTTGGCCCTAAGGGCGGCGGTGGCAGCGGCGGCGGCGGGGCGGTCGGGGGGGGGGTGGCTGGTTAGGGGCAGGAGGGCTGATGAGCCGCGGCAATGGGATTTAGTGCGCCGCGGCGCTCGAGTGCCGGCTCCACCCGGGGCCCGCTATCGCCCCAACAATATTGTCCTTCTATCCTTTCTTGACTTCGATAATGATCAACGGGCCCGAGCCCTGGCCCCGTAATCGCCCCACATTCGGCCCCGTGCTCCTCAGCCGAGTCCGGCTATCGGGGCGAGAGGATCCTCGGGGAAAGGGGGGTTTCCTTTTCCTTCCTTTCTCTCCTCTTTCTTTGCACACTCGCGAAAGAAGAAGAAGAAGAAGCGACGCGTCGGGGAAGCGGGAGGCCGGGGTCACAGCCTCTGTGGGTCACCCGGATCGGAGATATCGCCGGGCTAATGGCTAATTCGGCCGGGGTCGGTTGGACCGAGCCATTATTATCATTCCCGGGATTAATTTATCGATAATATTATTACAAATGTGCCTCCACCGGGATTCGGGGTGGGCGGGGGGCCCTGGCGCGGCAAGTGTTGTTTCGTCAAACAGAGAGTCGACCGAAGTTTATTAGCCGGTGACTCGGCCGCGGAGAATCCGACGGGACGCGCCGAATCCTAAGGAAACAGCAGTGGCCATCGATTCGCCGGCCACGGGGTTCGAGATTCTCCTTGCGGCCCGGCCCACCTCGGCACCGGTAGCTCGGCCTCGGGAGCTCCCGATCTCCGGTCCCCCCCCCGCCGCCGTACTCGGCCGGGCGCTCCTGCCCCTTTGGCAAACGGGGGCGCTCTGGCCTCTCCGCGTCCAACGAATCCTGCGCTTCCGCATCGCCGGTCTCGAGGGCCTACCGAGCCCTTGCTTCCCGCGCTCCCTTTAACGACGAACTGCGCTCTCGTGCTCGTTGCGGCCCCTTCATTAACGGCCCTTGCCGTCGACGCTTCCGCCGAGGCCACGGCGAGGTTTCCTCCTTGCACTGACGCGCCCGGCTCCTGGCCCTCATTGCCGGAGGAATCCTTTGCCGAAAATTGAGATCTTAGTTGGGGGGCCCGCGCGGGCGGGCCGGAGAGCCGCTGCGAGTCCATTACAGAATTAAATGAAAAGAAAGCAGCCGGTGGCGGGGCTGTAACCCAATTATCAGGAGTATGTATAAATACTTATTGTGCCTCTCATTCGATTACCTTAGAGCAACTCGAGAGATTCGATTAACCCTAGCAATTTGACGGTGGCTCGACGCTAAGCAGACTTTGGCGCTTGTCTATTATTTTTTGTTTAGGACCCTCTGCCCCCCTCCCCCCCTCTCTCTCTCTAACCAACTCTCTTTCTCTCTTTTTCTTTTTTTTCTTTTTTTTTCTTTTTTTCCTCTGTTCAACGCAACGCGAACGAATACGGATCGCGGGACTTACGACTTACTCCCGCTAACGGGGACCCGTTAGCCACGGCGAATGTTTCTCTTTCGCCGGTGTTGTCCAATGCACGCGCGCAACCGCGTATAAACGAATGCGTATAAGCAAGGAGAAGTTAGGGGGCCCAACGCGGGCATTCGCCCACAGGTGAAAAGGGGCTGGTTGGGTGAGAGAGAGAGAGAGAGAGAGAGTGAGAGCGCGACGGGGAAGGGGGGGGATGGCGTTTAGAAAAAAAGTGCGTCGTCATTCGGAAAGAAACAAGAGGGCGCGAGGGCGTCGCTTATATTAAGTAATAATGCCGAAAGCCAAAGGCGCCCAGCCCAGCGTCAAAACAGGCGAATCGAATGAGGAGCTAAATTTTCCCGCGGCTCGTCGTAGTCGTGGTGGTAGTAGTAGTCGTCGTCGTCGTCGTCTCCCCCTCTCTCTCTCTCTCTCTCTCTCTCTCTCTCTCTCTCTCTATAACTATATAGAAAGAAAACAATCAGGCAAAAGCCATCTAGTGATTTCACAGTCAATTAAGTCGGGGGCGGCGGCAGCGAAGCCTCGACAGGTCTCGATTTGCTCTCTTATTTAACGCCAATGTGAGCCGAGCGCACGCCTCGGCGCTCCATTCGGCCGATCCCCATTTGCTCAAAATTGTCAATATAGAATGGCAAATTGAAAACGCGATTTCCGCCGCGACTGTTATCCGCATTTTGCCTTTATTTTCCATTTCTTTTTTCTCCTCTCTCTCTCTCTCTCTCTCTCTCTCCCTATCTCTGTCTGTGCCCGTGTCCTCCGCGTCTCTCTCACTTTCTCACGGGGCCCGCCAAGTTGCCCCGTCCTTCGTTAAATACGGTTTCCCCGAGCATTATACATTGGATTATTATTCTGATTTAATCCGAGCTGCGCGCGCACTTTTCCACGTAACTTAAATTAATATCCGGTGGCATCCTCCTTCCTTTATCTAATTGTTTGTTTTTTTTTTTTTTTTTTTTTTTTTTTTATCTCCTAACGCAATCGTACAGATTTCCATCGCTAATTTGTAAGCCGCGATCCTGATAGAAATTCGCAATTTTTTTAATTGGGCGCCTCCTCCTCGGGCCTCCAATTATCATGCCGACCATGGCCAGGATTATTCGACGAGCCTCCTCCACCGGCTCTCAATTCCTCAACGCCAATTTACGTTTTCACCTCGATTTTCATCCCAAATCCGCCTTCCTCGCGAGCGTTGCAACAAGCTTGAATCGTAAGCGATATCGATCCCCCCTCCCCCACCCCCCGACCGAGGCGCTTCCTCGCAACGATGCCAAACGAATACGGGCCGAGCTCTCTCGGACTTCCATCCAATGTTACCGACTTCCGGAAGGCACCGCGAGGTCAGCCCCGAAAACAACAGCAAAGATCGGATACAAGAGTTCGGCTTGTCTCGCTCGTTACTCGCGGATCGCCAAGTCCAACGAGATAATACAATGGTCGTTGAGTCTTGATAATGAAGACGCGATGTAACCCAACCGCCTCTATTTAAAAACTTCTTTCCGCCGGCTGCTGACCCTCGCCTCCAATTTTACTTAACAAATCTCGTAGCGAGCCGCCATTGAAATTCGTAGAAAGTTGCATTATTTTTTTTTTTTTTTTTTTTTTTTTTTTCTATCCCCTGCCTAAATTATTTCGAAGAATTTTTGCAGCGAATCGCAAATGGTTTTTATTAGTGTATAGACGAGAGAGCCAACAGCCCTTGCGCTGTATGCATGGAGTTACAAATTTTCACAACGTACGTACGTATATTTATTTGCACTTGTATCGCAAAATACAAGCCATCAACTTTTTATTCGTATAAAACCCCCACCCCCCCCGTTTTTCTTCTTCTATGCGATTTCATTTTATGCAATTCTATAATGATCGCCAGCCTACGCCCTCGCATCATAAACGCCGCGACATTCATACTTGTGCCAATGCAGTCCGTTAGCGATGAATCTTACAAATTCGAGGGCGCGCACGCGATAAATGCCCCCCGCTCGAACCTTTCGCACAGGCAGGGCTATTCAAAGGACGACGCCAAGGTTTGGGCTAATTTTGTTTATCGCTGATTTTCAAGTTCGGTCCCGGGCGCATGACTCAGGGCAAATCACCGTCGGGCGGTATCCTTATCGATAATCCGCCATTGCAATGTCCCCGTAACAAGGGGGTGGGGGGGCAAGGCGACTGCGATCGAGCAAGAGGGAAAGAGCCCGCGGCAGAGGTGCAATTAACTACGAGCCGCGAGCAAAGCTATTTTTTATTTAGCCGAGCGAGCTCCTCGACCCTGGGCTCAATCTTTCGCTCTCGTTGGCCCGCTTCTCTTCTAACGCCTCCGAGCCGCTGTTTTCATTCGCGTATTATCGCTTCTTTTTTTTTCTCTCTCTCTCTCTCTCTCTCTTCATTTTCTCCCTCAAATCGCTTGCGCATTCCTTATTTCGCGTTTCGCCAAACTGTTGCCAACGAGTGCCCCGGCCTCAATTTTGAAAAGATGAATTACAAAGCCGAGCCGAGCACTGCCTCCCCCTCTCACAAACCAGCGAGTACTTTTGCCCTTTAAGCCAAGACATTTGTATATTAAGTGCGTTCGAGTTGTTCGCGTCATTCGGCATTTGAATGGCACAAAATCATAGTGCACATTGAATACAATAGGCTCAATCAACCTAACAACTGTATTATGATTCGGACCCCCCCCCCTTTTTTTTTTTCTTCCTTTGCTCCTCTTCACCGCCATTAATTCATCATAATGCACAAACGTTATTCTTTCACTTCCCTTGGACCGGCCATCGATCTTGGATCTGTGTCGCGCGAGGCTTCAACCTTCGATCGAGGCATCTGATTTTATCCCGCGAATTATGAATTTCGCACTTGTCCGGCTAATGAGCGATAGATTATGCGTCAAAAGCACGACAAGTGGCACGAATGCGCGCGTCGGCCGACAAAAGACGAAAGAATGTAAATTCGCCCCCGGGGAGCTTTATTTTGGAACCGCGGAAAAGCGGGCGTGGCAAATTTTCCGAGGGGCAAAAATTGTCCTCCCAATGATAAGTCAGAGCCGCTGCTCGCACAATGGCAATGTTAACGAATTATTGCGAGCACTAGATAAGGATCCCCGTGCCGGGGAATGCGAGACGCGTAGAGGCGCCTCGCGGATTAGTCGCAATATCAATATTCAGCCAGTGGGAAGCGTAAAAATTGCTCCGCACGCGTGACATCTGAGTCTCCTTCTCCTTCGCCTGCCCCCACCCGCGTTCGCACCCCGAAGTTACCCCCAGCCCCCAGCCCCCAGCCCCCGAACCTCAAGCTCTCGATCTCCGCACCGCTCCCCTCTCCTCCTCGTCGCGCCCTCCTCGCCCTTTGCGGTTACTCCTCTCTGTTCTTTGTCCATTGTTCGGGGGGGGGGGGCCCGGGAGTGCGCCCGATCGCGCGACAGACAAGTTGCGAGCCATCGCACGAGGAGCATAGAGATCCGGCATTGAGTCGACAAATCCGGCTTTTGTCGACCCGGAGTCTCGCCCATTGTGCGGGGGTTGGCGGGGCTGGGGGGCGGCCCGCGTCCGGTCGCGCGCGACTCCTCGCGCTCGGGGACCTCCTCGGGCTCTCCGAGATAACGAAGGAAAGAAAAAAAAAAAAAAGAAAAAAAAACAAGAGCCTCCCGTTCTCCCTTTTGGGCGGGGGGCCTATTTATCGGCCCTTTGCCCTCTCCGGCCTAGGGGGGGTCGATCGCGAGCCGCGACCGACGAGCATCGGATCGATCGCTTGCGAGGAACGCGGCTCTTCCTCCTCCTTTGGTAGGAGAGGCCGATACTTATCGACGGATCGTTGATGAAGCCTAAGGGGGCCTTGGCTTAATTGTTTTCTCTTGGGGCAGCTTCCTTGCCGATGATTTGTTACGAGCTCGTTATAATTTACGCTGCGAAACTCGTTCGATGGGGCTTTGCATTCTTTTACCTGTGCAGCTTTTTCTTTGTTGCAATAATAATAATAATAATAATAATAATAATAAGAAGAAGAAGAAGAAGAAGAAGATGAAGAATGCATTTGTATATTCCGCGAGACGCTTTTCAAACAGTCGCATTCTTTATAGGCGAAAATAAAGCCTGATAAATAGCTGCCGATGGGTCCGCGTCGTATTATTGAGAAATCCAAAGGAAATACGAGCCTCCTTGTTAAATTATAATAAAGGCCCGTTAACTTTTAGCCGCCCCCCCCCGCCACCCGCTTCAAAAAGGAAAGAAGAAAAAAACCAAAACAAAGTTCAACGAGTCCGCAAATTGTTAAAGATCATCGAGGCTGCTGGTCCGAAACTACTTTGTCCAGCGGGCTAAAATTTCGTAAACAAATATCGTATTTCCGCATTAGGGGTCGGCCATTTTCTAAAAATATCAATTTGTACCAGTGACGGGTATGCATCATACTTTTCGACTTCCGCGAGCCGATAATGGCCGGCTTACTATTTTATTTATGCTCACCAACTGGACCTCGGAAACCGTCGTGGAGTCTCCTCCCGGTGTGCTTATTTCCCGCACGCCCTCCGCCCCCCCCTCCCACCTCCAGCCCCAATTCCCGCACCCGCCCCGCCCCGCCCCCCTCAAATATTAAGACACACGCCTCGGTATGCTTCGCGGGCGACGTACGTTTTATCGGGAGCCGCGCGGGATCGATTCTCAATTCGATGCTCGTGGCAAAGGCTCGCGCGGCATCGGCGAAACCCATCCAATGCGAAGCTCGACCCCCGAGAGGACGGATCGAGGCCGCGTCAAAGCGGGAGGGATGCACTTAACTTAAGGCAGAGGCTTCGCGCGGCTCGTTAATAATCGTCGCTCGATCGTTGGGCTTGGTCGGCTCGCAAGGGAAGCTCGAGAGGCGCGGATCCGCGGCCGTCGGGGGCGGGGGCGTGGGGGGGTCAGGCCGAGTCGCCGCTCAGACTCCTCGAGCCCCGTTCCCCTCCGCTTCCTTCCCTTTGATTTATCGCGCGCACGTAGGTGCGCGTATATCTCGCAAAGGAAATAAATACGCGGGAGCCGAGGCTGCCCGGGCGAGCGAGAGATAGACCGGAGAAAGAGAAATATTAAGTTTCGGCTTTGTTACCGGAAGCTGTTTAAACTCGTGGCCCCGACAGGCCGCAGTCTTCGGTTTTTCAATTTCGCATAATGTTCGTTGCCTACGGGCTTTATTAAACCGATCTCGCGATAAGATATCATACCTCCTGGATGCCCGAGGAAGATCCATCCCGGTCCCGGGGCCGGGGCCGGGGGGGGGAGGGGCGCGCGCGCTTTTATGGATTTCGTGACGTTGGGCTCGTCGAGCGTTTTGTGTACGCAAGCGCACGCACACGAGCCCGGGCGGCTCCTATGCGCGCGTGTGCGTGTGCGTGCGTCCTCTCGGCGGGCGACCGCTGCGACACCCGGGGGAAATGCGACGATTCTATCATCCGGCCAAAGGGTTGAGCCAGCGGCGTCGTTCCCGTGTCTTATTCTAATATCTTGCGCTCTGCGAGAGCCTCCTCGGGGAAGCCGAGCGCCGGGAGCCGATCGATGCCTCTTCGAAGTGTCAAATCCCACGACTCGCGTGCCGCGTACAGATATATCGAGCTTGCGGGCTGCGGTGCGCGGCGGGGGGGGGGCGGCGGCGGAGAGACAGAGGAGACGCACAGCCGAGAAGACGCGACGCGACTCGGCCAAGGTGACGACCGAGGAGGCAACCGGCCGAGGGGCCCTCGTACTCGGCCGGTCGCGAGTCCGGGGCTCGAGGGGGAGGTGCGTCCCTCGGAGGCGGGTGTCACGGCCGTGGAGGAGGAGGATTGCGCACCCGGGCCGATGAGTCGCATTGGGCCATTGTGCCGAGCGACGCGAAACTGGATGACGCCGGGCGCGCGTGGCCGGAGCCTAAATGCCGCGCGGTGAAGTACAAAAGGTGCGTCGGCTCTTCGGCAATTGCGTTAAGGGCGAGATTAAAAAAGAAAAGAAAAGAAAAGAAAAGAAAAAAAAAAAAACAATAACGCCGCTCGGTTTAGGAGGTATTCGACATTGGGGTCGGAAACAATGAAACAATCAGAGCCGAGGGACAAGTGCTCTTTTATCTTTCTTTTATGCCGCTCTCTCTCTCTCTCTCTCTCTCTCTCTTTCCCCTCGCGGCGCTTCTCTTAATTAAGGCAACTTTGTATCGAGTTCGAGTCCGCTGCAATGAAGCGCGCGCCCGATGCGTTGTGCATTTCTGGACGGGTTTACACTTGCTACGAATCGATTGATTTCTCATCTATCGTAGTCTCGCGATTTTACGGATAATGCCGTAACTCATTCGCGGTTAAAAATACGCGTATATATCGTTTGTTCGGGTTTGAACGATAACATTTTTACGCCGGTGAAGGGTTGCTCGCTTAAATTTACAATCCTTGCTTCACGTATTAATACCGAGAAAATCCAATGAACGCAAGAGCTTTTTCGGTTGCTAGCGCTTGATTTTTTTTTTTTTTTTTTTTTTTTTTTTTTTTTTTATAGCGCCATATTTAAATGAGTAACGAAACGCCGACAGTCGGCGCAATTATAGACGAACGTTTTTTTTTTTTTTTATTTAACAATCGCATTTCAAGGATAAGGATTAAGGATTAATGATCAACGGATGCGCTGTTGCGAAAATTTTAATTTTCGCGCGTCCTTCAGTAGCCATAATTTAGATAATATAATGTATTGTCGTGCCAATACGTTATAGGGACAAATCACCGCTTGGTTTGATAAATAGATTATTTTGATTGGAGCAGAATATCTCATTTGTCGCATATCGAGCAGAAGAGGAAAGAAAGAGGACATCGATTAATAATTAGAAGCTAAAAAGTGAATACCTGTTTCATTTTTAAGCAATTTTTCTTCTTGCCGTTAAGAAAACAGATTGATTCGGGCTCCTTTTTTTTTAAACTGTAACATTTTTAAACATAATTATAAATACATTGTAAGTACATTTTTATCTCTATTACACACACACACACACACATACACACACATATATACACACACACATTTTTTTTTAGTATGTATAAATATACATTTTTCCCACCTACTTTTTCTAAAAAATATATTGATTATGCAGTTGTCTGACCAAATTTTTATCTATTCTACTGATAATAATCTATCCGATAATTGGACGATTAAAACAAATCAAATTAAGAAAAAAAAAAACATTTTAGTGCTATTGTGATAAATAATCGGATACTGTAATGAATATTATTATTGTTTTATATTTCACGAATAGAACATGTAGGTATTCTTAGTTATATATTAAATTTATGCGTTGAACATTATTATTTTTAACATTGAGCAGCATTTGTAATTATCATAACATTTTATAATTTATTTGCCTTTCTGTACTTTCGGTATTTAATCACCTCAACGTTACGTTCGCAAACGTATTTTACAGAAATTGATCTAAGGAAAACAATTAACGGATAACAAAATAGAGGTTTTCACGTATCTCGATGAAGTATTAGAAAAAAATTGAATCGAACTTGATTGTCTATGGTTACGGTGATTTGAGGTTTGTCTACAAAAACGCGACACGACTTCGCTTAACTTCGCACGCAAGCTCTAGGGCACACTTTGTTGTACTGTTAATTGTAAAAGGTTGAAATATTTGAAAAATATTTATACTCGGTGTAATTAGAAGATAACGAGCGTCAATGATCTGCAATGAACTTGGACAGTTAAAGAGGAATTGAATTTGATTTGAGGAGCCTCTTTAAAAAAAAAAAACCTTAAAGTGGTTAAATAGGGTTTAAATAATTGTATCTTGGAAACATTCGGTAGGTTAGATAATTATTATTATTATTATTTGAATTATCAACGAAGCTATATTGGCCAATATTGAATTTTAGTAAATATTCTTTTTTCGTTTGGAAAAATTTTTAAACCCGTAAACTTTGACGCACAAATTTTTATTTCAGAACGTAGATCATTATTTTACAAAGTAATTCTTATCATGAAAATGTCATCTATGATTCGTAAAGTTTTAACGACTAACTTATCGAATTAAAAAAAAAAAAAAAAGAAAGAAAAAGAAAAAAAAAAAAGAACGCAGAAGAAGAGAAGAAGGGATAATTTATGATGCTTCTCAACGATTGAAGTTCAATATTTACAAGTTATAAAAATTTCTTCCCTCGCGCAAATATTCCAGTAATTGCACGATAACGTCATTGCAATCTTACTAATAAGAACTTGTAACAAACGCGGTTAATTGCAATACATTTGCAATTGAATTTGTAACCGAATGTTACTTTTAACAAATGATCGCCATTGAAATGCAATGCAAAATAGGTAGAAGCGAAATAAGGATTTGGAAGTTTTAAGGTTGATAGAATAGGGGATTCTGAAATCGAGAGAAAAGGACGCGACGTAAAACGAAAGGACGGAGCCCGGATGGGCGAGGAGCCGGGGGAGCGAGGCGGTTTCACGTGATATTGCGACGCGAACGGGGCCAATAGAAAATTAGAGGTAAAATTTATATAAATGGCATTTTAGCTTTTCTTTTATACGCGGCTCCTTAATGCAATCGGGAAGGTATTACGGCGGCATTTGCGAGACGGCTGAAATCGCGAGCAATAAAAAAGGAACGTACTCGGCGCACGAAGGGCCTCTCAGGGGCTCGATGATTCTTTTTCTTCTTTTTTTTTTTATATAACTTCCAACGGCTGGATTAAGCTCCGCAAAGAGGGATAGCCGGTCGAGGGCAATATTTCTAATCGATCCAAGCGAATGCCGAGTGCCAGCGATGCCCGTCAGCTCGCGAGGAGCCGGGCAATAGCTTTACTAGCCGAGCCGTCGCTCGGTCGCGCTTACAAATGCAATTGAGGAGGCGCCAAAATTCGCCGTCAAAGGAGAATAGATCGCACACAGTGAAAGAGCTCTCGTCGATCTCACGCAGGCGTTATTTTTGCTCGGCTCTCGTCTCCCGTCTTCCACCCCCCGCCGCCGCCAGGACCACACCCCCCCCCGGGCGCAAATATATTTCCTTTGAATGCCGGATCCTACTGGCGCTCGCCGGAATAAAGAGCAAGAGTCCCGGCCGAGAGAAAGTTGTAATTCGAACGCGAGACGACGCTCCATTAGTATTCCGTGAAGTGTTTGCAGGGCGATTGCGGGCGGCATTGTAATCGAGGAATATCCTCGCCCCCCCCCCCGCCCCCTAGTCTTAATACCGCGCTGATACACAAGGATCCTAGTTGACGCTCGGCTCCCTCCTCGGCTCCTCTTATCGGCGAATTTTCCAAACGGCCCTTGGTAATCTGGCCAAATTACCCTCCAAGTAGGGCGCACTCCTTTCGCACTCGGCCTTCGTGGCCGGGTGACTCTCGTCACTGCGGGGCTGGGGGATCTTCCAGCTCCTCCCCTACTCGCGACGGCCCCGCGCGCCCAATATTTGGGAATGCCCAGGAACGAGGAACGGCCCGCAGTCCGGGCCCAGCCCGACCCATCTACCGGCAAGGGATGAACCGTCAGGGCCGTCGTGGTTAGCGGCGCCGCGTCCTCGAGGATCCCCGCTCGTCGTTGGTTTGGCACGTCGGCGCCCGGTGCTCGGGGAATCCCCGAGAGGACTTTTACGGGAGCTCGCGCCAGTATTTCCCATTAAGTTATCTGGGCCCGCGCGTCTGCACGCGTCCGGGGAACTTTATTCGGAAGAGGGCAGAGAGCTCTTACTCGATAGGCCGTTATGGCAACAAAGGCGAGCGAGCGATCGGGGCCTGGACGGTGCAATCGGTCCCCCCTTGGGCACGCGGAGCCGATGGCTTTCAATCAGCGGTGGAAATTCGATGGCGGCTCGCGTATCCTTGCGGCGGCAGCTCCTCCTCGGAGGAGGAGGAGCAGGAGTAGGAGGGGGGGGGGAGGAGGAGCAGGAGGAGGAGGAGGAGGGGGAAAATAATAGCAACAGATAAGGACGGAGATAGGCGGATAGACGGGGAGCCCTTCCTCCGAGGCCGTTCCAGGACGGGGAGAGCACGATTGGCTTTATAGGGGGAAGAAAGGCTCTTCGGCGGGGGCGATAATGTCCCTCGGCTCTGGCTACGGTCGCGCTATCAGAGATAAAGCACTGCACCCGCTAGCCAACCGAGAGATGGAGAACGCCCGGTAAGAGAGAGTCCTCGTGCTTACCCCTTGGCTCGGCTTATCTCCTCGAGCCTCCCGAGCGCGAGTCTCCTCTTTTAATCGAAATAATACGCGAAAGCCCCTTTTTGTAATCCGGCCCCCCCCCCGCTTCCGCCGCTCTGCGGTTTTGGAATTTTTCCCTCCTCTCTGCCCCCCCCGTCCCGTCCCGACCCCGGCGGCTTCCATTGTTCCTTAAGCTTTGCGCGCCAAACGCGAGATTCGCAAATAGGAGCCCGGGGCCGCGCGAGTTCGAGGGTGCAGTCCTCGTTGCGCTCCTCTGCCTCGGAGGAGGAGGAGGAGGAGGAGGAGGAGGATGGCCATTTTTCAAGAGCCGCGGCCAAACGCGCTCGATCTCTCGATCCGCGAGGCTCTTGTCCCGCTTTGCTTCCGGGGGCCGCATCGCCGGAGCATACCGGAGCACCAGGAGTAACGGCGCCTACGTAACGGGAGACTCAAAGGGATAACAGCGGCGGCGATTGGAACAATCTTAATCCAATGGATCTCGCTCCTGGTCGGGGACTCGTCTCCTCCCTGGGTCCCCCCCCGGCCTCGCTCGCTCGCTCTCGATCGCCTCTCGCGCTTACCTCGCCCGCGACTACGAGGATGTCCCGTCGCCCTCCGGCTGGCTCATCGGGATCGACGACGACTCCCCTTACCCTTGCCAATGCGGAGCTTTAGGTCGTCGTTGCGAGCCTCTTGACCCCCCGCCCCGCCCTTCCCGTTTGTCTTCCGCTCCTAAAGAACTCGATTAAAAAAATTGGCGCTGGCGTTTCATTTGTCGCTCGGCTGTGCAATAAATGGTCCTAGACGGTGGCGCCTCGGGAACCTTTAATTATAAGTTGAATGGCCTCGAGCTAGGCCGGTACGAGTTTGTTTTGGCTGAGAAGCCAGCCTCCTGCGCCAAGAGAAGGGAGGAATAAAATTTCAATTTAATGCGCATTATCGGTCGATAAATTAGTCGTTGGATAAGCGTGAATGATTTAACTGCTTGATCCAATGGCCAAGATGTTGATTGGTTCATCGGCAATCGGATGCATTCGGCACCCATTTGTTACCTGTTACATTCGTAAATTCGTACATACGAATCCGGTTAACTTATCCGCTAATTGTAAATTAACGAACAAGAGAGAGAGAGAGAGAGAGAGGGATAGAGAGAAAGAAAATTTCATGCAAACCCAAGAGAAATTTTTCAACAAAGGCATTAATTTCAGGTGTAAAAAATAAGAGGGTAAAATGCTCTCCGACGCGAATCGAAATTTTACAATTGCTGAATTATAATTATGTTGAGAAGGAGGTGGCCTTTTTGTCATTGTAATGATTAATCGAATGCGATGTGTGCATGCTCAATAAAACCAAGTCGGTGGAGTTTGTTTTTATTTTAAAATTTATTTACAAATGTCATTTTTCTTATTTTACAAATGAATCTTACGATTGCTATTTTACAATAAGGTTCTTTGATACTTTCTGATTCTCCGTTGCTAATTTATTCAGCCCAAACAATATTGCAGACTAGATTAATATGTACACACGATAATTTTAGCTATTATTTGTTTTTTTTTTTTTTTTTAATTCTTATATCACAACTACCAGCCGGCCCCGTACGTTATAAAACAATTTCTTTGTTTTTTTTTTTTTTTTTGTTTTCTTCTTCTTCTTCTTCTTCTTCTTCGAGAATGATAAATTGGCTAGCACAAACAATCGTAGCATTGGAGTTAGCTTAAAATTTTTAGGGACAATGCTTTTATCGACTATCAGTCATAAAATTATATAAATTTTCGTTTTGTTTACAATTCTAGATTATTTATTGTAGATCACAGAGTTTCAACGACTTAATACCGTCATTTCTACCGGCTCAATGTGCTCGAGTATCTTATTTTTTCCCCACTTTTTTTTCCCTCCTTCCCCCCCCCCTCGTCGTTGTTTATTTACATAGGATTGAAATAATGATACTTGATTACTCAACTCAATGCAACTGCGTTACTTTTGCAGCATTAGCCCCTTTCCATTGTACAATATTGCAATGCTTGGAAAACGAATTCCTTTCTTTCTTTTTTTTTTTTTTCTTTTTTGCTTTAAACACAACTGAAAACAATACCTCGCAATATTGTAATTTTATATATATATATATATTTTTGAGAAACATTTGTAACGATCTTTGGGCAATTTTAAAACCGTTTCGGCAGCTCGATCAATTTTCCAAGTTTTTTTTTTTCTCCAAAAGGTAATTAGTTTTGCTACGAGGTTTCCGTCTGTTAATTCACAGAATATAACGTACTCTATGTGTTATATTCTTACAAATATTAATTTAAAATGTCGATAACATCTATAAGTGAACAAAAATAGGCAAAGATTTACATCTTTCGTTAGGTCGAAAGCTCAATGCTATGGTTGTCACTTGATATCGTTTTTGGAATTTCTGACATTCTACATTTTGGCTACAAAATTAGTATTTATGCATACATACGCACACACACACACACACCCACGCACACGCACACGCACACACACACACACATATATATATATATATACACGACCGCATCCACCCACCCACACGTACACGCCCACGTACACGCATATACATACACACACACACACGCACACACGCACATATGTATATATGTATATGCGGAGACTAAAATAAACATGAGATAGTCACAACCACGTGAACATTGAGTGACACTAGGATTTATTTCTTACGTCCGCTTCGAAGGAAAAACAACGTCTTTACAAATGAAAGGGAGAGTATATTTTATTTATTTTTAATTATTTTTCTATTTTGTCCAGTACGTATGTATTATAACAAGAGAAAGTAATTCAAGGGTGCACGTGTGGATATGGTTATGCATCGGCGTAATATATATATAATATATTTATATATGTATATATATATATATAATAATATATATATATATATATATATATGTATATTTTTTTTATTATCTCGTAAAAAACGAAGCGGGGCTCGGTTAAATTTTTTTTCTCTTTGTTTAGCACTGAGCTATTTAATACGCCACATTTATTCACGATCATATTTGTACAGTTTTTGTAATTCAACCCAAGATCATCTTGAACAATTATCTTAACAAGTGAAAAGACTGAATTATGCTCTTTTCATGGAAAACTTACATTGCGTTCACCGATCGAAACACTGTCATGACACTAGGCAAGAATTCTATGATATATATATATATATATATATATATATATAAGGTGCGTATATACACAGGTACCTTATAATTTAGCATCTAATAATATTTATGCATCGGTTATTAAATTGATCGAGGAATTTTATTTTGCGTAAGTACTAAACACTTGGACCTTGATTACTTCGATTAAGTTGTATACAATTATTTACACAATGGATATACAGAATTATCAACGGGTAGAGTCACATTTACAATAATGGGAAAGGACTTTTACTTGGCCCACAATGAAAAAAAAAAAAAAAAAAAAAAAAAAACAACCTTCTCAATCAATCGACAGGATTCTCCTCGAAAATAAGCTCACGCCGCTCAGCTAAAAATCAATGCTTACACAGTTATTATACGTTTAAAAATATCCGGCTACAATCTAATTATACGAATTAAAAGAAGGTCGCCGGTCGATAGCACAGGACGCACCGGACGTCGATCATTCAACTACTATTACAATCACAGATCACGTTGATATCGTGAGTACATAGGATATTTGATTCGAAGACCGTCGCCGTAAGGAACTCAATCGTACAATTGCCGCGGAGGAGCAGAATCGAAATGAGAGTCCCTGCCCCGCAAGGATGACCCCCCCCGCCCCCCCGCCAAAGGACCCGCGGCTAGCGGCAGAGGTGGAAGAGGAAGGAGAAAAACAACAACGACAACGACGACAAGGCAAAGGAAGAATTCTCAAAGCAGCGCGGGGGAGGGGTTGGGGGGAAAGGTAGCTCGACCAGCTAGAAACCAACGGGCGCCAATAATGATAATCTTTAACATCGCTTACTGAACTCTGGCTATGGACGAGGGCCGCGGGACGAATCTCGTCGAGCACTCGGACTCGGCCGAGTCCTTGGGGTCGCCGTCCGCGAGCCCGAGGCTCGCCTCCCCGGGAGCGGCGTCCTCGCCGCGGGCCCTGGCCGAGGGGCCCGCGGAGGTGGTCAGGTTGGTGGGGGTGAGCTGGGCGGGCAGGGGCGAGAGGATCGGGGGCAGGTGGACCGTGGGCCCGCGCCACCAGTCCTTGGAGCCGGTCCAGCCCGGGCCGGCCGCGAGGTTCTCCCGGTAGCTCAAGTCCGGGAGAACGGGTAGCGGCTTTCATATGACGTGGTACCTCGGCGAGTTGGTCGCGCTCTCCGTCAGGCTCTGCACCGAGAAGTTGCTCACCGCGGGCCCGCTGCTGGCGCTCGCGCCGCCGAGGCTCGGCGACGGGCCCCGGCCGGCGCCGCTCGGCCTCAGGCCCGACCGGGACTTGGCCTCGGCCCTCTCCACGACAGGCGAGCTCGAGGACGTCGTCGAGTACTGGTCCTCGGACTTGTCGTCCTCCTGCTGCTGCTGCTGCTGCTGCTGCTGCTTCGGGCAGCTCGCCTCCCGGTAATCGGCGCAGTAGCCTTGGTAGTCCTTGCACTCCTTGCCCTCGCTGCCGAAATTGTAGACCGCCGATCGACCCGGACTAGGGATCGAGGGCTCCTCCGGCTTCTCCGGGACGAAGCTCGGCCGCTTCGGATCCTTGGACGCGCCCAGGCAGCCGCAGTTTATCTGGTGGACAAAAGCGGGATTGGAGGGGTCTGCTGTTTTGGCCCTTTGGAGGCTCGGCTCCAACCACTAACCTGAAGGCAATGCGGTGTCGTCAGTCCGGACCAGGTCATGCCCTGGTGCCCGGGATAAAAGCCAGCCCCGGTGCCGTAGATCGCCTGTAGGGCCAGGTCGGCCGCGAGCTTGCCCTCGCCGAACTCCTCGCCCATCTTGTGCTGTATGGGGTAGAGGGGGTAGGGGAAGGGCGGGAAGAACCTGGCGATCTTGAGGTCCTCGGCGTGGCCGAGGAGCGGGTGGTTGATGCCCGGGGGTCCCAGCGGGGGCAGCAGCCCTCGGGATATGGTGCCGAGGTGGCCGTGATGGTGCTGGCTCGGGGCCATGGACATGGGCGAGAGGCCGAAGCCGAATTTATTCTCCTTCTTTATGGCCGACTTGGGCTTCCTCCGGGGCCTGTACTTGTAGTCCGGGTGCTCCTTCATGTGCAGGGCCCTGCAACGTCAACGTTGGGCCGCCGCCCCATTGTACGGGCATCGAGGCGCTCCATCGGGGGAAACCCTCCACCCACCCACCCCCGCGAGGGAACCCCGCGGGCCGAGTCGCGCGGGTGCGCCGTCGACCGAGGCCAGGGCGACCGAACGCTCGGAAATTCCACTGCTTTGGCTACCGACCGATAATTGAGCTCTATCTCGGCGATCCCTCCCCCCCCCCCGGCCCTTTCCAATCACGAATATACCATTGGCTGACTTTTGTCACTTGGCGATCTCTAACCCTGATCGCTGGCGGCTCTAGGGTGCGGGGGTGGCGGGGCCGGGGCCGGAGGGAGAAAGAACGGCCCACGATTAGCTGCTACTCTATAACGGAGGAGTCCCTCGGCCGATCGACGAATTTGGCCAATTTGAGGAAAAAAATTTCCACCCGATGACATTTTATCCTTTTGTGTGCGAATGCTCGGTCGCTCGGACAAATTACGCTCCAAAGTGCAACGTGCGTTGATAGGATTGGGGTAAATAATTTCACGCGCGATACTCTATAAAAACCAAATTGCTCGAGAGATGCGTCGATACTAAGCTCACCGATTCCGTAAATATACTTTCCCTGCGTAATTGCGCGCGCACTCACACACAAACACACAAACATATGTAAATATGCATACGGACGGTGTAAGTAATACTTTTGATCAACCGTCCTCGATAAGAAGAACAAGAAGCAGAAGGGGTTATTATCGTCCTCGGGAGCTGCGGCCGCTCTCGGCTCAACCCTACCGCCACCGGACGCTCGAGCGCGAGAGGGACAAAAGAAGAGCGGGGGGGAGGGGGGGGGGCGCGTCCGCGGGCCAACGATGAGGAGGGCTGATCGGCGGCTGCTACGGGGGAGCGCCGAGGCCCAGCCACTGGACCGGTCGCCGAGCCCTTGCGCAAACGGTCGGGCTCGATTCGAGCCTCCGCCGCCGCCGCCGCCGTCGGGAGGCTCTTCCGGAGGAGGTTCCGGTGTACGCTGACCTTGGACAGGGTAGGCCCCATGGGATTTCGCGGGTGTTGTTTCGCCAGCATTTTGCTTTTGGCCTTCTTCTTCTTCCTCTTCTTTTTCCTCTTCTCTCACCCTGGAAGCCAAACTCGAACTCGCTGCGAAGTCTCAACGAGATTACGGCCGATGTCAGTGTTCTCATTCGCGAGAAGAGATCATACCCTTTATGCTAACCGTACGTAATAATTGTCGTTTGCCTTATAGTGGCTTAATACATGTATTTATATACATATATATATATATATATATATATATATATATATATACTTGTGTGTGCGTGCGTGAATTAAGAATTTTTTTTGCTCAGCTACGGTTGCTTCGATTTTCAGTCTCGCAGCTTGTACTTCACGTTAGATTTATACATAAAGTCTATGCGAGGTTAATCCGTCGTAGATTCTTTATCGCCTCCTCGTATTCGCGTGGCAGTTTTTTGAAAACGACGCAGACGTAAATAACGAAACGCTAATTCTTCAAATTCTATGGGATTCAAAGTTTTTCGCGTTCCCTAAATGTTGAAAGTGCATTTTAAATTCCGCTGCCTCGCTGTAATTATAGATTAAAATAACGGTTGCTTGAAAAATGTGCCCGAGCTTTGTTGGCTTTTAATGCTCGGGGGAGGGGCGGGGGGGAAAGAACAGCCTTCGATGCGGGCAAAATTTTGACATTTTATTTCGATGCCAGACGGCGTAATTCATTCCCACGCTGGTGTTCAAAGCGATATCTTGGACTTACGAGCGTCGCTCATTAATTCCACATGCAAATTATTCCGAGCTTTCAATGCA
The DNA here is from genome assembly GCA_018907135.1 of Kradibia gibbosae. NCBI lineage: Eukaryota > Metazoa > Arthropoda > Insecta > Hymenoptera > Agaonidae > Kradibia > Kradibia gibbosae. The sequence goes on along the minus strand of JACCHX010000001.1, from coordinate 2,714,393 downwards.
CACTGATGCACGGTGCAGGATAAATATTTTGCCGTCGATGGGATACAGGCCCGGCAAATAAATCAGTTTATCGGCGAAAGAAAAAAAGAGTCGAGGGCGTAGGCCGAGGTCGAGGGTCGAGCGGTGAATAATTGCGCACCTTCGGCGAGAACCGCGGGGTTTTTTTCGGCGGGGCGTCGAGAATCCAGCAGCGGTCGTTACGAGTATCGCGGACGAATGGGCCGTAAAAAAGAAAAAAGAAAAAAGAAAAAAAAGAAAAAGAATCCAGCGCTCGATAAAGGGAAAGCTCGCGCGGCGCAGCTCGGGCGAAAGTCTCGTCGAGCGCCGGCGAACATTAGGCATTAAAAAAGTAGGGGAGGGAAGAAACGTCGCGCTTCCTGCCGCCGCTATTCTACGCGTGTGCTCTTGCGTCTTTTTTGTCCCCCGCCCCCCGAGGCCTTATCGGCCGGAGGTAGGAGGAAACGAAAGAGGCGAGAAGGAGGCCAGGCGGCATTCGGTATTTAAATATAGACAGAGATACGCGGCAATCGCTCGACAAGAAAAGCGTTTGTAATCGCATTATGCGGCCAACAATGGAGCATTCTGCTCTGGATTCCTCGGCTCTCCTTCGCCCGCGAGTGCCCGGGTACGTGCACCAGGAGCCCCGGATCCTTGGCGCACACTCTGTGTGCTCAAGATATTAATAACAAATAGTCGGCGGGGCCGGTATCGCGCCACGGCCGGAGCCCGATAAAGAGAGGGGGAGAGAGAGAGAGAGAGAGAGAGGAGGCTTTTTTCCTCTGCCAAGCGTTATCGCGGATGCCCGTGGGTTTCTGGATAGAAGGGAATAGGGACCCGCTCGCGTTTGTTTCGCCTTCCTTTTTTTCTTTTCTTCTTCTTCTTTCCTCTCCCTCTCCCTCTCTCGCCAAGCCTGCATTCCAGAGCCGGCCGAAGAAGAGGCTTATCGCCTCGAGCTCTCGCTATCGGCGAGCCATCTCCCTTTATCCTTTCGGCGCCGAGGCCCCGTCCATCTCCGATCTCGCCGCCGTGGATTTACAACTCGTGCGCCCACGGGTCTTAAGTCGCGCATCGGCTCTCGGCTCGTCTAGGAGTACTCGGTAGCTTTGGCTCCTGTCGCTGGGGCGAAGGGCGGGAGGGGGGGGGACAAAAAAACAAAAAACTAAAAAGCCCAAAATAAAGGAAAAAATAAAAAAAAACCAAACGATACGGAAGGGAGAGGGAAAAGAGCTTTCGCTTCTCGAGCTGTCGGTGCACGGGGGCAGGGGGGCAGGGGTCGTTGCGTTAGTTGCATTGCGCAACGAGGAGCATCGATTTATCGCTCGTGATTGTAAAACGCAGTCGCTTCGAGCTTCTTCCGGTGGCGGGACATTCCGCTGCTGTTTGCCCAGAGACGTAGGGGCCCTTGGGTAAAGCATAGCAGTTGAGAAGAAGATGACGTTGTTGATGATGATGATGTTGAGGCGAGAGATAGATAGATAGAGATATATACATATATATATATATGTATGTATGTATATGTATGTATGTATAACGTAAACAGTAATATCATATCTAGAATTTACTTTGCCCGAAAAGCGAGAGACACGAGTTTCCAACAGGGCCGGGGCTACTCACGAGGTCGACCCGACGAAACAATGGGAATCATTCATACGGCGGCGGTGGTAAATTACTCATAGAGCTAATAAATGTATCGGGCATCGGTACCTCCGCATCCTCCGCCCGCCACCTTCCGCCCGATTCCGTAGCGTTCCCCCGTTATACCGAAACAAGCGCCCGGCCAAAATTCCCGGCGAGCTCCCAGTTTTGGCTTTATCTAACTCGCACGCGGCTCGACAATTTCCGTACATTACGCGCTCCTGATGTTCGTACACTAATGCTGAATTATTGTAGCTTCCGCTCGGTGTACAAGCGATATTTATATAAAACTTTACAAATGTTTATACTGATTTACGCTTTGTGCTATCTATTCGGACACATTGTCTGAAAACTATTGCTCCTTTGCTTCTTCCCTCTGCCGCCTTCTCTCTCTCTCTCTCTCTCTCTCTCTCTCTCGCTCCGCCGACGTTTCATCAGTAATGAAATGTGAATGCGCACGGCCACGGTTTTATCAGTGGGATTATGCTCGCGCTTATGCGTGCCCGTGTGTGTGCGCGCGCGTGTGTGTGTGTGGGTGGGTGGGCGCGCCTGCGGGCACATCAAGCCGAACGGGCTTGAATCCTTTTCTCTCTCTCTCTCTCTCTCTCTCTCAACGCTCTTTTCGCGCGTCTCGCCGGCGCTCGTCGGCCGCTCCCGTTGCGGCGCCGTCGAAATGATAAATTCGATCGAGTCGCACTGCGCTCCTCCGCCGGGTTAGATCCTTGGCCATTGGGCCAAGGGTTGGCCGAGGCGTCGTAAAAGCAAGACCCTCTCCTGTGTCTGCGCGGCATCGCAATTTCGTCCGGGCGTAGCAAGGAGCCAAAAGGGCAGCAGGAGTCAGGAGAGCGAGGCTTCGACGGGTTGGCTTTTTAACGACGGCGCTGAGCTTGTTTTTTCTTCTTTTCTTCCCTCCTCTTCTTTTTTACCGGTCGAGGCGAGGGGGTGTGCGCATCAGCCCCCATACCGTTGAGCCGGGGCCTGAGGTTAAGAGCAAAGGGCCCGAGCCGGCCGCGGGGCGGGGCGGGGATTCGCGAGCGGGCCCCACCCAACCCCCCCGGGCGACGTTCGAGAATCGGTCGAAAATTAAAAAAAAAAAAAAAAAAAGTCCTAAATACAGTAAGACGATCGGGCGAGCGGCGGGGCGAGCGCGCGCTGCCGGAGGGGGCCTGGGACGGGAAGGAGAGCCGCTAAGCGTAAATCCTTTTAAATCCACACAATTGCGACAATGGGGCTTTATTTGTTATCTCGAGGGCCACATTGTCACTTGCTGTGAAACGAATGGACAGATTACGTCCGGGGCCAGTTACGAAACGAACTCACGCCGGCGGTCCTCCCCGCGTCGGTCTGTCCTTATTTTCCTTACCCTCCCGCAGGCAGACTTTATCGTCCTCGGCTTTTTTTTTTTACTTTTATACGGGCTCCCACGACCAGGCGGCGGCTGCGGCTGCGGCGGCGGCGACTCCTTTATTCGCGAAGAAAGCAAAATGGCTCTGCGCAGCCCGGATTCCTTTCCGATCGCTTTAACCTAGCCAATGCCCGTTTTTCTGGGGGATTGTTTTTTTTTTCCTTTCTTCTTTTCTTTTCTTTTTTTGCCTTTCGCTCTTCCCTCTTTCTCTTGGTTTTCCGTGCACGCGACTCCGCCACGACTGGATTTCAACTGAGGGAGGCTCCAAGGGGCCGCGGGTGCGATCCTACGTATTTCGTAGGATTTGACATTTTTCTCCCGTTCGCTCCCCCTACCTTTGCCAAACGGCATATTTAATGCGTCTAATGCATTGGCTAAAGTTTTGAAAATGTGGCTCCAAGGTCTCTCTAACGCTATCGTCGACTCTTTTTAGCAACGGTTGCAAAACTTTGCACAATCTCTTAAACGTCTTACGTTTCTAGCGACGGCTATAATTAAAAATGGCGGCAATCAAGGGAATACACTTTCATACCTATTCGGTTAAGAGCTCAAAGGAAACTTGATGAAATCATTTGAAAATACTTTAGTGCAGGATCACTCGATTAAGTGTATTTAAATGCCTGATGAGAAGTATAGAATCCTGCAATTTTTCCTCCCTTTTTTTCCCTACGAAACATTAAATAGTAATTCCACATTTTAAAATGTACGTTTTCTTCACTTCAATTCAAGAGCATTGCAGAATATGTTTTTTCTTTTTTTTTTTATTTACATACTATTATTCCGTACCTATTCTAATTCTGCATGCACTGCATGCAATTTCTTGATTACTACTATTTACGATGTTATATTGCTCGCATTATTTTCCGTTTGCTTTTCGCCACTTATCGCGATAATTAATTAAATTTTTGTTCAGGATGTTTGAAATCGATCGGCCGTTAAAAATACGATTGCAAAGGGACACTTTATAACGTAAACTTATTATTTATATTTAACGTTTTTTTTATAGTGTGCATTCGTGAATTAAATTGTATATTCCGCTTTAAACGATAATTATATTGTATAATTTTTAAATTGGTAAAATTAAATAGTCGATCGATAAAGGAACTCCTCGAGCCAATGTTAAATACGCTAAAGTAAATAATTAATGTGCGATAATGCGAAATATATTCTCAGCTAAGAATCCAGGAGACGATTTCCACTTTATCCGAGTTAATGTCTCCGATCTGTTGATAGAAGCCCTTCTTTAGAAAAATAATTTTTTTTTCCCTTTCGAGCTGTACCTCCATCTTTGCATGTACTTTATTGATAGTATTTTCTCTACGGTTCCTCTCCCCCTCCACCCCCCCCTCCCAAATCCCCGCGTCGATCTTTCTTTTTCGGCTAGAATTATATTTTACTTTACCTCTCTCTCACTCTCGATTTCATTCTTTTCACAACTTTTTAATTTCCGGCCAATAAGTAGATTTCCTGAAAGCATCGACGGACAGGCATGACACGAACGCGAAACACCGAGCCCTCGAGTCCAAAGGAATAAAAAGAGAATTATAATTTTTTGTTACATTAGCCCCAAGAAGACTGAAAATAAATGTCGACATGAAAAAGCTCCACCAAGTCAGAGCAAAGATAAATAGGTTTCCGGTTTACCCCCCAACACCTTACTCGACGCGTACTGCTCAAAATACTTTAGTGCATTGTGAAGAAATTAATTTACAGCCTGCTGTTAATGAATCGAAAGAAACAAAGAAGGCTTTCCATTTCTTGGTAAATTAAAATTCAAATTAATTTAAAATACCAGTTGTATTGCTGCTGCGTTAAAAATACTCATATGATTTTGATTTATAACGAAGAGAGAGAGAGAGAGAGAGAGAGAGAAGGAAGAAAAATTGTGCCCACGATAGTCAACAAGCCGTAAGAATCATTTGGAATAAATTACGAACAGTGAAAGAGGATCTTTAGTAAGAATCGATATAAAGCATCATTAACCGATTCAAGGAAAACGTATTATCAAAATACACAGTTTGCGGATTGTTCAGCGAGGGCGTTAAATCGTATTTACCAACAACGTTTAACATTAAGCATCTTAAGCTTCTTAAGGATATTCCGTCCGTTAATTTTGCCGAGCAACGTTGCGCACGAGCGAGACAATGCGACAAGGTTTTGGGAGCCGAATAACGAGAAAGGAGAGGAGAGAAAAAAAAAAAAAGGAAAACATCCTTCGATCGTAGCTATTCCATCATCGATCGTAGGCTCGAGCGGCGAGTAATTTATCCGATTCGGACAATGGCCTAGGAGTCCGCCCACGGTGGATCATCATCGATGCCCAACGATAATCGTGCAAAGTTATAAAATAAAAGCGGCCGGCGCCCGGGGAAATAAGCCGGGCTAATGAAAATTGCATTGTACGGTACTTGGTGCCGTGGCGCTCGTATTTGTATATACACATATATATATATATATGAAAAACAAAATAAAAAAACATCTCATTCGGCATCGCTGATTCCGCATAATTGATAGCGGCGGATTTAATATAAGGACGCAGGAGAGCGGGACTTACGAGCGGGCGCGTGCAGCAGGAGCCGTAATTTGTCTGAATAAACTCATAACAGTGATTAAATATTCATACTCGGTTATAAAGAATGGAAGCCCCCCCTTTGTACAATGAGGTGGTCGGACCCTACGCCCACCCCGCCGTCGCCGCCCCCGTTCGATATCTTCGATGCGACGGGGCTTAGGCGTATCGAGGGCGGGAGGAGGTTGAACGGTTTATTATTGTTGTTACTGTTGTTACTGTTGTTATCGTTGTTATTCCTTATTAGGGGAAGGCGGGAGATCGCGTGCGCCGTTCGCTCGGAGGTTTTCCTTTGATACTCGGTGCCCTTCCATCCCTGCCCCCCCCCGTCGTCTTCGTCGTCGTCGTCGTTATTATTATTAATATTATCATTATCATTGTAATTCAGTTGGCAATGCTTACAAGATTCGCGAGCGAGCTAATCGCGAGCCTAGCGGATCACATTGCACCGGATTGATAATCCCGGTGCGATAGCGCGTAGATCATCGTCGCGATCGTTAAGCTCCGAGCTGACATCGACGACCTTCTCGGGGCTGCTCGACTTTTCAGTTGGCGCGCGCCAGGCGTCGGTCATTCTTTCGCTCGGACAATTAGTGGACGAGGAGCAAGAGGAGCCCCGGGGGTAATGATGCGGGGGGGCGAGATAGAGAGAGAGAGAGAGAGAGAGAAGGGCATTAATCGCGTTAATAACGATCTATTTATCAAAGTTTACGACTCGTCGGAAGGGCTCTCCTCTTATTGGGACAAGCCTCAATTTAATCCGAACGCGGATAATGCCGGAAAAATATTGTTGCGCCGGGAACGCGGAATCGAAAAAGTTTGACACGCGAAAACGCCCATGGCTTAAGCAACAATGCCGAGATTATGAACTGTTTAGCCGAGGAGCTCCAGTCGCTCCTTCTCTCGCTCCTCCCCCCCCCCGGCCCCCTTTTCATTCATCAACATCTCTTTTGCCGCGCCTTTCCCCGTCGGGCGCCCCGGCGCAATAATTTCGTTCCTCAAGCATTCGCCCACACTGAAGCGCAATTAACAGGGACAAAAATCTTCCATTAAGAGATCCTTTCTCTACCCTGGATTGATTAATCGTCGCGCTGATTTGGCCACTTGTTTAAATAATTTTATATCAGGATTTTATTACCGCTTTGGCTTTCCTTCTTTCTCCTCGAGCTGCAGCCAAGCCCAGCAATTTCGTTTCTTTTTTTTCCCCTCCATCTCCTTCTTCTTCCTCAACTTCCTCTTCCTCCTCCTCTTCTTCCTCTTCCTTTTGTTCCTTTGTTTTTTTTTTTTTTTTCTTTTTTTTTTTGCGTAAACACGGTATTAAGAGCTTTTGCCGGTACGCATTCTAAGTGTTTACATTATTTTTTACGTGTGCCAATGTGATTTATCACAGTTCTATCGTGTCTGCGAGGGTTTTTTCTTCGCTTCCCGTTGATCGAACAAGTTTAATTGGCCGATTAACCTTTACCTTGGGATTAATTTTTCAAACGAAACTGTCCGCTTCCTAATCGTACGTAATTACGCGAAGCATCATCAGGGAGAGATTCTTCGTGAAATTAAGTCCATCGCTATCGCGGAATAAACCGTGCCCTTGGATTCCGAAGTGTGGAAAATCGCGCGTTTCAATTCAATGGATTACAATTAAGAAAGATGCACAAGACGAATGATCGACATCTTACGAATCGGTACTTTCAAAATTGCAACAGAAGACAAGGAGGCTTTCGATAACATCCGCACCCTGTAACGCGAGTATAAGATTGACGGGTTGATAAATCAGCGGCGTGAAGCTCATTCGCCAACGTGGACACGTTAACAGTTTAAGCCGAAAGTCGCGATCTCGCAGCCCAAACGAGCTCGCGGTTCAAAGTTGCGACGAGTAGAGCAGGCGACAACGACGACGACGACGACGACATTAATAATAATAATAACAACAACAACAATACCTCAATCTCTTGGCCTCGTCGATGAAGGGACGCTTTTCACTTTCACAAAGTAATTTCCACTCGGCACCCAGTCTCTTCGAGATCTCGGAATTGTGCATCTTCGGATTCTCTTGGGCCATTTTTCTGCGCTGACCCCGCGACCATACCATAAAGGCATTCATCGGCCGCTTAATGTGCTCGTTGTGGTGGGCCTTGGAGGACATTTTAAATTCACTCTCTCGTCGTCCCTTCCCCCTCTATCTCGGTGTCGGCTCTCGAGCCCCACACGTGCTCTTGTAGTCCCGATGATACGCGCGACTGGCCCCTTGCTGCTCCTCCAAAGCTACAATCCAATGCTCATGATTGGCTCCGGCCCCTCGTCCTTCCGCGGCTCTTCCTGCAATTTCAAGCGACAAAGGCTATCGCTGAACGGGACAGGCCTGGGGCCTGCCTCGCAGGGCCGGGGGCAGCTGCTTCGCTCTGAAAAGACAAAAAAAAAAGAAAAAAAAGAAGAAGGCGCAAGAATAAGAAGCAGAGGGCGTTAAACGGGATCGAGGGCCGACTCGTCGCGCGTCGTCGTCGTCGTCAACGATATCGTTAAGGTACGTTAACCGGCGAAGAAGCTTATCGGAGGCTTCGTCTTATCGGGGCCTGTAAACAGAGCCATTAGCCCCGGTCCGAATTTTAATGGAGCAATTAACCCGGCCGATAATCGCGCAGTTTTATTTTAAGTATCCTCGAGTCCTTCTCGGTCAATGCCGTCAATTAAATGCCTCACAATAGGCCTCAATCAGTGGCGGGCAGAAGGCAGGGGAACGGCTGATTTCCATGGCGCTTGGCTGAATTCGTAGGAAAAAGCAGGCACGTCTCTCTCTCTCTCTCTCTCTCTCTGCCTCTCTACGGGCGCAGGATAAAATCAATGGACGCCGGGAGAGGAAGCAAAAAGAAGAAGAAGAAGAAGAAGAAAAGAAGCAAAGCCAAAAGGAACAAGCGAAAGGAGCGACTCTACGCGGGTCTACGAGGAGGGGCCTCCCCGAGGAAGGGCTCGCGAAGGGCTCGGCTGACCGACAGGTTGCAACGGGTGCCGGGGTCTCTCTCTCATCTCTCACCTCTGAGCTGGGCTGGATCGCCGGCGGGTCCGCCGGCTCCTGATAATAGAAGCGAGACTCGTCGTCGCAGTCGCCGTCGTTGTCGTTGTCGTGTCGGGGGGGGCGGGGGTGGAGAGCGAGCCTCCCTCGGGCTCTCAAGGGCTCGGTTCGCGAGAGCCTGGCAGCTGAGTGTCCTCGGCCTCGGCCGCTGCTGAATGATCGCTTCGGAGAAGCGCCGGCGGGACGAGAGAGCCCGAGAAGGAGAGAGGCGCCGCCGCCGTCGTAACCGCCGCCGCCGTCGCCGCCGCCGCCGCCTCTCGCGGCTCTCCCGGTGGCTGGATGCGAGGCGCGCGCGCGCCCGAGCCGCGGGAGGGGTTGGAAGCCGCCCTGGTGGGGCCGCCGCTCACCAATGGGCGAGGCCGGCCTGCGCGCCGCCCCATTGGCCCGCTGACCAACATGGCGCTCGGGCCGAGGCCTGGGGTGGACGTCCCCGGCAACAGGTGGCCCCTCGCCTGACCAGGGCCAAGCGGCCGCGGCTCGCCCCCGGTCGCCGAGGACGGCCGGGACAGCCCGGGATCCCCAAGCCAGGGCTCTCGACGGCCGCATCGTCGTCATTGGGATCACCCCCCGGGTCCTCTGCCGCTACCCTGCCCTGCTCTTACCTCCGTGACTGCCTTCTCTCTCTCTCTCTCTCTCTCTCTCTCTCTATATATATATATATATATATATATATATATCGCTCCGATGACACGCGCGTCTAGCCGCAGCTTCTCTTCGTTACTCTCCTAGGCGGTTCGTGCAACTGGGTGACCGACCTTGATTGGCGATTTCAATTCTTATCCATAGGAAAGAAGGAGAAGAAGGAAAGAAGGAAGGAAAGGAAATAAGGAGAGAAATATCACCCACTATCCCTAGTCAAGATTGCTGTATTGCAAATGAAAGGGAGCTCGAATGATAGCCGTTGAAAGCGATGGATCTGCTGTAATTGAGGGCTCGACTTTTTTTTATTTCGATAGAAGTAGCGTTGGCTTTTATTCGAGGCTCGGCGATGACGGTGAGTGAGTTAAGGCGGGGGGAGGGGGGGGGGAGAGAAAATTTACAATACGAACGCGAGCTCGGCACTCGGGCTACGCATTCACAGCTATTCCGAAGCAGCCCGATTATTATATTTCTTATCGTCGACGGATATCAAAAAATTGTAAAAAGCTATTGCCCAACGAGGCGTATCGTAAAATGTTGAACGATCTGAGTTTCGAGCCCTCGAGAGGGATGCCGTTGCTGCCGTTGCACCGGCGATTCCCTCCAAGGCCTATTATTTTGCGCGGCGGCGCGATTAGGCGCCTCAGGCTCTTGCTTTTGGGCCCTTTTTAAAATTCGCCAATGGAGCAGAGCTTACGAGTGGGCGCGATGCGCTGCCCCGGTAAGCTTTTAATTATCTGAACCCGCTTGAGGCGCGGAACCTTCGTGACGTCTCCGCTAATGGGAGAAGAAAAATGGACTTCTTTCGCAAAAGAAGTAGACGAAGATGAAGATGAAGAAGAAGAAGAAGAATAAGTAGAAGAAGACGATTACTCAAAATACGTAAATTATACGCGGCTCGTTCGCACGCCATTCGGCGAATCTCCAAATGTAAATTTAAATATCCCTGATGTCTGTTGCCACCCCCGCCCCCACCGCCCCACCCCACCCCACGCGATATACCCAAGCAATAATACGCAATAAACGTTTACAAAGCGGCGAATTCATAGCCGGGGAGGGCTCGATCGAGCAGATCCCGCTACCGCGGTGGGCGATATTGATTTGAAAAGAAGAAAAAAAAGAAAGAGAAGATGGTAAGACCTTGGGCGAGGGAGGGAGGGAGGGAGGGAGGGAGGGGGTGGGGCAGAAGCCGCGAGCCGATATAATATAGATTCGTACTATTTCAGGGCATGACTGTCGGCCGACGCGAAGAAGGTGCCCCTCGTAGGTAAGGAGCACCGGGGCGAGCTTCTTCGGCGGCTGCGCAACGACGAGCCCCTTGGCGAATTATCGCTCCTCGCCATTGACAATTGCCCTTCCCCCCCCTCCCCCATTCTTGGCTCGCCTCAGCTCGAATTTGCGAACGGGCGGTTTATTTGTCTGGTTTGCGCTGGCCCCAAACTGGGGGGGGGGGGCCAACGATGCTTTGATTCCTCGACGCGCGAAAGCTTGGCACCCTTTGGCGCGGCCCAAAGGAAATTCCTCGCCAATGTCGCAGCGAGCATTACGCGCTCATCGCGGCCGTTGCCGCTGTCATCGTCATCCTTGTACAGCGCGAGGCTCGAAGAAGTCGCGGGACGTCCCCGGGAAAGCTCATCCGACGTAGGATGCAATGGCGCGATCTCGGTTTTGCCAATGCCAAAGACCCTTGGCAGTTCCGTTAACGGTTGATCAGACTCTCGCTCAAAGCCAAGAGGAAACCTCGGCCAAATTTATCGGCGATCGAACGCAAGGAAAAAGTTATTGCGATTCTTATCGACCACCAACGCGCGTTGAATCTTCTTCTTCTTCTTCCCCCCACCCCTTTATAAATCATACGATACTACACGCTGATTAAAATCGCCTTTAATTTAACGCGGGCGGATTAAAATTTTTCTTCGATATCAAGGAAATAGCGCGGATCGCATTGCCTAGGAGCTTTTTCAAAGTACGGCGCGGTATACAATGTCAACCGTTGATTCGAAAGGACGCATTTTCCGCGAGACGAGGAGGGGCTTTACAGGTAGGCGCGCGCTTGTATTCGCAGAACAACAATGCAACATCGACTGAGAGAGAGAGAGAGAGAGAGAGACTGCCAAGGACGAACGAGTAGAGTTCTCGGGGTGGGGAAAAAAAAAAAATAAATAAAGCCGAGGCTTCTCAAGACCATCCGGGGCATCGATTTCCCGAATTCACGCCACACCGTTCGACTTGGCCCGGAATTATCGAGGCCGCGGTGGAAAATCTTGTCGGGAGCCCTGGGGGGGGGGGCGGAGGGCCGATCCCACGCGACAATCCGAATCGTTCGGCCGAGGCATCGGCATAGAGAGCCAAAAAAGCGCCAATGTCGAAATTATCCTACAAGCGACAATAGTGTTCTCCGGTGCCGGCCGCTCGTCCGGAGACCCGTTCCACGAGGATCTTAGGGCTACGATCGCTCGATTACGAGGACTCGGGGGGGGGGGCGCGCGACGGGGGCTGGTGGCGGAGACACGAGGAAAATTCGTGCCTCGTGCAACGCGACGGCGACGCTGCGGCCGGTAGATAAAGGACACTTTGGCGACGGGGTCGGCCGCCGTTACCTATGCTCGCTCCGACGAATCAGCGTCACCGCTTTGAGGAAACCTCGAGGATACTCCCAGGGGCCCCCCGGTAACAACGGCCCCGCGGTCGTCGCGGTGCCCGGCGAACTTGGCGCCCGGAGGCGGCGGCAGGGTCGCCGCTCCTTCGCGGGAAGAAACCTCGATCGATTGCGGATCGAGCTCCTTTAATAATCGATACCGGACCCGGGCATCGATAATCCCGGCCGTTGGTCGATGGCCAGCAGGAGCTCCTCGGAGACGTCGGCGTTTGGGGAGGATTCGAATCTCGGGTAAATTAAGAACTCACACGGTGGTTTTCTCGGCAAGGGAGTTTTAGCGAGTCGCTGTTATATTTTGGCCTGTCCGCGTATCGACGTATTCATCGAAGTCCGGCGCCGGCCGTAACGCAGTTTAACAAGTTTTGCGCGCTATTAGAAAATACTAATAATGTCGTAACGATTCTGGGGATAATAATATTAAATTGCGTCCTACGGCTAATCGCCCACTACGGATTATAAAACTGACATTGGTTAATGGGCCAGAGTACGTTAATTATATTCCAATTGCCGAGATCATTGTTCGGTTATATATATTTCGATTATATTTTAATATCGCCGTTGGTTAGACATCGATGGAAATAAAATCGATGGAAATCCGTTATTCCGAAGCTTTTCATCTAGTAGCATTGTCGAGATGCTAATTTCGGCAATGGGATAAGTTTTTAAATCATTTTTTCAGCTGATTCTGTATTAACACATCCTTCGTGTTACTATATTAATCGCGCTTATTAGATATACTTGGGTCGAAGGATATAAATGCATTACGCGCAATTAGTTCGGAGAATAGAGTATGTAAATCTCACTGGATTTTATTCGCGCTTATAGGGAGGTGCGTCAATAACGTTTAATATATATATATATATATATTATATATACATTTATATGAATGTAGTTGGTACTCGATGGTCGAGGGACGCTTAATCAAAGTAAAGACCGCGACAATTGTCGCTCCTTTGGGCGAATGGTTTGTCTTCTTTATCGATTGCAAATGGCTTCTTTTTTTTTTATTCTGCAGTGCTCTCAAATATGCATCCATAATCTTCCTAAAAGCGTACGCTCGAAGCGAGGAGCCTGCGCCCGATTTTACACGACACCCCGGCGATGGTGGTAGTCGTTGGCGCTTTGTGCCCGGCCATTCTTCGCTCGCTAGTTGTATTTCTACCCTCTCGGAATGATTCCGAGCACGAGGTTGCTTGTTCTTGCTTGTTCACGCTCATTGTGCGAGCACTTGCAGTGGTGATTAGTAAAATTCTCTCTCTCTCTCTCTCTCCCTCCCAGCTCTCCCCCTCTAGCCACTTCCTTTTCCTTCTGTCTCGCGCTCACCTCTTATTCTTTCTTATCTCGTCTCCCGAGTTATCTCCTTTCTAGTATTTACGTGCGCTATACATAATATACCTATACGTATACGTATATCTATATATATTAATTTTTTTTTTTTTTTTTTTCCCCCCTTAATCAATTGAAGCCACGCACAGTAATGCGGTGGCGGAAGTCACGCCTCGTCCTTACGGGACGTCGTAACTTGGGTCTCCTTTATTATTGAAGGCCGCGAGGCAGGCCCTCTCGGGCCAAAGAGTTTTCCCTCCGCGGTGCCGATTGTACCGTAATTTATCAATGAATAAAGATCGATTGTTTTACTCGAGCCCGAGCGACGGGACGGGCCAATTGTCGAGTGGGTTTGCTCGCGTAGCAGGGCAGAGCGCGGGCTCGGGAGTTTTAATTAAATATTCATGGGACTCGGTGTCGTGGTGGAGTATTTGTAATAATATTTACAATGCCGGCTCCCGATAAAATTGGTGTCAATTAGCGGTGTGATGGAATATCCCATCAGATCTGGCCCTATAACAAAGCAGTCGGAGCCCAGAAACGGCATGGAAAAAGAAGCGTAAATAGGCTATAGAAATAGGGGTTGAAGTATATAATCGGCGGGGCGTCGAGGAATAAGAGGGTGATACGCTTTCGCTTTTCGTCTCCTAGATAAGAATTCGTTCGGGTTGATCGACGCCGGATATTAGGACGGGGGAGAAGTGCTGGGGACGATAGTCAAGCGGAATTTATTGTGTGAAAAGAGGGTTGGCGCCCAGATAAAGACCAGTCAGTATTATGTAAGTGAATGGTTTTTATTTTGCGCGCGCGCGCGCGCGCGCCACTGCAGAATTTTTCACAATTTTTCGCCGTATTTTCTCGCGCCCCGGCGTGGCTAATCTTCCCCAAGGGTGAAAATAATCATTTGCGGCCTCCTCGTATCTCGGTCAAACGTATTTGTTGTATGTGCAATTAGCGCGTGAGCCCTTGATTCCCGGGGGGGGGGGATTCTTTTCCTTTGCCCGGCCTCGCTCAGCGGAAGTAAGCTCCTACCAATTACAACAATTATAATCGTACCGGCGAATTGCGACCGAGCGCAAGTTGTTATTGCGGCCGAACGCGAGCGCCTTAATTGCCCAAGATTGCGATTCAGATGGGCGAGTATCCTTTCTGACACGTGGTGCTGGCGATATAATATATATATATATATTTATACGCGCGTCCGCGCACGCGTGCATTCATTCGTAGGCGTCGGCTCGAGCAAGGGGGGGGGGAGGGTGTGGGAATTATCGGACCTTTGCGGATGCCGCAAGAGAAGCGGAAAAAATTCGCCTCCTTCGCGGCACGTCCTAATCCCGTGCCGTCGATTCTTTGTCCTTAGAGTCAATTCCGGCCCTGTACGCGCATTCGCAGTTGAGAGCCACTGGAACGCGGACAGTCGATCGAGCCTAACGCCCATCCAGCGGAGGCGCGTTAATGATCCTAATGGCCGAACTAGTATCGGCCCCTGGAGCATCAAGGAGAAAAGAGAAGGGAAGAGAAGGAAAGACGCCTTTGCGACGCGCGAAACAACATCGATTCAACGCACGTCGCGAAATTCTATCGCTTCCCAATGGCCCTGCTTTTCTCATGGCTCTTTCTTTGTGCTTTTTCTTCCGCTCGGCGGATCCGCGCTTGGCTCCCGTCCGAGCCCCAGCTCGAGGCAAGCGTATTTTTATAATTATCGAGAGAAATTTGATGAGCCCTCGGTGACAAAGGGCCGAAATATAAAAAGTGTCGCCAAAGTGCAAAAGGCACGAAGGATAAAGTAGTCCCAGCGTGCGACCACTGATTATGCCATTCATCGGCGGTGCGGTTCGCTCCCTTTTCGCCCGCCTAAAAAACGAGGGTCGACAAGGAGGCAAAAGAGAAAGAATGATTATATTATATATATATATATATATATATATATATACATATATGGGGCGCAAGCATTTATGGGACGTTTCTGGCGAGCTGCTTTTTCCTCGGTCCACGAATATTGTTAGGATTTTCCATCGATGATTTTCGCCTACTACTGCCCTCCCTCCCTTCCTCCACCCCCCGGCCCTCCCGGCATTATTAAGCCCTTCGTTTGCAATCGCGGCAATATCACTTTCGCGTCGTCTGGCATTTCGCGCGAGCCGTGAATAACAATTTTTCTCGTCCGACCCTTGCAAACAAATACACATATCCACGCAAATATATGTGCGTATTATTATTGTTTTTTTTCTTTCTTTCTTTCTTTCTTTTTTTTTTTTTTGTTCTCTTTTGTTCCTATTCTATCTCCTTTATTTTTGTCGCTGTGGTTGGTTTCCCCCCCCCCCCCCCGGCCCCCTGCGATACCATCCAGAATTCAATTATCCTCCCGAGTTATTCTCCGCACAATCATTTTGCCTTTGTCGTGCAATTTTGTTTGATTTTTGCCCTTTTAACCGGGACTCGGGGGGAGTTGGGGGGTGGGGGTGCGCGCGCAAAAATCCAAAACAACGGCAAAGCGCGGCGCGAGGGATAAGAAGCGCCTCGCGAAAGGGGGCGGCAAAGCGCGAGTAGGCCTCGCCCAACAGCGATGGAGTCCCATTGCGCGGATAAAGGGATAACAATGACCGACGATCTCCTCGGCGTCTTTGCGCTCGGGGCCACCTCGGGCCGGATCGAAAAGCCGCCTCGGACGTCGCGCAAAGCCCATCCGTCCGTTCGACTAACCGGGGGCCTCCCGCCCCGCCCCCCCCGACCTCGAAGAGCCTCGAAAAGCGCCCGTAATTCGCGCCCGCGCGGCCTCCTCCTTTAAAGTCTCGTTATTATTATTATTATTATTATTATCCTTGGGTAGGATAAACGATTGCCGCGGCGTTATTATCGAGATTTTAATAAAGGGATTAGCCGCCCCGGCGGGGCGACCGGGCGTAGGTAGAGCCACCGGCTGGGGGGATAATAATTTTCCGTAAACCAAATTTACACGAGCTAATACCAATGGGGCCGCCGCCGTAATTGATAGTTCAATTTTACGGGCGGTGGACGCGTCTGTCTGCAGCCGGAGCGAGGCAAAAGTAAGAATTTCGAGAATGGATTTTAAACAATGGGCCGTATGGGGAAGCGTGGTGTCATCGTTGCGTCGGCGTTGCGACGGGGGCCATACCTTTCGCATAAAGCTCATTGATTACGCTATTGTCGTGCGAATTGTTTCAACTAATAGTCGCACCCGGTGTTTTGATTTCCTTTCAGCCTCCACCACTGTTTTTGCCACGTCATCCGACTGGGGCTTCTATCTCGCTCTCTCTATCTCTCTCTCCCCTCCCCCATTCTCTCACCCGTGCTTCGCGCATGGGTAAAGGAGGAGAAAAATAGGCTGCGGGTGGGGTGCCTGGGCTCGGGCTCGAGTGGGGAGAGACAACACTCCGCATTCGGTGCGTACACACGCGTCCTCTCAAGGTAATTCTTATAAGTCCAAAGTTATGAAAATACGCGAGCGTCCGCTGCATGCGAAGATAGAGGCGAAATTAAATCGAATCGCTCTCGGCCCTTTGTCACCTATCGATCTCCGTGCCCCCCCCCCACCTACGCCCTCCCCCGTTCAGTTATATCGGTGAAACAATTTAATCGTTACGCCTCTGCAATTAATAAGTGTATCGTCGGGAGCAGTAATTGGAAATTATTGATGTAAAAAATCCTTATTGGCAAGAGCCCCGTATCGCGTATATTTGACAAATATCGTCGCCGAGAATTTCCATTGATCTAAACTACAAGGATATTTTGGATAATTTGAATATATATATATATATATATATATATATATATATATATGTGTACATATGTGTATATATATGTGTATAGATATGTGCGCGTGTGCATTTTTGCGCGCACGTTCTCAACAGGTACTAACTTATTTTGCCGATATAAAAATTAATTTTCCCAAGTGAGTCCTTCGCGTCGTCTTGAACAAGCGCGTTCAGCTCAAGGTGGATTATTAGGGAGCATTTGTCGGAAAGTTAATCAACGCAAAATCTGCGATTGGACACATTGGCCAGAGGTTAATAGGCATTTTATTGCAGTCCGTGATTTCAGTTCGTCGTTCGCTTCGACGAAGCAATAATGGAAATTGGAACTTATTACCTCCACTTGATTCCTCTCGCTTGATCGAAGTTTTTTCGTAAGCCCGAATATTATAAATACGACTCTAGATACAAAACGTTTACAAAATGAGATTCATCGGTAAGCAGCACGCAAGCGTAATAAATACAATTTGCAAGTCTAAATGCGTGTATTAAATGCGTGTACATTTATGTAGATCGTAACAATGTGAAATATAAAATTAAAGAAGTAAGAATAGCCGAAACGCGTGTTTACCGTTTAAGTGCGCATATGCGAATGTGTGTATATATATATTTACGAAGCGATAATTTCGAAACACGATTTTAGCCCCGGTGCTATCGTTAAGAATCTAAAGCCCCGCTTTTGTTTACGCGTCGCTTTATATTTTCGAATAATATTTGTCGTTGGAATACCGATGGCGAAATAAAGGGAAACAATCGACGCTCATTCGAGGAGAGCCGAAAACGCGGGGTAAAGCCATTAGCAGAGTATCCCCGAGCGCTTTCCATCCTAGCCAGTAATCAAGCATCGGCCGTATTCACCAGCATCGGCAATTGATATCGTCGAGGCGAGAGGAATGAGAACGAGCGGAGGAACTAGGAGAGGGGGAGCGACGATAAAGGAGGCCGGCCGCGCTGAATCTTCGAGGGAAATGTAAAGGCGGTCGGCGGTTGTCGAAAGAGTAGGGAAAAACGCGAGGAGAGCTCGCGTAAGCGTAGGCACGAATTGCCAGCTGGTGCCGGCGATCGCCGCCTCGTCGTCGTCCTCGGGAGGACCTGGCCGGCCGCGGGCTCTCCTCCCGTTCTATTCAAGTCGCACGAGGAGCGACGCGCATCGGCCGCCGTGGGCGTGGGCGCAGGCACCGCTCGATGCGTATTCATCGCGCGTAAGCCGAGCAGAGCGGGCTTTCGGCAAAAGGACCAAAATCCCGAGCCTCCCGCCGAAGTACCGACATCTCGCGCGGCAGCCCTGCTGCGGAATAAGTTATTTCGGCGCGGCTCGGCGCCCCGGTACGGCCGGAGCGCGCCGAATGCCGAGTGGCGTCCTCGGCTCTTTCGAGCCAACGGTGAAATTCAATTTGCCGGCAAGGATACCGGGCGCGGATCGACGAGCCGACGTGGGAACAATGAGTCTCGTTTAAGCTACTCGTGGCTCGTGCGGTCCTGGCCGCAGCCGAGGATCGGGCGTGTTTTGTACTTTCCGCCCGATTCCTCCCAGCTCCTTCCGACCGACCGACCTCCCTCCTCCCCCTGGACAGAGCCCTCGCCCGCTTTAAGAGCCCGCGCGTGTTTTTTTGTACGCGCGCGACCTTCTCGACGCTCGGCCTTCACTGGCCCCGTTGCTTATTACCCCCCCTTTCCCGTTGCTTGTTACACCCCCCCGTTGACCTCCGGGACCGCGAGCCCCGTCCGGGCTTACTCGGACAAGTTCCTTGCACAACCCGTGGCTTTGTTTCCTCGCGCTAAATAAACCGACCGAGGCAGTGCTCGATCGCGATAAAATTTCTCGGCCACGCGCGAGATACGAATTGTCCAATTGTCCCAGCGAGTCGGCCGTTCCTTTCCTCCTTTTACACCTGCCGATGGTATCGCTGGGGCTTTTCATTTCGCCGAATTTGCTTTATGCACGGCGCAGGAAGCTTGAATTTCGCCTTGGCGCTTTTTGCGCGACCATCAAACGCGCGCGCGCGCGCGCGCTTATTCCTGGCCGTTCATTTCGGTGGGAATCTCTCCTTTTTCATAGCCCCCAAGCACTGTTACGCTCCGTGATCAGTGCCAACGCTTACTGTATGATAATACACTCGAGGGTCGCGGTTCCCTTACAAGCCCATTTTTCGTAAGTTTTTCTCTCTCTCTCTCTCTCTCTCTCTCTCTCTCTCTATCTCTCCTTCGCGCATCGGATACTTTTTGTCACAAGCAAGCGCAAGCGTCGATATCGCTAGTTCTCTAATTGCGCGGCCTAAGCTATATTACTACGGTATAATATGTTTGTACTTACCTAAAGAAGCCCTCGTGACGATTGCACAGGCCACGAGTGCTTTTTTATACGCAGCTCATCGAGATTTGACTCGGCGATGACGATTCGACGAGGTGGAAAGGGCAGTTCGCGAAAAGCAACGGCATTCCAATCGTCGGGTGCGAACGTAACGATAACCGAGCGAATGATGATCTCTTGCATCAGTGGTATTTTAATTCTTGAGAAGGCTCCACTCGAGGATAGAAAAATGACCGATGGAAAAGCAATCGCGAGCGATTAAAACTTATTTGGAAATATTACCAATGACTTTTTCTTTTTATAACGATATTAGCTTCTGTAACGATGTTCAAAGCAACGCGTGTACGCTTGTAATAACATAACTGCTAACGGTATCGTTTTCATAGATTTAGTTCGGTAATAAATAGGGAAGAAAAAGAAACGTAAGGAAGAATGGGGAAGGAAAGAGATACGGAATAAGGGAAAAGAAGAATTTATTGCAACAACGAGAACCCATGGCAAGGTAAAAAATGTGCCCAAAGAAAGTTTGAGCTTGACCGATTATTTTACGAATAAATGTGGGTTGGAAAAGTTACCTGAAATTATGGAGGACAGGACGACGAGGAACGGAAAGCCATTGGATATCAAAGTTGGGCAAGGAGTTAACGGCAAAATGAGAATATCGCAAAAGGCCATTGACTTGTGTAAAATTACAATTAACATTTTTATTAGTCTCTCATGTTTATAAAAGTGTAATGACCTTAACAGTGACCAACCTTTATCATGAAAAGCCATCCGCTTAGCATTAATAATTGCGTTAAATAATATTATTAATATACAAGTTTATCGCGGTAGAGAAACATCTTGATTTAGAACCAATATTAGAACTGAAACTTGACATCGGCTTGGGAACTCGATGCCTCAACACTTAACGAGGTGGTGTAAATTCATAACTTAGCTTGTGGTGGTATTCGTCGCCCCTCCCGCGCCGCGGCTCATCGGTAATAACTGTTTTCAAGAATAATGTCAATGGTCGAAAAATGAAAATTTTCCAACCAAAAAAAAAAAAAAAAACAAAAACAACAAAACTTTCAAACGGGAATGGAAATCTCCTTTTTTTGAAATATAAAAAAAAAAAAACCTCGCGTCACTCAAAATCAAAATGCCCGTCGTTTATAAATAAATTCGTCACGGACTTATGAGTTTACTTATAAATTTTTGTTCGTTACTCCGAATGACTTTTCTTCTTCTTCTTCTTCTTCTTTTTTTTTGGTTTTTTTTTTTTCTCTTTAAAAGGCTTCGCAAGCAGGCGATCTCGAGCAAAACCGCAAGGCTTTCGCAACGAAGCTCTACCCAATGTGAATTTCCACGCAGTCGGCCGATGCAGTTGACACGTCAGGAAAATTGAATTACAAATAAATCCAAAGCGAGGGCCGAGAGAGCTCGGCCCTGCGCGACTCCTCGGCATCCTCCTCCTGCTCCCCCCGCAGCCTCGTGCAACCAAAATACTTGGACGCACGTGCGTTGTGGATTACGGGCGCCCTCAAGCCCTGCAGCAGGAGAGGACGCTACTCCTCGAAGTTATCGATCTAATGAAGTCGAGGTAATGAAAAACTCCAGTCGATATGTCGGGATAGCCCACGGCGCAGGGATTAACAACGGATGAAATGCCGACGAGGACGTTGTTATGGACTACGGGTCCGCCGCTGTCGCCCTGCAAAATTCAATCGTCGATTCAATACCGCCGGCGGGGAGTTGCCGAACTCTTGGCCCGGGCTTGGTCCGGGCTCCGGTCCCGGGGCCCCGGGGGACCACCCGGACTCACCACGCACGCGCCTATCCCGTGCCTGTGATAAGTGCAGAGCTGCTGGCGAAAGAGCCGAAAGGTGAGGGCCTCCGAGCAGACCGAGTGCAATATGACCCTCATCAGGGCCTTCTGCAGGATCTCGCTCGGATTGTCGTCGTTGAAGTTCCTCTTTCCCCAGCCGCAGATCTTCACTATCTTGTCGGCGGTTATCGCGGCCGAGGGCAGGCCTATTTTTCTCACTTGCCGATTGAATTGGATGGGTCGGTCGAGCTGTAATCAAAAGCCCAGGTCTCGCATCGATTGGGTACAAATGGGCGCCGAGGAGCGAGTCGTTACTTTTCCTACGCCCTTGGCCTCTCCTCCCCCCCCAAATGATTGGCGATCGGCCCTGCGATTATCCAGCTAACCGGTTCTACTGCGCTACGGAGGAAACGACAACGAACAAACACCATTGGTAAAGGCGAATGACGGTCGATTTGGTGAGGAAGGGAGAAGCAAAAGTGTCTTTAACGTTTCAATGAGCGAGCTCGTCCGTTACGATTGCACTATTTTACCAGGAAGTGGGCATTATATTCGCTGGCAATATCGGGATAACGAGAAGTTTTGCAATTGGTGGCCAAAAGCGGGTCTGGGCCATTTAGAGGACGAAGGCGAATCGGCAAGTAATTGCCAATCGATCGTCGCTCGGCCGGGCCAGAAGAATTTTTGTTGGAATTGGAATGGCGCGAGCGCGCGAAGCTGCTCCGACAAGTGAAAATTAAAGTGAGCTTTAATTGGAAAACAACGACAATGGTTTTCGAATAATTACGAGTCAACGAGAGCTCGTATTATTATTATTTGGCTATCCCCGAGGAAGCGACCAACGACGTAAGAAACGCCGAATTGATTTCCCAACCGAGAGGCGACAAAGGCAATACGCGACTGTGTTTATATTTATACGTACGGGTGCACACGCATACACATATATACGTGTATATAAAAATGTATCCGCGCGCAAAATCAAGCGACGAAGGAAAATGGATCGACGAGAGAGAGAGAGAGAGAGAGAGAGGTGCAATTTATTCAGGGCCGAAGCGCGGGGGCGGATCGCGGCTAGCCGAGGAGGAGCCCGATTACCGTGATGACGGCTATGTCGTGGTGGAGCCTCGAGTCCCTGCTCATTTCCCCGGTGTACTCGGGATGGATCTCGAGCCGGATGATCTTGAAGGAGGGCCCCGACGCGTCCGAGGAATTGCTCGTGCCGACGTAGACGGTGAAGTTGGTGTAGGCCCGGGTGTCGAAGCAGTGGGCCGCCGTGACCAAGTGGCAGTGGCTGACTATCGTGGCGCTGCAGATGAGCCGGCCGGTGCTGGTCACCCTTATCGAGGCCAGGAATGGAAATTCCTCGATGTCGGCATCGTCCCCGCCCACGATCCTCGTGTACTTTCCGCACACGGCTGTTGTCGGGGCGTTAACGAGTCAGGTTAGCCGGGGTCATTGTTGTTGTTATTGTTATTATTATTGGGTTATTATTGGGCCGGGAGGGTAGGCGGAGGGTCCCTCCGCCAGCCCGGCCGAATTCGCGCCTATAGCCGGGATTGTCCCTCTCGCGGCCTACGTTGGCCCCTACGTTGAGTCCCGGTCGGCGGCGAATCGGTCCTTCTTTTTTCACCCCCACCCCTTCCGCCTCCCTTTGCGCTTTAGGGCCCAACCAGGCGGATCGATCGTTCCCGGGGCCCTCGATTGCTCGCAGGACGAAGAATCCTTCGAAGCTCGAGCCTCACCGGCCTCCTCGTTGCGCCGGGCATTTTGATCCGAGGATATATCGGCGGCCTTTCGAATGGTCGTGTGTACCTTGGGTTGTGGTCTCGGAGAATCGTCACTTCGCCTCGTCGCTTACCTTCATTTTTAGATCCGTATCTCGGCTCCGTATACACGCATATGTAGGTATATATATATATATATATATATGTATAAACATATTCTATATATACACAAAGTGTATTTTGAGTATTCAAACAAAGGAAAAGATAATTTAGCCATCTAAAAATAAAGGCTCAGAGTAAAGCGAATTTCCATTAGAAGGTAGGTTAAAATTCTATAAATTGAATTGAAAAGGTCCGAAAGATGTCACGCTCCATTCACGTCAATTATATTATTAATATTCGTGTATTGAATTCTTTAATATTCGTATCAATTAATATTTATCTAAATATAAATATACTTATACAGATCATAATAAATTCAATACTTATTACCGTTTCGTGCTTATTGTTTAATTTTTATAACACTTGTACATATATCGAATTCTGCTTTACGCATCCAATTTTTATTTATTAATAAATTATCGTGCTCTCGATAATGTTTGTAAATTTTTTTTTTTTTTTTTTTTTTCTTTTTTCTTTTCTTTTTTCTCTCACATCGCCAATTCGCAATACAATAGGGCCGCATCGAACGACGCTGTAACTGCAAAATGTCAATTCGAGTTAAAAAATTGTTTTCCTTTTGTTGAGAATACAAATATTCTCTACGCGAAGCGTCTGGCAATTCATTAGAGAAATTTCATATTGAGATAGTAATCAATGATACAAAGAGAAGCGTAATAAAACAATAGGGTGTAATGTATTTTTTTTTTTTTTTTTTTTTTTTTTTGGTACAACAATTGAGCAATTCGTTCAAGCTTTAGCCTTTAAAATAGATAATTAGCGTATATTAAAATGCGAGCAAAGATCAACCGACAAATTACAATCTACCTAGAATTTATTTATAGGAAGACCAAAATGTCTTATGTACTCGTATAGTTGGTAATTATCCAATGTTCCATTCTCATTGCGCGCGCGAGAGCAGAGAATTTATCAGACGGTTATTGGATAAAACAAGGTATTTCAGCCGCGGTACATTAATTTCACTTACTTGTATATAATATTAGGCAGATAAAGATCCACAACATAAAGCTCATCTTCTATTCTCAGGCTTTATTCTTGGGCAATGATAATATTTCACGTAATATACAAGATTTTTATTTATATGTTTCCTTACAGTCCTCTTATCTCTGTAATTTAATATTTGCATTAAGATTGTGACAAAGTATCTCTATTTGAACAGTAATTAATTCAGCCTTTAATTATTCGGCCAATGTTATTATTGTTACCGTTGTTAAATTGGGCAAATAAATTACCAGATGAGGCAATATTTGCACTGGAAACAAAAAGGAGGAATATTGAATTGAATTCGCAATCCACATTGCGGCCGGGGCTGCATTCATCGATATTATAATCAAGAAATTGTAAATTGTTGGCTTGCGTAAGACTCGCCATTATCATATTATTATCTCCAAGTATATTGAATTAATCGAGGAATTCCAAGCGGCTTTGCCAGGCCGCGCCAAGTCCTCCTCGTACTCACTATCCGTGGCCCTCGATCGCGGCTCGATTCCTCCCTCTGCCCATGGAAGGCCTCGGGTCAAGGGCTGCGGGCCATCGAGGCTCCGATTGGCTTTGGCCGCCGGCCTGGTCCGAGCCGAGGCTCGATTGCCCGCGCTTATCGTCGTCGTCGGGCGCCTTATCGAGGTGTCCCGCCAAGTCGGACGGCATCGGGCGCCTCGTACGAGTAACGTACCCTTAATCCATTGGTTACGTCAAAACAATTATCTGAAGGTACACACGAGCGGTTTAGTGGCTAAGCGTCGCCGAACAAAGCGGGCTCTTGTAAAATATTCCACGGCGAGGAAAAACAATTCGAATAATTTTCGAATTGGAAGCCGATTCGGGGCACGGAAAAGAAGCGGAGTTAGAAGAGGAAGACGAGGAAGATATATATATATATATATATGTATATGTATATGTATAACCGAGAATAAAACTTATTATCAATTGTACAATGAAATAATAGTCGCGAGTTGCGTCAACGCCGATCGGTCCGCAACGCTCTCGAATGATCCGATATCGAGAATAAGCTGGCAATTATATTAATGAAGCGAACCCGAGAGCCGAGCACGTGGTGCCGGTGTGCGCCGCTCGGCCTTATCTGAATGCCAGCAGCGCGGCCTCGGCGAGGCCTTAGGATCGGCTTCGGTTGCGATGCCCCCGCGACACGTGACTCGCTAACGAGACGGAGGAAGAGGAGGAGGACGACGACAAGACCGGGGCGGGGCGGGGAGGAGCGATTTTTCCCCAATATCATTCGGACGACGATAGCGAGCCGCGGAAGCGCCGAGGACGCATCGAACTTTCTCCCCCGGATCGATGATTTCTGCTCTCGGCGAGGAGGCGAGCGACGTCGCTCGCGATAACGCGGAAACGCCAGAGGCCCTGCCTTCCGAGGGGGAGGAGGAGCGGCTCCGCCCTCGCCCTCGAGCTGGAGATGCAATTTTCGATAGTTTCGCCCGGGGGGTTAAGGCAGAAGCGGATCTCGGGCGGAGGAAATTTTCCGAAGAGTCCCCAGCGCCGGTCCTCCGCTCCTCGCGGCCTCGGCGGCTGTCCGGGACACGAGTCCGGCCCTCCCTTGGCCCGAGACCGGCTTCAAATTTATGCCGGCGGTATCTCAGCCGTGGGGCCGCATCGAGGGGAGGGACTGTCACCGAGGCTCGTGATACATATGCAAAGGACCGGGGCTCGGCTTCCTCCCGACCGCCTCCGATTATTGGATATTTCAAGGTGGCCCCGATCGGCGGCGAGGCTCCCACCCCCGGCCGCCCGAGTAGCCTCGGCCGACGGCCTGGACGGAGAGAGAGAGAGAGGGAGAGAGAGAGAACGGACGGAGGGTGGGAGGTGGAGAAATTTCTTTGCCAAGCGACCTCGAGACACCGGCAGCCGCGGTCGGCCGAACGGCAGGAGTCGAGAGCGCCGAGAGGCCACGGCGGACTCGAGACGAGTAGAGATCCGTGGATCGCGCGCCTCAGCGTCGACCCTCGCTCACCTCGGCCGGGGCCTGCTCCTCCAGGGGATGCGATCGGTGGCGCGCAACTCCAGCGCCGACGAGCCCCACCGGACGACGCCCTTAGCCGAGGACTTGCCCCGCACCGTAAACGCATTCCTCGCGCCACTGGCTGCGCCCCCGCCGCTCGCCCGCCCAATCCGGCGGCACCTTTTCCACGCGCCAAATTGTTCCTCGATCGCCTCGGGCAACCATTCGCTCGCCTCCTCCTCCCTTGGATCGAGGCCGCGCCGTTAACGAGAAATAATCGAGAGAGAGAGTCAAAGGACCGTCGGCGAGCTCCTTCGACGAGCGGCTACGGATCGCGTCGGGGGTGGGGGTTGGGGCCCAGGCCCGAAATTATGTTAAGCGGGCGCTTTCGATCTCGGGATCCAACGACGCGGAGAGCGAAATTTGCGCGGGGAATCGTTGTTTTTTATATTTTTTTCTTCTTCTTCTTCTTTTCGAGAGAGAGAGAGAGAGTCGTGTCGAGAGCCTTGGCCGGGCGCAGCGGCTAAACGAAAGATTCGCCCCTTAATTGCACGCAACCGCTCCCGAGCAGGACGGATGCAGTACAGGAGCGATGACTCGACGCGTACGACCCGATACGAGATGGCGAATCTCCGGCCGAGCGACAGTGGAGTTTGCCAATTTTTTAAATAAGCGCGCGCGAAAAGTTGCTCGACCGTTGGCCAGACCTCGATCGTGATTTCAAGGCGCGAGAGCGCCCGACTGTCTTGCGAATGAGCGATACCCCGGCGGCGGAGGAGTTGCACAAGGCTCGTAGATTCGTCGAACCAAAAACGGCCCGTGATGATTGCTCGCGAGCTTGTGGCGGCTGTTAAAGTCCAATGAACCGAGGACTCTTGTCCGGAGTCGCAAGTGTAATTTTGACCCTTCGCGTGGAAGAAAAAAGCGCGCCCGCAAAATTTAAGCTCTCCGCAGCGGCCGGGACAATATTGCCGCTGCGGCGACGATCGATGTCGACTCCGCTTGAAGGATTGCCGCTGTCGAATGGGCCCCCCCCCCTCTTGTCCTTCGCCTCACATCGCGATTCCATCCCCGCGGATCGCGCTCGAGCGAATGTTTAACGTATCCAGACCGAGCCAGACGAGATCGGGGCCAAATTGCAGGAGCCTCGTTTCGACTATTGTTTCGAGCCTGCGACGTTAATTTCAGCCCTCGTTTGGCCTCGGTATATTCAACCAATCCAAAAGCCGAGCAAGAGGCACACCTTACCGAAATAAAGGCGCCCAACGAATCCAATTGGGGCTCGTAATTTATCCAAGGAGTCGAAAAGTCCCAAATTATCGGATATAATCGGAGAATAGAGACCTCCTGGCGTTAGGAGTCGCGTGCCGCTCTAAGATTCCTAAGGCGGAAGGAAGTCCGTCGTACCTCTTCCTTTTCCCGGCTGCCAGTGCCAAGAATAAACGCGCGCCCGCTCGGTTTGACCAAGAGCGACTTCGCGCCTGAACTTGAGCCAACCGAGGCTTTATCACCGGCTTTGAAAGGATCCGTCGGAAGGTAATTGCAACCGAACGCGTATTGGCTGCTGAAAATCTGCTGCGCGCTCGACGTCCTTTTCTTTTGAAGAAAGTCGCATAGAGACAAAAGAAAAAGAAAAGAAAAAGATAAACAGCAACAGCAACAATAACTTCTACGAAACAATTGTACGCTCGAGATGCCAAGGATTGATAAAATTGGAAATGCTTTGAAAATTCACGTCAACCAATGATATGGAACGTGTTGCTATTGCTGCTGCTGCTGTTGCGTTTCTTTTTTGATAAAGAAAAAAAAAAAAGAAAAAAAGAAAACGTTTACTTTTAACATTTAAGCTCATTTATAGAGCATAACGGACAATGTGGAAACATCGGTGTAATGGAGAATCCAAGTAGTAAGAGCGAAAATTTTCAACAGCAGTTAACTTGCTTACTTTGCGCATTTAGGATAATTATCACGAAGAGTCTACGTCTAAATTGTGGAGGTATAACTCGTTTCTTTGAAAAAAAAAAAAAAAAAAAAAAAAAAAAAAAAAAAAAAAAAAATTGATACCATCTAACTTTAGAGTCTACATCGTGCATTTGACTTTTATTATTCATTAGTTGAATGAATCGTAAATTGCAGTATTACCCACGTGAGCTATTAATTGATAATGAAGCCAATGAAGTTAACAAGAGGGAGAGTATATTTTCAAAAAAAAAAAAAACATCGATGCAGCTTATGTCTTCATTATAGCCGTTGTAATAATGCGCAAACGCGTGAATAAAATAAGAATTCCGAAATGTATTGGAGAATAATGCGAGAGCAAAGTAGTTGCGATTATCAGTATAGGTTAATGTTAAGTTAATCCAACCTTCTTTTATGGCATTGACGTAGCTACCGGTCCTATCGACGCGAACGATAAGTCGAGCGATAAGTCTTTCATCGGCTGAGAAAAACTTAAAAAAAAATTTACCTCGCAATCGGCTCCTCCGAGCCGAGCCGTAGAAAAAGGCTTATCGCCCATAATTCGCGAGTCGCGTTAGCCTTACTCGGCCGCGGCGTCGAGCAGCTCGGAATGTGCATTGCTTAATACGAAACGCGCATTGATTTGCAATAAATTTGTAATAGTGGGGGGGGGGGGGAAAGAAAAGCGAAATCGAGCAGCCACGCGAGGTAAAAAAAAAAATTCAATAGGGGACACCATGCGTGGCTTCGAAAGGGGTTAATTTGTTTTGGCGCACGAGGAGGCGAAAAGATAAATCTTCTCCGAAATTTCTTATTCGGTGGGTATTCGCACTATAGGCGTATGCTTGTGCGCAGTGTGCTTCAATCGAGGGAAAAAAGGTCAATGAGCTTCTACCGGCCGACGATAGACGGTTCGGGCGCGGCACTTCGGGAGCGAAGGAAACTACTATAGCGACGAGAGTATCTTCCTTATCCGCGGCCAAACAATTGATTTGCCATCGTTCTTAGCGCCTCCTTATCCGGTCAAAGATCACCTTAAACGATCTTAAACCGAGTCGTCAGTGTTCGCGGTCGAGGCTGGGCGCCAACCCGGCTTATATCCTTCGAGCGATCCCAGATAGATCTGGGCCCTCCTCCGACCGCGAGCCACGAGGACTCGCCAACGTTCCGAGCTTACGCGTTATCGTCGAGGGCCGGGGCGCGTATCGCATCGAGTCCAGACCCCCCCCCCCCCCAACGCGCGATAAGCCAGGGAGCTCGAGCTCCTCGGGCCGTCACAAGCGCTCTTAGGCACGCGGAGTCTCGCTTTCTACGCTCGATTCGAAGGCTTGGCCCAGGACTTACCGGTCCTTTGTCCCGGCTGACCAAAGTCCCTCTTTGGCGATAAGGAGGGCGGTTGAAAAGGCCGTCGATTCGAGCCGGGAAGGCAAAGCGTCTCTAGCGTCGGTGCTGTCGGCTACTCCAATATCGACGACTGCCTCTGCCGGGGATTTTTATTCCCGCGGCAACGACGAGCGCGGAGGAATATATCCCCGTCGATCGTCTCTCCCCTGATACCAGAGCCGGCCCGTTCCATGCTCCGCTTGTCCGGGCAGTGGAAATGCCTGTTGTACCAACGACGGCCTTCCATCGCTCGCTCCCACGAAGGCGCACTGATTCCACGGAACTCTAATCAGTCGATTAG
This sequence comes from Kradibia gibbosae, assembly GCA_018907135.1. NCBI lineage: Eukaryota > Metazoa > Arthropoda > Insecta > Hymenoptera > Agaonidae > Kradibia > Kradibia gibbosae. The sequence goes on along the minus strand of JACCHX010000001.1, from coordinate 2,684,696 downwards.
TCGAACCGATCCAAAAGGTCCACTCCTTTATTCGCGCGAACCCAACGCTCCGGTAATCCGCGCTCCGATTGCTCATACCCTAGGGATTGCAGCCGCGGTCGGTGGAAAAAGGCGATGGCAGTGGTGGTGGGGTGGGGTGGGGGAGCCCACCTTCTTCGGCATTAAACACCTTTTCGGACTCGGCTCGCCCAAAAGATCTTGTAGCCGCGTGCTGTTGTATCGGCGCGAGCCCGAAGCGTCGGTGTGCAACGTCGTCGGTAGAGAGAAGCACGTGCGCGTGTTCGAGGAGTAACGCCTCGTCCCGGGGCTTTGGTTTCCCGTAAGAATCCGGACAGGGATTAAGCAATCGAGGAGGGACTTTGGCACGGGAGGCCCGCAGGCCTCGAGCCTTACCTCGAGCTTCGCCGTTACCCTCGTCTAGCGATTGGAATTCTCGCGGTTGACGAAAAAAGCGGCCGCCGCTCGGCACGGACTCTTCGGGCGTCTGCTCGCACTGGCATTGTCGCTCGCTCTCTCTCTCTCTCTCTCGTTACGCATCGACGCGCGATTCGCTCGAGTTCTTGGATCGAGGCGTCGATGGGATCTCCAGGCCGCGAAGGTGCGCGATATCCTCCACGGGTGCAGTTTAATTTAAGAGTCGAGCCAAGTAAAGGGGGCACGATTGGGTGGGGGGGGGCACGGGATTCGAAAAAGGAAAATCAGGCTTGGCCCTCGACCGGGTTTCCTCGAGGCGATGCGGCCCGATACGGCCAATCGACGATTTGCGCTTATTAAATTCAACGCCTAACGGAGCGATGGGAGACAAAGGTAGGGCGGATGCTCCAACGGCGATAGTCGAGCCCGCAGGTACGGGGATTCATGGCGGTAAGTCGGGCAAATTGAACGAGACCGCGGCCGATAATTTTCTCGCTCGCCGGCATCAATTGCACGATGGCCGGGATAAAAAGCGCAACGGCCGAGAGGACGCGCCTTCACGAAAATCGGCGATTGAATTTTAGGCACGAGCGATTATCGGCGAGTGAGTCAGTTCCAGGGCTTGTTGCGACGGGAGGAAAATTCCTTTAACCGCGGAATCCCCATTGCCGTTTAAGCGCTCCTTTGTAAATTGCGCCTCCTTCTCTACGGATTCTACCGACTCGACTCGTGGTAAGCCCGTGCAAGATTCTGCGTTATCCGAACAAACGAGTGCCGATTCTCTCTTAGGGCCAAATCGAGCCGCGTGAAATATTTGCGATCGAGGTTGCGAATCCTACGATGGCTATTTCCTAAGGCTATTAACCGAGGCTTAAAGCCAACCGACGATTGTACGACACGCTTTTGCGCGTTAGAGCTCTCGTCGACCTTATTCGCTTTATTTTGTTGAAACGTTGCAAGGTGCGCAATTGGAGGCCCTCGCTTCCTTGCTCGCCCCCGAACGAACGAATTATCGCGCTAAGTGCTTCTTAATCTAACCCCGATGGCCCTTTCCTTCCCCGGTGAACTATTGCGCGCGAGGGCCGAGGCCGAAGTCCCGTCGCTGCGATATTTTCTTAAATTTTCATTTAGGAGGGCAAAGTGAACCTTCTACCCGACATGGAGAAATTATTCGGGTTACGCAACGCGAGCTCGTCCCTACGTTTGGCCTCCCTCGTCGCGCGTAATTAATTGGACTTTTTGCATACGACCGAGATTGAAACTCACGCGTTATTCGTTGCCCTTTTTTTTTTTTTCTTCGCGCGACTGAGGAGTCGGCTGCGATTCGAAGAATTTTCTTCTCGCCCGCTCCCATCGTCGTCGTTGCTCCGTACGGGGGTAAATCACCGAGTGCTTCGGCACTCCCGGTTTTAGAAAGTTCTCCCTCCGTATTTATTCGCACTCGTCCACCGTACGTAGGAGTTCGATACAAAGTACATTGCTGCTAGATAAAAGCAAAATGGCGGCTTAGGAGCCAAATCCGTCCGCGGCAAAATTCGACCCAACTCAACTGGACAAGTGGCAAATGGATTGCCGAGGATCGTGGGTTTTTGCCTCCGTGCCATCGACTCGGTCGGTTGTTCTTTTCTTCCCATTAGCGCAAGACGATTAATCGAGGCCAACTTACCAGGATACTTTTTTCACCCTTTGTCGCGTCTCGGGAGCGAAGACTTTTCTTTTCCCTTTCATTTGTTTCGTCCACCGCGCTCCGACAATTTGTCGGCGACGTTGCGAGCGCTCGCTGATTATCATTATTACTATTATTATCATCGTCGTCGTCGTAGTTCGCAAGCCTTCGCGATCGCGAGGACCCTCGATCTATCGATGCATCGATAAGAGCGAGGCCGCTTTCAATTTGAAAAACTATTACCGCCGCAGCGCTTCTAAGCAATTTAAGGCCGAGCAAGTCGATTAATGGCCCCGGAGCACGGCTCGCTTAGCTTTATTATTTATGAATTTACACAAGGCGATAATAAACGAGGGCTCGTTCGATCAAAGAGGGGCTCGATTACCGAGCGGACCGAATTCTCATCCTCGACGAGTACCGGCTACCGACGCAACGGCCGGCGTAACGAGTTCGCATCGTGAACTTTGGCGCAACTTGACCACTCAAGTATTGCGTTGGGCCGAGGCCGGAGAGTCGATCGCGCGAAAATTAACGACAATGTCGACAATCGAGCGAAGGTCAATCGAGAGAGAGAGAAGGAGCCTCTCCCATCCCAACGGGGTCTTCTTCAAGGGGCATTCGATTAATATCGAGCTGCGCCGATCCAGGAGCCAGATCGATCGCCGAGCCCCGAACCGAGACCGCAACTCGGAAAAGTGTCCCGGCTGCCTAAGGGCAATTTTCCCGAGCGACGGAGCACTCGGTCCGGACTACGGGATCGCGAACTGGCCTACGCGCGGGCAAGCATTTGCCCAACGGCGGGCCAAGAGCTTTGTCTTGGGGAAACTTTGTCCCCCTTCGCTACGGCGAGGCGCACGAGTACACGTTGGCAAAAATAAGCGCGGGGTGTCGAGCCAGACAATAAAATCCAATATCTAATTTATGCAGGCCGAGATATTCCCAAGAGCGGGGACAATATTATCCAGGAGGCGCGTGATTTAACGACTCCCGTATAAATAATTCCCATCCGGCGGCGCGCATCCCTCCGTCATTCGTAGGCGGAATTCTCGACTCATGCGAGCGCGGGCCGACGTTGGCGGCGGGCGGCCGGGGCTCGAGAGCAAGGTAAAGCCGAGGGGTTAGGGAAAGAAGGAAGCGGCCGCCGCACTCGGCTTCTTGGCTTCTCTCCTAAGGCCCGCGCTCGTAAAAGGAGATTAAATTATGCCGGGAATGCGCGTTATTTCGTGCTGCTTTTTTTAATCTCTTTCGTCGTCTCTCTCTCTCTCTCTCTCGCTCTCTCCGTCCTTTATTTTTTGCTTAAATCATTCTGCGCGATATTTAATTAAGCGGAGGCACGCCGATATGATTGATAAAGATATTCATTAATCGGGCGACGTGAATTTATTCAAGAGCCAGCCCGTGAGCTCGGCGAGGATTTATGGATCTGGTTAAACTTCCTTCGCGCCCAGCGGGACGCGCTCTCTTCCTTTATTCCCTCGATCGAGCTCCTCCTCCTCCTCCAAACGGGCCTATTTTTATCGCTCGCTCCTTCGGGCTGTCGTTACTCCCTCGTTGCTCGGTGCCGATCGCTCGCCTCGCTGCGACGCGCACCTGGCGGAGGCAGCCGCGAATTCCTACCCGACGCCGCGCGCGCCTCTCCGGCCCTCCTGCGGAAGCGATCCTTGGCCCCCAGGCCCAGCCCGGGCCGTCCTCGTCGCCGTCGGCCAAAATTGCCAGCCGATATCGGGGGCCTCGGAACCGCTCTCGCCGGATTTTCTCACCCTGGTGCAGCGCCCCGGCGGCGGCATCGAGAGCATCTCCGCGCCGACGAGGCCGGCCGCTGCGTCGCCTTCTCCTCGGGACGGCGCCGTAAAATGGGTTGCCGCAATCATCGGGCACAGGCCTCGCAAAGCCCGCGGACGGTTATTGTCGCGAGGCGTCCACGGGGCCTCGACTGGGAACATTGTCGAAAAAGGAAACGAGGAAAAGAAAAAAAAATCAATGGCCATTATAATTTAAGGAGGAGCTAAGGTTCGTAAGGGGGGGTTGGGGGGTCGGGGAATCACGGCAGCCTCCGTCGCATAATGAATACATTCTTGTATTGGCTCTTGCATTCTTGTATCCGCTCCTGTAAAGAGGCTTAAAATTAAATATCCTTCAATAGTTATAAATAAGCCATAAGTTAAAAGGGTTTCCGATTTACGTGAACACGCACACGCGCATGCACGCGCACTCATACCTGCGTCTGCTTACGCGCACGTGTGTGCACGCGCATACATACATACATGTGCGCGTACATATACATATATATATATATATATATATTATCCTCCAGGTGGGATTAAAAATTAAGTATCCATACAAGAGTCGTCGTCGTCGTCTCTCGAGCTCGCGCGCATAAATCCTCCGGGAGACGATTTAATATTCAAAATATGCACTCGCACGCACACGCGCCTCCACCGTCGGCCCGTATATTGATTCCTCGAGCCACTCGGCCGACCGCGCGCCGGCCCTTCTTCCCTAATTTATCGATAAGTCTCGAGGAAGGGCCAAGATCACGAAGCGAGAAAGGGAGGCGGAGGAGGAGGAGGAGGAGCCACGCCGTAGGACGCGATACGCGCAGAGGAGGCTCGGGCCCTCCTGGCACGATTGCGATACGATTGCGCCGCCGTGGCGCGCAGTTGCGACTCGCGCTCAAGCGGGGCCGAGAGAGAGAGAGAGAGAGAGAGAGAGAGAGCCCCGAGCGCTACCGAGAGATCGATGAATTGCCGTGGCGTCGTGTCCAATAAATTTTACCGGGCCAACAATCGCGCGCACGTGATGCCCGATTTTCACCCATTAACAACCGGAAAGCCTTTTAGTTCGGTACGCTGTCATTGTGTTCCTTTTGCCCCCGTGAATTTATGTTGTTTTTTTTTTTTTTTTGTACGCTCTCCTCCTATTTTCCATTCCTTTTTTTTTTCTTCTCTCTTTTTTTTTTCTATCTATCTCGGCAGCTCCTCGGGCTAATGGCGAAATAAATTCTTCGACGATTCTGCGTCGATGCACTCGTTCCGTTGGCTGCGGACTCTTTTTTTTTTTTTTTTGCCTCTCTCTCTCTCTCTCTCTCGATCCGCGAGACGAAGTATCGCGCGGCATTTCATTCGCGCGCTCAGAAGTTACTTGCCCGACACTCTCGCCGACTCCGATTGTTTAAGAAAGAATTTCGCCTCAGGAATTCGCGTGCATTATCAAAAACAAAACAAAGCAAAAAGGCAACAACGGAATATCACGTTTCGGATAAAAGAATCCATGGCCAGAGAAATCGATGGAGAAAAGAAAAAAAAAAAAAAAAAGAGAGAGAGAGAAAGGAGAAGGGAAATTGTTCATATTCGTACGGGCACTCGATTAAAGTGGCGACGAGCGGAAGACAATAATGGCTCGTGCGTAAGGTCCTTTGGAAATAAAGCGAGTTCGGCCGAGGCTCGCCAATATTTACGGTGCGAATATTGATTGTGTTTAACGGTTATTATGCTCGCGACGGCAACTGCGGCTCGACTCGGCGGGAGGCCATCGATCGGGGGCTAAAACAAATCTTAGGCCGCGCTCGGGAGCTCGTCAACCCTTGGCCGCGCTTAGCCGCGAGAGTCACCGAGCGGTCGTTAATTTATAAAATCGGGAGCGAGTCGAGCTCGCCAGAAGCCAATGGCAGTGCCGACGATACGACCCGGGGAGCGGAGAGAGAGCAGAGAGAGAGAGAGAGAGATCGGAGAGGAGTGCGGTGGGGTGGGGGGAGGGAAAATAAAAAAAGAAACAAGGATACCCTTTTGTGGGCCGCGCAAAGTGTACACCTTGTGTGAAATGCACGCGAGCACCGGCATCGGGGCTGGCTGGCTGGGGGGGGGGGGCCCGCCGTCGTAACGAGGCATCAGACCCATTTTCGCCCGGTCCCCGACAAGATCACGGACATATTTACGAGCTGAGTTTATAAGCTATTGCTCTCGACTCCGCTCTCGGTGCCACCCTCCCCGGCCCGTCCCCATTGACTTCACCGGGGCCAATGGGCAAAGGAGCCCCGGGGCCCCGAGTCATGTGCCGATCCGAGAATATGATGTATGCGCTCGCGTGCGCGCCTGCCGGGGAGGCAAGGTACGCGGAGCCGAGCGCCAGGTAGGCCGAGGTGCGCGGCGAGGAGGCCCTCCACTTTGCACCAGCGGGGGGGGAGGGGAGCCCGGCCTCGGCATTGATTAGAATAATCGACGACACTCGACCAATGCCATAATTCCACGGCTTTGTCGAGAGCCTCGTAATCCTTTATCCGCCGCGTCATTTGTATGCCCGTGTCGATCGGATCGGGGTGCCCCCCCCCCGCCCCCCGCGGCGGCGGAGAGCCCCAGGATTAAAAGACAATTTCTTCGGCGTTATTTACCTGTTGCTCGCTCCTCGCTCCTCCCTGCGCCGATTCGCGCGCATCCGCGAGATCCGCTCTCGGTCCCCCGGGGACGAGCCTCGACGATTGATCGACGATCCTTGGGAGCGCCGCCGCCGCCGCCGCCGCTGCTTCTACAATAATACATTCCTGCGCAATTCTTACGACAATTGGCCGCGAGATATTGGCACTAGTCGGCGATAGTTGTTGATACCCGCGGCTTTTCCAATTTTTCCGATTCTTCTTCATTTTTCTCCCCTATCGGCGAGCCAACTGACTCACATTGGCTTTGTGCAGCGAAGCTTTCGACCTTTTTATATATATATACGTTATTGCGTTAATGTCGACCCGACGACGAATATTTAGCTCCGCAGCTTTTGCAATTGTAGCCAACCGTTTGTTATTGTTGCGTTGCGCGCCTACCCACCCCCGAAATAAATCCTATCCCTGCAATAATTAATACAAAACATTCATTTTGCATCCATTGAGGTCATTAGCTGATAAAAAATTGAAAATCGGTTTCTCTCTATTTCATCCTCCTCCCTCCCCCCCCCCACCCAAGCAGTTCGACAGCGAGCCAGCAAACGGTTTGATTCGTTGGTCTTTTTGTTCGCGAACGCGTTATTCAATTGTCTATTGTAGTTGCTCGTGTAGCGGCCACTTAATAAACCCTTTCAAACGAATCGATATCAATCGATAGGGTGAAAATAGAAACTTACCTTGGAAGACCACAACGACGATTCGTCGCCGAGTTATTCCAACGCGTTCGCAAACGCACTTTAATCGCGTCGGTAAAAAATAAGTTGTACGCGTCGTTTGAATGCAGGGGGCGGGCGGGGGGCGCGAGAGAGAGAGACAAAATTTTACCATAAGTAAAGGATGTTTTTGTCCGTGAAATAAACGCGTAGTCTCACTCGGGACAAGCGAATGAATTATCATTTTTGATGAAGCATTGTAATTTGCAACGAATCGAAAATAAAAAAAAAAATTATAATGCTTTATTATTTTGATGATAAAAAGAAAAAAAAAAGAAAAAAAAAAAAAAAAAAGCAGAGATTTATACAAAGTAAGCAAAAGTCCTTGTATAAAAGTTATTCGCTCGATTCTTATTTTAGGTAGAGAGAAAAAAAATCGACGCGTTTGTTAACTGCGAGCTTTGGAACTAAGGATCTTTCGGCGCCTAACTTAAGCCGCATTAGCCACGGGAGGGTTGACAAATAAAGTTCTCATTAAAATTCAATCTAACGATCGAACGCTCTTTTGCAAGTGGCATTGGAGGTACCAATAGTCAAGAGGCCGCGCGCCACTTTGCCAGACAATAAATAATGTTGGGATGAAAATAAAGCGGGACGATGGGAGGCGAGGCGAATCGCGACAAAGTAGCGTTTGCCGCAAGTCTATGGTGAAACTACGGAAAGCTCGGAGGTTGGCAGAGGCGCCAGCGGCAGCAGGATCCAGAGATCTCGATCCGTCCAATCGCGCAAGAAGATACGGGCACGAAGAAGGCGAACGCATGGAGAGACAGAGAGAGAGAGAGAGAGAGTTACCGGGGGGGGTGGGTTGGTACGGAGAGAAGGCCGGGGATAAGTAGGAGCAGCAGCGGCCGAGGGGCCCGAGGGCATTTCACGAGCGAAGCCGAGGCGGGCGCGCGGGTGTCTCTTCTCTTTCTCTGCCCGCGCCTGCCCCACTAGCTTCGCGAGTCCGCTCGGGAGGGCAGGAGGAGGCAGAGAGAGAGAGAGAGAGCCGGCCGAGTGGGAGAAGCCGCGAACGAGTGAGAGAATCGGCGCCCGGGAGGAGGCGGGAATATCGTACCGAGGAGTGGGAGGCTCTCTCGATGCCCAAGAGCCCCGAGCCCGGAGAGGCCTACGACAGGAGGAGGGGAGGGCCGCCGCGGGACTCGGGCTTCCTCCGCCAAGGGACTCGCCTCCCCCTCGCCCGTCGCGAGGCCCACCACCAGCCGCCCGTCGACGGGGCCCCTTCCACCTTCGCCGAACACACCCGCCCTACGCCTCCGACCCGACCGAGGCCCTCCATTGGAAGTGTTGACCTCTCGGCGCGGGGGCGGGGGCGGGGGGGGAGAGTCCCTCGTAGCCGAGGGGCACTTCGGCGCCCGAGGGCAGAGCCAGCCAGGCCCGGGGCAGCCGACGACGGGAACCGGGGTCAGGGGGCTTATCGATGGCTCGCCGGTTTCCACCACCACCCCCCCCCCACCTTGGCCGTGGCCCTTTTCCGGGCCGGCCCGCTCGCGATTGGCCCCGGGACAGGTGAGGATTTTGCGCGAAACCCCATTGTCCCCCGGTCCTTGATTACGAATCGGGGCCACGTGGGCCGCTCTTCACCCGGCGGCCCCCGCCACACCCCCAGCGCGAGCAGATGTCCCGAAGACCTGTGCGCTCTCTCCCTCCCTCTCCCCCATCTCTCTCCATCTCTTGGCCGATACCTTTTTCCTCCGGTAATTTTACGAATCGGTGATCGTTCACCCCCGACAATCGATGTGAAATTTAAGGCCTTTAGCGGCGAATCAATGGTTTATGCAAAATTAATTATAAGGCTCAAACATTCGAACGACTGTTTTCCTTTTCTTTTTTTTCATTTGTTTTTCCTTCTTTTTTCTTTTTTTTTCCCCTCTTGTTTTGCATTGTTTTCTCTTCTTTGCTTTTTTTTTTTTGTTTTTGCTTCGGTATTACAGGCAACGATTGCTACGCGTTAAAGGCCATTCTTATCTGAAAATCTATATTTCATTTCGAGCGACCGCACAACGCGAGATTTCAAGCGCTTAATACCGGGGAAAATGCATTTTACCCAGTCCCGTTGAGCTCTTAGATCGAGGGTAATGGGGCTCGGAAAATTTTAGCCGCAATCATTGCAACGGCTAAACAATAATCAATAACGTCAACGATGACGATAACAGCAGCGGTAAAATTAACGTTCGGCCGGTCTCCTCGCGAGCGCTGCTTATTCGTACGATACAGATGATGATTCTTCGCTGATAATCCCGTAGGACTCGCGTCAATTGGGATGGGATCATCGTCGCGGGCTTACCGAAGGCTCGCCCCCCCCCTCTTTTGGCAAATGCTCACGGCGTCGACGTACTGTTTCTTCCCTTTCGATTGCTTTTCCTCGAAAGTCCTCGGCTCGCGCAACGCTAGAGCAATCAGTTGGGTTTTGTAATCATCGATAAAGGGAACTTTAACGATATTGCGTTAGGAGGCGCGCTTGATAAATCGATCGATACTCGCATTGAAGCGAGAGCGAAGATAATCGCATTAGTCTTGGATGGCGGTGGGGCAGGTGTAGCGGTTGGGTTTTAAATAAGTGAAACAAAAATAATTTGAAATTGAGATAATGTGGATAGGGGGGGGGAGAGAGAGAGAGAGAGAGAGAGATATCAAAATATTACAAAACGCCCGAAATAAGCAGGAGAATGGGGTACGCGGGGGAGAGCGTTATGGGGAAACAATGGCGAGGGGAAACGCTAAATGAGAATGAAGGTAGATAAATCTCAATATGTGCTTGTGAAAAAAAGAAGAAAAGAAAAAAAGTGCGTGTTAGGGTAAGTGAGTGAAAGGAGAGAGAGAGAGAGAGAAAGGTAAACAAACACAGAGAGAGAGAGAGAGAGAGAGAGAGTGATAATGGGAGCGAGGGGCGCACAGGGACGAAGAGTGATGTGATGTGCGAAAGGGCTTCTTATGTGTTTCCAGGGGCGGGGGTCGCGAGAAAGATTCAATGCACTTTGGCTGACACGCTGGCATTATATTCCCGGCAGATTCGAAACTGCGTCGCTGTCGTAGTATTGTTTCAGCGCTGCGTGAATTTCCGACGGCGGCACTCCGTGACAACAATGACGATATCGCATAATTGTATTATGCTTCCTTTCGTTACTTCTTCTTTCTACTTCTTCTGGCTCCTCTGCCTCCTCTGCGCGCTTTTTCCCTCCAACGTCATCCGCGCCGGTCGATCGGGGGCCCTCTCGTCTTATTCCTGCTTTCCCTCGATCGAAATTTCCCAATCAATGGTGGTGGTGGGGAGAAAACACATCTCTCTCGAGTTGCAGAGCGTCGAGAATCCATCGGGGGGCTCCACGGTACCACGTCCCGTCCACGAATTAAGCCCGTGAAAAATTTTATCCGGCGAGCGCTCGAGAGCTTTCGGCCTCCCGGCTTTCTTCCTTCTGCGTCCTTCTCTTTGTCCTCGGCCGATACACGCCGACTCGGAAGCACGGCACGGAAGCCGCGAAGGAAGCTTCCGAGCCGCGGACAACTCGAGGCCCCGGCGGCAGGCCGTCGATGGGCCCGATGACGATACGCGCGCGCCTACGGCTCGTGGAAAAAAAAAAAGAGCCCTTGGCGAATCCCTCGTCCCCGTCGGCCGATCGATGAACTCGCATTGTTTGCCCTAGCTTGTTCAATAACGTTATTCGTAATTCATCTCGTTAACATTTACCGCGCTTCCTCGACGCGGAGGAGGAGGAGGAGGAGCCCGGAGGAGCGCGAGGCGCAAGGGAGGCGCGCGCAAATGAGGAGGAGGAGGAGGAGGAGGAGGAGGGCACCGGAGCCCGGGCGAGCCGAACAAAGGCAGCCGGAGGAGGCCGGAGGGAAAAATCTCTCTCCCCCCAGCGCCTGTGTTGTGGAAATAGCATTAAAGTGCCGTGCCGTCCTCGATATCTCTGTGTATTTAATTAAAATATACTTATGTAGCGGAGGCGAATACCTCGAGGGGCCGCAGGCAGGCGCGGGGTCGGCACAATGAATAATAACAACAATTGCCGTTGGATTTTATGACCGTAAATTAAAAAAAATTATATTTAGGAAAGAAATTAATGAATCTCCTCTCCTTTTGGCAATGATATATTATGATGTGCGGTGCATCGGCGATTCGATAAGGGGGAAGACTATGAAATGATTCTACACTTTTCACGATAATTATTTTCTGTACAATTTCACGTTGCTGCTGCTGCTGCTGCTGCTGTTGTTGTTGCTGTTGTCGTCGTCGTTTTTTTTCATTTATTTTTTTCTTTTCTTTTCTTTTATTATTATTATTATTATTATTATTATTATTATTATTATTATTCATTTTTTTCTTTTTTCTTCTTTGATTTCATTCGCGATGACATCATTATTCTTCTAATTTTTTTTCTCTTTCTCTCTCTCTCCCTCGTCCTTTTATAATACTCCTGCGATATAATACTACTTCTTTGAACTGTAATATCAATATTACAATCACTATGACAACATACCGATAAACCGCAATCAATGCAAAAATGACGGGACAATTTGTTACAAGATGCCGCTTGAAGCATTCTTTTACTGACATTTATACATACATACACAAACACGCACACACACATAAACACACACATATTGCAATTCGCTACTTTACACTTTGCAATTGAAACTGCTCGACTGATATAATAAAACGTAATGGGAGCAATTTTTTTTTTTTTTTTTTTGTTCTTTTGAACTTAAAATTTGAGTACGCAACTAACGATTGCGTTTTTGTTATGGTAAATTGCAATGGTTTGTTATAAAGCAATTATGAAAATAGCGACTCATTCAACGTTAATTGAATGCTCAAAGTATAACGATCAACGCGTAATAATTAAGGGCACGCATTTTATCAATTTCGGCCTCGTTCGACAATTGGATAAATAAATCTGCAATACACAGATGCTGGATAATTTACGAAAGTTGCGCCAATGCCTGTCTTGGCAATTCCTCGTTCCGATCGAAGCCTAATGGCTGGGTTACACCGTTGAAACGTCACCGTGAATCGCGTACCCCCGAGAGGAGCCACGGGGCTTGAGAATTAAAGGATAATGGTAACCCAACGCGCCTCGTCGACTCGTCAAGGATCTTCCTCCGTTAACGTGAATTTGCGGGCTTAACCTTTGCGGACCGCAACCCAATTTTTCCCTCAAGTATCCAGCAAATGGGTTCTCAATTACCGCCTCGCCGCTGCGGCTTTGAAAACAATGTTTGTTTGTAACGAAAGGAGAGAAGAGAAGAGAAATGAAAGGAAAAGAAGAAGAGGAAGAAGAAAGAAAGAAAGAAAGAAAGAAAAAAAAAAAGGCAAAAACCCTTTCTCGGCGATGGATTTGCAAGGGCCTCGCGACTAATTAAGCAAGCCACTCGTGTTAGCGAGCTCGTGGAATAAAGTCACGTCTGCCTCGTTGGGCATAAAAGCGTGTCTTGTCAGGGGCACTGGGGGGGCTCGTCGAGTGAGGTTTCCGCTATTTCGAGGACTTTCTTACATGCTCTGCCCTCGAGTGCGCGCAGTTGTGTGTCAGCGCGTGCGACGGCAGCCACTCGCGTCACTCGCGAGGGCATTTTTTTGCTTTTTTGCCGACGCCGCCGCCCCCGCCCGCCGCTCTTCCCACGAGGCTCCGGCATTGGGGATGACTTTAGGATGGGAGCGGGAAATCGAGCGCGGGAGGCGTCCGGGCCCCGCGACGGCATCGGCCGCAAGAATTAACCGCCGATTAACCGGCAGTTTAAATGCCACCGGAGTGGGCCTGGCCCAGCGGCTCGTTCGTTACTTCGTTACGCGAGGGGGCAACGAAGGTCCGGCGCGTCGATAGTAACGAGTGCCTCCGACTAATCAATGGTGTTACCGCTATCGAGGCGATCGGAGCTAATCAAACGCTACACCGAGCGCGACATTCGAATTGATTATCTTCGTACGCGAGCAACGAGAGCGAGGCCTTGATTCGGCCTTCTTGGCCGCGCGATAACAAAGTACCCCCTTCCAAGAGCCGTCGAAAATTGCATATCCGCAATGCAAGCGCGATTCCCCTCCGTATTGATTTTTAAGCCCCTTTGCAAAATGGGCAACGGAGTCTTTCGCCGCCAAGTGCACGCGCCTAACGATGGAAATACAAAAGCCGGCTCGTTTTCCCTCCCGGAGCCGCGCGGCCTACTATCGCCGGATGCTGCGTCGACGCGCGAGCCCGAAGGCAAATCTTTAAGAAATTCCAATGGGCCGAGCCGAGGAGGGAGGACGCCCACCTCCGACGGGCGATTCGCGCGATCGCCGTCCAACCCTGCCGGGCTGCGAGGTTGGACGACGATCGAAGCTGTCCATCGGCCGGAAGTGGCCGGGGGCGCGGAGGGCGGGGGAGGGGCTGGGGTGGCCCAAAGAAGTGCCGGCCGCGAGCTCGAGCCTGGGCTCGGGCCACTCGAGGCCGAGAGATAGATAGAGATAGAGAGAGAGAGAGAGAGAGAGAGTAAAAATAATCTTAGGCAAAGCTGCCGCCGCCGCCGCCGCCGGTCCTTATATCCATATTTGATGCCACCGCCTGGGCAAACACTGCGTCTGCCACGCGGGCGCGTGCTGAAAACACGGGCGATCGATATCGAGGAAGTTTAAAAAGTTCCCTCGAACATCACGCCGGTACACACATGGAATTGTCATAAGCCAAACACTCACTTTAGGTCCACTAATGAACGAGAGCTCGTCTATTTTAACGAGAAGGCGGGTACACCCGCGAAAGAACAGGCGGAACGATCTCTTTTGTTGGGTAGAGAAGTGAGCGAGCGAGAGAGACGGAGAGAGAGAGAGAGAGAGAGAGAGGAGGGAGGGAGGCAGAGCGAGCGAGCGAGCGAGCGCACAACTAATAAAACTTTGTGTAGAGTTGCGCGTTTATTCAAGCTCAAAACGTCTATTGCAGAGTACTCAAAATTCTATTATTCGATATAACACTGTCAAAATCACGGCTTTCAATGGGATTATTGTCGCTCGTAAGTAACGCCGGATTTTCGTTGGCATGAAAAGATAATTACTACTCGGCGGCTCTGCGTCTTTCCCGTCAATCTTCGATCGATCGATCGCTCGCGAGGGGTGGATCGCTGTTGTTCTCTCTCTCTCTCTCTCTCTCTCTCTCTCTCTCCTAGTTATAAACAAAGCCTCGACTCGCATGGAAATTAGTTTCATCGATAAGTGCCCGGTAGCGGGTCGGACCTCGATAAGGGCTAAACTTTTGTTTTCCCGATGGCCAACTGTTCCTCGACGTTAGAATCAGTTGTCGCCGCCGCTGCAGCTTTCGCAATCGAGGCTCATCCCGAGCTCACCGATCGAGGTACGCTCGGCGTGCCGAGAGCCAAGCCGCCAAAGGGGATCGAGTCATTGCTCTCGGCCGATAGCCGGATTTTTTAATCCTTGCCCGGCCGGACTAAGCGCAGGATCGATTTACCGGTGCCGCGGTGACGAATCAATTTTTTTTTTTCATCCCTCCTTCGGCCGGGCTCTCTCGATTCCCAGTGATATTTCGATTCAAGGGCCAGGCGGCATTGGCTCGACGGCTCGTTCGCGATCGCCGTATTCCAGGGCCGAGCCCGGAATCCTCGACAAAGCGGCCGGGAGTCGCTTTATTTGTCATTGGATTTGATCTGGACCGGAGGGCGCGGGGCCTCTCTCGGGGTATATATATCCGGGGTCGATGAATCTCCCGTCGTGATCCCAGGGCGCTCGGCCTCGGCCGGCGACGGCGAGCTTCGCGCACAGGAGCAGGACCTCCGGGCGACTCCGGCCAGCTCGGATTTCCACGGGTCCTCCTTAAGGATGTCGGCCGGCCGGGCGCCTCTCGATCTCGGAGTGGGAAGGTCTCCGCGAGCGAGAGGGAGGCGCCGCCGACGCTATTACGGTGATAAGCGCGTCGTCGTCGTCGTCGTTGTTTTTTTTTTTTTTCCTATCGACGAAACTCACGGGCGCCACGGGCTGGTCACGCAATTCGGCGGGTAGAGGCTCGTCGGAATGTGCTTTGCTTGGGGAGCCCTCGAGTCGGAGAGACCGGAGTGGCTCGAGGCGAGGGAAGGACCGAGGCCGGGCTCCCGGGAGCTTAGCTTTCCCATCCGACTGTACCGCTCCTCCGGCATTCATCCCGCGCATTAACCATCTCTGGTTTTCCCTGTCAACCCTTATGAATTTAGCTCGTGGGGAGGTGAGCAGCGATCGCGTATTTCATGGACGACAGCGCATTGTCGGGGTGGCGGGGCGGGCTCTTGTGTCTCTCTCCGCGTAGCTGCAATAATATTCGTCATTCGGCCCGATCATCGGCTGAGGAGAGGGGCCACGTGGCGTCAAATTGTCCCTCTCTCGCTCTCTCTCTCTCCGGCCGCTGGCCCCTTTAGTGCTCCCCAGCCCTAAATAATGACCACTCGAGAAACTGATATGGCACAATCGGGGGCCACTCGAGCCAGATTTTTTTTTCTCTTCGCTTTGATGAGTTGCTCTTTTGCCACGGGGCGTTTTTACACGAGTGGATTACGGGCTTCCGACAGACCTCATTTGTATTTAATTGAGAAAACGGGTACGGGTAATTTGCATTAGCGCTTTGGGGGCCCCACCACCCCCTCCGTCGATCGACCAGCCTATCGATCTCCAACCGATGGCTGGCCGAGCGCTCGATTCGTTGTTGTTGTTATCATTGCTGTCGGTGTCATTGCGACGACGACGACTGCACTTACGCGCCCGGTGTTGCCGAGCCCTCCCAGTAGCTTGATTTTCTTTGCCGCGCGTACAGCGGAGTCTAAATAACCTTTGGGAGTACACTCGTGCGTGTATACGCGCACACGAGGCTTCGGATAACTAATGCCGAAATCGGGATCTCTCGTTATTTAACGTATCTCGTAATTGAGCTCTCTGGCCGAAGGAGGAAGAAGAAGAAGAAGAAGAAGAAGAAGAAGAAGTGGAGGTGGAAGAGGATGAAAAAAGTCCACACAGGATTGACGCATCGATAAGCGCCAATTCCAATTGGGAGTGTCCACTTCGGATGGCGGGAAATACACCTCGAAAGTATATATGTATATTGGCGAAGAATAAGAACGCGGGCGAATCGATATAATACACCGGGGGTGAGAAGCCGGAGAAATTGAATGACAAAGAAAATCGTGGAATTGAAAGACGAAGGGTGGGTGGCGAAAGTTTAAAAAAAAAGGATTGAACTCGGGTCGTGGCATTGGGGAATCCAATGGAAGCCACGTCTCGCGCACCGATCGATGTGGTGATTATTAAAAAGCGGGGCGGGGGGTGTAGGCGGGAGGAGGCCGGGTCCTCGCTCTCCTGCTCCTCCTTTCCCCCCCGCCACCCCCAAACCCCCTTCCAAATCTAACGGATTCCGTGAGAACTACACGCGCGCCCGCGGTGTTGTAGTCCAGGGCGACGGGCTCGAGATGGTCGAGTTGGGAAGAGGCCGAACGGGGAAGCGGAACTCGGCCGACCGAGGCCGGTGGCATCCTCGGCCGGGATCCTGGGTAGAGTCGCGAGGCCGGGCCCCGGGGAAGGGAGCCATCGGCCACTCGGCGAATCGGTCGCGAGCCAATGGCGCGCGGTTGGCGGCTCCCAACGAAGGAAATTCCAGTTGTCGCAGTCCGCGATCGGCGACGATCCTCTGGGCCCCTTGGGCTCTTCGTCCCCTTTGTTCGGGGAGGACTGCCGGGGGTGGGGGGGGGGCCCGCCGTCCGTGCCGTCGCGTCGCCAGCATTGGCAAAATCATCGACTCTTTAGGCGGTCACTGGCGGGCCTCGATATCATTGCGAATAACGACGCTCGGGCCACTTACGCGCCCGGGATATACTTTATCATCGGATCGATAATACAATAATGGGCCGGTCTATTTAAATAGTTTATCAAAGGTGTTTCCTAGGCGGGGTCCTCGGCCGTTATTGTAGCGCAGCCCTGACAATGAGCCAGGAGCTTAGCGTCTTCCATCGCCATGAATGGAGGGGCATTGAAAGGCATTGAAAAGTACCAAAAATTTGACAAAATGACCTCGCGTCGTTTCTCATGTATCTTCAACGTTTTAATTTTTCCGTCCCCCCGCCCGCTCCCCTTTCTCGCTCGCCCTCCCTCTCTCTCTCTCTCTCTCTCTCTATCATTCTTCTGTCCTCTCTCCCCCTTGGCTTCTCGTTCGACTGCTCTCTACCCCCTCTCGCTCGCTCTCTCTCTCTCTCTCTCTCGCTCTCCCTGGCGCAGGCTCCGTCTCTCGCTAGCTCCGTCATTCTCTTTTTCCATTATTGTCCTGCTCACTTACTCGTGCGAGCGCCGAATAACCATTCGTTATTCCTAACAATGGCCTGCACAATAGTTGGCACAATGACACTAGTTCCGTGCGCTCCGCTACACTTATGATGTATTATAAGAAAACGGAAGCGTATGTTTTACCCTAGTTTTGCCGCGTTTAATGGCGTTTAGTGCGCTAAAATGTTTCACGAGTACGACTATTCGACCTTTTTTCTTCCGATTCTCCCCGTATTCTCCTCTCTCTCTAACCCCCCCCTCCCCCCACGGCCCCGCCCCGCCCCTCGCTCTCCTTCTATCTTCCTCCCCCGTCGCTCTCCTCTCTCCTCTGCACCACCCCCCCCCGGCCTCGCGCTCTTTCCATTTTACACACCTATACGTGCTCCATTCTTTGGATTTTTTTCTCTCTCCATTTTTCAGTGGATTTTTTTCCATCGTAATGTTTATCCTCAGTTATACATAAAACGATAATGTTTGATAGTTCTGTTTGTTCTTTATTTCAACTCTACTGCACTTGTCTCAATGAATACTTACGTGTTTTCGTTTTATTCAATGGTACATACTCTGTGGTAATACGTGAAATCCAGTTAATTTTATTAATGGATTATGTATTTTTTTTTTTTTTTTTTTCCCCCGACAAGACTATTTATTACTTTGCTGCTGGTTTTTTGTTTTTATTTTTATTATTTTTGTTTTTTTTTTTGTTTTTTTGTTTTGTTTTGTTTTGCCACGAATAATAAATACCGTGTCATTATTTACAATGCGGCGAGCAAAAACAATTTGCACGTTTAATTTGAGCAGTTGTTCATTTGCTTCGAACAAAAGCACCATATGCTTTTTGTTGACGATAAAGGGGCCAAATTGTATTTATCGCATTATGATTTTCAAAAAATTCAATCACAATATCATGCCGATACAACATTTTTCATAAGAGATCATTATTATTTATTACCCTGGATTCAAATGCTCTTTTAATATTAAAAACTAAACCAAGAAATAAATTTAAAAAAATTTATTATCTTATTTTCAGTTGTTTTAAAAATATATTTTTCTTGATTCATACAACAATTTATATTACGTTTGATTGATGAAGTGACTAAATTTGATCGATTCGTTTGCTTAAATTTATTATTTACTTATTTTTGTGTGTGTGTTACATATACATCTACTAAATGTTTTAATTCTAGTTGTAGAAGCCAAATATTATACGTACTTTAATTATATATACATTACATTATTACACATGTAATAAAAATCAGCCCAAATCAAAAAATAATCAAAATATGTTGTTTATCCATTATCTAACCTTTTCTCCATATTCGTATAATGTCAAGCTAATTTTGTACGCATAACACATTTAAAATAAATGTGATTTATGTTCATGAAACAGCCACTCGTGACGTGCATTTAAGTAAGTTAGTAACCGTGAATCGATTTTTTGCTTTATAATTTTTGATACAATTTTGTAAAACTTGATTCTTACACATAAGAGTTTAGAAGAAGCAACCAATTATTAATTGACTTGCTGCGTAGATTAAATTATTTTCAACTCAGTTTGCGTAATTTGAAGGGGGGGGGGAGAAAAATATTATATCATAAAATATTATATAATATAATATATTATATAATATTATTAATTTAAGTTATCGCATCGCGTGGGGACCATAAGGATCATTGCAAAATCAATCTTACGACGAGCTCTTCGAAGTTTAAACGAACGACCTTCTAGTCGAGTCGTGCTATGCATTACTCCATAGTATATTACATGGAGAATATTAAAACTAAATGATAATACGACATAAACATTGTTATAAATTGCCCTGACAAGTTTCACAGACGTATTTTCCAAAAAGGTCGTTGGCATTGTTAAGCTGCAAATAATCGCTACAAGACATTCAGGTGCGTTACTAAATTTATCGTGTTTTTTTTTTGTGTTTTTTTTTTTTTTTTTTTTTTTTTTTTTTGTGTACTAAGTTTCGCAATAGAATCCCATCCAAACATATTGCACAATATTTATACATTGAAACAATGAATTAGCGCTACTTTGTACATAGCTCCGATATAGACTTAATCGTTACAACAGCTTACACTACAAATATTTGTCGACTGTGCGAGTGGACAAGTAAGAAGGATTAGGGGGAAGCCGATGGTCCGGTGTATCGATATAAAAGAGAATAGCTTATTTTACTCGTGCGCGTTGGCTCCTGAACGGCATTTCATAATGCCAATTCAGTGTGTAGGCTTCGTGCCCCGTGGAGTATTCTCTCTCTCTCTCCCTCTCTCTTCTTTTTCCCCCAACAATGAGCTCTCTCCTCCTCCTTACGAATCGACACCACCTGTGCATCGACGGATCCGAGGTGGCCAAGCGAAATTTATGGATTGGCGCTTAAAAAATACGAGCCCGCGAGGAGTCCTCCCTGAATGAAAAAAAAAAAAAAAAAAAAAAAAAAAAGGAGCGGCCCCAATCTTAACGCGAGCTGCGCACTCGTCGCAATTACGCCTTCTTGCGTAATCTCTGATCGCGAGACCGGGAGCAAAGGGGCACTTGCGCTTACCCCGTTGGTATCTTGGGGATCGTCGAGGTCGCGCGAGAGGCGCGAGAAAATACCGAGGCTGCAATCGACAATGCTAACCACCCGCGATTCCTACCGCCGGGTGGAGCTAATCCTTGACACTGTATGCCCGTGGTATACTTTGCGTATACCTTGTCGTTGAAACCTCACGGCTAGAGCGCGGCCCACGATTCCTTGAGCTAAAGCTCGTACGAACCTGCAGAGTCACTTTTGTCTCTTTCTCAGAAACGGATAAATTATGAAATGCTTGAAAGGCCCCCAAATGAAATCGAAGGGGGAGAGGAGGGTTGTGTCTCGCATTGTCGAGCGGACGAGGAGGAGAAAGGGGGCGCGGAGGGGAAGGAGAGAGGAAAAAATAACGAGAAGAAGAAAGAAAGAGAAAAGAAAAAAATGAATAAAAAATTAAGACGAACGCGATTAATATTAGAACGAATACATTTTATCGATAAAAGTCTCCGAACGGCGCGACGTGATCGTCATTTTCAATCTTGCCGAGGCTCCAACAAAAAGGGTATTAAGAAGGCCGGGGAGGGGTAGGCGGCGGCGGCGGCGGCTGCCTGGGGGAGGGGAGGGGGGGGGCCACGGCGGTCGGTAGGGAGGATTGGGGGGGGGGGGGAATGAGATGAAAAAAAGGCAGTTTCAATAAAGGCCTCGGCGACGGGACACAAATGCCTGTTTACTGTCATCATTCGGTGAATCCGAATAATAAGAAGCAGTAAGTATCACAATCCTTTTCAATGGCGTCCCTCGGAGAGGCTCTTTCTTTAAAATGGACGAAATTATGGGAACTCCGCTCGCCCTTTGACTTACGGCCTTCTCCGTCGATTCATCATTATCCCACTTGGAAATGGTGAGCACGGGACGGAAGAATTTACGTTCTTACGCGCAATTGCGATATTGGTCGATCAACTAGATGCATAGGTACAAAAGTCGAGGAGGCCTCGACGACGCGACGCGATAATAAAGCTGGAATTTCGGCCCTTGCCAAAAATCATTGTTGAAATTCGTCGAGGCGGTTGACGTAGCGATGATTTCTTATAAGACTTTTGTCCGGAGCACAATGGAAATTGGGGGGGGGGGGAGAGAAAGAAAAATTTAACGGAAGCTTGCGTCGTTTGAAATTTTCAATTTCTATTGATTTTCACCGGCTACTGCCGGATTAAATTCCGATGTCGCATCGAGGAGGCGCTAATGTACGGCGCCTGCCCCATAAGGAAGAGCGTATTTACCGAGGGGGGAAGTACCCGCTAAAGTACCGGTACTCGGTGCTTCGAAAAAACAAAGGCCAACTGTCGCAAGAGGAGCCGACTGCGATAGCGCGGAGCTGCGGAGGGGGGCGGGGCGGGGGGTTGGAAGCAGCCAGTGGTAAACAGTTCAGGGCCGCCTGTCGCCGCTCCCCCGATGGCCCTCCAGCTACAGTTCGAGCAGCCGAGCGACAGCAGCCCGTACTCTCGGCCCAGTCCCGGCTCGTGGCCTCCTCCCTCGTCGCTCCAACGATGAACCGCGGAGGCTCGTCGAGAAAACCCTTACCCAACTGTCCGTCGGCCTTGGCCGATTCGGCTGACGGACGCCCATCGGTGAGGAGCCATCGCTGAGCCGGTCGATTAGCTGCCGGTACGAGGCTCCGCATCGAGCCCGGGCCGAGTATCTCGCCTAGGCCTCGACGGAAGCTTCGCGAATCCCGAGCAGCCTCCGCGGTCTCCGCGACCCGGGCTTCCTTCCTTAACCCGAACGATCGCTCGCGAGATCCCGGATCTCCGCGCTCCCCGGCTACGGGATTCGGACGATCGACTCGCGTCGATTCGTCCCTTCGCGAGCGAAGTCTCGCCTACCGATCGATGCCTCCGAAAGCCTCGCGCACAGCGATTCAAAGCCAAACCAACCGGCCTCTGCTCGCGAGTACTCGCTTAAGGATAGCGGAGCCAACTGCCCTGCCGCCGTCTTTGTCGGCCCTCGGTTAGCGGCGGCCGACGTAAGGCGAGTCACCCTCGATTCTTTGATAAATCTTCGCCTCGGCCCCCAAGGCCGACATTGTTCAACGATGGGCACGAGTGGCGGAGGGGGGGGGGGTGGGAGCACCTCACGGCACTCGCATTCGAATACCGTGCATTCGCGGTTCGCCGATAACATTAACATCAAGAGGAGCAGCGTTTGACAAAGCGTGAGAGCCTTTTTCCTCGAGACCGGGCGTATTAATGATTTTCACCGGCTTGAATAATGCCGGTGCGTGTGATATTCAATAATCGAGCGACGTCGGGTAATAACTTTAGCAGGCGCGATAAATAATTTGCATTGATTTTTTTTTCTACCTCTGCTCTCCTGCTTCTGCTTCTGCCTCGGCGGGGCGGGGGCCGGAGAGAGGGCGAGGAGCCAGAGGGAGAGAGAGGGAGCTCCCAAAGAATGCAAGTAAACTTCTATAAATTGAGACGCCATGCTTTGGAGAGGGAGAGAGAGAGAGAGAGAGAGAGAGAGAAAAAGGAAAAGAAAAAAAATAGTTTCAATAATTTAAATGGCCTGGCTACAATTTATGGTTTAATAGTTTACCTCGGGGTCTCAATCCTTATTTATCGTCGTCCTCCGGGCCATTGTACCGGGCCACGAGGTTAAAAAGACTCGAAAATGACTACGCGCACAAGGAGCAAGAATCGCCCCTTAATTGAGAGTATTGTTGATTTTTAGCAGACTCGACAATTGTAATAAATTTCGGAGGATTTTTTTCTTTTTTTGTCTTTTTTTTTTTCTTTTTCCTTTTTTTTTTTCTTCTTCTTCTTTTTGCTTCTCTTGACAAAAAACCGCAAGGCCCCTGATAACGATACGTTTGTTCCCCGCTGTCCGGCAATATAACGCAGCTAAGACCCTGCGCAATCTTCGCCTATAGAAAGGGTAAACGAGACATTCAGGCAGCGGCGGCCCTCCACCCCCACCCCTCCGGCCCCGGCCCACGGTCAATTCATCATCCGAGCCCGGCACAATAAAACCATTCAACGCATCGCGACCGGGGGCTGCTTCTCTGATTTCAGCGAGATCCGCGTCGCGGCTCTCCGAGCCGACCCCCGCTGTCGAGTTGTTCGACCCCCGCGCCCCCCGCCCAAGCTCCCCGGGTCAACGCCGCTGCCGGAGAGCCCGGCCCCCGGATCCGGGCTCTCTCCTCGTCGACTAGCCTCGGGAAGCCTCCCGGGGACTCGGCCGACCCTCGACTCCCGGTGCCGACGATCGATTCCCGATTCCATTCCCTCGATCGGCTTAAGCCTTCCCAAGCTCCGCTCTGTCCGACTGTCGATCCGCGTGCCGATCGCCTGCCCCGGAGACGCGGAATCGGCAACGGCCCGAGCGCGCCTAATCAACCCCTTTCCCGA
Source organism: Kradibia gibbosae (assembly GCA_018907135.1). Lineage (NCBI taxonomy): Eukaryota > Metazoa > Arthropoda > Insecta > Hymenoptera > Agaonidae > Kradibia > Kradibia gibbosae. The sequence goes on along the minus strand of JACCHX010000001.1, from coordinate 2,661,287 downwards.
CGAGCAGCGGCAGCGGCAGCGGCGGCATCCGGGCATCTTGCCGACTCTTCAGCTGCCGACTCGGTTGCAATTTATTCTCGGCCAGGGTTCACGGCAGCTAAATCTAAAGCTACTGGAATTTCCAAGCCGGCTGCTGCTGCTCGTCGAGTCATCCTTTTCGCCGCCTCTCTCTCTCTCTCTCTCTCTTCGCCCTCCTTCCCAAGCTCGACGATTAGGCCTTTCCAATCATTGGCAAAGCGTCGAGGCCCTCCTATCGTCGATGGAACCCGAGCCGAGAGCCGCCACGATAGCATCCGACTTCGTCCAAGGGTAGCGAATAGATCTGAAGTCAAGGCCATGCGAACGACGACGCTTGGGGATGCTTTTATCGGGTGATCGCGCGTACCTTGGCTCTATAGGCCTTCCTATGCCGGACTCGAAGTGAGATTCGAGCGTCAATGGCGAGCGATTCGGCGGCCCGGGAGGGCAAAGCCAAGCCGGAGGCAAAGCAGAGGTGGAGCCGAGCCCCGGCGGTATTTTTAATCGCGTCTCTTTCGTTACCAAATTCAAGGCTATTCGGTCGGTCCTGCCTCGCGCCCTACGCGCGATTAAACGCAATTCGCCACCAAATTCGCTCAACAAATTCGAACAATCGTCGTCGTCGTCGTGGGGGGGCGGCGGGGCGGGGCAGTACTTCCTCGGCCGTCTGACACGCGCCAAGTGACCACAAGGGTTGCCTCTCCATTGTTTCGACACAATGCTCCAACCAAAATTGTAATCAGTTTTCACCCTCCTTTAGCCTCCATTCAATTGCGCCGTCGCGTCGCGCCTTATCTCGCCTACGACTCATCATTGTCCTGCCCCGGCATTAGATGCCGGAGGCTCATCGATAACGAGGATTGGCTCGCCCGGCCCCCGCCCCGTCCCCCCGGTCCCGAGGACGCGCCGCTGCCTCGCGATTAACCGAATCGCGCGCCCAACGGTGCCGATAAGCCGATCCATCGTCGCGATCTCAAGAGTCCCGAGCCGAAGCGAGCAGCGGAAAGGAGCTCGGGTCCCCGACTACGGCCGTAGCCTCGATTCCCGGGGATTGGGGAATTCCCACCCGCCGTCCGCGGCGTCCTCTCGAAAGCTCCTCGATAGCGAGTGCTCGCACTTAGCCGGCAACGATTACCAGTCCACCGCGGCCAATGAGGCGCCCTCCTCGCGAGTGGAATTGCTTTTGGCGATGGCGCGGGGGAGGAGGGGTGGGATGGGAGCGGGGCGGGCTCCGACCGCCAGAAGATGCCCGAGCCTCCGGAGAGGAAGGCCTCCAGTCGCCGACTCGGAGCCAGGATCGGGGCGGCGGGCCCGCCTGGTGGGAAAGCGTCTTAATTACAGGGGGAAGTATTGGTCTTGGGTGGGAAGATGATTTCGGTCCGCGGGCGAATCAAGGCAAACGGAATCGGGAGGAAGAGAGGAGATCGAGAGGGGGTGGGGGGGGGGGAGAAAATGAAAATAAATAAATAAATTTAAATTACATCCCTCTCGGCCCGCATCCTGCGACTGCATTGATAGTGGCCCGCGCTCCCGCCGCCTCGATCCTGAAAAACGTCCCGGACGAAAGCCAGCACAACATGGCGACGGCTCTCCTCCCCTTCCCTCCCGCCTCCGCCACTTCGTTCAATGTATCCGTCTTTATCTTTCTCTCCTCCTCCTCCTACACCCTCCTCCGCCCCCCCGTTCCCTCGCTCGTCATTCTCTCTTAATCTCTCTCCCCTCTCTCCCTCTCTCGCCGTCTCCCTCTCGCGCCGCGCCGCCGCCGCCGCCGCTGCTGCCGCCGCCCCCGTTCCCTCTCTCCTCTTGTCCCGCTCGGCCGCCCCCACCCGCTCCGCCAACCCCGGGCCACCCGCCCGCCGAGCCGCGCTCGCTCGCTCACCGGTGTACAAAGTGGAGCAAGAGTGTGGGTATCGACTGTGCATGGGTAGTGGGAAAGGAGGTGGGTGGCAGAAATAATTGAATTTTTTTTTTTTTTTTTTTTTTTTTTTTTTTGCCTCTCTCTGGAGTCTTTCGTTCAGGCATTGGGAGGCGGACAATGACTCAATGCCGATGTATCAAGGAAAGTCGAGTCATAGGATAGATCAGCATTGTATCGACTATTCCACCACTCTTTCAAACTCTTCGATCTCTCTCCCTTTCTCTCTCTCTCTCTCTCTCTCTCCCAATCTATTTCTCTACTTTCCTATTTTCATCTTTCCTTGTTTGTCCGTCTTATTCTTTCACTTACATAAACTTCTTTGCTCTCTTGAAAATAAGAGTTACTACATGTCTCCCCCTTTAATTTCTTTTTTACTTTTGTGTATTTCTCCGACCTATTGATAACCTTATCTTTAACTATATATTTTATTCTAATGTATTTTAATACCGATAGGTCTTTTCTTTATGCAGCTCTCCCTACCAATACGTGCTCGCTTCTCATTTTGCATACAATTTACATTTAATTCACGGGCCAACGTTTTCCTTCTTCCTCTCGTATCTCCATCTCGTGTTTTTCCTGCATTCTTCTTGCTCTCCCGTCTTCCTCTTTCTTTTTCTCCTCCTCGTCCTCCTCCACCTTACTGCCCCCCCCAACCCCGCCGCCGTCGTTGGCTTTGTTCATATCCTTCTTACTCTTGTCGCGGCCCTAAACAGCGCATTAATTCGTCATAACTACGCCGAAATAAAATTCTTCTCCAATTCTCTGCGGCGCTTTTATTCCCATCATTGACGAGTATCCTTTACATGAGTTTTATAAATTTATCTCAAGCTTATAGCGATAGGGGAAAATGAATCGTTAGTTTTTTTTTTTTTCTCGAGAGAGAGAGAGAGAGATCGATAATGGCGATGTACCGCAAAACGCTTGATTAAAAATGCCCATTCATCGAGAAGTATCAACAACAATATTTCGAGGTACAATTATGCCAAATGGATCGAGCGCATTATCCCGGCGGGTCAATTTTAACAAAAATCAATGCCTCCCGGCGGCTCGATTTTTCGCAATTGATAAAGCCTCTGCCGCGCGGAATTCGTGCTTTCGCCATTAAAAAAAAAAGAAGAAAAAAAAAACGCGCTCTATCCTCCAAAAGATAACAATCTCCAGGCCTCTGTAGATTTATCCCTTGATTTGCCATTCATCGTGAAAATCTTGTCATCGAGTTAGACGGGCGAATGCGACTTCGGGCGTTATTGCGAGAATAAAATGTCGACGGTAATAATCGCTTGCGTAATAAATGTCGACGCGCGACTCGAGGCGTGCGATCGGGCAACGGATGTGGAACAATTCTACCGTATGGGGGCGGGGGTGGAAATGGAAGGAGCCGAGCCTAGGAACCGCGCGAGAAAGTCCTCCTGCGGAAAGTAGTTGGCGCTCTCATTCAACGCATGGCTCCATCTATGCTCATTGTTTCTCGTCCCCAGTGTCTGTTCAATGAAGCCGTTTTCACGCCATTTAATTATACCGGCAAGGACCTTGTTTTTCCCCCCTTTCTCCATCGACGGCTGATGCGATAATTGTTGGGCTTCGATGAAACAAGCGTCGCTCCCCCCGCGGTCTATAAGCGCCTCTACCGCGACAATCGGCCCAACGATCGGGGGGGGGGGCGGGTCAATTTTCTCCTTCGTTCCTAAGCGAGCTCCTCGAGGCTCGTCCCAAACGGGTCCGAGGGGCCCGGCAAGAGCCGGGGTCTCGTCGCTTCCCATCGCCTGCCAAATGCGAGATCGCTGCCCGGCGAATTATCGATAGAGAGAGAGAGCGAGAGAGAGAGAGAGAGAGAGAGAGCGGAGGAGGAGGGAAGAATCGCGGAGATTGGACTCGCGATTTTTTCACCCAGCGCCGGGGTCCCGGTGAGCTTTAAGACGAGCACACGCGCATGCGGAGAGGCGAGAATTTCGACCGTGCGGAGATACAAAGGGTGGATACAATGGGAAGCGCCGCCCCCAACGTACTGAAACAATGGTGGTCGAACAATGGACTACTATTGCAAATTTAAGCTCGCCTACCATCGAATATATATTTATGCCCTCTCCCGGTTCGTACTCGCACGCGGAAATTTTCTCATTACTCGGGGCTCCACTTACCTTTTTTTTTTTTTTCATCCTTTTCATCATTGGATTTTTGAATATTTGCCTCGAATTTATCCCGGCGGCAAGCGGTAATTATATATCGTCTGGGCCATCCGCGCAAGCCCCGGCTCTACTCTATATCGATAAATTGGCCCTGCGAACGAAGCCTATTAATTTCGTCTAGCGGAGAAAAACGACCAATTTACGGTAATATTGTACTCTGTTTTCTTCTTTTCTTTTTTTTTCTCTTCACAAAGACCATATCCCTACGCTAATGCCACAATTAGGTAACGCTCCCGATTCGACGCGATGTCGCCGATGCTGAGCGTAACGCTTTTAAAAGTAACCCAAAACAAATGACATTCAATTGATTATACTCGCCGAAGACTGCGTTACAAATTGTTCATTGTTATTTACAATGGCGCTAATATTTTCCTTGGCGCGAAAAATAAATTTACGACTGCGCATATATATATGTTTGAAAAGAAAATGCGTTGAAAAATTTGCACGCCAAAATTTCAGATACCACTTCGACTATTAAGTAAAGGTATGCATTTTAATTAATCTTTTAAGTAATGTTTAATTTGTTACCATTGAACATTGCTACAATGGGGATTATTGATTTTTTTGAAAACAAGTATGCAATTTTACTTCTGAAGCCTACGATTGAATTTTAACAATGCCCAGTGTAAAAAATTGATAAAACAACTGGACTACCGAATTCATTTATTTTTCTTTCTTTCTTTCCTTCTTTTCGTTTAAACTAAACGCTTACAATACAATTACACCGTACGCAAGTCTTATTAAAATTATAGCCGCTTGTGCAATTCGTAATGACTTATGCTCCTTTATGCAGCGAAGGCGCCATTCACGATAAAGCGTCGATGCTGATTTCGATATTGGGATGGGAACGGAAGCCGCGACTCTTGTACGGTCTCCACGTATAAATAATGAACAAAGAATGGATTTGTTCCTTGTAGCGAAGTGCGTTTTTCGCATCGGGTGCTTAAGGTACGCAAAAGACAACGAGCACACAGGAGTTAAAGTAGAGTATAGAAATGCATGGCAACTTGTATCGTAGGTAAACTTATGCCATCGGGTTGATATAAGTGCCATTATTCCCAATTATTTTTTCCGATGTGCCTTGTGGGCAAAGATCAGCGGTACGCCCGCTGAGAATGGAGAAAAAAGAAGTGAGACGTAGGGGAGGGTCTTGCTTTGCGATTTGGAAGGATCAGTTTTGAGCGAGGACTCGCGTCGATAACGAACAACTTAGTAAATTGGGAAGGGTAAATAAATATATAGATAAATGAATAAAAACAAAAGCAACAACAGCAACAACAAACGTTGAGGTTACTTTTTAAAACTCGTTTCATAAGGATCCACCGGGCATCTCTTGCCCGACTCTCGCGCCAGAGATACCAGCGGTCACTAATTTACTTCTCTCTCTCTCTCTCTTTCTCTCTCTCTCTCTCTCTCTCTCTCTCTCTCGCGCGCGCGCGCTTAAGTTCATAAAGCCGAGTATGCAAATTGATTTATCTTTCAAATGCACGTTTGGTTTTTGCTAGCGAAGCTCCACTTTAGCTCTTGCACTTCGACTTACTTTATTTGCAATATTCAGCAGTGGCATAAAATCGATAGACCCCCGGCTGAATTATTTAAAAAAAAGAAAAAAAAAAAAAAAAAAACCAGACGCGGAAGCCTGAAAATTATAATGAGGTTAGCGAGCGAGGGCTAAAGGTATCGTAGCCACTGACAAAGCGCGCGGAGAGCATTGCCAATCGATAAATAGAGAGAGAGAGAGAGAAGCTCCAAGGTGTCTGAGCATTATTTGCTCGTACGAAATTGACGCCGAGGCGGCGATGCCCCGAAAAAGTGCCCCTCGACCCACCTAAGGACCGCCACGGCGAAGGCAGTCGCCGTTACGAGGCTCGTCGGGGGGAGGATTGTTTCGAGCTCGAGCCATTGGTATACGAGGCCTACGAGCGGGGGGGGCTAATTATAAAAGCGACGCTATGGCATTTGCTTTTTTGGCTCATCTTCCAAGCGATGCGCATTACGACGTCGTACCGAGCCACTTTGTTCCTCGTTACGTTGGCAATCCGTCCCCTGGATTTTTCGGACGCAAACTCTTTTTCCCCCTTCGATTTATCGGCGACGATGACTTTCACTTGCCTTCGGCCGGCCACGCTCAAAGTCTTCGGGCGTCCGAATCACTTTTACAATTGCGGCGACTCCTCCCGCACGTTTTGGAACTCCTCCCGGAGCCGACAATAATCACGGGGATTGAAATGCTCTCGCTTGTGTATTTCATTGCCGCCGAGTCGCTGTTGATTTTCATTCGCGATGCGGTACTTTGTAATTTTTCACACACACCCCCCCCTCTCTCTCTCTCTCCACGCGCGCGTGATCATTCGGGAGGATAAAGGAAAATGGCCCCTTACGCGAAAGTAACCAAATACGAAAAACCATCAACTTCCCTCTCGCCACGAGACTTGCGAGCGAGTCTCAAAAGCGTTAATTGTATACAGAGGCAAACAATGGGCGGACTCTGGGAAAAAAAATACTTTTTAGGGCAGGGCGGCGCCAGGGGACGGGGGCGGGCAAAATTTACACGCCCGTGGCGTCGCCAGTGCAATAAGCGGCGTACAATTACAGACGGCTAAAAACGTTAAATTGATTTTCCATTAATAATCGGATACTCTCGACGTCGGCTTGCCTGAGAAATCCTACTGGGAGCTCGCGAGCGAGAGAGCGAGAGAGAGAGAGAGAGTGAGTGAGTGAGTGGGTAGCGGGAGGGTGGGCTGGGTTGGGTTGGGTTGGGTTGGGGGGGAGTTGTTACGAGTGGAGAGGAGGGCAGGAGCGAAGTCAAAGATGAAGCCTAGTAATATAATTCAAAATCGACAAAGCGACAGATTATGGAAATAGAGCCCCCAAGCTTAAGTCGTTGATTTTCTCTTGCTCACTCTTCCAAGCGAGCTTTCACGGAGCTGCGTGTCAAGCTTGGCAGCGTTGCCATGCCGACCATTGTACTACATTCCGTTCTCTCTCTCTCTCTCTCTCTCTCTACCCTCTCTCTCTCTCTCTAGCCCCCCGCCCCTTCGACCACCCACCCGCCCGTCCACCTACTCCCTCCCTCCCTCCCTCGCTCCCTCCCTCGTCTCTATCCCTCTCTATCTATCTGTCTATTTATCTATTCGTCCAGTTCCCGTTCGCTTTTCTCTTTTCATCCTCGAGCACTCGTACCTACGAGTCTCTTAACTTTAAACTCTCGCGAACGCCGACGCACGCATTTCCGTACCGTGCGCGCACTTACGCCCCCGCCCCCGACTACGACGACTACGACGACTACGACGACTACGACGACTACGACGACTACGACGACGACTCGTCGTCGTTAATGCTATATGAAGTTTTTCCCTGCGAGGAGCTTCTTGTTAAGTACCCGCTACGCCCCTCGAAATTCACCGATGTGGTACTTCGCGACATCGAAGATTTTATTTACCCGCGAAGACTGAGTTTGCCATTTCCTGTAATACTTACGACCGGCATTTTTAGCTCCCCATTGAATTTACAACCTGGCTTTAGCCCTAAAGTATCGAGTTAACGGATTTCTTCGCGAACCTCTATATACATATACACGCACACACACACACATATACACCTCATCCTTATCATTGTTATTGCCATTATTACCATCTTTATTATTATTATTGTTGTTGTTGTTGTTGTTGTTGTTGTTGTTGTTGTTGTTGCTGCTGCTGCTGTTATTATCGCCATTACTCGTCTAAACGAGAACCAGCTAATTAGACACGTACTTAATTGGCGCGCTAAGCTTGTATCTTAATCCCGTCGCTCGGGCGCGCAACGACTTACGTCATAAAATTCTTGCTCTCTACCCTCCTCTTTCTAGGCTAATAATTATTAAAAAGCCAAGGCTTTAAAGCGCCTCGTCCAATTTCCAATGCTGCGCTAATTGCGCACCTTCCGCGTCCGCGATGAAAAAGCTCTCCCCGCCAAGAGAGAGAGAGAGAGAGAGAGAGAGAGAGAGAGAAAGAAAAAGGCGTCAATTTCAATGTCTTTGCTCGCTCGTGGCCTTCTCGCCAAAAAAAAAAAAGAGCGAACGAGAGTCACCGTTCCTGCGTCGTTCGATAATTCCCGTAGTTAGGCAATACAATGGCGCAATTTTCGGCAAAAATCCGAGGTAAAATTCCATTCGGTCGGGACACAGGCACTGGAAATTCCCGGGCGATAATAATTTCAACTGGTCGAAAAACGAACGGATTGATTAAGTCGGGCAAACAGAGGCTTGGAATTAGGAGAAGAAGGGAAAAACGCCAAGCAGAAGTCGGAAAGCACTGTATAATTAATGGCTTTGATAGCGCTTGTTTCCCGGACAAAAGCCCAAGAGAATCGATCGCTCGCGGACGCCAACTTTTTGCGCCGCGTCACGTCCTTTCATTACTTTCGAATCGCGCTCGTCACGTGATTTCGCTCTCCCCGGCGGATTTTTGCAATGCGTTACTTCTCGGCCAAAGGAGGCGGAGACGGAGCAGCAGCAGCAGTAGCAGCAGCAGCAGCAGCAGGAGGAGGTGGTTCGAGGGTGGGCCAGGGAGGGAGGGGAGAGAGAAAAAAAAAGGACGAGCTCACGGACCCTTCGCATCGTTCTCCCGTTCGCGGCTTAATCAACTGATTTCGCGAGCGGAGCGCAATCGTTTTTGCCTCCTTCTCCTCGTGCTCCCACCCACCCTACCGCCCCCCCCCCGCCGCCTTTTCGGCATAAAGAGGCGCGGCGCCAACGCAACGAGGCAAACTCGAGGCGACTCGAGAACGATCTCCGGGCCTGCGCGATGGCCGATGAAGCAAAGAAGGGCCCGCGGTACCTTTGACCCATCATGGACGAGGGGCCCTCTAAGCTCTCGGCTCGGCCGCCGATCGGTAAGTCGGCGACGGTCGTCCCGATTGCCCGAGGGCAGACCTCCAAATCTCTGGGCAGACTTCCAATGGAAATCCAATGGCATCCCGGCCGAGGAGCCGGCTCTCCTTTGTCCGGGGCCTCGGCGAGAAGCGGCCGCGAACCGGGAGACTATCCGCCGAGCCGCGGATAATTGCACTAGGTCGGAGGGCCTCCGGGAAAGTCCGGCCTCGCAAGGGATCCGGAGCCCGATTCGGATGGGAGTCCCACCGACGAGGGGCGAATCCTCGGTTTGCCCTTGCCGGGGTGAGTTCGTCGGGTCCTCGCTCCTGGGTGGCGAGCAAGCGCGAGGAACGCGGAGGCGACGCGAATCGTTGCGCGTTCCGACGACGGCCAGCGGGGGCAAGAGCCGAGCGGTGGTCGCGCGGCCTGCGCTTTCGAGCGGGGACCTCGAGTCGGCCGCCTGGCGGTCGCTCCGCGAGGCCACCGCCGATTCGGGCGCCGTCGACGCGCGAGACGGACTCGGACGAGCCCCCACCCACCCCCCGGGGGGGTTTTTCTCCCCCAACCCGGCCGCTTGGGCCATTATAATGTCGTCGTCGCTCGGATTGCCCGTAAATACAACGATCGCCTCGGTACGATTGTTATTTTGCGCACTCGTGCAAATCGCGACTATTGGCTTATCGGGCATTCTGACGTCTCGCTGTTTTATTAATGGAAATACACGATTTATCTGTCCCGTATTACTTAACGGGTAAATTTTGTTTCTAGAATGAATCGCATTTGTGCTGGAATTCACGGAGTCTATAAAAACATTTCTATACAATTTCGTACAATTTGCATCGATTGTTTGCTTTGTTTTGTTTTTGTTTTTTTTCTTTTTTTTGTTTTTTTTTTTTGCTAATTTTGGCAATATCCACATTGTCGAAACTCTATTAGCGTTTAAAATTATTTTCAATTTCCTTTTGGCTTGAGCATTAAAATGTTTTCAAAACAGCTTGCCTGTATAGGAATTTATTTTTATATTTATTGCGCGACTTCAAAATATAATACGCTTGGCTCGGCCAATACATGGAAAATAATGTTTAAATTTAAATTCACTCGAGTGCTCCTGAACTTTAATTCCTAATTATGAATATGCATAAGATAGCGTCCCGTTGTTACAATTTCTTTTCCCTCCCTCCAACCCCCTTCCTTCCCATTAATAATCCCCGGCGAACACGCCAGCTCCATCCAAATAGGAACGATAATTGTGATTTATACGCGATGTAATTATAAAAAAAAAAAAAAAAAAAAAAAAAAAAAAAAAAAAAAAAAAAAAAAAAAAAAATAATGGAATAACATATTTGTCTCTTCGGATACAATTGATAAATTTGCCGGGCGTTTGTAATTTTCTCGAAAAATTGCACCTCCGGCACAAAAAAAAAATATATATATATATATATTTTAAATCCCCTTGCCGTGCCCTCGGTTTTTTTTTTTGCGCCTTCCATCGGCGACTCCAGTGATTTACAGCGAGGACTTTTTTTTTAATCGCGAGCAAGGCCGTTTCGCATTCATTGATGATACGCAGGGCATTCGGGAAGAGAGTCGCCGCGCTACGTCGAATGCAAGGGCCGCGACGGGCCTCTCCGGAGCCTCTCTCGAGGCGAATCGAGTATCGCTCGATCTATCTCAGCTAAAATTGAAAGGTCGATCATCCAGCGAGACTAGCAGAGGATCAATCGTCCCAGTGGCCACGGCGGCAAATGGTCCAGAAAATTATCGGCTATGTCTATAGCCGAGAGGAGAGAGAGACAGAGAGAGAGAGAGACATAGAGAGAGACATAGAGAGAGAGAGAGAGGGATAAGAATCACGAGCAAGCGTGGCAAGCCGAGAACTCCGTCGGGCGCGCGACGAAATTCTTGCTCCCGTGGCATTGAAAGGGACTAAAGTCCTGGAGTATGATTAAAGCCAAGATATACGCGCCGGCTCCTGAAATTGTATTCGTACGAGGATAAGGAGGAGAAGAAAACGAGTAGGGGACGTAAGAATACAACGGACGAAACAGGGTGACATATGGTAAATAGAGAAGCTAGTAAGTTTGGCTTCGACGTGTATAGGAAATGGCTTTAGTATGTAGATTCGATCGCCCGAGTCTATCTATGCTTTCCTTTTTTCGAGAGGCCTGCCCTCTCTCTCTCTCTCTCTCTCTGTATCGGCCTTCTTAGTTTTACGCCCGCAATCGATATTGTTCGAATTTTCGCCTACTCTTGGCCCCTCGCCGCCGCGCAGTCGAAGGAGCGAAACCTCGGCAATACTTCATCCCGAGGAAGTAAAAGCCAAGAGTCGCAATAATCGTATCGTTGAAATTTCAGCGCCTTCCTAGCCCCGCTCATTACAATAACACGGGAGCGATAACCCCCTTGGGGGAGAGCACCAAACCTCCCCCCCCCCAACCCCCCATTGCAGCGCAACAGAGCTTATCCGTTATCGTTCTTGCGATTCTTCGAACTGTGTCACCTCGACCAGGCGCGATCCCGCAAACGAGCTTTGCTTTCTTGGGGGGGGGGGGGAGGGTAAATAAAGTTATCGACGCGATTCGCCCGGGGCCAGAGAGAGAGAGAGAGAGAGCGCGAGCACTAGGATCGCCGCGTGGGGGGTTGGCCTTGCCCTAGAACAAAAACGCTGATTCGGAAGCCCCCGATTCCTCGCATTGTCATTCTAATGCGCGGGTCTAATGGGCGCGGCGGGCGGGCGGCCCTCGGGACCCCCCCCCACCCCACCCCCGGGCACCGCCGCCACAAGCACGCCGAGCTCGCGTTTCGCCTCGAGCCGCGGGGCCTCCCGACCAAAACCTAATGCGCCACGCGAGGATTTGCATATTTTTCCCCGGTTGTCGAGCGACGCGATACCGCCCCGCAATGCGCCGCCCATTGTTCTACTCCGCTACTCGCTTCGATGGCGCTTGCTCCTTCTTCTTCTTCTTCTTCTTCATCTTCTTCTTTTCTCGAACGGGCTTTAATTATCGGGGAGACTTTTCGCCGACCACCAAGTGCCTCGGGCTTCCAATCGGGAATCCTTCGAGGCTCGAGGCTCGCGAATGCCGGTACTCGCCTCTCGCTAACTATTATGATTGATAACAAGCGTTGACAATCGATCGATCTCGTTGAGCCTCGGCGTTTTGCAAAGCCCAATCGATGCGATACCATCGCCCGTAAAGCTGTATCCCTTTGAGATCGAACGAGTATTCGGAAAAAACATTGCCCGAGCGTTCAAGACCTTACTCCCTAAGGTAAAATTGCAATGGACGCCCGAGCTAAATGTAAGCTTGGCACGAAGACTCTGCTCATCGTTGTTTCATATTCTTTTCAAGATGAATTAACTCCCTGAAAGTTCACGCGAGCGATAAAAAAAAAATAAAAATAAAATAAAATAATTCAAACTTAACATTGAAAAAGTCATTGTCTTACGCGGTTTGCGGTAATCCGTCTACGTAATATTTGCAAAGGCGTGGATTATTTTGATTCTCGCTGGCACGGCAAACGACGTAACAAAGCAGGCAGAAGGAGCCAAATTGATATTCCATCTCGCTCCCGCATTCCTCAGCTTTCACCTCTTCTTTCACCCTCCTCGATTGAAAGCATCGAATCAGTTTTATTATGGAATTGAAAAACAAGTTATTTCCCCGTGATACTTAATGTATTCTGAAGTGCGGCACTACATCAGTTACACATATCAAATAAAGAAAGAATCACCTTCTCAATGAAAGCTTACGCGAATACAAATACATATATATATATATATGTTTCCGTATGTGTGTGTGTGTGTGTATTTATATGTATATACGTATATTATATATGCGCGTAGGCGTTTGTATACACAATTTTCACTTATCCCATGCGCCTTATTTTCCGCATATTACTTTAAATGTAAAATACAAATACAAATACAAATAATAACAATAATAATAATAATAATAATAATAATAATAATAATAATAAACTGTTGAATTACATGGCAATAAAGCAGTTCGGTATGCCTGCAGAGGGTTAACATTATAAATATCGTACTTTATTAATCCAACCGCCAGCATAATACAATTTTATAAAGTGAATATCATGATTAATATATACACGTGCACACATACGCGCATATACAAATATACGCATGTATTATAAATAGCGTGTAATTTTTTTACACTCTTGATTTTCTTCCACCGTCACGACCATCGACTCGAGCTCTACTTTTGTATTTCAACTTTTGTATTTCAACTTTTGTTTCGGCTTCAGTTCAGTCGCGTATTCGATCATCAACAAATTCAACTCCTCCTCTTGGTCATAGATAACTACGATAGCTACTAAAACTATGTCGGGCTGAGCTCGAAGAAGAATAGGCCAATGAGGTTAAAAAAGCGAGGAGCCCGGCGTATTATTGGCAATGAATTCGAGGACTCGTTACGTAGCCTATCGAGGAGAGATTCACGGCCCCTGGCAAAGCTGAGCCTCCCCGATAATAAAAAAAAAAAAAGGCGGAGGAGGAGAAGAGGAAGAAAAAGCATTCCCTCTAGGAAAGACAAGCGGGGGGCGCCTCGACCATTCATCCTCTCGGGCATCGACTTGGCGCCTCTTCTTCGGAAGGCCCGTGAGCTTCCCTGCGCCAGTCCTAAGCCGCATCGAGCTCCGCTCGCCGAGCGGAGTGTGCCGGGAGCCACGGAGGAGGACCACGAGGTAGTCCTCCGCGCGATTCGGGTCATCCCCTCGACTGGACGAAGGGAGCCCTCGGCGTAGGAGCCGTATTGGCTCAAAACGCAGCCGAGGCTCTTCGAAGAATCGCCCGGGGCTCGCGCGACTCGTTACGCCCGTCCTCCGTCCTCGTCGGGTGGTGGGAGCCCTCGCTTGCTCGCCTCGCCGTTCCGAGCGCGGGGATTCGGTCCTCGCCTGGCGCCGCCGCCGCCCCTGGCCCCGACCGGGCCAGAATCTCAGACGCTCGTCCGCAAAAGGCTCTTCGGTGATTTTAACGAGGCGCGCCTCGTTGGCGGGGGTCGGCCGGGAGGCTCGCGGCCGAGGGCCGAAGCGCGGCCTCGAGGTGTAAGCCGTTAATTGGCCCGATTGGTCAGCGGGCCGAACGAAGGACGGCTCCGAGGGAATAATCGGTCGGCTGGGTATCCATCGGAAGTATCGCACTTGGGCACGTGGCCGAGGGCTCCTCTCGCAATGTTCCCCCTCGGCCAACGCGCTTTTCCGAGCCAAGAATAGACGATCCGTGCGGCTCCTTCCCCCCCCCTCTCTCTCTCTCTATCTATCTCTCGCTCCCTCGGCCCTTCTTCCGCTCGACCGAGAGAGCTCCTCACCTTTGTTTCTAGGCTCTTCGTTATCCCCTAATCTCTTGGCCGGCGACGATATTTGCAAATCCGAAATACGCAGGGGCTTCGTCAGGCGGGAACCCTTACCCGCCTCGGGAGCCTCGGGAGGAAAATTGGATCTCGGCTTGTCCGGCGGCGGCTCGCTCACAAATCCCGCGCATCGCAGGTGCTCTCGGCTAATGAGATAATGGAGCCGGGACCGTTTACTCGAGCGTTCGGTCGGCCCTCGTTACGCTACCGGATATGAATCCTGGCCCCGCTGCGTTAGCGGTGCATTCGTCGAGCGGGGGAAGGGAGAGGGGAGATAAAAGGAAAAAGAAACACGAGTTAGCTCGGACGCACTCGAGTGCGTCGGCGACGAGGCTTCGCGAGAAAGGGGAAAAAGCGACGAGTGCTCCGAGGCGGTTAGGAAGCACGAGGTCGCGTTAACGGAGGCCCGGCTAAGGAAGCCGATAGCCGACAGGCGACTTTGGAGTCGCACGAGGCGCACGAAGGTTGGCGAGTGGAGCGGCCCACGAGGTCCTGGGAGAAACAAATAATACAATCGAGGTGAGGTACCCGGAATCGATGCCCGGCCATCATCGGTCGGCGCTTCCTCCATTTGGGATGGGCTCGGAGATTCTCGGGCTGCGCGACGCTCGTCGCTCGCAACGACTGCCGAGACCAAAGGCTTAGGAACGACCCGCGAGGCTGAGCAATCAAGCGAGTGGGAACGAACCCGGGGGGGCGGGGAGAAGGAGAACGGAAACGCGAGTTGATTATCGGCGCCGTTGCCGTTGCGCCGCGATACCGAGCAGCGGCGACGAGTTTTACGGATCGCCGGGAGTCCGCCGCCGCCGCCGCCCCCGTCGCAATGAATTTTTCCGCGAACTCTAACGAGCAATTAATACGACAATCGCATTAATTAACGTGGCGCGTTTCATCGGGAGCAAGATGCCGCCGAGTGGAATCTCCCTCTTAATACCGAATTCACGGCATTACCGGATGCGAGCGCTGATTTCTCCCTCGTGCGACGGGCACAGGAGCGCGCGCGAGCGAGTAATGCAATAGCGAGCAACAATCAAGAGACATTATCGATTGGCGGATGCCTGAGAGCCAACTACAGCCATTGAACTGTGACTCGCAGTCATTGTGAAAGGGGGGACGTTTTTCTCTCTAGTGTGCGGTGGCACGAGAGGGTAGGGCAGGTAGACTCGCTTTACGTGGTGGCTTACGCGATCGTTTTCTTTCGTTCTTTCTTCTCTCGCTCTCTCTCGCTCTCTCTCTCTCTCTCTCTCGCAGCCCTTCCGACAGCTCCAACACACACGGCCGAGAGGCCAAGTGTACTCCGGCACTCGACGCGCTCGAACGTTCCTCGGTGAAAATGGCGATTATCGGGAGCCGAGCGCCCCCGAGGCCAACACTCCCGACAGCTTTGCAAATTGTTATTAACAAAGCTCGAGACTTTTCGGATTATCAAGGCCTCTATCAAGGGCTTTATCAAATGGCTCGGAGGGCCGAGATTTGCCGTCGATGGAGGCTTTGTGCGCCGGCTCCCGGGCCTGCATAGCCGGTCCGTTATAAATCAAGGGAATCCAACGCATGCGTGAACGCAATTGTAATGGAGCCTCGGTTGGGCGAGGACCGGCCGGCCGGCCGGGGGGGGGGCCGAGGGGGACAAAAAAAAATCACCGCCTAGGAATTACATTAGACCGACCTCGGCCATGATTTTTCGCGCGAGGGATCGATTGTCCTCCAATTAACTCGGGACAATGGGCCGCTATCGACATCGATCGGCGCCTACCTGGGAATTAAATTCAAACAATGCCAGGGCGCGCGCACGGCAAAAGTGGCCGGGGCTCATTGTCTTAAGCCCGCCACGAATAATTAAGCCGTTATTTATAAATAGGGCTTGGCGCTTTGTTCCTCGTCCAATCAGGAGTGAAGTAATTCGCGTTTACTCCTCTTCTTTCTTCCCTCTTATTTCTCATTCCGACGCAATGATACGCAACTTTCAATGAGAAATAACATTAATTTTTACTCCCGACATCGTACTTTCACGCTATTTGTAAAGCATCCGGTAGAATTAATACGATCGAAGGGCGCAGTTCGATTGTAATAAGGAAGAGGGAGACGGAGATAGGGGGAGGCTGCAAGAGAGGGAGAGAAGGAGAAGGAGAAAGAAAGGAAGTAGCAGGAAACTATAAGAAATCAATGTTATACATATTATAAATTGGGGGACCCCGTGAAAAGCAGAAAGGAGACCGAGGAAGAGAGAGAGCGAGAGAGAGATAGATAGAGAGAGAGAGAGAGAGATAGAGAGAGAGAAAGTAACCTATAATTTGTTGCTGCAGTTTTCCTCACGGGTACCTGCGCGCATTATTACCTTCGAATAACTATCGAGCTTACCCTCGTATTTCAGTTCGCGAAGCGAATCCGCGCCATTATGAATTCGAATTAGTGAATCATTTGAATTTATGATCGGTTGGTGGGCTCCGCGCGCAGCGAGCCAGAGGCCCGACCCTCGGCTGGGGCCCTCCGGCGGGCGCAAATGCACGCGCGAGCCAGGGAAGGAGGAGAGGCCCGATATCGATGAATGCCGATCGAGATCTCCCGATGCTCTCTCTCTCCCTCTCTCTCTCTCTCTATCTGGCTCATTGTTGCCCCCGGGGCTCATTGTCGCGAGGTACTCTCGAGGCAAGCCGAGGCTCGAGGCACACGATAAATTATCAACGAGCGGGTAATTTATTTATCCCCGGCGCCTCCTCGGCCCCCACTGCGGCTCTGCGAGCTTTTTATTAAGAACGAGGACAGTTTTTATTAGTGTTTACGACTTAATTCAACGGGAGGGGTGGGGTGGGGGGATTTATCGGAGAGCCGGGCCGGGCCGGGAGCTCGCGGGAGCTCCTCCTCGTGCGCGACCGACGGGTACAGACATTTATTGGCCATTTTTCATCGGGCGCGCTCGCGACCCGAGTCTATCCCCGCCGTCTATCGGCCCCGTCCTTCCTGGGTTTTTGCTGTCGGGCCTATCGAGCTCGCGCCGCAGCCTCTCTCTCTCTCTCTCTGCCGCGGGGCTCGAGAGCGTCGCCGAGGAGCTAGAGGACTGGAGGCTCGTCTCCGTCGTCGTCGTCGTCGTCGTCCCCGTGGCAAATGCCTTGAGAGGCTCTCCTGCCAAGGCCGACCACTACTCGGGCACCCGGGCCCCGAGGACCGGAGCCGCCCGCTAATCTTAGATAAGCTTCTCGCGAGAGATGCCCAGCCGAGGGGGAGACTCGCTCGCTCGATCATTCGATCGCTCGGCCCCGGAGAGCGAGCCACGGCTGGATTTATCAAGTGCATTTCGGTCCCCCGAAGGAAGCACTCCCTCGTCCGCGTCCCATCCATCTTCCTCGTCTTCCAGTTCTCCCTCGGCTCTTCTTTTCCTTTTCTCTCTTTCTTTCTTTCTTTCTTTCTTTCTCTTTGCGCAGCGCGCCCGTGGAGAGAGGCAAGAAAAAAAAAAAAAAAAAATTGTAAGGGGAAAAGGAAAGTGAAAATGCCAAAGGAGGAAAAGGAGGAGCCCGGTCAGTTTTGCATTATTGGCATCGCCGCTGATTCACATGTCACTCATTGTTTGCGGGCCTTTGTCGAGAGAGCGACAATGGCCCCGAGTGTTTTTCCCACTGGCCGGGCTTGAGGCGCGCGATATGCACGAGGCAGAGGGGCCCCGAAGTTAAAGGCGCGGCGGCCGCGGCGGCCTCTCCGCGAAATCCGTAGCCTGGCTCGGACCGTGGATGGGCCCCGGGGCCCTGATCGATCGACGCCTAGCTTTTCCCGGAGCTCGGCCGATGAAAGCTTTAGCCGATTGCCGAGGAGCCAGGGGCCAGCCGACCGACCGCCGATGGATCGAGCTTGGCCATCGCCGTTGGTTGGCCTAGATTTTTCGATTTGCCTCGTCAGGAGCGTTATTGGGCTCCTCTGGATCTTCCAAGTTCCGCCCTGCGTGCTCCGGGTGCTTTGCCTCCCCGTACCCCAGGTACGACGACGGCTCGCCTCGATTTATCCGGTGGCCGTCTCGATTATACGACTCGATTCTAAGACTCGGTGGCCCGCGGCTCCTTCGTCGATGCGACCGCGGAACCTCTCTTCGAAAGTGCCAGGCCCAGGACGCAGAGAAGGAGGATAAGGAACGAACAAAAGGACCGACGGGCTCGCCCGGCCCGCGATCCCTAACCGGGAGTTACCGATAACGATTGGTCCCCCCCCCCATCCCGGCGACCCTCGGCTTCCCCGAGCCACGAGTCCCTTCCGGGACTCCTCGGGACTCTCGAGTCGACTCCCCTCCCGCGCTGGCCCGCACCTCTCCGCTCGACCGACTCGAGCCTCGCTTATCATTTGCGCTAATCCCAACGTAGCCTCGACGTAGGCGAGAGGAGGCTCGTCGGTTCTCGGCCGGTGGCGCGGACTGCTCGGGTGCGACCTCCTTTTGGCTCGTAGCTCCTCGAGGGCCCGTAGGCCGGGCGGATGGCCAGAGAGGCCAAGAGGACGCTATTAATTCTCATCGGCGAGACGATTCCCATCGAGGAGCCCCGGCCACCGGTAGGATCGCGCGCACGTGGCCGAGAGCCTCGCTCCCTTCGGGGCGGCGACGACGACGCGGGTTCGGCGCAACGATCCTTCTCTCTCTCTCTCTCTATCTCTCTCTCCTCCGCTATCGCGGAGAGAGCGGCCCGTTTGCCATTGAGGGCCGAATAATGGACGGGGGCCTTGTGGTACCAATCGTGACTCCGCGTTTGGATTGTTATCCTATATGATGCAGGATCCTACGGCCTCGGGCCTCCGGTTCCCAGGTGGCCGAGGGCCGGCCAATTTTTATCCTCCCCCCTTCCCTCCCCCCGACCCCCGCACCGCCCAACCCCTTTCGCTTTTCGGGCTTTCCTGCGATGCGCCTCGTCGGATCCGCGATCGCGGCCGGCCTGTGCTACTGAAGTGCGCGCTCGTGTCGGTAGTCGGGGAACTAATTAACGGCCGCTGGAAGATTAATCGCCAAAGGCCCCGAACGCGTGACCGTCGGCCGAGGAATCGTCCCGGGCGGCCGATTTTAAATTGTCCATTGCGAGGTCGAGCCCTCGACGATTCTTTGGGTTGTTGTTGCCTTGGGGCTGGAGGGGCCGGTGGACGAGGGCCGAGGCTGCGCTCGGCATTTTTTCAGATAACGATTTGCAGCCGAGCCGCGAGACGCTGCTACGGAGCCCCTCACGCTTAAATTAATATCCTCGCATCCTTCGTTACGGGACAATGTTTACCCGATGTTTGTAATCGTCCGTAGAGCGCGTAAACACAATCGAATACAGGAAGAAGAAAGAACAACGGCACAAACGCATTAGCCCCGATGAATTTTTTTCCCCATTCTATCGCTTGAATTTAATATGATAAGCTCGGCCGCGTCGAGCGAATCAACCGAGAGTGAGGCCTTGCATGGGCAAAAAAAAAAAAAAAAGAAAAACGCATTCGTAATTGACGATCGCTCGCTGCAATGCTAATCTCGCTACAATATGCTCCCGGTAGTGTTTAACGGGCGAAAGGACCGGGAGCGGACGCGGGGAGATTCCTTGAGGGAGCGAGCGAGACGGAACGACGAGGCGAGATGGATATAGGGAGGGGGGGGGGCGCGCGCGGATAAAAAAGAGAGCCGGCGAGATCAGCGCATTTTATCCGTTTGATTGGATTTAAGCGGTCGATTTAAACGACCCCCGTGCTCGGGGCACCCCATTACCACCAGATGCAAGGACGCGGTGGCGTCGGGTATAAGAGGACCGATTAAATTTAGCGGGTGTTTGCTGTCACGTGCTTGACCCATTTCCACTCAACTTACTCCCATCGATCCCGTTGGGTGATTCCTTTCTGCGGGCCTCTCCATTCCCGTACGAGCTTTTTCCACTCTCTCTCTCTCTCTCTCTCTCTCTCTCTCTCTCTCTTCGCTGTACCTCCTCGTCGCATTAATATGCTAATATTGATCGGGCTCGGGGGGGGAGGGGGGAGGACAACTTCTCATCCCACTGCAGCGTTCGGCACAGCCCAGCCCCCGATTCATTATAATCAATTGTTGCCGCTGTGCGCGTTCGCCTCGACGCGCCCTCGAGCCCTAATTGTGCCCTCGTCTTCGTAACGTTGATCTCTCACAAATGTCAATAGTAACTGCGGGACCGCGAGGGCTCGAGATTCCGGACTCTGTTGGCCCTTCCTCGTAATACCACCGAGTCTTGCCAAATCGGGCCACGATGCTTTAACAATAATTAAAAACCACGAGGCCGTGGCGTTTTTAATTGATATTTATTATTAAATACAATGAGCTCGATAAGATCCTTAAAAAAGCTCTTTCGTAATATCCCTCCCGGTGGCGAAAATTTCTCCCCCTCTTCTGCCATGGCGCGCTTTCCCTTATTATTATTCTTTTCCTTCATTCTTCCTTCCTTCCTTCCTTTCTTTTTTCCCTTTTTCGAGCCCTTCATTGAATCCTCCAGGATATATATCTCGAATTCGCTTTTCTTCTCTCCCCTCTCTCCTTTTGTCTGCATTGCTTCAACGACCTTGTGAGAAACGAATCGGTCTCGAATAGCCTTTAATTCACAGGCTTCGGTTTAATGGGTGAATCTTTTTATTTAATAAAGCAGCGTAAGGACTTCAGAGGTAAATGTTCACATTTGATTATTGGCTTTTTATTATTATTATTATTATTATTGTTGCCATTGCCGCTAACGTTGTACATTGTTATTGCTTGTTATCGTCGTCATTTGCGAACGCCAGCGAGTCCTTCGAGAAATAAGACCAATGGTCAAAGATATTCGACAACCGCTTTGACATTAGTTGTCAAGCTCCCAATTGCAATGATGATTGTTTCGTTAATTTCTGTACTATGCGTATAAAATGCACCTTATTTACTTATTCATTGGTAAATTTAATCTTTCTTTCTCTCTCTCTCTCTCTCTCTCTCTCTATCCGACAAATGAAAAAAAAAAAAAAGAACGGATACCGACGAACGCGAAACAACTTGTACATAAATAAATGGCATTTGTATATTAAACTGGCAATTAAGTCATTGAAATGGGTTGTGGGCTCAATTTTTAAGAAAATTGACCGGATTCTTATGCAGAGGATAAGCCGATTATCGAAGGAGCGACACTTCGTGCGCAGTCGTTCACAGCACTGATTACCATCGGCCTTAGGCTTAACACCGAGCCGTTCGAACTCGATCCAAGAGCCCGAGCAATGCGCTCTTGATAAGTCAATAAAAGCTTAATAAAAAGCAAATAGCGGCGAATTTCCGGGTGCGCGGGGAGCGCAGTTGGGGCTCGAGCGCGGATGCGAAACCAATAATGATAATAATGATGACAATGATAATGATAATAACAACAGCAACGTCGACGAGGACGGAGAAGGGAGGCAAAAGGGAAGGAGGGGAAAACAAAGGACAGAGCGAAAACTGTCGCGCGCCCCGGGCTCGCGAGGAGCCGCCTCGTCCTTATCGGCGGGATCCCGAGGCAGGACGAGTGCGAGGCGCGGCATTAGAGGCCCGGGGGGGGGGGGCACGTGTCGGTCGTCGGAAGGCGCCGCCGCGTCCATCCACCCGGCAAGGCTCAATATACGGGAGCTTCGTCGATTTGCCCGCGGTTGAGCAGCGGGCCGTTGTTTTCCTTTTTCTTTTCTCTTTTGTTCTCCTTTCGTTTCCGCGCTCGGCTTCCGAGCCCTCCCGCCTCCTCCGCTCCGTCGACTGGATTCGCGCCCCTGCCGGTGCTCTCAATTTTTGGCCCGACTCTCGCGCGCGCTTCAAGATCGGCGACGCTCGTTGGTCCTTCCTCTTCAGAGCCGAGAGCTTGAATTTTCCCTTTGCTTTTTCGAGCGACGCTGCGGCGTCCCCGACACCTTGTCTCTCTCTCTCTCTCTCTCTCTGTCCCCTATTTTTTCAAGGCGTAGAAGAAGACGACGGAGAGGAACAAATGCACCCGCTCCGTGGACAATCGACGTCGGCGCCTCGCGAATTCCACGCCCTAGTGGAATCTAGTTGTCGGCTTTTAAACGGGCTCAGTGGCTCGGAGCCAAGGTCCTGCGGCCTGCTCGAAAACCGCCGCCGCCGCCTCTGTTAAGACCTCGGGGGGGGGGGGGCGCAGGCATTTAGGCCTCTGTAATAATTAGCTATCGAGCCCCGTTGGTGGCAAGCGGGAGACTCGGGGCCCGCCCCATGAAGTTCCCAAGACCGCGATATCGTTGCCCTGAACGCTCGATGCGAGGATTGACCGATTGAAAAGTTAACGACGATCCAGCGCCGACTGGCATTGGCGACTGGCAGCTCCACGGCTTGGATTTAAAATGCAATCTCCCAACGACGGATGGACGAAGCTTTGATACGCCGACGGCCGATGAACGCTTGCGTAACTTTAAGCTTATCGATTCTACGCTTAAGAGAGCAGGCCTAGCGCATTAATGTACGCGTGTGCGCGAAATTCTAACGTCGAAAGATGCCGCGAACGATGCTCGTCTATTGTGCTGTAGGCGCGCCGATCAAAGTACGATGCAATAGGTATGCTATAGGTGCAAAATATACCGATACTATTGCTCCTTACAGGGGGAGAAAGTAAAATTCATCGATGCACTTTAGGATTAAGGAAAACTTTGCCCCTCGAGAGCAGCTATCGACGAAACGGCGCGATCCAAACAAAAAAATTGCTCGCGTCGTATTGGCATTATTGGCGTTGAATCGAATAATTGGTCGTTATTATTATTATTATTGTTATTATTATTTTAATAAACGAAAGAAAAATGGAAAGAGCCAAAAACAAGGTAACTTTGAAATAAAGCTCCGATTCAATACGAACGAGCATTAGGAGCAACGCTTAGGAGTTACACAGTTGGAAAGCCTCTGCGCTATTTACATCGGAAAAATTGCCTTTTCAGTTTCGCCGCGTTGCCTTTCCTTACCCGTTTAGCCCCATGGGTCGACGATAGGATGACATCTGTCAAAGGGCACAATAGTCGCTGTGCCTCTTACGGTCTCGGAATTACGGCATTTAATTATTGTATCTCGTAGCGGCGAGGATCAGCGGCAGCTTTCGAGATCTCGGGCAGAGTAACCTCATGACGATTGGCTTGCGCACCATCCGACTTTCTTCTTTCTCGAATTATAAAGCAGCAGCGGGGCGGGGAGGGGAAGGGGCCAGAGTTACAAAGGATAATAGAGGAGTAAAATGAGCCGAGCAATGATGTATTCTGCCTCGTGCTTGCTTGCCCTCTCTCTCTCTCTCTCTCTCTCTCTGCATTTTACAGTTTTCAAACTAGCTCCACGGCAAAAACTATCCGAGCTCTCGAGTAAGCTTTTTCAAACAAGTTGCCAAACGGGATCCGTTCGAAAATTGCAAACTCCATTCGTCCTCTCGAGCTACTCATTATTATTATTATTATTGACATGGCACGACCATTTACTCGGTCGTTTCGTTTGCTTTGCGCCGGTTTCGCGGAATGGCATTCCTTAGCCGAATAATTTGCGTCTTCGACGGCTGGCCACTGTAATGCACGCGAGTGATCTCGAGCCATCGATGACATTACCGAGGGCATCGTTGAAAGTAAGTTTGGACGCAGAGGCCAAATCTTTTTAATGCCAGGTGCCGGAAAGGTATTGATCTTACCATGAAACAAATGGCACCCAACGGCCAGATTTCAACTCGGCGCAATTAAGGACTCGTTCAAGGCGCGCAAGCCACGAATCTCCGGGCGCCTTAAAATTAAGAAATATTTATCTTGCCCTGCGCCGGCTTTGTCCCCGTGTAATTCTAAAGCGCGTATAAATTCGCGGCTAAGGCTCGCAACTGAAACAACCAAGAGCGATTGTTTTTTTTTTTTTTTTTTGTAAAGTTTCTATTATCGAGTGCCTTACACTTATGAATAAATATGAATAAATATCGAGCGGCGACGTGTACACGCCGTAAGAATTCTATCAATTTAATTTCAATTCAATTAATGCAAATACATCAAAGATATTGAAACAATGAATGTTTGCCTTATCCACTACGCTCCTATCTACCGTACAATTCTTATTTCCATTATTGCCGCGATCGTTGTTAAAAGAACAAGCGACGATGATAATTCAAGCTGGTGAATTTAAGTGTAGTCACGCTACGCGTGTAACTGTAAGGTAAATAATAAAAGACGAGGAAAAGACGTGGGCGTATTGATTTAGAGGCTAAGTCGATGAAAAAATCCTGCCACGAGTCGTGTCGTAAGATATTGGGATATTAATATTGTCGAGCGATTGTATATCTATCGGAGAGAGGAGAAGAGAAAAAAAAAAACAAAGACACGGTGGTCTTGGTAATTTTCAATATTACTTTCAATTTCGATAAAATGCTCTGACGCGCGCGTCGAGGATTCGACGTATCAAAGTACCCGCAAAGTATTCACGAATGAATCGTCATTTAATTCGTCTCCGTCGACGACTATGACGATCGAATGATTATTTTTTAATCTGCCCATCAAAGGCAATCTCTTTCCCTAATTCACACGCCGCCGTGGACTTGGAACGATGCATCGTTAGGCCGGGGTTGGAAATCTCTCGATGGAGCGCGGCGTGCCCAGGATCCTAATTTATACACTGCGCAACGCTTATATAATTGTATTGCGACGTGGCGAGGGATTATTGATTTTACTTACCGTGAAAGCAATGTTATCGTGAGCGATGATTTTCCTTTTATCGGGGACAAAAAAAAAAAGAAAAAAAAAAGAAAAAAGGGCGGCAGCTCCGAACGGGGCGGGGAATCGAGTATTTCGGATGCGATTTGATAAATGCAAAGCGTTAAAGGATAATCTTAGTTTTTATTTTTATCTCCACTTACAGTACAATATTTATGGATTATTTGTTTTGCTCAGACTATATAAATTGAGTAACCGGTAGAAGTATTTATGATTATCATAACAATAGGTATACAACGGTTACACATTGTTAATAATGAATAGAGGGACAAAGTTACAAGGGAAACAAAATCGGGTATATTTCTTCCTTCACTCCCCTAATTAGATAATTTCGCCTTTCTTACGCGCACTTTACAAGACTCTTGCCCTCGCGTTACTGAAATAAATAATTGACTGCGTAATGAAAAATCCGCAAAAGCTCACTAAGCACTGATAAAATTGTTTTGAATTTCCTTTGGATTTGATATTATTTTATCCGTAATAAATTAATTACAACTAAATTAGACGTCAATGTAAGTTTTGGCGCTTATAAATTACAGGCGTGTCTTTTGCGACAAGCGTGTAATGCACAATTATAAAATGGATAATAGAAGCAAAAGATTGTTTAAATTGATAAAGGTAGTTTTTGTTATCTATGAATGCTTTTTGCCTTTGAATTTGCTGGTTCTACTTTTTTTTTTTTTTTTCTTTTTTTTTTATTTTTTTTTTTTTTCATTTCAAATTTTATACATCAAAGCTTTTAATCATCGGAACGAGAAGAGTCTTCCGATTCGATTTTTTTTTTTTTTTTTTTTTTTTCAATGACAGCATGACAATAAATATCATACGGAAAATACGAGGTAACAAATTATCGGGTAAGAAAATAAAGCTTCAAAACTTAAGCAACTTAAGCAGAAATTACCAATGAGCATTGCGACAGTTAAGAATTATCTTCTACGGATGAGGCATGATGGATTTTTAAATAAAATTCCCAGCGGCTTCGCGTAAATTCGTTGATTTGCTAAAACATTACACACTAATAATAGGAAGTACCTTATTTCTGTGATTTTCATCATAATTTACAAAGTTTTCGCTTGCGCACATGTTTTTTTTTTTCTTTTATTTTTAAAACACAAAGTTTATATTTATACAATACGCGTGTTAGGGATGGCGGCCAACGCATAAAATTAACAAAAATTGGAGACGTTTCTTTAATTATCCTAAAGCTGGCGTTAAGTTTAGGAGGAAATGAGTGACATTACCCGTTTTGGATGCGTGTGAATTATTATTACGATACGGCGTTAGCGAACATAAACTCATTCATAATGTAGTCAATAATATATAATTACAAATAGTATCGACACGCGCGTTCGCATTCGCATTAGGAATACTCAACATTTTTTTTCCTCCCCCCCTCCCACCCCCCGTTTAAGAAAAAGAACAGAAAAACTTAACAACGATACTTATCTTACTCTTAAATGCAGATTAGATTTCCTTCGGTTGCTTCTATCATTCGAGTATTGTTCTTCATTATCGAGAGCTTATCTATTGATATTTACAGGCATGTTGTTTATTTACATCACTTTTATTTATATAATACTTAAGTCATCGTTTAGCGAAACAGTTAAAATTTTTTAAATGCGAACTTAAGCGAGAGGAAATTATAATTACGCGACGAAACAAAGATGATTGGCGGACTTTTGATTACAGAAGAGGAACCGGAATTTTCGGACACAATGAATCAGTACGTAAACGCCGAGGAAGAAAAGTCCGCGATACGTTTGGTACTAAATACAAAATAATCGATTGACTCGTCAATCAAATTTTTAGGAACACAATACCTTAGAGGAAATCGGAATTCCACAATGATTTCCCCCCTCCCGTGAAACGACAATACATACGTACGTGCGTATATATTAAAAAAACAAAAACAAAAAACAAAAAAAAAAAAGAAAAGAAAGATAATAATATAATGATATTAATAATAATAATAATAATAATAATAATAATAATAATAATAATAATAATGATAGTAATGATAATAGTAATAGTAATAATAAAAATAATAATAATAATAATAATGGAATAGGATAATAAGTTGGAGTCAATCTGAGCTAGTGCTAGCAAAAGCACACATGACTACAATTAAGAAGATGGAATGAGCAAGATGATTTGAAAAAACCCTCGGAAGACGCAAAAAAGGAGGAGGAAATTATATACGCATGTCATCACAGCAGTTCTCAGCCTCGGCTCCGCAGGCGCTGTGACGCGGCCTTACGTGACTAATCGTTAAACTGCCTACACTAAACCGATCGACTTCTATTCCACAAGAGGAGATAAACCATGAACACATAACCTCTATCGCGAAGGAGCGGTGCCCCTCATATTCCCTCCCTCTCGCCCTTGTACTTGCGGGTGGTCGGCTCGGGGTAGGCCTGTGGCCCCCAGGCCCACTTGCGAGCTAGGCGCCGGCTGTACAGCACGCCACCTGATGCGCTTTCAGCACAGCACTGCCTGCGGTAGTATATAGGATTAAGCGAACGAGTCGGCCCATGCTAAGAGACGGGGGACGCGTGTTCGGAGCCCCCCGTGAGTCTGTCCCATGTATCAGAAGAAACCGTGCCGCCTCGACGCTCTGCACGTGACTGGACCAGCGAGAAGAGTGTGCATACCCCCCCCATGGGCTCCCAACGCCGGCACCCCGGGGGACCGCTTCCCGCGCTGTGGCGTAGGATCTTGCCTCGACCGCCTCCGAGGTGAGTCCCCCGGAAGTTGGAGCCGAGCCGGCCCTGCCTATCGGCGTTCCTTTGGGAAAGCCGCGGTCGCGCGCACACGGCTCTAAGGCGCGTCGTCGGAGCACTCCCGGCGCAGTGGCGCGCTACGGGAGCCCGAGCCACTATGTAGAGCTTACGAAAGAGAGCGCGGAGCGGGCAGCCAACGTCCTCACAGCTGATCATGCGAGTATGCGCGCCGCCAGACACGGGGCTCCTTGGTCTTAACGTGGCGTCGGACTCCCCGAGGCCGCTCGGCTTCTGGTGGTGGTGGTGCTGGTGGTGTGGTGCTGCTGCTGCTGCTGCTGCTGCTGCTGCTGCTGCTGCTGCTGCTGCTGGTCCATGTAGAGCTTCGACTGCTGGAAGTAGGCCTTGGCCGAGTCGAGGTAGCTCCTGTCCAGGTAGGACTTCGGGCTCGAGGAGTCCAGGTACTTGCCCCCGTCCGAGTACATGGACATGGCCAGGGTCGAGGGCGGCATGTAAGCCGCTCTGTACTTGTCGGCCTCCATCGAGTACTTCATCGCGTCCATCGAGCTCACGACCTGCAACGGTTTACGGTTTTTTTTTCGTTTTTTTTTTTTATTCTTCTTCTACCTTCTTCTTCTTCTTCTTCTTCTTCTTCTATTCCCCCCCGCCCCCTTCGCGTCTCACTCCCATTCCTCCTCGTCGTGGACGGGCCCCGACGCTCGGGAAGCGGGAGAGGAACGCAGGCGCGACTCGTTTCGTGCTTTTTCAGCTTCCTCCTCCTCCTCCTCCCCCTCTGATTACATTCTCCCTTCTAAGGGACCAGGAGCCTCCCAAGAAAGAAGGAGGCCCTTTAGAAGGAAGAATTCGCGACTAATTTTTAAAAGTGTAAAAATGCGCACGACGACGGCGATCGACGGGGAGGAGGAGGAGGAAGAGGAAGATCCGCAGAACCGAAAAACCGGATCCGGGCGTTAAGAGCCCGTGAAAAATGGTTACTTTGATGAAGGAAAGAAGAATGAGAATAAGAAGAAGAAGAAGAAGAAGAATAAGAAGAAGTCAGAAGACGAGGGTAAGGAAGGAGGAGGCGGAGGAGGAAGACCTTTTGTCGAGGTGACAATTTATGCTCCGTTTTATCGGGTTCGAATTAACGCGCAAATTACGCTCGGGCCTCCCCTGGCCACGAGGCTCTCCCAAGTGCCTCGAGTACCGCGCGTTCCGCTCCCCTCCGCTCCCCGGGGGCAACTTCTGCTCCTCTCCCCCCACCCTCCCCCTTGGGCCGCGCGCGCAAGCTCTTGCCTATTCGCGTGCGCGTACGCTCAAACGAGGCCTTTGTCCACGGCCCGTAAGATAAACGACGACGCGACTGTACACCTGTGCAAATGAATCTTCGGCATCTGGCGCATTGTTGCCGAGCGCGCGCCCGCTGACTTTTTTTCAGCAAATTCCCGCATCGACTAATTTGGCCGGATGTTTACAAGCCGCTCGTTGTTGTTGTTGTTGTTGTTGTTGTTGTTGTTTTTTTTTTGTTACAACGGGCCGGTCTTGGTGGCGCGCGTCGCGATTATCGTCGCGAGGCCCCGGCCCTCTCGGTATTACTATTACTATTATTATTATTATAATAACCGATCGTTCCCCGGGCCACGGCCAATGGGCCCAATTCCCCGTTGCTCCCGCTCCGCGAACCGCGCGCGAACCACCGACAGCGACAGCGGGAGGAGCTTTCGACTCACGGAGGCGCGCTTAGCTCGACGCAGCCGGTGGATATTCCGCAATGTTAGGCGCTTTGTTTACGGTTTAGAGAGAAAAAAGAACCACGTGCATTCGTTTAAAATGGCGCATTAATGTAATGCAAGACACGCACAAAAGGCTATTTGTATTATTTATAAACACGGGCCGAAGGAAGTAAGCCAATGATTTGTAGACGCTGTAGCTCGATTGTTCGCGAGAGCAAGTTTTCCCACATAAATCAAAGCGTGAGAGAGAGAGAGAGAGAGAGAGAGAGAGAGAGAGAGAGAGAGAGAGAGAGAGATAAAAGAAATAGGGAGACATCTGAAAAAACGATTTCTGACACATCGCACTTAAAAATTAATTGCCTCTCGTTACAAGTCTCCGCATTACGTTCCCTTTTGTCCTTCCCCCCTTGTTTCTCCTTTGTACTGTTCGGGGGCTACTTTCTAATAACACGAATGGCTCATTGATCGGAATCGGCTACAAATTATGTTTACAGCTCCGCGACCTTCTTCCTCCTCCGTAGGCTCCCGACACCGGCTTCGGAATTCTCAGGGCTAGTTCGAAAAATTAATATTTCCAATTGGCCTAACGCTCGTCGATTCTATGGTCGGCGGCGGCGGCCCTTCCGATGCCTTGCCATTACTCGATCGCGACTGCGAGACCATCCCCAACTCAGGCTTATATCGTTGACCACTGCGTACGCTGAATTTTTTTAACGATTTAACACTACTGCGTTGTTTATTTGCCAATCGATCGATTCGAGGGCCTAGTACCGCGGAGCTTGCGTGGCCTGCTCGTGTCGTCGAAGGGTGACGTTGATCGAAGGCGAGGCGAAAAAGAAGCGAGAGGCAAAAAACGAAAAAGGAAAGAAAGAAAACAAAAAAAAAAAAAACAAATCAAAACAGGGAAAACAGGTTTGATAGAGGCGCGACGAGCGTGCCTCGCTAGGAATCTCCGTAATTTCGTAATAAAAGGATAATTGAACGAGGAGAAAGCGTCTTGGCGCGTCGTCGCGGTCCAGTGTCGGTCGGGGCAGAAATGGCTTTATTAGGATAATTTATAAGCGACCACTTGGGCGCGCATTCCTCGAATCGCGCCTCCTTCTCTCGGTCTCGCTTTTAGCGAGAGAGAGAGAGAGAGAGAGCCCAAAGCTTTTGAAATTATGCGATTGAGCGACTGCTCGACGACGGACAAGAGAATCGATACACGCGAGGGAAGTAAACGTTGGGGGGAGAAAAAGAGAAAGTTAAAAGCTTCGGCCAACGCGATCTTGAAGTGAGTACAATTTAAGGAGCGACGAGAATACGAATGGGTGAGAAATTTTTATATATTCCGATAAGTAAAGGGCAAGGGGCTCGTCGTCGTCGTCCTCCTCCTCCTCGTCGTTGTTGTTTTACCACGGCGTCGTTGAAAGCGTCGCGCTAGATCGTGGCTTTTTATTCCGAGCTTTCGCCCATCGGGCAACGTTTGCCATTCGGCTCGGGGGCGGACAATAATTAAAAGCAAACGAAATGCGCGTCGCGTGGCCTCGTGGACAATTAGTGCCGTAGAAGCGCGAACAAAAGGCGCGCGCGAGGTTGCAAGTGCCTAAATCACGGGGGCAAATAGTCGCCGAGTTTTAGAAGGCACCTGCGGGGCGGAGGGAGGGGGGGGGGTGGATTGGGCGTTAATTTTATCGGCTCTCCGTTCGCGTGGACATTTAAAATGCGCGCTCTTGTCACGAGACCGAGAGAGGCTCCTTGCGCTTGCGCAAATACGCCGAGCGAATCGGTAATGTCGGTCTTACTTCCGGAGGATGATAACGAAGGGGAGGATGAAGGAGGGAGGGAAAGAGAGGGAGAGAGAGAAAGCATCGTACGGGAACGTTGACGGAGAGACGGGATACGAAAGCGCTCGAGAGCCAGGGGGTACCGAGAGCTTCGACGAGTAGCCGGAGGCGAAGGAACTGCGGCTAATGGCGGTGGGGTAGCGGAGGCTAATCGGGGGTGTGCGGGGCTCGGGGGCAAGGAACGGGGAACCGCGCGTCCAAGGCGAGGCCTCGGCTGCCGCGAGGTGCGAGTGCCGGCAGAGGATGGCTCGCGCTCGAGCCCGTGCGCGCGCGCGCGCGGGCTAGGAGCGGCGGGAGGGGCAGGGGCTACTGTACTGTGTCGGTGCTCACCTGTGCAGGAGTGGTCAAGCCAACGGACATAGCAGCCGCCGATTGTTGGGCCGCTGCAGCTGCGGCCGCTGCCATACTGGCGGCCGATATCGAGCCGTAGGCCGTCGCCGGCCCGTAATAGGAGCCCATGCCAGCCTGGCCTATGCCGCCCGGCATACCTGAAACACCAGCGGATACCAACGCTATCACTTTTTTATCCCGCCCGTTGGGCGGACTCTTATCGGCGCTCGCTAAAGCCTCGTGGATCTTGAGCCCAGTCGTTGAGCCTTCGGGGCAAAAGGTGTGCGAGCCGAGATCGAGAGTAAGGAAGAGATGCCGGCGACGATCGATTGATTTACAGAGAGAGAGAGAGGAGAAACGGGCAGTCGGAGGCACTCGGAAATGGAAAAAGACGATAAACCCCCAAAGGTATACAAAGGATGGGTTGTGTGTCGCGCAGCCAGTTGTTTACGATCGCGAGAGCCCCCGGGATAATAATTGGCGCTGAAGCTGCCCGAGATTTACGACTCCTCGATAAGGAAATCGAGCGTCTCCCCGTACCGAGAAAACTTGTTTATTAGCGCGGGAACAACGGAATTGGCCGAGAGGCCGCCAACGCGCCTCGGCGGGGATCGAAGGCGGGCTGCTTTCCTCGGGCGGACTCGCCACTTGCTTTCCCTCGCTTTCGAATTTAATAAAATAGCGTCGGCCGTTGCCAGCGAGCCATCGATAATATATATATTACAACGAGGCCGAGATTCGCGCGGGCCAACTCGGCTGCACCCGAGGCAGCTCGCTATCCGTGGCCGTTGCTGCGCCCTGGAGGTTACCGAAGACCGGCGGCGGCGGCGGCGGCGGCTCTCGTCGAATCTCCAAAATTAGAAAGGGAAAAAAAGGGGGAAAGAAAAAAGAAAAAAAGAAAGAAAAGAAGGAATACTCGGATCGCGCGGGACGGAGCCGAGCGCCGATCCCCCCCTTCGTCGTACCGAGGCGTGCTCGATTAATTTCACGTCCGAATGAATTTGCAACTGTTGCAAAGTGCCTTTGTTCGCGAATGCATTTTTAACGAGCCGGCCCGCCGACCCAACGGCCACGCCGTAGGATATAACATCGCATTTAAATAAAGCGGCCGATCATTGAGAGCTGTCGTCGGGGCCGAGGTAGCCGACGTCTCGCCGGCTGCCGCAGCTGCTGCTCCTCTCTCTCTCTCTCTCTCTCTCTCTCTTGGCAAGACAAGTGCGCAACCTCGGCGGCCCGAGGGAAGCGAGTAGCGCCGTCCGCGCTTCAAAATACCAATCACGGGATTGGGGGACGAGGATCCTGCGGGCCGATTATCGTATACTGGCCAGGCGACAGGAGTCGGGCAGGAGCGCAATCCTCGCGATGCGTCGGTAATCGCGATCCTTGGATCGGGCGTCGTCGCGCCTCGTTTGCTCTCTCTCTCTTCTCTCTCTCTCTGGAGATCGTTGACAATGGTGTGCCGCCGCGCCCCCGCCCGGCCTCCAACCCTCGGCTCGGGAAGGTCGTCGCGGGGCCGCGCGAATCTCCGGGGCCGGCAATTAAGCCGCATTTACCGTCTCTACTCCCGCTAGTATTGGGGGCCGATTGTCGGCTGCCGCCGGGAGCCGCGGAGCTCCCTGCCGCCGCCCCCGGCCCGGGCTTTCCAAAGGAATCGATTAAGCGATGACGCGGGCGAAGAATACCGGCCGAGCCGGCCCCTGGGAGCCTGCGAGGGGGGCGCGGCGCGCGCGGGGGGGGCTGGGATGCGCGCAATTACTCGTAAAAATATTGCGCCGCCGCGATGCTCGCCCGATGCCCGGGACAAAGTAACCGGAGAACGCGCGCGAGGGCGCCGGGCACAATCGGCGCCCTGGTGCCCATCTGTTGAGCAGATGTTGGCGCATGCGCTCCTCCTCCTCCTACGCCGCCCCCCCCCCGCCCCCCGCCCAACGATCGCGACTATTGATCGGGAGCATTGTCTTTGCGCGGGGGGGCTTGATTATGCCCGGCTGTTGACGTTGGCCCGCGTTCCCGGGCCGGGGCGGCTACGCGCCAAATGAACCGCGCGCGCGCCTTCTCACCGACGGCACCATTCACACGGAGAACGGGGGAGCGGCTGCTGCTGCTGATGCTGCTGCTGCTGATGATGATGCTGATGCCGCAACATCGAGACCGAGAGACCGAGAGAGAGAGAGAGAGAGCGATCGTACCCAAGCGATGATCGGAGCCGAAGAGCCGATTCGATCGTAGGGGAGTGAACAAATAAGTAGTCACGCTAATAGAAGTAAACGACGGCGACGATGACGCCTACGTTATTGCGCCTTTCCTGGCTCTCCTCGATTGCCAATCCGATCTACGCCATCAGTATTTATTACTTTTCCCCCGGTGAGCTCATTCGAGCGCCGGGTCGTTTCTCTTCGTAATCTCGATACGTATGAACTTTAGATTGCCGAACAGAAGGCGGCTAACGGATTCTCGGCGTTGGGAGATTCATCGCTATTTCATTTTTTTTTTTTTTTTTTTTTTTTTTTTTTTTTTTTTTCCCCAAAAAACCAATGCACTCCTCCCCCGAACCCGTGCCTCCCCCAGGTCGCAAATCGCCATCGATAAGCCGAGGAGGCTTTTCAACTTTAACGGCGCGAGGAGGGCAGAGAGGCCCAGGCTCCAAGACCAGCCACGGCAAATAAAGCTGAATTGATAAGGAGCGGCGTCAACTCGAGCGCTTACAATAATTTGTTAAAAATACAAAGCCCGTGCGTATTTATCGAGTGGATAGAAATCAGAATACAAAGTAGCACGACACGCGTGCACCTTTAGAGATATATATATATGACTTATGGAGTTCAGGGACGTTGGGAGCCGGCAATGACACGCGTGTTTATAGTATAATAATTGCCTCATTATTTAAATGCGCGCGCGCGCGCGGGCCCGGCAACACTTTATCGAGGCGCGGCAGACGAGCGCCGACGGCCCTCGACGTTCTTAAGCCATTGGCCTTAGACCTGCGCAATTGCCCCTTCCCTCTCTCTCTCTCGCCCCATTAAAAGCCAATCCGTCAGAGGCGCGTCACCTGGTCCAATTCGCCGCCGAGGAGCAACGATATCTAGCCCCCCCCCCCCCCCCAGATGGCTCCCGTACGCTCCCCTGGATCGGACTCCCAACGCTCTCCCGTCCTCCTGCCGTCGGGAGATTTCGCCTCCGCGGACTCCTGAGGAGGGAACGAACGAGGCGCGAGCAGGGCCCCGGCGGGCCGAACCAGCCTTGAACGCAAATGGGAGCACAGCTCGAGTGTGCGATCCGAGGCGCTCTTATAAATCCCTTCGTCTATTATCTCCGATGATGGACTCTGAGCCATTGTTCTCGCTTTTTCGGCAAGAGAAACAAAAAAAAAACAAAAACAGAAAGGAACAGGAAACGTCGGTCGCCTTGCGCCGAACGAGCGACTCTCGAAAATCATGCAAATGCAAAAAGAGTCCGAGGCCCCCGGGAGCTCCGGGAACCTACGGAGTCTGCAAAAAATGTTCGGCCCATGAGCCAACGACCACCGATAGGCGTGGACTGTCGCGGCTGCTAACGCACCCCGGAGGGAAGGATGTCTCGTCGACGAGGAGCGGAGCTCGGCGCGAGAGAATCGAACGGTGCTAGCGTCCTCCGGTCCTCCTCCGATAAATTCGCGGCCTCCCGATTCCGAATGAGACGCGCGCGGCTCAACGAATCCCCGAACCGTTAGGGTCAGCTCAACCGGACCGGCCACTCGCAGGGACGCAGCCAACGACCGAGAACAAACTCAGGGCGGTAAAAATTGATGCCTCTCTCCCGGGCTACTCACTCGCTCTCAACGCGTCCATGGGCACACTGGGATAGGGGATGCTGTAGGGGTAGCCCTCCTTGCGGTGAGTCTTGGGCTTCCTCCGGGGCCGGTACTTGTAGTCCGGGTGCTCCTTCATGTGCATCGCCCTCAGTCGCTTGGCCTCGTCTATGAAGGGCAGCTTCTCCTCCTCGGTCAAGAGCTTCCATTCGGCACCTGCAAGCATTATTGCCGACCCGGGGGTCGGTCGGTCACCTTTAGCGGCCTGAGCTTCCTCATCCGGGGCGCTCGGGCCCGGCTCCGGTACTCGTCATTGTTATTATTATTGTTGTTATATATTGTTATTATTGTTATATATTGTTATTATTGTTATTGTCGTCGAAGGCCGAGCCGCATTACCGGGAGGAATCGCCGGCGCTGCGGCCGAGGCTCGCGCGGACTTGGCAGTCCGCTGAATTCGGCGATAGGCGGGCTCGTTACCCATTGAACGAATCGATCGCTCGAGCTCGCGCTGAGCGCAGGCGTTTAACTGTTAAAAGTGTCTATTCCCTCGAGAGAGAGAGAGACAGAGAGAGAGAGCAACGCTCCGACGAAGTGCGCTTAGGGAGGGTCAAACGACTCGGGAGCGGAGGAGCTCTCGACGCTTCCCGTCCCCGAGATGCCGCGCGCGAGTAGGGCCAGTCGAGGAAGCCCTTCCACCTGTGAGCATTAATTGGCCTCCTCGTGGCCAACCGAGCGCAACTGCCTTGGCTCGAGCAAAGCCGACCGAGGGAGGAGGCGATCCTTGTCGAGCGGACAAGTGGCTCTGGGGGGGGCGGGGGCGGGGCGGGGTAGAGGAAAAAGGGCCTCCTAGGCGCGGGCCTTTTCTCCTCGAGCGTCCGAGTATTATCGCCCCGATCGCGTGGACGCGAGGGAGGCCGCGAAAGGGGTTAAAATTTTCTCCCGTAGAGCTCGGTGCAGCCCCGATGCCGAATTCCAGGAGAGAGACTCTAAAAAGGGCTAGAAATTTGGCTTTGGAAGTGTGTGTCGGGGACGAGGACGATGGAAAGTGATAATTCCAGAGCCAAATGAAAAAGCAGCAAGTGCCAAAGAGCTTTGCCAAAGGGTGCGAAGGGCAACGCACCGGCGGGGGCAGAGACGGAGAGAGATGGGGAGAGAGAGAGAGAGAGAGAGGGAAAATAAAATCACAATGGGAAGGAAGAGGGGTTTGACAGGGCCGGGAGAGAGAGAGCGAGAGAGAGATGGAATGCGAATTCGAGAATTCTGGAGAAAAGGGCAAAGACGCGAGGATACTTCCTTGAAACAATGGCCTCTAGTCTTTCCGCGTTCTTACACATCGCATTTGAACTCCCAAAAGCACGATAAATTGAGACAAGGGGCGAGGGAGCAATATATATATATATACATATCTTATATAGATCGAGAGCCGAACAATGATATTTATTTAACGGCATTTTACCATACAAAGCCTATTTTAGTAAATATAATTAGAGAGACGGAGATCGGAACAATGACGGACAAGAAGGCTGACCAACGCTACGCTCTCTGACAAAAAAAAAAAAAAACAAAAAAAAAACATTGCACCATAGACTTTTGGCAGCTAAGCCTAGCATCCATCGCTTATGCCCACTTGCCTGTACGCATTGTTTCCAATCCTTTCGATTTCATGGAATTTCATACCTCCCTCCAATGGGAGAGCCTCGATCATTCTCGACTATTGTGATAATCTTGACGACGATGCTCCCTCGTATTTATCGCCTTGCGAAAGGCCAATTGCATTTGAATTGTCCGCGATGTTGAAAAATTGACTGGCCATTACCTTAACGACCGCTTCTGGGCAGGTTGACGTTTAACTAATTGTGCCCTTGACGCGGTATTTATATTATGATTCGCCGAACATTTTTAGCGCAAATTAAAGAAGCGTACTCGTGGAAAAATGTATTGTCAATTGAGATTAATCTGCGAAGCCTCCCCCCAACCTCCCAAAAAAGAAAAATAAATAAATAAATAAATAAATAAAAAATAAAAAAAAAAAGAAGAAACCTTATAAATCAATCGACTGCGGAAGCCGCTTAAGGAATGAGCGGCAATTGATACAACCGATAGTAAGAGAGCAAGAGAGAGCAAGAGAGAGATAGAGAGAGAGAGAGAGAGAGTTGGTGCGGGGAGGAGAGGCAGCGAACCTCAGCTCGCAAAGATGGGATATTTTAAAGAGAGAGATTCGCGAAATTAATCGTAGAACACGTAATCTTGACACTGGGATGTAAGGCTGAAACAATACTCGCGAAGCGACAAAGCAAACAATAATATCAAGAAAAAAGACCGAGGCTCTCTATGGTCGGGTTGGGCGAACGTACATTCGTACGTATAACTTTTTATCAAGAAGAATAAAGCAATGGTATTTTATTGTAACTGACAAATCATACGAATAATAATTGAATACAATTTAAAGGCTCTTTTTTTTTTCTTTTTTTTTTTTTTTCCTTTATGAATTTATAATAAATTCACTTTACAATCGATCGCACACGCGCACACATCATATAGATATATATATATATATATATATTTATTATGAAAAAAAAAAAACTACAATCTCATTGCTGAATTTGCAACGAAGGGCAGAGGAGTTCGCCATTAAAATTAAACGATTAACATTGAACGACGGAGAAAGCAAATAACTCATGGAAACTTATGCAACGCTGAAAAACAATCCGATTCAGCTTTGTCGATAAATGAGCCAGCCGATCGATTTAATCAAAGGGGTTTTCGTAAGTGTGGCCCAAGAGTGTAAAATTATCAACGGCAGTAGCAACGGCGCCATTGGCGTAAAAACAACACGAGTAAATGAAAAGAGAGTTAAAGCAACGCTACGACGGAGAGTAAAAAAGTGGCGAGGCAGACAGTCGATTGTCAAAGGAGTTCCTATAGCCCAAGCGACATTACTCGTCGATGCTTTTATTATTTATTTTGCAGCGAGCTTCGAATTATCCCTACTCGCCACTCCGCTCCCTCTCCAACGTCAACTTACAAAAGGAACATCGCCCTCCTCCTCCCGTCGAGGATGAAACTCACCTCCGGCAGCGTAGGGCTCCGCGTCGCGAGGGCCCTGCTCTGCCGAAAAATTGCCCGCTCCCCGCTTGCCGCGTTGCCGGCCAGCGCTTCTACACTCCGACCCAACGAGCCCAACCGAACCCTACGGGGCGAATATTTCCAACCCCAAAGGCTAAGATGAGTTTCCAGCGGGCTCTCCTAAGGCCGCCTCGACCTCCGATGGCTTGTTGCCTTCTCATCGGCGCGAGCTCCTTCCTCGATTGGGCCCGCGATTGCCGAGTCCTTGCCGCCGCCGCCGCCGCCGCCCCCCCGCGACCAATCGCCAAGACCCAAGATTATCGGGGGCATAGCGATCCCAGGTGCTCGTCACTGTCGCTTGACAGCGAAGCTCGGAGGCCAATGATGACGATCGGCCGACGACTGGGATCGAGCGTAAAATTGCCAGAGTTGCGAGCGATGGGCTCTCGGATCGAGACGGTGATGTAATTCGGAAGCAATTGCCGATCCCTCTCTCTCTCTCTCTCTCTCTCTCGCGCGCGCGCGCTCTCCGTCTCCCCTTCCGCACGCTAGGCGCAGACTCTTGGGCGCGCGTAATCCGATCTTTAATCATGAAAATTACGCACTTGATGAGGGGGAGAGAGAGAGAGAGGGGCGGGGGAAATTATTCGCGAGACCGATGCGATGGGAAAGCAATTGAGACGAGTGAATTCGATATTAGTCGGGTAAAATGGATAGGAGCGACAAAGGGAGCGCCTTACGCGCCACCGCCGCACCCCCTCTCCCCCCCCCCAACCCGCCCAACCGCCCACCCAAAAGATACGATAGGCTGTGCATCATACCGGCAAGTACGAGGCGAATACTTCATTAGGATGAAAGCTCTGCTCATTCTTCTCAACGGTATTTCCTTCTCGCTTTGTCAAATACTTTATTCCTCTCGTTCACCCTACCCTCTTTCTTTATCTCCGCCCACTCGTGTTAACTCGTCCCTTTTATTTGCTCTGTGATGCTCCTCCTTCTTTCTCTTCGTCTTCCACTCCTTTTTCATCTCCGTCAAATTTATAAAAGCATGACTTTCTTTCAATTTTTACATCTCTTACTTTTTTTTTTTCTTTTTCTTCTTTTTCTTTCCTTTTCTTTTCTTTTTTTTTTTTTTTTTTTTTTTTTTTTTTTTGTCTCCTTTTTCTTTTTTCGTGTCATTTTTCTCCTTCTCTCTCTCTCTCTCTCTCTCTCTCTTTCCTTTTAATTCCTTTTTATCCCTGCGCGACTTAGGTATGATTGCGTGTATGCATATTTTCTCTTCTCTCTTAGCAGAAGGAGGTGGTTTGCACGCATGTGGCAATGGAACAAACGATCTCGCGCCTCTCGCTCATTGTTGCAAATGGATATGCCCGTAGTATTCTTGTCAATAGTTCCTTTATGCAATCTTTTCATTCATTCGTATTTTGGTTGAATGCGCTTAAAACTATTTAAGGAGTACATTTCTGCATTATTATTTTACCCATTACTTTTTTTATCTTTACCTTTATCATTCCTTTTTCCCTTCCCTTGCGTTTCATCTTCTTCTGCTTCTTCTGCTTTTGTCTTTTTCCTTTGTTTTGTTTTGTTTTTTTTTTAAACAATTTTCCAAGCGAACGTGCACACAACGAACTTCGCGATCTTTTTCCCTCCCACCC
Organism: Kradibia gibbosae; assembly: GCA_018907135.1. Taxonomy (NCBI): domain Eukaryota; kingdom Metazoa; phylum Arthropoda; class Insecta; order Hymenoptera; family Agaonidae; genus Kradibia; species Kradibia gibbosae. The sequence continues at coordinate 2,621,153 of JACCHX010000001.1, read as the reverse complement.
CCTTATTTTTCTCTCTTGATCCAATGCTGCTCGCTCGTCGCGCAGTCAAGGAAAACGATTAATATTACAATTATTAAATTACGAAACAATGAGCCAACGTTAAATTTGCAATTTCCATTGTAATCCGAAATCATTGCTTGCCGTAGGAATTTCCTTAATGCAAACTGCGCAAATTTAAACATATATACGTATATATATATATATATATATATAATAAAGTGACCCGTTGCCAATAAAAAATCGATATTTACATGTTAAAAAATTGCTCGACACGCTTAAGCGCTTTTGTGCGCGCGCGGGTGTATTTTATTCGAAAAATTTAATCCACTGGATCGCATATTTATATTCGTCTATGCATACGTAAGTATTAAATTCTATAATAATTTAAAAGCCCTAGGTGCTAAGACATTATTAAGAAAAAAAAAAAAAAAAAAAGAAGAAGAAGACCAAAGAACTCGTACAATTTTATATAATTTTATTGTACGGACAGTGTTTTGCACGTCAAACGAAACGAATGAACGCTATTGTGCCGCACTCGTTCAAAATTATCAGACTGGTAATTCAATTAGGATAATTAATCATAATTGCACGCAAAATCGTGCGCAATTAAAGCCAACCGGGCAAAGAAATAAGAGTACGCCTCGCTCGTAGCCAAGTTTCGCATTGTCCGCGCTTGAGTCATTATAAAATAATAAAAAAAAAAAAAAAACAAAAAAACAAAAAAAAAAAGGGGAAAGAAAAAATTCACAACCCCCGCTCGGAGCGTCGCTCGACGGAACGAATTCTTACGGCTCTCCCGGTGGTTGTTGAATGCACGGAGCCATGGAAATAAGTTACAAATTATCCGACGCAATAAGTTAAGGCTGCCACGTGAACGCGATCGACGCGAGGACTCCTTGATGCAACGCTAATGCCATTGTATTATTTATCGGAATGGCGTAAGGGGCTTGGGGCGGCGGCGGCGGGCGGGGGGGGGGGTGGAGAGATAAACAAGAAACGAAAAAATTAATATCCTCCGCTTTCGACTCGCCCTCGCCCGCGGGGCCCCCACCCCCCTTTCACCCCCTACGGCCAATCCTCCCTGTCGAGGCGTAGCTCATTATCCCGGTGATTCTTATTTTGGGCTTGCGCCGAGTACCGTGGAATCGTTTTAAAAAACCGGCGCGGTCGGGAAAAACACGATTATTCCGGGAAAAGCAGAATCGCATTGGGACCCGGGCGACGTACTCGGCACAAAGCCTCCAGCGAGCCCGAAGCGATGCGCACTCGACCGGGGAGAGACGAGTCAGACGTTGGAGCGAGAAAGGAGGCGCGAGTAAGAGGTGGTGGCGGCGGCGGTTCCGGGGGGGAGTGAATTACCCCTGACATCCGTATGCGCGTATTTATAATGGCAGATTATGTACTTTTTAATCTCTCTCTCTCTCTCTCTCTCTCTCTATCTCTCTCTCTTTCTTGCGAGCTACGCGCGCACAGACACAAACGCGCGAGCAACCCTTCCACCCGTTGCCATTCGCGCACAATGATAAGGCAGTTCCGAAGGTCTCTCCTTGAGCGCGTGCTTTTTTTTGTCGTCGTCGTCGTCGTCGTCGTTTTGTGTTGTTTTTTTTTTTTCGTTAAAATGTCGCTCTCGCGAGCAACCCACGGTTTTGTTTATTTAATTTGAAATAAAGTGTCGTTAGAAAAAAAAAAAAAGAAAAAAAAAGAAAAAACAAACGGCGCGAATTATTAATGGATTTCTCGGGGGGCTTGGTACGAGTATAAGACACCGCACATTCGGCTGCTGAGGCCGGGATCTCCGTCCACGAGAGAGCGATACTCTGCAACTTTTGCCCTGTGGCCGAGGCCGTGCCTGGCCTCCGTACCTGAGCGCGCCTCTGTGTGTATAGATATACGCGCGCGCGCACTTATACGCACGGGTGTGCGCGCGAGCTTCGAGGAATATTGTCGTGACGTCTCTGGGAAAGCGTTCGTTCCTTCTTGAGAAAGTGGACGAAGAGAGGGGGAAAAAGAAAAAGAAAAAAGGACTAATATATATATATATATATATATATTCGTTGTAACGAAGCACAATAAAAGCCATTGTAGCATTGTTAATCTGATTTCCAGATAAATCATTGGAATATCGTAAGCGCGCTTGGCTTTATCTTACGAGCTCGCTTCCAAACGACAATGATCGATATCGATAAAGGGGTTCGATCGGTAAATGCATAATTCCCTGCCCGGATCATTCGATTACCTTGCCCACGAAGGGGCTCTCGCTGTCGCGGAATATACCAAATTCGTCCTCTTCCTTTTCTTCGCTTTCGTCCCGACTTTAGATTATTAGGCCAACAACCGACTCCTGCCCAACCGATTGTTTGCTTAAGCAAAAGGCCGGGAGCGCGCGCCCAATCCCGCCGAGTTATTCGCAAATTCGTTAATTACGACTGCCGTTCGTTGTTGCGATCGTAAGGAGCTCTCCTCGACCGTAAAATCTTGTCGCGCCTCACTCCTAAGCAAACGACAATAACGGCAGTGCCCTCGAGGCGATCGGCCGGCTTCGTTACGATTTTTCATCGGGGATCTCGTTGTTAGCGGGCAGGACGAGCAGAGTGAAAAAGAGGTCCTTCCGCGCCGGTGACAAAATTCGTCTCGCACCCGCAATCGCGACGTCAAAGTCCAAGAGGAAAGGGTTGGCGGGCGGATGGGTGGGCTGGGCTGGGGGGGGAGGTCCGTAAACGCCGCAATAAACACCGCATTCAACGGCTCGACGGGACTCGACGGGGCCTCCGCCAGGATAAACAATCGGGCCCCCGGCGGAGCGGAGCGGAAAGAGCACGCGGTCCTCGTAAAGGCCGAAAAAATCAAAGGCCCGTGGCTCATTAATCACAATCGCGGAGGCGCGCGCCTCGAGCCGCCGCCGCCGGCGACGAGGGCGAGCACCTCGACGGCCGCGTTGGGCTCCGATGGAGGAGGACCGATCGCAGGAGTATTTCCCGGCAGGTCGCCGGGCCTCGGGGGCCCAGTGGCTCGGAGCCCGTGGGAGGTCCGGGGTGGGTTGGGAAGAACCTTCGGGCGGTAGCCGCCTTTACTCACCGAGCCTCTTGGATATCTCGCTATTGTGCATCTTGGGATTCTCGTGGGCGATCTTCTTGCGCTGGGAGCGCGACCAGACCATGAAGGCGTTCATGGGTCTCTTGATGTGATCCACCTGGATGCGCTTGCCGGAGGCGCTGCTCCCCAAGGGACTGCTTAGACCGACGGGGCTCACCATGGGGCCGACCGCAGCGCCGCCCGGCGGCGAGGCACCGGATATCCCCTGCATTTCGCGCAACGTCTCCTGGAAGGAGCCGTCGCACATATTGCCGCCGGCTCTGGAAATTCAAACGGTGTCAGTGGCTGGCCGTTGTTTTCCTCGCGTCCGCCCCCCCAGCTCCTTTCCCCCCCGTCACCTCCACTGTCGACTCCGACCCTCGACGGAAGCACCCCGAGACTCCTCGGCGGCTTCTCCTTGCACGCCAACGCGAGGAGGAGCCATCGAGAGTCTTTGCCCTCGCTCTAACGGCCTCCTCCCGTCGCGATTGGCGATTATTCCTCGATAGCCCTACTCGCCACGGCCTCCCTTGGATTACCCAGAAGCGGATGAAAAGCTCGAGATCGCTCCTCGTTGACAACGCCGTTAGCGTCGTGCGGTGCGGTTGGCGGGTAAGGCTTCCCGGGGAAGGGAAAGCCAACCGAATCCGTCACGCGTCGCGTTTCCTCCCATTGGGGCTGTTTGGTTCAGGTGAGGGCCCAACTGCATTGAAACGCGTAAATTCTCCCGGCAAAAAGATGAGGGGCCTACCCGCGAGTGTGCCTACCCCGCGGTTCGCGCCTATTTTCACTTATGGAAGAGGGGGGTGGGTGGTGGGGGTGTCGGGGGTAACGTAGGCGCGGAGCTCGTTAAAAGCCGCTCGATCGATGCGCGCGCGCGCCTGCCTCGAGATTCAATTGATCTCCCAGCCGGGAGACACTTGGGCCGCGGAAATCGGCCTCGCGGCTCCCGAAGCAGAGGAGGAGGGCCGCGCGTGCCGAGGCAGTTGGCCACGGAGCCGAGGGTCCCGGTGTCGTCTTCTATAGCGCGCCAACCGGGAGTCGACGGGCTCGACGGGTAGGACGAAATAAGGAGCCCCGAAGAATCGGGGAAGAAAAAAGGGATGGAGAGATCTGGGAGGGATCTCGAATCGAAGGCCTCGAACGTCAGTGCCAGAGACGAAATATAAGCATCTGGGGGGCTCCTCTCCCATTCTACTTGCCATTGTCCCGAGGAAAATTCGAACGATATGCCGATATCCGGTTTGCCTCTCATCTTTTTCCTCGGCCGGACAATGGCCCCGATCATCGAAAATGACAATGCACCGGGGGACAATGTGACCCCCGCCCGCCGCCGGCCCACCCCCGCCGCGTCCTCGTCATCCTCTCGTCGTCCCGCGGCTCAGGCGGGACTCGCTGGAACAATGGCTGGAGGAAGGAGCAGAAGAAGCGCCGAGGAAATTTCACCGGAGGGACGCCTGGCCCTGATGCGGCGCGTACGCACGTGCGCGCGTACAAATTTTGTTATTGCGCTGGGGGGGGGGGCCCCGGGGAGAACGATATCAATATACAACGTGATTTCGCGTGCTTCTCTCTCTCTCTCGCCCCGCCCCACCCCTCGCGCGCGCGAAGGTAGCCAACGAATTTTTCCCTTCCTCGCGGCGAGCCGCTTAACCTTGGATCCTCGGAGCATCGGAGGCTGAGATTCGGGTGGAGGAAGCCAAATTCAACGATTATTCCCGTACCCGATTATCGTTGAGAGACTCCACCCTCGCCCCTGCGGTTTGCCAGAGAGCTTTACCGAGTTTACCGTGGAATCAGCGCGCGTGGCTTCAAGATCGAATTCGTTTGAATAATCTTACAACTCGAGGATCAACATTCTAAGTCCCGGGAACAAAGCATTTAATTGCCCCCCCCCCCAAATGCAAAACTATGCCAAAGCTAAGCGATCGGTGCGATCGATTGTCGATGAATATCCGTGGGCAAGAGACGCGTCCTGCGCCTGGTAACGGTTATGCCACCGATGGATTGTACAATAATAATATTTCGGACTTTCCAACGGAGTTTATTATTATTGGCAGTGACAAAGGAATCCCAATCGCAGGACTGTCGACGACTATTTGAGCACTGCGTGAAAATCCAAGAGAGTTGGGCGAGCCAAAACGATGAGGACGCTTTCTTATTTTCAGGGGTTGAACTTGAGTTTCCTCCTAACCGAGCACTACCATGGATAATTCAACGACCGACTAGTCGGCAGAACGAGTGTGTTTATGACACTGCAAAAACTCAGCGTTGCGTGGATGCCTTTGGCTTCGATCCTTGGCCCTTGTTTAGAAAGGACCTTTCGACCGGAAGACCCGGCGTATCGCGTCTCATCGGCCGTCCTGCGAGGTGTCTAAATAAATGACGATCGATTCCCTTGACATTGGCTCTGATAATTGCCCTGCGATCGCGGTTTGGGCTTGGGCGTCTAGGAGACAGAGACAGAGAGAGAGAGAGAGAGAGAGAGAGAGGTGCCTTCGAAGTGATGACTAAACCATTATGCTTGGAATAAAACAGCAAGAATGACCGAGAGCACAAAGAGCAGGAAAAGGAGATAGAAAGAAGAAGAAAAAAAATACAGAAGTGCAGTCTCTGTAGTGCCATTGGTGGCGCGCGCGCACATGCACACAAAGGCGCGTACAAATACACCGTAATTACTTGTATACGCAGTGCCACGCGCGCATCTCACCGGTTACACACGCATATATATATATATATATATATATATATATATATATATGTAATATATATATATACATTTTTATCGTCTCTCTTCCATCCTTTTTCCTCTTTCGAATCAACCGAGTCCTATCCGCTTCTCTCGTATCAAAGCCATTAACCGATCTATTCTATAATTTTCTCTCTTCAGCCGGCTTCTTTAAATCATCCTGTCTTGTTCAAACATCGGCCTAAAAGTTCACCCTTGCAATTCTCGAGGGCGCAAAACCTGAGGCTCTCGAACTAATGCAATTATGTGCCGACATGCGTCATGACTCCCATTGCTTGTCCCTCTTGAAAATTCGTTAAAACGAATGCCCTTAAGAGAATGAAGGTGTCTCGGTTTATTTGCCAAACCTCGCCCCCCCCCCATACTTCCTCTCTCTCTCTCTCTCACTCTCTCCGCGCCCCGCTCACAAAAGCCGCAAAATTCTTCCCTTTTTTTTTCCATTCTTTCTTTCTTTCCTTCTTTCCTTCTTTCTCATTTGACGCGATATCGTGCACGAGTACCCCCCCGCCCGCCGCCGCCGCCGCCGCCGCCTCATCATCACGCGCGACATTCATTTGTACGTCCACGCGAGGCGCAATAATACTCGGTAAATATTTATCGAGGGCGCTTGCTTGTTGTATCCGTAGCCATTGAGAGGAAGGCGGCGAGCGGCGATCGCGGGGCCAAGAAGAAGAGCCAGCCTGCCAATGCCTAAGCGATTTATCCGTACTTCTTTACCCGAGGCGATGGATTAGCCCTCCGGAGGGTGTCTCGAATCCGTTGCGAATATTATAGGATATTGTGCAGCGAATCGTCGCTCTCCAATTTTAAGCCCCCAATAACGAGCGCGGCATTGCGGGACACTTGCGGGATCGGATTTCAAATTTAATGGGGGAAAAAAAGAGCCGGTAATGAAGAACTTATGCCCGAGGAGAGCTAACGCGGTATAACTAACTCCTCGATAGTTTCGTCTCGAATTAGCTGCCGGAGATTAGGGAAGGAGTCCACCCCGCCTTTAAGTGTCATTCGGTAGAATTAACACGTGTGTGTGTGCGTGTGCGTGTGCAGTGAGTGCGCGCGCGAGTGTGTCCGGAGAGAGCAAAAGCAAGAGAGAGAGAGAGAGAGAGAGAGAGAGAGAGACAGCCCTGCGAATAAATTCAGCAAAAGATGCTGGAAGTAATGGCTGTTGACAAAGAAGGGAGAAAAGGAAGTGCTAATTAGCTTTACCCTGCGGATTCAATGTACAATGGTTTAAGATTTGCGCCCAAGGGGTGAGCGATGAGATTGATTTTACTGCCGATTATTGTCACCTCGCGTTAACTGGTTATGTTTTATTATTTTTTTTTTTTTTTTTTGTTTTTTTTTTTGCACGCTCATTCGACAACTTTTCAAATTAAAACGAGGATCGGCTGCGAGGATAAAAATCATCAACGGACAAGTAGGTACGGCGAATCTTCTGGAAATATTAGCCAATTGTCAAAATCGAATCTTGGCTCGAAGTTATTAATAACCATTGCGGTGAAGCGGCAACAGGAGCGGCGTTGAATATTTATTTTTCCGCCGTGACGTAAACATAGGCGTGAGTCTTATCGAGAGATAAGCTCGTATCAGTCGTACAATCAAATTGATACTTGTCTTATAATTGTTTGCTCTCGGCTAGACTTTAATAAAGTGTTATATTTTTTATCTCCTACCTTTTATTTCGTAACTATTGCCATGGCCGTGTTTGCAAAGGCTGTTTAATTTTCCAATCGAGAGATTTTTCGCGAGATAAGGAAAATGTGTGTTCCCATCAATTTTTTTGAAAGGACTGGCTGAATTTACACGAGAGGAGAGTATTTGTTTTCCTCGTTTAATAATTGAGGCATTGTCGACGATTACTCTATTCACCGGCAGCTCCAATGCCCATGAGCAAATAACGATGTGTTTACACGTTTTTTATTATTTTATCGATGCTTTGCGTTATTAATGCCGCGCGTTTTAAATATTATTAATTTCTGACGATTTACGAATATTCCAGACGGCTTCGAATACAAGCCACGCCGATCGCCGATAAAACTTAACGGTGAAAAATCAAGAGCTAAATAATCTAGGATTCGTACCTCGACCGCCTCGTCGCGATACTATAATATTTGCTCGGCTTTACGCTAGACTGATTTTCCCGGTGTGCCCAGTGTACACGTGTATCCCATATCGGACGTGTAAAATTTTCAATGCAACAACAGAAGAATGCAGGACAATTATATTGTAACGCGATTTGCATAATACCTGCCCTGGTTCGCTGCGTACGTAAGTGCACTGCCGTTGTTATTAATTTTAACAGCGCGAACGAGAATGGCTCGGCTCGAAAGCGGCTAAATCGGTTATGGGAATTAATTCTTAACGAAACTCTTTTGCGTTAAAGGCAACGACTTTGTGGCTGCCCGTTGCTCGCTCAATTGCACTCGTCATTTATGCGCAATCGCCGATCGCTGGGTAAAATAATGCAATTTATTATATACGATATCGAGCGGCGCAGTCTGGCGGACAATTTTCGCGGATCAATTCGTACGTTTATTTATACGAGAGAAAGTAGAATAATGTAACGTTTACGCGGACAAAAGGACAGAAACAAAGAAGGAAGGAAAGAGAGAGAGAGTGAGAGAGAGAGAGAGAGAGAGAGAAGAAGAAAAAAAATTAAAACTTGTCTCATTGTATTCCGAATGTTATATTTTCAATCCGGTCGTACTACTTTTTACGTCAAAACAAACTTGTTATAAATACTGCCATTTACATAATTCATAAATTCTCCCCCCCCCCTCCCCATTTCTCTTGCTCCTCCGCGGAGAGCTCGCAGAAGGGGTACGAGAGCATCGGTGGAATTCTTTCGGAAATTCAAATGCGAGTCCCCCCCGCGATTCTATATTAAACCAACTCCGGGCCGAAAGATTAGCGTCGACATTCATTAGCCGTCCGACGAGCGTCTGTCCGCTTCGATCTCGGGAGAGCTTTTAAAATGAAAATCCTATCGCCGAGATGATCTCTTCGATCGAAATTAGCGGGACTGCGGGCGAGCGGCGTCTGGAGGGCGGCGGTCGGTGGCTGGGGCCGGGGGGGGGGTCGTAGAGAGCGAGGGTGATCGAGAGAGAGAGAGAGAGAGAGAAGGACCAGGGGCTCGCGAAGTACGTCGGGCGGAGCCTTCGCTCGCTCGAACCTCGCAGGCTCTCTAAGCTCCGGTCCCGGCAATGGGATGATATCCCGGCTCCCCGGCGATCCCGGCCGCCGCGTGACTTCGGTGCCCCGACGCGCCCCCGTCCCGTCCGCGACGGGACGAGAGGTCGACGAATCGTCACGGGGCCGCGGATCGTCTCTGCGCGATCCCTTATTTCCCACGGCGCTGCTCTCGAAGCGCGGCTCGCGCTCGTTCGTAAGTACCGAAGGCCGAGGCCACGGGATCGTCCGTGCCCCCGGCCTCGCTAATGGACCCCGGCGCTCGTGCCCCGGACCCGAGCATCCGCATTTGGCTCGTCCCGTCCTTGGGCGTACAACAACAAGAAGAAGAAGAAGAAGAAGAGGAGGAGGAGGAAAAGAAAAAGGCTTCCTCGAATATAAAGTACCGAGCGACCTCCACCGAAACTACCGCAATTGCGTCGCGGGGCCGCTGAGATTTGCATCGGCTATGAGCTGCCAACGGAGGATCGCCATCGCTCGAATCTTGTGATTTATCGTTCCGAGACGCGCTCCTAGGGATCTGCATTCCAAGGGATTATTATTATTATTATTATTATTATCGTCGTCGTCGTCGTCGTTGCCGCTGCCGCCGCTGCCGTTATTATCGCTCGAGTCCAACGCGGCTCGAATACACTCGTCCTATCCGCTTAAGGCTCTGTGGTCCGTCGATAAAAGAAAACGTCCCTGCATCTCGCACCAGGTGTCCGGTACGCGTATAACCGATCTCCGACTCTTGCGTATAGCAGCGAATTCCAACGGGAGGAGTAATAGACGAGCGCGAGTCGCGCATCGCCCTCGGTCCGAACGAGTCCAGCAGGATCCTAGACTCGGCCTTCTTCTTCTTCTTCTTCTTCTTTCCCCCCGCAAATTCGAAATTGTTCGCTACCGGCCCAGCGAGTGGCATCCCCGGACACGGAGTAGGACCATTGCTCCCATTCTCTCTCTCTCTCTCTCTCTCTCCGTTCGCCTGGCCTCGCGATAAGCCCACCGAGTTGGGCTATCGGGCAGAGAGGCCAACGGGTGGCGGGCGGGGTTGGCGGTTTACAAAAGCGCGAGACATTGACCCGGCCAGAAGGGGACACCTCTCGGAGCCCCCCGTCAACGGCCAGCGATGGATCGGAGGATCGGCGGCGAGGAAGGCGTCGAGGCTCGGGACTCACCTCATGAAGTGGCCGGCGGCCCGCTGGTGCAAGTCCAGGTCAATCTTGCCTCCTGGATTGAGACTTGCGTCTCGGGCCCCGGGGTAACGATCGAGGGCCCCGCCGAGGCACCTCTTGGCGGCTCCTCTGGCTCGGGCTCGGCTCTCGGGGCCAGCCGGTTCAGGGGGGAGCCTCGGGGCCCGGCCCCAGCCCAGAGTCCCGACGGCGGCCCAAGCGAGGCAGGCTATAGGCGCGAGGCTCGCGCTCACCGCACGCCGCGACACATCCTCGGCTCCTGGGAGGGGCCGCTGCTGCTGCCGCCGCCCTCCCGGCCGGTGGCCGGTGCTCGTCGAGCTGACGGGGGCCGCGACGGAGGAGAGAGGCCCCGGCCAGGCCAGCACCGGGCGCCGACGTCGCCTCGGTACCCCGAGGATCGATTGCTCGCAGACTCTCGCGCGGACTTGTGCCCCAGCCGAGCGAGCGAGTCAACCTCTCCGGTGGCCGCGATGAGACTCGCACCACGCGTCACGACCGATAATTCCTGAATGCACGCCAGCCCCGAGGATCCTGGTTCCGAGCTCCGCCGCCGCCGCTGCCGCTGCCGCCGCCGCCGCCGCCTCCTCCTCGGCCTCCTCCTCCTCCTCGTCCAAAGTCGTCAGCCTCCTCCTCAGCCGCAGCCTCCACGGCCTCGGCCTCCTTCTCTCTCTCTCGCGCGCACCCATTCTTCCTAGCCCCTTGCTATCCTGCCCTCTCTCCCTTCCTCGCTCTCTCTCTCTCTCTCGGGGGCTCGCGGCAGCTCGCGGTCTCTCGCTCCCGCTCGCGGGGCGCGTCGGGCGGGCGGGCGGGGGGGGCGCAGGCGCAGCGCCGGCCGCCCGGCGGTGGGGATAAGCCCCGGCAGCTCGACCAATGGCTGGCGGCGGGGGGGGCGGGGTCGACGAGCGCCCGCCGCGTCCATTGGCTCGGGGTGGAGAGAAGACGAATAGACCGAGCACCCGAGCGTATCCCCGCGCGCCCCCCCCCCCTGTCGCTCCTTGTGTCTGCCTCTCTCTCTCGCTCTCTCGCGCTCTCCGTGTGTGTGTGCGCGCGCCTGTGCGGCTCTGCGTGTGCGGCCGACTGCGCGAGCTGCCGGGCAAAGGACGAGGACGAGGTAGGCGAAAGAGCAAGAGAGAATTGTTTCGGTAAATAAGGGAAAATTTAATTATAGTTATAATCGTATTATTTGGACTGGGAAATGAATGCATATGCTGTATTAACGACCTCGCTGCTACGGCCGCGAAAAATCATTGGGCTTCCGTGCGGAAGTCCCGCATTACGTAAAACACGTCCGAGTGCTCCTAGTCCGAGATTACGTCCTCCGGGCTCCTCTTGCGCGCCCCGAATTGCTCCCACCCGAGGGCCTCCCGCAATTATCGCCTTAATAAGCGAAATCCCGATTGACTCGGCGCCAAGTGCCCGACGCTTCGGGGTTCTGGACCGGACCGTACTTGGGGGGCGGGGGCTCGCGGGTAAACAACAGTCCCCGGCTCGGTCTGCCCGCTTCGGTCGGCGCCCGGGCCAAAAATCCCGGCGAGATGGTGTCCGGCGTCGATGGAGCCAAACGCGCTGATCACGGCCGAGGCTCCCGATCGGTCTCGGTGCCAACGGGGATCGAAGTCCGTCGGAACATCGGCTTCGCCGGTAGACATCCCGTTCTTGGATTGCCCTCGTTGAGAAAAAAGCAACAACAATAGTCGCGCACGGCCCTGATGCGCGAGGCCGCCCGTCAAAGCTCGGGAGCCCGGCTATAACGGGAGGAATAATGGGATCGAATCGCGCCGTTGGCTACTTTGCCCAATTTTGCCTCGAAGCGCGAGCTCGTGAAATTTCGTCCGTATGAATTCGAGGCCACGGCGCGCGAATAGCGACGCTATGGGCGGGTGGCCGGTGGGTCGGTTCGAGTGATAATAAACAACGAGGGGTGAAGGAGACAAAGCGTGGGTGGGGGGGGGGTGGAAAAAAAAGAGAGAGAGCACCAGGGCGGTCCCGGTGCGCGCGAAACGAGAGGAGCCGCCGAAGGATGCGAGGTGAGAAAGCAGCGACTCGCGCTATTCTCGCCCTCGCCCGGCTATTGCCGGACGAGCCCGTAAGATCCGCCATTTCCCTTTCCGCGTTGTATGCACGCGCCGTTTCTTATCTCCTACGGGGAGCGAGCGCAGAGGGTAGCCGCAGCTTTCGCGTAGACTTTCTCGACGCTTTTGTCCAACCTACGGCCTTAATGCGCCAGTCGCGCTGCGTCTGCTTTTCAGGATTCTTTCGCCGTGGCAAGACGAATGCACACCACGCGTGTGCGTGACTTCGCGCGTATAAATATTTTCCTCGTTCCGAATCACTTATGAAAAAAACACAAATGAGCTCTTTCCTCGTGGCTTTTGTGCTTGGCAACGGTAACGTGCATTATCGATCAAAAAAATCAATTTAAAATAAATAAGCCATTATCTCGATATTAACGAGGTTTTTTTTTTTTTGTTAAAAAGCATTCGTCGGGAAAACAATTCTAAATAAGGCTTACTCGGACTCACGGATTCACGATTATTATGTTTTACACGTATGCAATGGCCATTAACAAATATATTAAAAAATAAACGAAGAATGACTTTCACAACAAAGTGTAAAATTTAATTGAATCGAACGATTTCGTAATTAACGAGGAGGCTTAAAATAAATTTACATTTTCAACGAATGGCAACATTCCCGCAACGTAATCGATACGCTTGTATTATTAATTATCAACCGAGGTATTAAATAAATTATTAATATACTAGTTAAGTATATACAGTGGAATATTTATAAACGAATAAACGCTAGTAATAATGTACAATCATTCCTAATGTTACCCGAGTGAAAATTAATTCCCAACGTCGACGAGGAATCCGAAACACGTAATTCGTCGCTTTGTTAACCGAAATACTCGGCTTGCGTAACGTTTGTCGGATTTTTTTTTGTTTTTTGTTCCCCACCCCACCGCCCCCCCCCCCATTTTTTTGTCCTCGCCTCGTTTAAACTCAAAACGGCCAATATCGCCCGCAAATCATCCGAGGGCTTCTCGATCGCGAAGGCAACGCGTCGGACGAGCCATTAAAGCACCGCATCGACGCATCGCTATTTAAAGTGCAGGCGGTGGAAAGTAGTTTTGGCGGAGGAGTCGCGGGGCGGAGGTTTGCCCAAACCCCCCCGCCCGCGCGCGTCCGCCCTCGCCAAATAACGATCCGACGCGTCTTTTTAAAGGCGCATCCGCGCTCGTGAATTGGGTATTACGCGAATCGTGGGTAATACGGCGGGCGTTTTGCCAGGCCCCCCCCCGGTCTTGCGCACTTTCACCGTATTACGTGCGGATATTATTTAACCGCGCGAGCGAGTTCTTGGGAGTTCGCACCTAATGCGAGTTATTCAATAATATATCGAGTCGCCCTCGGGGAGCGAAAACGTGATGGATCTCTCCCCTCTGTATTGTTGGTGCGGCTAAGAGAGAGAGAGAGAGAGAGAGAGAGAGAGCGAGCGGGAAGTACCGAGGGTGACTCTACAGCGAGAGCCGAAACAAAAACATATTGTTTGAATTAAATTATAAAGCGGGGAGCATTAGATATTCATACGTTACAAGTTTTCAATGATGAGACTGACAAGCCTGGTATTAACGTTTGTGTTGGGCGGTTGTTGTTGGGTGGGAATGAGGAGGGGTTGTTTCGCGGATGGGGGGAGGGCGGGGGAACGGGGGTCGGGGGGGCAGCGGGCAGGGTACTCGGCGACGGGGGACTGTCGCGGGGCGGGGTGCGCGGTGCGACGGACGGACGGTCGGACGCAGGGAAGGGGTGGAGTGGCGGCGGCAAGGAAGGGCCAAAGCCAACAGAGGAATCATCGGGCGGGTGGCCGGTGAAGAGCGGAGATAAGTTTTTTGGCACTCAACGAGATACTTTTAATCGTCGTTGCGAGCGGGGCTCGAGCCAACGGGGACAATTAATTTTATAAAATCTACAGGGGCCACGCCGGTTACGTTCGAATGGATTGATCCCAGATTGAATTGCGCCTGGGCGTTCGAGGAGCGGAAGGGCGGGGGAGTGGTTTGTGGGTGGGTGGGGGGGGGCACCGGGAGATCCGCCACCACTTCCGGCCCTGCCAATCCCCGTTGCCGCGTCTTCGAGCGGTTGGACGGCAGCCGGAGAGGAGAGGCGAGCGAGTCTCCTCTCGGCCGGCGCGAGTGAAATCCCGCGGAACCGACCCTCGGCTGCCGGACCTTAATCGGCTGCCGTGGTCTGAGTCGGGGGCGGGGGGGGGGAGCAAGGGAGCAGCAAGGAGGAGCCCGGCCCCGAGGCCTCGGGCGATCGATCGATCAACAGCCCGTGGAATAATAAATAATTGGCGCTTGTCGTTAATCCGTAAATTAGCGCAAACAGAGCGTTCGGGTAATGCGAGGAGCTCTTCTCTTTTGGGGAGGGGGGCTCCTAAATCGAGCGTGAACTCGATTGGGACGGGAGCGGCACAATGGCAGTCGGCCGAGGTCGATAGCAATCTCGGCAGTATTGACTCCGGCGGTGGGCCGCCTCTCCTAGGAGCTGGCGGCGTCTTCATTTCCATAAGTTCAATTTTGCTAAGTACACAGGAGCTCGCGCCGACGGATTCCCCGCTCCTCCCCGTAGACTCCCCTCGCCGCTCTATCCAAACCTCCGTCTCTGGCCGGAGCGTCGAGACGGACGCGGCTCTGGGAGTCGGGAGAGTCGCCCCCGGGCTCCCCATCGCCCATCGGCGCCTCCTCGGCCCGGGCCCTACGGACCCGAGGACCGATCGCCCGGGGAAGCTCCGAACGCTCGGGCTCGCGCCTCCGCGCTCAAAGGGGCCGGCTCCGTCCACCGCCGGCCCTCCTCTCCGCGTCGCCCTCGGTCCGGCTCGTAAGGTTCCCCGTGGGTCCTCGCGGGGGGGTGGGGGGGAGGGAGCGGCAGGTGCCGACAGGCCGCGGAGACGATCGGAGGCTCTCGACGCGCGCAGTTTTACGAACGCTTAACGAAGTTAAAGCTACGCCGCGCGCATAAGTAAACACCGTAGGCGGGCAAGGAAATTCTATGACTCTAATGATACGCGCTCGATTTAAGCGCGCCTCCTCGTTAGGACCGTCCTGCGAAACAAGGACGCACCTCGCTGGGAAGGTCATCTGGCCGGCGCGCTGATTTTCCTATTGTTCTCGGGTCCCCTGGCCCCCCCCCCCACCTCGTCGTTCGACATTCGCAAAGCGCCCCCGCGCCTATTGCCTCGAACGTTTTACAATGTGCCGCTGGTTAATTTGTAATGATTGGCGTAACGTAGAATAATCACCCGTGAGATTGCGTCGTAATTTTGCAGCCTTGAGTCTTCTTTCGATTTGAAATTTGAATTAATGTTCCATCCGATTCGGCAGGGCCGCGGCGAGTAAGCGTGATTAGTTGCCGCGACGCGACGCTTCGAAAGCTTCCTCGAGCTAATCAACGACTGGCGCTTGTGTCCTTATTCAAATGTAATTCCAATATGCGCAATTGACGAATGTCCCTTTGATACTCGGTGCCCTCGACCAAGATGCGCAAGCGAATTATCCACATAGTTTTTGGTATGCTCGGTTCCATGCCTGCAGCTACTCGTCGTTCGCCTTAAACTTATCGCCACGTCGCGCGAGCTCTCAAAGTCCGTACTCGGCTGATTTAATTTCCAGTTCCATCGATCGATTATCCGTTTATTTCTTACGGCTCTAGCGCAAGCTTGAGACGATGTGGAAAATGTGGAAGGAAAGAAAAAAAAAAAAAAAAACCAAGTCCGTCGACAATGTTGAGAAATTTTGAGAGGGCAATAGTCGAGAGGTTTAATTAACTTTACATTTCAGCCAAGTGAATAGGAGGCCGGTCTTGGCCGCGTAATTCACGGTTGACAATTCATCGTAATGCTTTTTGCGGAAAATGGAGGAGGAAAAGGAAGGAAGGAAGGAAAGGAAAGGAAAGGAAAGGAAAGGGGGGGCGGGAAAAGAAAAATAAATAAAGAGAAAAAAAAATTGTCTGAAAACTAAAATACTTGTGATTAACGTGCGCTTCGAGAGTCCTTGGCATTGAAGAGCGGATAGAAAAGTAAACTCGAACGAATCAAAAATTGACAGGCACTTGCATCGTTTACGCGCAAATATGGATTTCAATAAAAAGCGACAAAGAATTTCACTCGAGCCTCGTAATTTTTGAGAAGCTCGATTCCAATTTTTTTTTTTTCTCTCTCTTTCCTTCTTTTTTTTTTTAAGATGCAGTGCACTTTAAATAAACGCGCGCACTCGAATAAATTGAAGTTGAGAATTGAGAGCCCCTTATTGAGTTACCGCAAAATTTCATCCCGAGCGCTCGATGTCCAAGTGATCGCGCAGCGCGCAAAAGAAACGTACGCAAGCACGCGCGCGCACTGAGAGAGAGAGAGAGGGGCAGGATCGCACACGCGTACGCGTCAGCGTTACCGAGACGCACCGCGCTGATTATCTCGATCCTCGCCCACCGGCCCCCCACCCCCTTGCGCCGTCATTGTGCCGCTTTCGCGCATTGTTCGATGCCCGTCCCCCCTTTCCTTTTTCCGGCTGAGCGAGCCCGCGATGCGACCGACGAGCATCCGCCGCCCCCTGCCCCTCGGGGGCCACACGTGCAATGGCCCGGCTGTAAACGTCGGCCCTAATTAAGAGCCCGAGGATTGTTGCGAGAGGCCTGCGCCGGCTCGCGCGCGCGCGACTCGGCAAATCCACCGAGCTCCCGTGATATCACGCGCGCAAAAGGCATTACCGACTGGTAAAGCCGTGGCCGCGCCTCGCGTTCACGCCCAATGCAAATCGAGTAGAGGAGCAAGCACTTACGACTTAAGTGATTGACTGGCGGTCTGAGCGGGAGCTCGGGGGGAGCGGCAGCGGTAGGCCCACCGTCGAAGCGCTCGAGCCTTCGATCGAGCCCCGGCAGACACTAATGCGACTTCGGCTTGGCTCGGGCCGCTCTTATCCTACCCTTAATTGACTATTAGCCCGAGCATTGCCGGCACTGATTACGCGCTTGCCCGGGCATTTTTTTACCCCTCCGGATCAGGCTCCGGCCGAGCGTCGCGCCTAAAATTATTGCAGCCATCCTCCACTTAGCTCAATCCTACCACGATGAGAAGAGCCTTGTTAATTTTGCTCTCTCTCTCTCTCTCTCTCTCTCTCAACGCCGAAGGAGTTGGTTTTTTAGGGATAAAGCTTAACGGCCCTCGCGAACGGATAATACGCCTTAGGACTAGGAGGAGGTCTCCGTTACAAAGCCCGAATGTTACAATTGCTCCCATCTATCCATAAATAAATCAACCGAAAATAATTCTGTCCCATTATCGGGCAAATTTAGCGGTCGATTTTACGGTTAGAACAAAAAGCGGCTTTTATCGCGCGGCAGGTGTTGGGCAGGTCGAAGTCTCTATTATAATTCCATTATAATGAAACAATCTCGTCGAACGCGTATGAAACTCGTTCGTTCGAAATTAAGAATATACAGCGCAGAGAGAGAGAGAGAGAGAGAGAGAGAGAGAGAGAGAGAGAGAGAGAGAGTAAACATTATACCAGACTTGACAATATAATTAACTCGTTTAAAAGGGCTTTAACCGTTACACACGCGAGCACATATATTAACAACCAATTGGAATAATCTAAGCATGAATCACAATCGTACTTACGGCTGTCAGCGTTATAATAATAATTAAGGATAATTCATTCGCGTGGCGTTAGACCACAATACTCCAGCACACCGTAGAAATCGAGCCGAAATCTTTTACGACGCTCCGTTTAAATAATAATTTAGCTTACCGTTCAATCGGCTTGGCTTTTAAAAATTCATTGCAATTTAACGATCCCTCGCGGGCCTTCGTTCCATCCTTAAGAATAATCCTACAAAGCGTCGACAATCCAAGATTGTTCCAGCAGAGAAGGAATTACAATTTAAGAAGCGGCTTCGCCGCCCGCGGACGCTCGGATCATTGGGCACAAGCCAATGGAAAATCCTCGGCTAAAAAGCCGCCGCGTGAAAAATTGCAGCCTTCGCTCGTTGTCGCCACCCCCCCCCCCTCGTATTTGGCCGATGGATCGATCATGACGATGATTTTCCGAATTTTTCCAGGGCTCCGCAGCCCGCCGAGACCGTCGAGCGAGCAAAGGAGGCCCCCTCCCCCCCCGACGATGATATCGGGCGAGCCTTCGATCGTTCAAAAATTGCTCCCGCTCGCACAGGACGCAGTCGCATAATGTTACGCTTGCGAGCCGAGGTCACTTCAACGGACGGCAACTCTTGCCTTATTATTATTATTATTATTATTATTTAAGGGCTAGGGGGGGGGAGTGGGGGAGGTAGGAGAAACGCGCGTCAGAGCGACAGAGATGCATTCGGGGTCCATTCCTCGGGGCTCTCGACCGCCAGTTATGCTCGCATGCAAAGCAATCCGAAGAAGATGAGTAATCGAAAGAAAAGAGAGATCGCGCACAATAATAGTTTGTAAGCAGATAACAATGCCGAGTTGGAAAGGCCCGCAATGAAAGAAGAGTAGACCATGACCAATGGCGTATCTGGGGTGAGAGAGTGTACGGGCCTGGAGCGAGCGAGAGAGAGACGCGGGACAATGCGAGGGTACGGTTAATTATTTATAAAGGTAGAGGAGAGAGATCGCATGGAAGCCTACTAAAGTTTCGCCGGTGTTTGACAATCGTCGATCCATTGTCAGGACCCACGGACACCTGTGCGCCTCGGACACCTGGACAATGGCCGCGCCTGCGCGCCATTAGCCCGGAAAACCTTCCGAATTCCCCATCGATCGGCTAATCCTCCTTGGGCGTTCGGCCCCTGGGGGCGGGGTGGGTAGGGGGGGGGGGACGAAATTTCGGAAGAGAGCCCGTCCGGCTCCGCGGACTCGGCGGGGCCACGGGGCTCCAATGTCGTCGGGAGCGGCGGGCGGGCGGGCGGGGGGGGGGCAAGGGCCAGGGCCGGGCTCGTGCAAGGAGGCCCACCACCAACCGCCACCGGCTAATGAATTACAATCGACGCGCGAGGAGCCCTACGAGGGCCGTCGTCGACGAAAATCTCCGGCCGAAGGTAACTCAGTGCCGTAGCTCCCCCTCGAGCGAGACGATCCCCGTCCTCCGTCCGCGGGGGAACAACGTTCGGGAGGGGGAGCTCAGCGGGCGCAGGTAAAAGTTTTGTCGTCTCGTTAACTCTTTGAGGGCGGAGGAGGGACGAAGGGCCTCTCTTCAGCCGGAGACGCCTCGAGGGTAAGAATGGCCTGGGGCAAGATCGGCCCCGGTAATGAGCATCTCCGCAATTGTCTCGGAAGAGTGGACGACGCCTTAGCTTTTGGTGCTTCCCCTTAGCGGGGGTGTGCGTGGCGACTTTGCCCCGGGCCTCAGGAGCGCAGCCCCGAGGATAATCGCGCCGCCGCCTTCGCCGCTTCTCTCGGGGATCGAGCGAGCGAGTCGCGGTCCGAGGGGGCCCCGGATTCCGAGCAATAGGACTCGCGAGACTCCTCGCGGGGGGGGCCGGGGGGGTGTGCGAGCCCGGGAGCCCCGAGGCCGAGGAGGAGGCGCACGAGTGCCGTCGGCTTTATTTGCATTGGCTAAAAGCTCGGGGGACTCGGGGCCATTGTCAGCCCCGAGCGGCGAGCGCTTTCATCCGTCAGCGATTTTCCAGGGAGGATTCGGCGCCCGAGGAGTTGCGTCGCCTCCGCGGGAAGGAGCCCGCCGCCGCCGCCGCCGCCGCCTCCCACACCCGCCGAGGAGGAGCCCCGGCGCCATCGCGAGCTCCCGGCTCGAGTCCGACCGCCGAGCGATCCCTGCCTCGGCCTCTCGCCACCCCGCCCCGCCCCCCTTGGCCTAGGCACTGCCAATGTCATCTCGGCCGCAATGGCGAGAGGCAAGGACGGGCCCAAAGCCAAGGCCTAAGGGGCTCTCACTTGACCACCGCGATCGATCGACTCGCTGAACGGATTTTACTTGGCCCCCCGCTCCCTTGCGGTAATGCTGTCGAGTCGCGCGACGCGCGTCATTGTTTTGTCCGCGCGGCAGCATTGCCGAGGTTGAAACTGTAAGCGCCGACGTATTTTTTAATTAATATCCCGACACCGATAAGTGGCAAAGCACCGATTGTAAAGCTCGCACTCGCATAATCCGCGCGATTGTAATTGCATTTCTTAAACCCTCTTGTCGACCATTTACTTTCCTCTTCTTTCTCCTTTATCGTTTATTACCGCACTGGCACCGAGCAATAAGGGTCTTTTTCTTCTTTTTTTCTCTCTCTCTCTCTCTCTCGCTCGCACGCGACGCGGCGATTATAATTATTTAGATCGCGATAAGTGGGCTCTCGTCGTTACCTACGAGCCATTGAATAAAAATACGAAAAATCTAATTGCACGTAAGTTACGTAGAAGTAAAAGAGCCCGTTTTTTCGCCACCGTATTTTATAATTTTTCAACGCTCCCTCGGTGCATTAGCATATCGCGGCTCCGTTGCACTTTACACATTTGTCAGGTGGTAAGAATTTAAAATACAAATATTTGTATCCGAGAGTATGAATAAATAATAAATAATGCTAGATAATAATAAATCACAGCGGTCCTACTATTCTTTATTATCGTGTATTTATATATTCACGCACGCACACACGCGCACACATATTTATGCATGAGCGGGTGCGTGTGGGTTAAAAATTCTTCGCGCAGAATTATTTAACGTACAACAAATATAAATAGGATTAAAAATTAATTACAAAATCGCTAGGAAATGTAAAATCAACTCGCACAGTATTTTAAAATCGTGTACGCATTTAATATCGCATATATTATAATAACCATCGTTTCATAATGTTAAACTATGTTTATCGAGCGAATAAATATTACTTTACGTTGGTAAAGTTATCGGATAATTATATAAGCCTGGAATTTAAATATGGCAAAAGTCACTATAGTTTAGTTGTGCTTATTAATCAGATAGTTGGTTACTTATAAATTTATCTATTAGATTTTATATTAAATAACCAACGTTTACTTATTATAAATGCGCGATTGATATCTATTGAAAACATTGATATTAAATTGATTTATGAAACACTGCGTAACCGTTTACACCTTAAGGATACGGCGAAGCGAGCTAACTACTTATATTTGTTAACTTGACCTTATTGCGAACGAAAAGTAAAATAAAGCAAGAGATTTCAAATATATTTTATACGCATTTATTTCATAAGCCTAATAAAAATTAATATGAAAGCTAAATGCGATTATGTACAATACCTACTACTATGAGATAGAATAGTTTTGCATATGAATGAATTAGTAACAAATTGAACATGGGATTTATAACGTATATATATATATATATAGTATTGCAAGTGAACAAGAAGTGAAAGTACGAAAGAATTGGTAAAAATTAAATATGTAGATGATAAGTACGTAACAAAGAGTAGCAGCGAGTCGATGTATCGGAAAAAAAGGGAAATACTTTAAAAGCTAAAACCTCAATAATTTTGCGAGTGCTTTGTATGAGAATTGAAATTTGCTAGTTGGTGTATGATGAAAGGGAAAAAAATAAAGAAAAATGGAAGCAGGAGAGCCGTAGAGAAAGAGAGATTCTAGATGAATAAAGAGACGAAGAAAGAGCGAAGGAGCATTTATACAACTAAACATTCGCTTCTTTCTCGCACAAAACATTCCTTGAGTATATGCTTCGAAGAAGTAGAATAAGTAGTCGGCGAAGGGAAGTGGAGGGAGGTAGAAAATATGCAGACAAAGATAGATGGATATACAGATATGCGTGTACTCACACACATATGTATATATACATATATATATATATATATAGAGAGAGAGAGAGAGAGAGAGAGAGGGATTGTCGTACATGCAAATAAAGACCTCAACGAAATAATTTTATCAGGGAGATGTAAGCCGTTCTTCATGAAAATATCGAAGAAAGAAACGCTATGTGTGTAAAATGAACGTTTGATGTGTTCCTCGATTATGCGATATGTATAAAGGACGGCACAGAAAAATATTTCTTTGAACCCTGTCAATTGTACTTTAACTTTATTCGCCAGTACTTTTCAAACGCGTGTGCAATTGAAATTCACCATTGCACCGCTCGGATTGTATTTGCGATATAATTCGACTTTTGAGACCTTTCGATTCGACTTTTTTCAAAGTTAATGTAAAATAATGTCTGTAAAACATTTTCAATAACAGCAGCAGCAGCAGCAACAACAACAACAACAACAAATAATAATAATAATAATAATAATAATAATAATAATAATAATAATAATAATAATAATAATAATAATGGTGAAGATAAATTTTTCCCAATACACGAGAATTCAATTTTAATTTTTTTTTTTAATCACGATTCTCGTTCTTCTGGCCGATATAAATTTTATTGCATTTGAAATTTTATAAAAAATACGCTACTCTCTCTCTCTCTCTCTCGAATGCTCCAACTCCAATGTAGAACGTTTAAAGCTAACTAATTAATACGAAAGCAATTTTATTCACTCGCGCGCTAAACGAAAGGCTAGAGGTTGAAAATATACAAAACCAAATCAATATTTCGCCACGCGCATTTACCGATAAAGAAAATGATCTAAAGACATTTAATTGCAACAGGGGCGTGAATTCGGCGAGAAAATACCCGCGCTTTGTTCCCGCGGCCGTAAAAAGCTCGCGTAAAAAGAAGCCGCGCGCGGTCCCTTTAGCCAACTGGCTTGCGAGCCACGGGAGAGGGGGAGGGGAGTCGCGAAAGTAGGACGGATACTGGAAAAAGAGCCGCGACTCCCCGGCGTTCCTCGCGACGCCGTCGACAAGTCGCGGAGCCCGAGGACGGCCGAAGGAGCCAATATCGATCGCCGGCGTTGGCGAAGCCACGGCGTCCGCGCCACCAAGGGTGTCGTCCTTGCGGCGATTCGATGCGGAGGCTCGCTCTCGGGGAGCCCCCGAGGGCCCCCGACGCGGCCGGAGCGATCCTCGGGGCTCTCGTGGCCGTTGGCGGGGGGCCGATCGAGGGCGCAGAGGTCGGACGTCGGTCGGGCCCGAGAGCTCGGGGCTCTCACCGGCCGGCCAGGAGCGGAGCCTCGAGCTTCCCTTCCCCGTTGCCCCAAAACCCACCCCCCAACCCCAACCCCGAAGAGCGGAGAGTCACGGGGCTCTCGGGCTCGCGATCAATCGCAGATGACGGCCCTCGTCGAATCGTCCTCGGGGCTTCATTGTTCGGCCGGAAGGAGCGCGCGACCGTATTGCGACCCGGGGCCGAGAGGTAATCTTTGCCGGCGCCCTCAAGGGTCGTCCTCGCGAACAATCGCGCCGAGATCCGGATGCCGCGGCCGAGTGGCCCGGCCTGACCCCGGTCCAATCCGCCCGGGCGAGCCCCCGGCCCATCAAGGTTCCTTCCCTCTACGGCTCGCTGCCGAGTCGCGCCGAGCTCCTCGTCCTGGCCCTGCCTCGCGAGCCTCTCCCAGCGGCTTCCACCTCGGCTCTGCCGCGGCTCGCGAGGAGGCGAGACTCTCCTGGATCGGGGGGGGGGTGTAGGGGATCGCCCGAGCGACACCTTTGGAAAATCGACACAGCCCCGCCGGTAATGGCGACGGCAGCACCCGAAACCGGGACCAAGGGCTTAATTACCGCGCGGATGCCGAGGGTCGAATCGGCGAGATCCCGAGCTCCGTCCATATCGCGCCACTGGACTCGCGTCCTCGCCTAGGGCAGCTCGGACCCCCGGGCCCGTGACTCGCTCGCGGTGCCATCCGTCGCTCGCGTCGTCCGCGTGCCGCCGACGCCCCCCCCCTCGCGCCCGCCCGCCTCCCGAGTAGCCCGGCGCCGCAGGCCTCGTCTCAGCCGACGATAATAAAGCGCCGGTGCTCGCGATCGATTGTAATTTTTTTAATTTATCATTCTTATTGCGCCACGGGCTTAAATTCAATTGTAGCGCGAAGGCGAATGTGGCCTGCTCACGAAACAAATGCTCGTAAATAACTGGGCATTAATCATGCGGATGGTACTTTATCGAAATGTTTTTTCGGAACTTTTTAATTTACATTGCATCTCTCGGAATGAAGTATAATTTATTGTTATTTGCCCCTGCGGGCTTTTATGAGCTTTCCTCCTTTTTATCAACTGTATTATCCTTGTTATTGTCGATTCTCGATCCGGAAATAAAATAAATAAGCGGGGCAACGTATTTGCAAGAAAAAAAAAAAAAAAAAACCAAAAAAAACAAAAAGAAAAACGCAAAAAAATACGAAACCCTTGGAAATTATCGACCGAGAAAAAAAAAATCAAAACATAATTAACGTCGAATAAAATTCCTCCAATGTTCGTTAATTCCGCATTTCATTTGTTAAGCTAACAACTTATTGTTATTTTTAACGAGTTAATGATGAAAATTTAATTTCGCCTATTATATCCGGGCTAAATTGTATTATAAAGTCTCCAGTTCGTTATCGAACTCTTCGTTTAAAATCGAAAGAAAGAAAGAAAGAAAAAAAAAAAAAAAAAATGTACTCTAGTCGCGCAAAATCAGCTTCGATAATTGTTAATTTTCAAAGGAAACCCACCGAGAAAACTCAATTAAGATGAAACCGATTAACTTTCTAAAAACCATTCCGACGTTTCTCCAAATAATTGTTTACCTTACAATCGTACACTTTGTAAAATACTCGGCAAACTTTTCATTCCGCTCCATTCATTATTGCCTTTTGATATTACACCAACGTCAATTTTTTGTCGTTTCATTTATGAAATCGCGCTCCTTCGTCGCTCCCCGCCCACTGGCTCTCCTTTATCGCCGATGCCAACATTTCAAACGCTTCGTTGCTACCGAGCCAAATTGAGCTCCTGGCTCTCCCCCCCCCCTCCCTTCAACGGAGCCTCTTTATCTCCTCTCTTGGGTCTTCTCGAACCGCGACTCCCGCCGGTCGGTTCGGCAGCCTTGGCAATGGGCGCCGCGGCTCCCGATCGGGTTAGCCACGCGTTGCCGCGAACAATCGCGGGAGAGAGAGAGAGAGAGAGAGACGGGGAGCAAGGATTGATCGGGGAAGGCGAAAGCCGCGGTAGGGAAGGAGTCGCCCGGCGGCCGAGTCAATCGCCGATTGAACGACGTTATCAGTTTATCCCTTTTAGATTAGGACGATTGCTCCGGCGTGCACCGGCGGCTTCCTTATGCTCCCCGTGCGGGACGACGGAGGGAGCCGTCCCTGTGAGTTCGGGATCTTGGGGGGGGGGGGGCAGGGCAGGGCAGAGCCGAGCGGGGAGACAAAGGGACACCGACGGGCCCCGGCGCATTCGTTGGGTCGACGCCGCTCGCGGCACCGGCGAGGCCTCGCGCGATCGCGTCCCACCGTCCTAACCAAATAAGATTACCCGAGAGAGGGCCCGAAAGATGCGCGCCCCCTCGGTCTCCCCGGGAGTCCTTCCATTGGATTACACCCGTAGGAACTCTTTTTGTCCCGGGCATCGGTGGGCGCCCTCCCTCGGTACCGGCGCCTGAGAAACATCCCTAGCTTCCTCCGCGACCGCGGATTCGGCTGATGGCCCTCCGCCATTGCCGAGTCGACCGATCGCCGAGGGCGTCGTCCTGCAAAAAAAAAAAAAAGAAAAAGGCGGAAAAAAATTCCTCCGCGGCCGTTGCTTATCTAAAAGAGCTCCCGACCAGCTCGCCCGCACTCGACTCAGCTATCGAGCTCGTTAAAGATCAATGCCCTTGGCTCGCATTCTAGGAGCGCTCCTTCGACTGGACCCAAACTAACCCACCCCCCCCACTCTCGATAGCCCCGATAGAAGCCGGACAAAGTAAATACTCGGCCCTGCTTGGGAGCGCCCTCGATCCCCTCGCTCGATCCGAGTACTCGTGTTCCTATTTTCTAACAGCGCAAATTAACTCGTTCGCAGCCATCTGAGAATGCGATTTATTTCTAAGCGAGGGGCCATTGCCGCTCGATTGTGTTAACACGGGAATCAAAATAAACAGGATCGGCGCGCGAGCCTCGAGGAGTCAGGTACGAGACGCCCAAAAGATTCCGAGGGCGCACAAGTCGTCAAGTGGCGAGGTAGGCTTATGTATTTCCCTTGTTTTTACAATGTAACCGGGCCTCCTTTTTTTTTCCCCATTCTGCGCGCGGTCTCATATTTATTTACGCTTCTCTATTCTTTCGTACAAAACGTTGGAATGAAAGCGATTGGAGATCTCTCTCGTTCTCTCCCCCGCCACCTCCCGGGTTCCCCATCCATCTTAATAATCGGATGTTTTTCTCGTCTAGCATTGTTTTGCCGGAGGAAGAGCTTCGTTCGAAAATGGCTGGCCGCGTTTTCGAAATCCTCGCGCGAGAGCGACCATCTCTTCGAGACGTTGGAGGGAAAATTTTTGCTCCCTTGCAAAATAAAGCGACGACAATTTACCAATCTTGAAAATGTCTTTGCCCCGTTCGTCCTCGCTTGCGGCTCAAAGGAGTATCGATTTTAATTATACGCCTCGCGACTCGAGCACAATTCATCATCGGTGCATCGTTGTCGAGGATCGATTGGCCCTGTCGAGCATTGGCTCGGCTCGTTAATATTTGTCCGGTGCCATTTTGTTTCCAAGCAAAATCCGAATGACGTGGACAAGGCGCGGCCTCGTTGCATTATTACGGCCGGACAGTCGGGGAAGGAGGTCGAACGGTATTGGCGATACTCGATTATTATTCAACAATTCAATAAGTGGGCTCGGATAAAGGCAGATGTTGTCGAAGGGGTGCATTGTCGAAGGGAACAGTCCCGAGGTAAATAATTAAATTTGGTAAAATCTTGGACGATCGGTCAAGCGGCGATTATTATCGTAAGGATTGTCAGGTGGACAATGGAGGAGTGAATTGTCGAAAGGAGGCAAAGCCGAGCGAGCGACGGCATAAAGGATACTCAAAATGCGCTCGGCTGCATTGCATATATATACATATATACATATATATATATATATATATATATACATACATATATATATACGCACACAAATATAAGAGGAATATTGTAAAAACACCCTTAACCGAGGCGCGAGGCACAATTTCCGCTGCCGGGCAAAATTCTAGAAGGGCCCTTTATAAGCAGAAAGAGAAATAGCGTTGGGAAATAATGGGGAGAATGGAGGTCGAGCGCAGCACCAAATAAAGTCGAGAAGAAGATGCTCGAGTCCGTGTATACCTAACTGGACCTGCTCGTGAGAATGACTTCTTTGAATGAAAGCGGACGGGAGGGTATCGGGGCCCGGGGCATTATGCTCCCCGACACAAAAAAAAAAAAAAAAAAAAAATTGACGCCCAGCCGTCTAGTTCGAGCGAGCCGCCGCCGCCGCCGCCGCCGCCGCCATAACAGAAGGACGACGAGGGAAGCACCGCAGGTAGGGACGAGGCCCCCGTAGAATACCAGCTAAGGCTTTTCGGGAGCGGTCTCTTACTTTCGGTCACGGGGGCCTTGCCGGGCCCCTCCGATTCCCAGTACTCGGCCGATCGTCGTTGCAACGACGACGCGCAACTCGGCTCGGCCGAAGTTCTCCCTCGCATTCACTTGCCTCGGGGCCTCGAGGCTCCTTACCGGGGAAACCCCCCCCCAGCCCCCAGCCCCAGTAAACTCACTACGCCTCCTCGTCGTCCGGGCTCGAGGATCCACCGCGAGGAGCCCTCGCGCAATCCTTGATAGCGCCCGGCCGGAACTCCTCCCGAATACCGAGGGTCCCGGATTCACCTCGTCCCTGCTCTAGGGGCCCCACGACTCTAATCCTCCCCGGCCCGAGATTATCGGAGGCCGATGCTAATTCCAATCGAGGGGACCTCAATTTCACGAGCGTTGAGACCAAGGATCCCGCGAAAGCCAAACTCGAGCTAAACGAGGAAGGTCCCGTTTTAAGAATCTTATCCAATCGACTCGTCCTGGGCCCGCGTCACAATAGCGTCCTTATCGTCGCTGCGATAACGAGCAAAATGCACGGCTCTATTGATGATCGGCGAAAGGCGCCTCCGTAATTACGGGCGGGCATAATTTTCCCCGGAGAGTGAAAGCAACGAGGAAATTCCTACGCCTGCCGGCATGGGATTGTGAGAAGGTCGAGGCAAGGGTTGCCTCCCTCCCTCCTCCCTTTCCACGAGATACGCAAAGAAAAAACGTAGACGCGAGCGAGGCCCGAGTCTTCCGTGGCATTCGCGCATTTGGTCTCGATTCAGAATCGTCGAGTCGGGGCCTTGTCCCGTTTTGTCGAGTCCTCGACAAGGTCCCGATGTCGGCGGCGTTCGTTACACGCCCAGGATATCGGGGCTACTAAATTATCGTTGAGTTTGCATTGCGAATCGAATGATACGTTTGGGCGGTGTCGATATTAGAAGCCAAATAAAATTCTTCCGAAATATAATTTGATTTCGCTATTATTTGTAATGGATTTGTTGTACTGCCTTACGCCAGGCAAGTATAAGTTGACGATGATTTGCTAGGAAACAGTTTAGTACGAAATGCTCACGATCAATACGTGCAATTAATATATTTATTTTACGAATGCAGAGAGAAAACTGTTTACACTTACGAGGATAAAATAGAACTATTGCTTTGAAAAACTGACGAATTCGCTTGCGCAAACGTCGTTAATGCGCTGTAGTCTTTCTCTCTCTCTCTCTCTCTCTCTTGCTTGGTTAAAAAAAACGCATCGGATCGATATCCGCCATTGCGGCTAGAGGTAAGTAAACTTTAACGATTGTACATTAACGGGGGAATTTTTAGCCGAGCGGGCAATAAAATGTAAAATGCCAGGGCAATGCAATTTTACTTCTCCTACCCTAACGCTCCTCTCATTTTTCCCTCGTTATCCCCATTGGCTTTCATCGAAATCGTCAATAATCGGAGGCTGCCAATACGTACCGATTCTTAATACACATACCGCTTAAAATGGAATTTAAATCCTTATCTCGAGTCATTAATGTTAATGGCCGGCGAGCTGTGGGCTATTCTGCGGGCCCGGCGTTGCGAAAAATGCCTGCGGCTGAATTTGCCCCGCAACGGAAAAGGATCCCAAAGGGCTTTTCACGTAGATTACGGGATGCTTTTGCCCAAATTTTTGCCACGGCTCACCCGTGGCCGCCTTTCATCCCGTCCACGGCACCCATTGACGATCCGCGCAGGACGCGTAATCGCATCGGTTTAACACGAGTCTTTGTGCCCCTCGCGCGCACCGAGGGTAGATCTCCGATTCTTCTCCCTTTATTCGCATTTCAAGGAGAAGCCACCTCGCATCCGACATTGTTGCCCGCGACGGGATTTTTATTTAGCTGATTTTCGCCCGAATATCAATGCCACGGCGTTTCCGGGCGCGCTCGCTAAGCTCGCCTCCTCCCTTATAGGAATAAAAGCAAATTCCTAATCTCCCAACGAAAAAGTATTGCGCATAATGGGGCCGGAGCGAGCTCACAATTGCCGCGGTGAGTCTCATCGCTGATTTTATTCATTCAATGGGACGTGTTTTGTTTTTTTTCTCCCCCCCTCTTCCCTTCTCTCCTACTCCTACTGTATCCATCTATCTCTCCATCTCCGTCTCCGTCTCTCTTTCGCTCCCTGCGCCCGATGCCGTCCAACAGATCCAAGGGTAATCGCCAAAGCGCGCGGCTATTTATTTTACAAGCGAGATATTGAAATGCCGATACCGGTGCCGAACCCCCGTGGAAATTACCCGACAACCCGTTAACCCGTCGAGCGGGGGCTTCTCTAGCTTCTGGGCGGGCTGTACCTCGGAGGCAGGCCGTCGAGGAGCCAGGCCTCATCCAGGGCGATTGAATTCTAATCTAATAAAAATAATC
Source organism: Kradibia gibbosae (assembly GCA_018907135.1). Lineage (NCBI taxonomy): Eukaryota > Metazoa > Arthropoda > Insecta > Hymenoptera > Agaonidae > Kradibia > Kradibia gibbosae. Next base: position 2,591,142 of record JACCHX010000001.1, on the reverse strand, counting down.
GTACACCGGCCGATCGCGCGGCGGCTCGACTCGGCGCGGCACAATTCGATACCGCTCGAGCGAGAATCTCCTTCGGCTCAAAGCCCTAAGCAATTGGATGGAAAACGCGCCATTGTTACGCCGGAGGGTAGGCTCTCGCCTAACGTTACGAGCAGAGCGACAAATGGGCGCCGCAAATTGATCGTTGGTCTATCGGGGGCTTACGGAGGGCCGTCGCTCCTGATATTTCCAAACGGTAGCCGGGGGCCACTTTGGAATCAAGGCCGAGAGCCCAACTCGTTCTGCTTTGCATTCGTCGAGAGGGACGCCCCCGTCGGGGTGGCGCACCCTCTGCACTTGGCTCGTTGGGAGCCTTCTTTTTTCCTCTCTCTCTCTCTCTCTCTCTATCGTAAAACAAGCGCAGGCGCCGAGGCGAAGGAGCGAGGGAGATTCGGCGAGGGACGCACAGGTGGTGGGGCTCGTCGAGCCTCGTAGCCGGTAGGAGACTGGCCAAGACGGAAAAAAAGGCCCCCGAAGGCTCCTTTGGCCGAGGACTCGCCGCGGACTTTGGCTTACCGTGGTTAGCCGCGACTCGATCGCGCCCCACGGATTTATACGTTGCAAGGTACGAGGGAGCCGATGGATACGGGCCGTAGGAATAAATCTCGATCGGCCGTTGGCGCGAGGAGCCTCTCCTCCGGAGCGGAAACTCGGAGAAGGCGAGGCTCGTCGGCCCTCGGTAGGGAAGGGGCGAGCGATACTCGTAAGTCGTGCGCGTCGCCGTGGTCCTCGTACCTCGACAAGCGACCTTGGACGCTGAGCTCGAAGAATTCGCGTGGCTCCGATCGGATCTAAGCCCTGGTGCGCGCGCACTCCCCGACTCAACAGCGGCCAACGAAAATCACCACCACCAGCGTGGCTCTGGGCCAACGCGGAGATGCCTGGCCGAGTAGCGTCGCGCGGGCTCCTCGTGCCCGAGGCCTACCCTCAACCGGTGCAGTTGCCACCTCCCATTGTGTCGAGCCTTGATATTTAATTCGGCTGGTCTTTGTCCGCCCGATTGTCCGCCTCGTCCTATGGCTCGCCGTTCGAACCGACGAGATTGGGCTTATCGAGCGAAATCGATGAGAGACATTTCTCCTTGAATGCGTTACCTATCCCCTTGGGTAATTTACAATGTACGAAATTCACATTGTCGCCATTCATTTTTATGCGCACTTATATACGTATATGTGTATGGATGCGCGTGCTCGCGTATTACTAATTTAATTCAGTCGGAGGCATAATAACCATAGGCGTTCGATTTTTCCCGCTGGCCTTCCATCCTCGTTCGTAACGTAAATATTCATTTGTCAACTCGTAAAATATAATTCATCGGCATTCGTAGGCTTACGAATCATCGAACGGATGTCTCAATCGAATAGAAATCTGTGCGTTCGTCTGTCGCTGCGCTCAAAACTCGAGCAGCTCTGTTGCGACATATTTTTAATTAACTAAGTGATTCTAAACAATTTGCAAGGGCTGCGCCTCTCCCAGACTCGGTCGCTCGTGAAAGTAAGCGATCGTGATTTTCCGGTGCCGATGGGTCGAGGGCACCAGGACCGAGGGGGTAAGAAATATTCATAATCGATGTTATACGATTCATAGGCGTGTGGAAAGGGATGCGAAGGAAGAAAAGGTAGCGATTAGTGGTGCGCCACCGAAGGCAAATCACGTTACGCGATAAATTATTATTTTTATTGTAGCTCGTGATTCGAGCAGAATCACATATTCGCCCTCTCTCTCTCTCTCTCGCGCGCTCCCTGCCCCTCTCGCTCTTGATCTTTATCGAAACATTGATTATTTTCTAATGCGTTACGGCCATTGTGCCAGAGGCAGTGATTTTCGGCATGTGCTACGGGTTGAATTGATATTCAAATCGAGTAACGCGAGACGGTTGCCATTATTATTCGACAGAAGAGTATTAATAAAAAAAAAAAAGAAGTTCAATCCAATGTATCGAGGCAGTGTATTAACCGTGCAATCGCTATACAAATTGCGCGTCGAATAATTTTTTTTTAATATATTTATAATGCAGTGCCGGCCATTGTGCCGGGCATGTTTCGCATTATTTATGAGAGAGAGAGATAAAAAAAAATTTTTTATAATTAATCGCTCGTCTACGGGGCGACACTCGGCTTATTTGGGCACGCCGGCAGTGCATTAATCTTTTGCCACCTCTTTATCGGAGCCAGCCCAACCGATCGAGGGATCGGCCGAGTGAAATCCTCGGGCTGTAAGGCCCGTCAAAAAGTATCGGCGCCTCTCGCAAATCGGCCCTAGCCGCCGATTTCCCGGCGCAAACAAGCGCAACAGCGGCGACCGGCATTTTATCGATCGAACGAAGTACGGGGGGGGGGCGGATAAAAATGGGATCGGGCCGCGATGGACGACCGGCTCGGCAACGAGGCCGGCTCGCGCTCGACGATCAAACTCCTCGAACGATCGCGGCGATCGAGAGAGAGAGAGCTGGACGCGGTCCGAGGCCCCTCCGAGGACGGATGCACTTGCGCGCGAATCCAAGCCAAACCGGGGGGGTTGGGGGGTTACGGCCCATCCAAGGCCGGCCCCCCAATACAATGGCAATTTGTCCGGGGCAGGACAGTCTTACCTCGGGGGGATAATCGCGAGAGCCGAGCGCGCGTAAACGGTCGACGGGATAAAGGCGCGGCCCTCTCTCTCTCTCTCTCTTCCGAAATAACGTGAAAAGGAAGAATCACGCGGGCCGACGGTGTGAAAGGTCCCAAAAGCTCACAATGGCAGAATCTTACCTACAATGGAGCCAATGGCTCATCGTGCGATATTTGGATCAAAGTGTTCATTCGCAGTCGGGGTGCCTCCGCCGCGCGCAGCATCCCTTTACGGTGCGCTCGAGCTAGGCGCTTGCTCCTTCTTCTTCTTCTTCTTCTTCTTTTTTTCTTCTTTTTTCCTTTTTTTTTTTTTTTTTTTTTTTTTTCCCATAGGTCAGACGCCCGGCTCTCGAATGGCAACACGGGAACCAGAAGTCTCCCGGCCGAAGGTAACTCGAACCACGGGCCGGCGACAGCGTCTTTTCCACCTCGCACACCCCGGGAAAGCGGCGGCCCCGCGCCCTCGCTAGCCCCGCTCCTCCACCCCTCCCCGACCGCCGCCGCCGCCCCCCCCTCTCCTGCCCACACCCCTACGCCGCATTATGCTCTCCACCTTTAACTTCTTTCAGGATCTTCTTGTTTGTCATTCTTCGTGCCCATTGTCCCTTTATCCTCGGTCCTTTATTCGCTCTCTCCGCTTTTACTCCTCATTCATCTTTCCTATCACTTGTGTTTCCTTTTACTGACCGTCGCGTAATCCCCTACCTCCGCTGTGTGCGTGCGTGCGTCCCCGACCGCCTCGCCCGGCCCCCGTCCCCCGACACCCGCATCTCCCTCGCCGGCCCGGATCGCTCCGCGTCAATAAGACCGGCGCGATAAGGCCGGCTGCCGAGGCTCTCGTCCTTGACCCTGCGCTGGTGCCCCGCCCGCCCCGCGATTAGAATATCGCGCCAAGGGCGGTGCCGCGGAGCGCGGAAGCGAGGAGCGGAGCGGCGGGGCGGGGGGCGACCCTCCCCCCCGGCCGAGAGGGCCCCCGTCCCAGCCTCGTCTCCTCTTGCAGCTAGGAGGAGCCAAGTCGTAGTAGGAGGTAAAAAAGGTTTCTTCCGCTCTATCTTTTTCCGAGGCTCCCGGGCACAATGAGGGCCAGCCCGTTGAAAGACGTCGTTCGGCGAACGCGCCACCGGCACAATGTCTCACCAGCGGGCTTTTTCTTTTGGAAAAATGCTCCTTTGTCGTTGACAATCGTATGACCTCCTTATTCTCCCGCTCTCTCTCTCTCAATCTCTCTCTCTCCCTCAATCTCAATCTCGAGTGCAGCCGAGCCTCGCTCGCCGCGTTATTCAGCAGATTTCGCGCCAACCGACGACTCCTCGTGCGCGCTGACCTCTTCTCCTTCTCCTTCTTCTTCTTCTTCTGCTGCTGCTGCTGCTGCCTCCCCGAGGTCTTCCGGACCCTGCCCCGCGCCCATTAGCCGCTTGAAGTGCTCTGACTCTCGGCAATAATTCGAAAACCCGAGACTTCGGCTTGCGCTCCTCGGACTCGGTACGACACGGCGAGCAGGCCGCGCGAGGGGAGGATCACCCATCGAAAGGGGAGGCATTACAATTTCGAGGAAAGGATGCGCGCACCGGTCGAGCAGAGGTCCGGGCGTCGCGCGTCGACCGGCAGAATCTACGGGATCGATGATTCTCTCGCTCGTGCGCGCGGAGCTCGAGAGCCTCCGCGGGCCCGAAATAATCTCTCGGAGCTCGTCTCGATTTGTAAGCCGACGGGGGAAGGGCTCGCTAAGCCTCCCCTCGGCGCTAAATCTCTCGTGGGTAAATAGCTTATTTATTTGCGTACAAATTACAACTGCTAGGACAATTAAAATCAAGTGCCCGTCGCGTCCCCTGGCATTTCAATAACCTTGGAATGCGATTTTTAATTATCGCATGAATTATGAGGGCTAAGGGGATGATTTCCCTCGTCATTGTGCTTACTAATTGCCCCCACTTTACTCTATCGGTAATTATTCTCCGAACTCCGTTCGTCTCATCTCTCTCTCTCTCTCTCTCTCTCTCTCTCTCTCTCTCTCTCTCTCTCAAAATTCATCTATCTTTTTTAACATGGACCGGTCCCTTCGCTCGCTCGCCCACGTTCCCACTTTACTCCAGAGGGCCACGAATAGCCGAGCCGAGAATCAATGGCAACATTGTTATCATTATAAATAGCCCTCGATATTAAGAACGCGTGCATTAGATTGGAGGAATTTGCTCGGTCGATGTCCATTGTCGATCAGGTGCCAACGAATCTTGTCATCCCTCGCCCGATCGCCGGTACCGTATTTATCATTAACGAGTATTAAATAAGTGCCGCGTACCGCCGAGGGATCGAAGACGTTTGTAGGAGCGATGACGAGGTGGAAGAGGGCCCGTGGAATAATAATAATAATAATAATAATAATAATAATAATAAGCGAGCGAGCGATGAAAAACCTCGTAACTAATGGGCCGAGAGTGCCAATGAAAAAAATAAAAAATTGAAAAATGAAATTTCACGATGAATGAGCGGATATTCCTCGTGGGGAAGGAGGGGAACGAACGCTCGGACGGGGCCGCAATGTCTCCTCGTAGCCCCTGACGGATAGAGCCAAGGACAGAGGCACTCCGGTCCGGCCCGGTTCGACAAGCGCATCGTAAACAAATGTCAAATCAGCGACGAGGGAACGATTTATAAGCCGTTCGGCCGCCGCGCGACAAGTGCGGCTACGGGGGCAGTCGCTCGGGGAACGGGACGCTCTCTCCTCGGCTCCCGTCACGAGGTGCGAGGTGGGAAGAGGAAAGGGCAAAAAAAATTCTCCTCTCCTCCTCCCCCCGCCCCCCGCCCACCGCGCAACAACGCGTGAAAATCAATCGAGAACCACTCGAGCGCCCGGCCGAGCTCAATTGTCCAAGTCGGAGATGTTGGCGGGGCCGCGAAAAGCCGCGCTCCCGACGACGCGGGCCGACCGTCGCGTCCTCGCTGGGCATGCCATGCGATTGGGGTGGGGTGGGGTTGGGGCCCCCCCCCCAATAATTCGATTCCTCCTCCCAACAAATAAAACGAAACGCAAGAAGGACGCCGAGTCGGGGACGCACCTTGAGCACTCAGCTCGAGCGCGTCGAGGCAAGGAGAGTCGTGTCTCTCCTCGACCCCATCGGCTGCTCACCCCTGTTCAATTTTAAACGTCGCTCCGTATTGAGTTTCGGGCGATATCTAATCGCCTCTCGCGCACATGCCCGACAATGGGACGTCGCCCGACAATGGGCGCAAACGCCTTGTCTTTCTTCATTACCTCGTGTCGGCGACACCCGGGGACACCGCCGTGGCCCCGAGCCCGGCTCCGGGTTGCTTTGCACGCTGCGCGCGAATGGGGTAGGAGTCCGGATGCCCGGATACCCGCGGATGCCCCGGGTGCGCTGGCGGGTAGGGGGGGGAGAGAAAATCGAAACCGCACTCTAGGAGCGAGGCTCGCGCGGAAAATATTCACACGGGATCGGCCGCGTCGCTCGGGTACCGTCGATCCGCGGCCATTATTGCATCGGGGATAAAGAGCCACGGTAGCCCCCGGATCTATTATGACGATCGAAAAAATTATATACGAGCATGAGAATTGACCTGAGAACGAGAGCCCGCGCGTGACTTTACTCTACCCGGGGACTTCGCCTGGACCTCTGGTCCTCGCTACGAATATTATTGTATATTATCTTAGGTACCGATGCCTATCTGCCTCTGCTCGCCGAATCGTCCTTGTACCATAATCATAATGCGACTCCTTCGAGTTTTTTCTCTTTTTTTTTTTTTTTTTTTTTCATCTTTTTTTCTCTTTCCCCTCTCTTCCTTTTTGAAAAAATACAGCGTCCGATCGAAGGAGAGATAATGACGCAAGATTGAAGGTAAGGTAAGGAGAGCCCGTCGAATTTTCCTTCTAGCTTTCTTGGGTGTAAAATATATTTCTATAAATACAGTGGCACTGGGTTCTGTTTTTCTTTGTAATTATATTATTCTGACGCGTCGATCGGATGAATTCAAAGCGGCGACGGAGTTTCCCGGGCAATAGAATCGGTCGCGTCGAGTCCCGTTGGTGGCGCGATCTCTTGGGCATTGCGCGGAAAAACGCAACGGGAGGAAAATGAAAACGAAAGAATTTCTTCCCCTCGTAAATGCACCAAAAAAAAAAAAAAAAAAAAAAAAAAAAAAAAAAAAAAAAAAAAAAAAAAAAAAAAAAAAAAAAAAAAAAAAAAAAAAAAAAAAAAAAAAAAAAAAAAAAAAAAAAAAAAAAAAAAAAAAAAAAAAAAAAAAAAAAAAAGGAATATGAAATACAGACCCAACGAACTCTCTCTCCCCAGCCGCCCGTCCAATTTTGACACACAGCCACCGTCGTCCACGCACCCTCCGCCGTCGAGCTCTCCCCAATTAATCACACCCCAGCAGCCTTCGCCCCCCGGTTAGAGCCCCCATGAGCCACACCGATTTACACCGTACTTTTCCCCCCCCCTCCCCCCTTTTCTCTTTGCTTCCCCCCTTCTGGTGGCGAGTCTCAGTCGCGAGGCCCCTTCTCCACACCCCCCCTCAAGGTCTAATTACCGAGCTGCGCGGGACGCTCGAGATTGCTTTCCTCCGGGTCCGTTGGGCCTCGGACCCTCGAGAGCGCAGGCAGGGCCCGAGAATGGCCAGGAGCCGTCGCCCGGTCGACGGTTTGTCGGGGCACTCGTGTGAACCGAGTTAACAGCCTGTCTCGCTCGCGTTCAATCAGCGCCGACGATGGTCCCCGGTCCCCTCCTTGTCCCCGCGTCGGATCGAAGATATCGACAGCGAGCCCCTCTAGTGCCCGACGTCTTAATCGACGTCGACTTGGGGGGGGGCCGCTGTCTTCCAGAATCAACACCAATCGGCAGATACCGCGATAAGAGGCTCGAGTCCGCCGAGATCGCTCGCCTTCCCATCTTAATGCAATCACCCGGGGATAAAAGTATAATCGGCGATGCGACAAGCGAGTTGCGGGCAAACACTCGTTGTGGCTCAGCGGGGACGGGGAGAGAGAGAGAGAGAGAGAGATAAGAGAGCGGGAGGGAGGAGCGAAGGAAAAAATTGAGGGAAATTAAAGGAAGCCCGATAATTATTATCCATTACCTTTGCTTCCGGAGCCGTGGCCGTGTTTATTTATCGACTCCGCTTTGCAGAAAGAATAAATTAAACTGTTATTTACCACGAGGCTCATTTATACGTACAAAAATATATATATATATACGCTCGCGCGTGCGTCCATAATGCGAACATTATGTTAGATGTCTATCTGCGCGCGTGCGCGTGCGTATCTTTAAATCCAACGAAGCTCGCCGATTCGTATCAATGAAAATGCAAATTGTTTGCCCATCCACTCGAGGATCAAATTAATTTGAAAGTTTCGACTCTCCCGGTTAGCCGGGCAAGGGAGAGTGAGAGAAATTAAAAAATTCGCCTCCAAAACGATCCCATTAAAGGGCTAAATTAATCCCCGGTAATCGAGGGCCGCTTATCGAACCGCCGAGAGGGGAGCGGCCCACTAGAATAAACCACCGATCCAACGGCGGCTCCCGCTCCCGCCCCGAGTCTTCTCGCGCAATCTCACGAGCCATTGAGCGGGCGCGGCTCAATGTGCCTACGGTCCTTCGAGGTCGCCGTCGTCGCCCGGGCTAGGAGCAGCCCCCGCCGACGAGGATCGCCCGTCGACGATCGGGTCGCGCGTCGGCGAAGCCTTCCGTCGGCTCTCGTCGCCCGTCCGAATTGGTCTCTCTTTGAGCTCGCCCACCCCCCCCCGATTATCGCCATCCGCCGATTGCGGCAATCCGTGGTCCCGGAGTTTTCTTTTTTTGCCATTAGGGCAAAGTTACCGGGAAACGTTGGATGTACCGAGCGGGACAAATACTCGTTGCATCGCAGGAGCCTCTGCTTTGCTGGGCCAATATCGATTCCAATGAATACACAGGAGTTACTTATTGTCGGGGCTTTGGCAAAGACCGACTGACCGATCGCTCCCTCGTTCCAAATAAACAAACGCATAATATCAATGATAATTTCTACGGCCGAGGATCGTGGATGCGCATCGAGGAAACATAAAGCCACGCTCTCCTCGCAATTCATGTAAATATATACACGTGGACATTACTAATGTACATATGTATACATGTGTATATATATATATACATACACACATACACATATATATACACACGCATAGATACATTTGCTTGACAATCGATGGGAGCAATAAATGCATTATCGTTGAAAATAATATTGCCCTTGGGTAATAACGCAGGACGGCATCGGATCGGCGATTATTGAGATAGAGACCGGGAGCTTTTATCGTTTATCGAATAATGCCGGCGGTGTAATTGACAGGAATCGGCAGTGCCGCATTCAGTCCGAACTAAGAGAGCAAGACAGGAAGTTTGATGTCTGATTCTTTTGTAAACGGCTCCTCCGGATGGTTACCGTACACGGCATCCGGATGATTACGGCACGGCATTCTATTAAGTATTATGAAGTCGTTATTCAGTAAGTGGATACCCAGTGTGTTAGCTACCGACAAAATTAAGGACCGTTGACTGATTTTAAATCCGGCGGCGCTCCCCCGAAGGGTACAAACAATTTTTACGGATACGTTTATTATTTGTAATTGTTATTATTGTTGCTCGAGCTACCTGCCGAGCCGAGCCGCCTATCGCGATTGTGTACCGCGTTCGAGTTACCATTTGCAAGAGAGTTCTTCGCGCTTAAGCGCCGTTCCAAGTGTGACAAACAAACGATTGAGAAAAAAAATAAAAAAAACAAAAAAAAAAAAAAAACAAACAAAAACGGAAGGACAATCGTCTGGGCGCATTCCCGAGCAAATTCGCAAATTCCCTCGGTCTCGATCTTTCAATCGGCAATCGTTGATAAATCTTTCACCCCCTTTGAAGAAAAGACGAGGACGACGCCCGGGGATCGAGGCGATCGAGGCCTCGATAAGCAATCTTGCCCTCTGGTCGGGCTCCCCCCGGCTCGATTAGCTCCCGGAGGCCGGCGCAGGTTGGCAATGAGGAAGAAGAAGAAAAAAAAGAACAGCGATTAAAGGCGCCCGGACAAAGCGCCCGAAGCCAGCGACCGGAAGTAAAGATAATTAGCCCGGGATCGGTGCTCGCACGCGCGCGAGCCAGGAGATCGATTGGAAATAAAGGAAAAAGAAAAGAAGAAAAAAAAAACGACGGCGGCGAGCCACGGGAATCACCGTGGCCAAAGTCGAAAATATCGACAAAGCTCCGGGAGTATTCCGGCCTCCCTCCGCAGCCCCCCCCCGCCTCCGCAGCCCCACCGAGGAGATCCAGTTACGGCATTGGCCGCCATTTAACGTCCCCATAGAGCTCGTAAGCGCTCCCATTGTGCGACGTGTGTGTTACAAATTTCCCGGGGCTTTGGTGCTCGCTCGCTCGAGCGTAAGCACTCCTTTAATTAGCATTGTATCGGATTCCTCGCGGTAGAGACGCCGACGGAGCGAGCGGAAGGTGGCCGTGCTGCCGCTGCCGCTGGTGGTTGGGTGTCGGCGGCGACGGCGGCCGCGGGGAGGGGCGGGCCAGGCCAGGCTGCCGAGAGCTACGGGAGAATAATGAAGGAAACCCTCGGATCGCGCGGGGCCTCTCTCGATTCGATCTAGGAGGAATCGCGGGACTCTCTCTCTCTCTCTCTCTCTCTCTCTCTCTCTCTCTCTCTCTCCTGCTGAAAGGCAGCGCTCGTGCGGGACAGGAGCGCCGAGGAATCGGAAGCGCGCTCGATCCCACTTGGCCGGGCCCGATTGTAACCAATGGGCTTTGGATGGAATGAAAGGGAGGACGGGAGGGTGGTGTACCTCTACCCGATCGCTTGCCTGGGCGCCTTTTCGGCCCCCGTGATTGAAGTGCAAAGAAGCGAGAAGGTCGAACAAGGTAAACATAACTCGAAATGCGTAATCAAATGCGGATTTCTATTATTGATACGGGATCAGCCGGGATGTGTATATTATTACGCCGAGACGTCGAGACTTACCTGATCGGAAGCTGTTCTTTTTTTTTTTCTTTCTTTCTTATTCTTCCTTTGCTCCCCGCGCAATTGTTGTCGCGCTCCGGCATTGTCGGGCCGTTTTGTGTCTCGCCGACGGGGCCCAGGGAGCGAGAGACGAGAAAATTGCGCCGCGGCTCCCGGAGCCCGATTGCTATCGCCGCCTTAGCTCGAGGCTCGGCTACTTTGCATTATTATCGATCTGGCTGGAAAAATAGCTTATACTGCCCCTGATTATCGCGGCAGGTATAAAAAAAAAAAAAGGCCACGGGCGCTTGAGTTTTCGATCCGTATGCCATTGCGCGAATCATCGATGCCCCCGATGATGATTGGTTTCTATTCGATTCGATTATCGGGCCTTTTTTTTATCGTTGGCCTTGGACTTTAGCGCGCTGCTCATTGTTGACCGATGCCGGAGCCTCCCAGCTGACCTTGACGATTGATCGTCGATCACCAGTTATATCGTCGATTTTCCGAACGCATAATTAGCCTAAGAATGTGAATTCTTATGTGGCCACACCGACAGTATCTTGGTAGAAACATATTTTAACCAATGATTCTCTTTTTCACAGTTTAACCATTTCTGGTATTCGTGACCCTTACCTCGGACATCCTTCGGTAAACTTACAAAACTTTATTGATTTAATAACTGTAATATAGTAAAAAAAAAAAAAAATAAAAAAAAACAAAAAAAAAAATTTTTTTTTTGTGGTCAAAAAAAAAAAGAAAAAGAAAAAAAAAACCCCCCCCCCCCACCCCACCCCCCACCACCCCAGCCCCCCCCCCCCCAAAAAAAAAAAAAAAAAAGGGGGGGGGTGGGGGTGGGGGGGGGTGGTGGGGGGGGGGGGGTGGTGGGGGGGGGTGGGTTTTGGGTGGTTGTGTTTTTACTGTAATTATTAGTTGCGTTTAAAGAATACAAAGTATTTCGTTCAAATGAATCAGTGCTTTTTTTTTTGATGCCGCACTTAATAAAAAATTCTACGTAGATAATTTGTAAATCATATTTGAATTTAAATTTACTTATCCAATCTATAATTAATATACTTTTATGTATATGTATGTATGTATGTATGTATGTACATATGTATGTACTTATGTATATTGGGTATCGGATCAAATAAATCTTCGGCTTAAATGTATGTATGTATGTATGTATGTACATATGTATGTACTTATGTATATTGGGTATCGGATCAAATAAATCTTCGGCTTAAAGTATTACACATAAAGTACAGATTGTACATAATTTTTCCTCGATCAAATTTTCCTTCCTCAAATTCCTTTGAAAGAGAGAGAGAGAGAGATAGAGTGAGAGCGAATGAAAGAAAGAAAGAAATAAATAAAGAAAGAAAGAGAAAAAAATAACGGGAAAGGGGGGGGGGGGGGGGTGGGGGGGGACCAAAGGGGGGGGGGTGAAAGAGAGAGAGAGAGAGATAGAGTGAGAGCGAATGAAAGAAAGAAAGAAATAAATAAAGAAAGAAAGAGAAAAGAAATGAATATCAATGTGTTTTTCAAATTTTTTCGGTAGAACACACTTTAATGCCTTGTTTCTTACAATAATGAAGCACAAAATCTCATAAAAAATGTCTATTAATCTATGTCACCGCGCATCAAAGTGCATTTACGCAAAAACACAAAGGAAACGAGAGAGAGAGAGAGGGAGGGAGGGAGGGAGAGATAGAAGAGAGAGAGAGAGAGAGCGAGAGAGAGAGAGAGACGCAGAAGTGAAGAAGAAAAAAAACAATATTTTCCATACCTCCGGTCGAAATAATCAGTGACAAAGGACGAAGAGAATATAAGAAATGTTGTGTTAAAAGAATTATATACTGGGGTGGCTGTCAATACAAGTGCGCGCGTGTGTGCGCCCAAATACGTGAGCGAGCTAAGAAAATAAATCATGAAAGAGAGACGGAGGAATATAACGAGCGCCCATACGTCGAATACACAGAGCGAGTCACATTAAGCGTTTTATACCGGTATTGTTGCAATTTTATTACAATCAAGAGCCGGTTTTTTTTATTCTTCTTCTCCGTCTGCCCCTCCACCCCCGCCGCCGCCGCCGCCGTCATCTTCCTCCTCCTCGAGGCATCGGCGGCGGCGGTGGAGCAGCGCCTTTTTCCCTTAGCCCGACAAGTCGAGTGAAATAAAAGGGCTTTATTGTTCTAGGCCCCTTACACCTATTCCTCGCTCTCATTCCTCAAGACGCTGCAACGCACACGGCGGGCTGTGTTTTCTTAGGCCTGCCGATGGTCGCCCTTAGCTGGAGGAGGCCGATCCGCCGCCAACCGGTACGGACACAAGCTCGGCGGGTACCGCGAAATCGCCTAGGCGCGCGTCGGCCCTAGGGGACGACGTTTTCACCGGGAATCCACAACCGAGCGGTCCGCGGCTCTCGCGCGCAGCCTCCGTTTCCCCGTTGAAAACTCTGTCGGCGAGAGCAATGCCGTTTTTCACCGGGAGTCAAATCCGAGCGGTCCCGCGGCTCCCTCGCGGCGCCGGTCCCGCGGCTCCAAAGCGTAGTGACGAAAGACGACTATTGAGGAGCACATCTCAAGCGTCGCAGCCAGAGTTCGTCGAGGCGCCGGTCACCGAATCTTCTGTTAACGCATCCGGGCACGTTCCCTTTCCTGTTCCATCCTGTGTCCACAACCGGTACGCTACCGCTGATCCCTTTGTTCGTCGATCCTTTTGGCTTGCTGTCTCGGGTCTACGTCCTGCTCTGTGTGCGGCGGGCAAACCGGGGAGCACGACCGGGTGAGCCGGCTCGCGGGTGCCGTTGACAGATGCGCATCACACACGGAAGAACTGACGGGGGCGTTCGCGCACCGTCCACGGGATGATCGGGGGAGAGAGAGAGAAAGCGAAGGGGGGGGGGGGGGGGTAGGGCTACAACAGCACTTCGGACAGAGAGAATCCACGGCAGTCAGTTTATAGAAAGGCAATATCTCAAGAGACGTCGTCAGGGAGAGCACAGAATGGATAGACAGAGAACATACATGCCTGTGAACTAGCCAACCCGACACGCGTCCGCCGCCTGTTCTAGCTAAGGATCTGTACCCAACGCGGGAATACAGGACAGTCACTCGGCGCCTTCCGCCGTGCGGCCGAGACGGCTAGAGACAGCAAACCCTCTTGACTATTTACGGGTTACTTCTAGACCTCGTGTCACGCGCGGATGGTTCTTCAACGCTCGCACTCAGAAACCGCTCACAAGCCTTTCCCCCAGCAGTAGGATGACGACGGCCGCGTGTGCCCAGGAGGGGACGGCCGCCCAAGGCCCGGTCTGCAGCTTTTCCGTTTGTCGCAAAGTTTGAGACCGACCTGATTGGAAGCTCGGGACAGGAGGGCGGAGGCGAAGGAGAGGAAATCGGGGGCCGGCCGGGATTCCTTGAAATCAAAGGTGAATAACAATAATTTATAGGAAATCTGAAGATAAGGAAATCTATATTTAAATGTAGACAAGGGGAAGGCACGGATCCGAATGAACTCGGGATTGTATCTGTCAGGAGGCGCGCGACGCTCCCCTCCTCCCCTCCTCCGCCTCCCCAACCCTATAATCGCCTCTCATCGAGGCCCGTGTTTTTCCCTATCTCTACCCTATTGTGCTCGAGATTAGCCCGGGCCCCGGGCGGCAACTTTCGGCATTGGCCCATCGATCGGCCGCCGGCGACTCGAGCTCATCCGCGGGGCATTGTCCGGCGGCTTTTCATTCCGGGTAAGCTGCTCCTCTTTATAAGGGCCGGACCTCGTTGGATCGGCCGATATTGGAACGGAATTCGGAGTAGCCCGTCGACAAAGGGAAAGTTATTGCCCGCTTGGCCGTAATGAGAAACTCGTTATTCGTTAAAGCGACTCGGGCGCAAGGGATAAGGTCCTTTATTCCTTGTCTCTCGCCCACCCTCTCCGTCCTGCACTCGTAATTAAGCTCGCCTCGAGAGCCGACCCACCCTCGAAGGACGTTTGGGCGCGTAAAAAAAGAAGCGCGCAGCCCCCGGTACGAGAAAGAAGGGGCCGGTAATAAAATGTGTGGTGGGAGAGTGTGTGTGGGGAAAATCTTGAATGGGACCCTCATCCCGCCGCAGAATTGGACGACCGCAGCGAAACAAACCAACGCAAAGTGCGCAGCTCGAGGAGGCCAGACGCGATCACTGGACCGGATGATATAGGAATGGGGGGGGGGGAAAGGAGGTTGGCAAAATACACATCCGGGACAGATGGGGGAGATCAAGAAAAAAATAGAAGCGAAGTGGATTACTAAATAGAGCTAAGAAGAGTTGAAAACAAATAGGTAAGTACTTAGGCATGGACGAGGACGGATGATATTCTAGAGCCCCGCGGAAAATAGTGGAGAGCGGTGACAGAAAAGCCTGGGAGTCGGGGCAAACGCGACGGAAATGAGACTTCAACAGTAGACGCGGCACTTTTGTCAGACTGGCGGGGTCGCACTTATGAAAAGTAGCGAGCCTCGCATCGAATTGCGAGCATTTTCAAATGAATTTTCATCGGGCCCGACGGTGGAGAGCTTTCTCGGCGCGCGACCCCGCCCCCCCTTAACTTTGCCAATCCAATGATGATTTCCATCGCACGCGTCGCCCGAGATTTTGGAATGTTTACCACGGCAAAAAGGACTGAGAATCCATCGGAGAACTGCGTTAATAATTTTGATCCTCGGTCGCTCGACTGCTTGGGCTCGATCCAAAAATTTATTCCATCGCCTCGAAAGGCTCTCCAACACTTGCACTTGCCGTTCGCATTGACGCCCGAGCGAATGTCGCCAGTCGAGGAAATCCCGCGGTGGCTCGCTCGGCCTCCTGCCCGCGGTTCCCGGCAAATGGATTATGAATCGTCGGATCGAATGCACGTCGTCCGCTCTAAAGATTCATCGGCTCTCGAGCTCCCTCGCATTGTCCCACGAATAAGCCAGCGGAGCTTCACAGCCGATTCCTCTCTGCGCTCGCCAATTGGCAAAAGAGGCACACGATTTTTGGATTTCGACCTTTGAGATTACGCGAGCAGTTGATGGATCGCGGCTCGATCTCTAATTAAGCTTAAGTACACAAGGCCAAAAATGCGCCTTGGCTTTTAGATAATGTTATTTGACTCGTTAATAATATAGAATTGAAGGAGACTCGCCAGGCCTTTCGGATTAACTACGCAGCCGAAGAATAGCCACGGACAAAACCATCGTCTCATTATCATAAGAAAGCGGAATGTTGTTAATGATAATATATTATGCGTTCTAACATCCAATGTTAATAATGCAGCAAGACGTTAAAAATGACAAAAAGTGATTCTTGGTACCCCCCGAGCTCCTTTGAATCATTGTGTATAAATTACATCTTGTGTATAAATTTTCTGCTGCGTCCCATGCGTTGGTTTGAATTTTATTGTATTTGCGGGTTTTTTGAAACAAAAAAAAAAAAAAAAAAAAAAAAAAAAAAAAAAAAAATTACAAAAAAAAAGAAAGAAAGAAAGAAAAAAAAAACAACAACGACAACCCAACGACTCGACTTTTCAATTATACAACGTGTAAAACATTACAATTGTAGCTGTGGGTATTGAGCAGCATATTTGCGAACTAAGTTTATCCTAATGGGGCAATATTTTACAAGCTTTCTTCTTTCGATTATTTTTAATTAAAATTTTTACAACACCATAATTCGCACGAGCCTTTTACAGAAAGTAAAATGCCTTTTATCGTTGTTAATTTACACTTTCGATGCCTCTATATTTCAAATAAGTAACGTTTGACTGCATTAGTTTAAGAGGTAAGGATTATCGAATAAATCATTACGCAACTATAAGAGTTATAATTATTTATTCGATTACTTTTGATAAAAAATAGAAAATACGTACAGACTGCTGATATCGCAACAAAAATAATAATAACAATAATAACAATGTAATCCGCTGTTTAAGAAGCGTAAGAAATATCGATCGAAGTACAATTATAACGCAAACCTTTCCATCGTATTTACAAACTTTACTGTTCATTCGCCAGTATTTATCGAATTAGAAACGTAAAAGGAACGAGGCTACAATTATTTTACGATTCATTATAACTCACGTACCGATTCTCCGTACCGTCGATAAAGGCTTAAATTACCACCTGCCATGATAAAAAAAAAAAATCAACGCATATCACACTTTAAAATGTAATAAGTTAAGGTAAATAATAACAAATGCATTCAAGGGCTTACGCTCGTGGTATTCTCACGTATCGAAATTCGATCGAGATTTGAGCCTGAAATACAGTCGTGGTACGCGTATACTCGCCTGCTCCTCGCAGCTAAGATCAATGAAAAATTAAGCGCTACTGTGCCAAGCCAATGGCCGAGTGGATATTACCCAATTGTGCAAACGTCGCACTCAACGATGGATCAATAATTACCGAGGCCGTGCAATTAACGAAAAGCCAGGCCATTATTCGTTAAGTACGGAATATCAGCGTAACAACGACAACGACAAACGGCAATTGCGGAGCCGGAATGGTCTGGGGGGGGGGGCCTTTATTATTCAAAAGGCAAGCGAGTGTGAATCCCACGACAAGTCTGCGCGCAATCGTCGTTACGGCTCCTTGACAAAGCATTGGGAATTTTTCAACAACAACATTATAAAGTTAAAAACACACGAGGCAGAGGCCGAGCGGCAGCGGCGGCGAGGAGAAGGTCGAAACTATAAAATTACAGTTCCACTTCTCATTATGTAAACCCTCGGCTAAATTTTCAACAACAGGCGCACATTACGCGTTGTATCTATTTTGCCTCCGGTTGTCCCTCGTTGAAAGGCAAAAAAGGGGTTCCGACGCGCTTTTTTTCTTATTCCTTCCTCTTTTTTTTTTTTTTTTTTTTTTTTTCCCTCAAATACCGGCAAAATTTTACCGATTGTAAAAGCAGCGTCGTATAATAATATAACGCACGGCAACATAACGGTCACTTTCTAAGATTCGAAAGTACCTCGGCGGGCGACAGGGCGAATCCGGGGTGGAAACTGGGCGCGCGCGGGGGGGGGGCCCTCGAGGGCGAGCAGCTCCTAATCCGTGAGCGCCCACTTCCAAGCGCGAATCGATACGCGTGGAACCGCCTCGAAGGATCCTTACCCCTTTTGCCGAAGTCGGTATTTTTGGGAAAACATAACTCTTCTGCCGCGAACCCCACGGACTCGACGCAGGCTCTCGGGCATTATTGTGGAATTCAAAAAAAAAAAAAAAAACGTATCGCTTTCAAACGGGCGGCAGCCGTCCGTCCTGGCTCCTCGCTCCCCGGCCTGAAATCTTAGCCAAGCGCGTCAATATTATCAAACTCGAGGCTTTCGCACGTAAATTATGAATTGTCCTCGTCCTCCGCGGGAAATGAAATATATATATATATATATACGCGCGCGCGCACACAAGCGCCCGTCGATAAACGGCTGCCGGCACTCGCTCGAGCGGGATCGAAACTTTAACGAGCGAGCCTCGCGTCGCCGTTGGGTCGATCCTTGGCTCGGGTGCGAGAAACGCTTTTGAGAGCTTTCGAACGGACCGGTGGGATTGAGGGAGGCCGCTTTGAGGAGGGAAGAGATAAAATAATAAATAAATAAATAAATAAATAAATAAATAATATAAACAATCGACGAATGCCGAGCCGAAATATTAATTGACCCCAACGATGAACCCCAATGATGATAGCCGTGCGAGCGGCCATTGGTGGCACGTATGCTGAGCAATGATTAAGCGTTGAGGACGGCTGGCAAAATTTAAATACCTGTTTTGCACTGGCTCGCGAGCAGGGATGGAGCTGGGGGGTTGGGGGGGGGGGTTTGGAAGAGCGGGAGAAGGAGTCCTATTTTTCTATGTCCACGTTGCGGAGCAATTCGCGAGCCACGTCCAAAAATTCTCCCCCCCGTAAGCTTTATCGTCCATCCCTTTCAAGTCCTGCGATTCTAATGCAAATCGGGGTCAGCCGCGTATGCAGGGAATCGAAAAAACATTAATCTCATGTGGCAGTCCCGAGTGGCTCTTGTCCCTTTTCATTATGAGCTCGGCTTTCTTTTATTTTGCCATCTTCTTTTTTCCTCTCAATTATCATGCTACGCTTTTTCGTCTCGGGCTTCTTTTTTTCTTTTTTTCTTTTTTTTTTTTTTTTTTTGTTTCCTCCTCCTCCTCCTCTTCTTCCTCTCCTTCTTCTTCTTCTTCAACGCGTCCTTCTTCTTTCTCTCTTTTCCATAGACGACGGCATGCGTAAGAAGATGAACGCGCGAGCGTTTCTCACACGGATGTTCGTTATACTTTCGGCCGGTGGCTTGGTGGCTTTTGAAAGTCGCCCCTCCCCGGCCCCTTCGCCCTCCCCTATCCGCGATTGGAATTGTCTAATGATAGATTGCGATGCAAATAAAATAAGAGCCGACGCGATTGTTGTCGGCGTCACACGCCTGTCCCATTCCGTCACTATTCTTACTTCTATCTCGAGTATTTCGTAGGATTGCCCTCATTAATCTCCCTCGTGGGCCGACCTTAGCTTTGGCCAACGTCCGAAGGTTACCCGGTTCGGAAATTCCGTTGACCAACTTAAGAATGGCCAACTTATCGATTATTATTATTATAAAAATATAAAGGACGCGACGAGCGAGGCGAATTATTACCGCACGGCGAGCCGATCTGCTCTGCCTCGTGAGGCGAAGAATTTTTTGAGCGCGCGATTAATTTTCAAACTCTCGCTCGAATCTTACTTATTCAATGTTCTGCTTGTGGCTTTGCAACATGCCTATTTTTACGAGTTAGGACTGCGATTCGCGTACCGCGTTGTCCTTTTCCAATGACCCTTGAGCTTACTCTTGCGAAATAAAGCTAATTCCGATCAAAAAAAAAAAAAAAAGCAGAAAAAGAAGAAGAAGAAGAAGAGTCGCTTAACAAAAGGAAGAATAAAAGTCAAGCTCGCCAAGTACAGACATTAAGCGCAAATCCGTCGAGTGTTACACCTTAGGCATGAAGGAAAGGGGGGGGGAGGGAAAGAAGCAGAATAACGAACGGGTATAATGAAAATATTTGCGCACGTATTGAAAAGTATTTTCCTACGGCGCATATTTAGCACACTCGATTGTTGCGCAATTTTATTAGTTTTATTTATGCGTTTCGACTCATTCGCGTAAACGGATAATAGTGCTCCACTCTGTTAATGTCTTTTTTCGGACGTGGACATAATAAATAAAATTTGATTATATCATGAATCATATTGACTTTCATGGTAATGGCGTTTCGTTAGTAGAGAATCCATCAATAATTTTATTATCAATGCAAATAAAATTTTGTTGCAAAGGAGAGAGGAGAGAGAGAGGAGAGAGAGAGAGAGAGAGAGAGCGAGAGAAGGAATAGAGGTGGTAGAAAAGAAGACGAAGAGGACGGGGGGGGGAGGAGGAAAGAAGAAGTAGAAGAAGAAGAATAAAAGAAGAAGAGGAAAAAAACATTGGCCCATATTCGATGGCGACGATTGAACTATTAAGGCCGGGTAATGGAGGTAATATCGAAACAATCGGTGGGCAATTATCGGCAACGTAAATACGAGGCGGGTTCGTGCAAAGGGCGCGGACTGCCTCGTTGCTCCTTCCTAATAACGCTTTAAATGCCAATCTAATAAAGCCATTAATTACCCATTGCTTAGCTCGTTATTAAAGCCCGCTCTCGAGGCTAGGGAGCGACGGAGAGAGGAAAAGGAGAGAGAGAGAGAGAGAGAGAGGCCGGAGCACGAGAGCTGCCCGGTCGTGCCCGGAGATACGAGCGCGACGCGAATATTTACGGTTCTCGTTCCGCTCGCGTCCCCTTTACGGCCAAATTTACATTCCCAATTAGTCACTCGGGCTCGTGGGCCCCGGCTCGGCCCGAGGATTTTTATTACCCGGCCGCGATGAAAGTAAAAGGAAACGCGGCCCCGAAATCCTCGCGGCGATCGCGTCCCCGGGGCCGATAACGATTGTTCCGCCGTTGACGGGGACTCGGCGAGGAACAAAGCGGCGGCCGGTGGGGGGTGGGGCCAGGCCGGCGTTTAGCGCGAGTGTGCCATCAATGTAAATAACGACAAATTGCGCGGGCCGATCCGATAAGGCGAGCGCGCCCGTTAGTCCGGTACGGGCGGGCCTCGCCTCGCGCGATCTCAATCCGAAGCGAGGAGCGCGCGCAAGGATAAAGGAGGCCCCTCGGCTCCGTTCCCTCGATTCGCTCAGCCGAATCCTCCTCCTCCTCCACCTCCTTTGGCCTCCTTTGCAATGGGCGCGGCGGCGCCTTTCCGAAATCGAGCCGCCTTTGGACGTTGCACCTTCCGAAGCCTCCTCCTGCCCCTGGGCCCCGCTGTTCGAAGGAGAGGGGAACAATCGAGCCAACCGCGGCTGCATACCTTGGCAACCTCCCCCGTCGCGAACATTTCCAATTAGCTCTCGGCGGGCCTCCCGGAGCCTGCGCCGGCTTATCGGACATTCCGAAGCGGCTCGCGACACCAACGGCCCAAGGGCCGCCAATTGCGGCAAGTCCCCTACCGGCCGAGGAGCCCGCGAGGCGAAGCTGCGCCTCGGCTTCGGGCGCGCGAGATCCGCGGCTCAGGAGGAACCGGGTGGGCCCTGCCGAGCCTTCGACCGACGCTCCTTCGACCGGGTCAATCGATCCCCCGGAGGCCGGCCGAAGCTCCGGATGATCGGCCCTGGGCTCGGCGTGAGCGGGGCGCGGGGGTGGGTGGGTGGGCGGGCGACGACGCGAGCACGAGACGAGAGAGAGGGAGGGAGAGGGAAAAAAGCGCCTCGGTCAATTGGCCGCTCGAGTGACGCATTACTCGTGCTCCGCTGCTCCGTGGGCAATTTCCGAATTGCACTCAATGGCACGGACGAGGTACTTTTTACGAGGGAGGGGCTCTCTCCGTCTTTTTGGAAAGTCATCGGGGGGGGGGAGGGGCCCCATTTGCGCTCCCTTTAATTGCAGGCACTTTCGCGTCGTCCTCGCCGGGAGGAGGAGGAGGAGGGACCGAAAAGTTTCCGGCCGGCCCGCCGCCACCCTCCCCGTGGCTTTGGCCGTTTCGCCTCCTTCCTCGTGAGCGCTAAGCTCGCTCCTCGATCCTTTATCGGGCTCGACGCCACCGGCTAACGAGCGATTTAGCCGCGCTCCTGAGGCCCGCGCTCGACGATTTCTATATCCCCGAGGGCTCCTCTCATCAACGATCGACCGAAGCTTCCGTACGATCGATCCGCCAATTCGTTATATATTATCCCATGATGGGTTGAAGGAAGATTTCTATTTCTTTTTTAAAGAAAAAAATTCTGCCCGGCTAAGCGACTGGTTAACCCGTTAACAAAAAAGTCTCTCGGGGATTCCTTTTTAGAATACAACTTTTGCAACGGGTACCACTTCGATATTATTAATAGCGGCCGCCGATGCGAAAGAGAGATTTAATTATTATTAATCGATCCTTGCCGATGCTGCTCGTAAAAGCTTGCGCGCTCGTGAATTCCTTTGGTTTCGCAATTGCCTCGGGGATCGAGCGTTGTCTCGATAAAAATAATTCTCCCCCCGTGGCAATTGTACGATATTTAGCCGCGGAGTCGGGCCAAGCGCTCCGGTGCTCGCGTTTGAGAATCCCAATGTACGTAAGCCGATTAAAGATAACTCCCCTCGACGGCTCGAGCTCACCGGTAATCGACGAAACTGCGCTCGCGAGGAGGGTAAACAAAAAACACAAAAAAAAAAAGCACTCCTTCTCCAAGCGTTGGCTAACGCGCATTTGGTGCATTTGGGACCGAGGCGCCATCGATCGACGCGGGGGCAATTCGATTGCTCCCGGCGGCGAGGGGGGGCTCGGATTTTTCGAATTATTTCCTATCTAAAGCGATCGGAATTATTTGTAATGCGAGGCAGCGGGAGGGGGGGGGCGGGAGGGAGAGGCACGGGGCCAGGGCGTAGAAGATAAAAACAACGATCGACACGGATTCCTTTCCACCTCGTGTCCCGCCGAGCGAGCAACTCATTTCAAACGGAATATATTAGGCCTTCGGGCAAAAGAAGACAAACGAAACGCGGTTCACAGTTATTTCGAGCCTCGATACGCGCGCCCGTGCCCCTTCGCACGTATCCGGTCAACACCTACAACACCCCGAGGCCCTGACTCAAATGACAGAAGTCGAGTGGCTTATCTAGCTTTGACTTGGCGCGGAACGCCCACCTCGGATTAAGTGGAGGCTTCGCCTCCCGTCGCCGGTGGAATTGACGTCTTTGCGCCATTCCTTAAATTCCTCCGGGCTGGCGCACCTCCGCCGGCTCCCCCTCCCCTATCCTCATTCTACAATTAATACCTCCCAATATGCGCGCCCATTGTCGGCTCTCGTGAGATCCGCTGGAGCGGCTGCTCTTCCTCCTCCTCCTCCTCCTACTACCACCACTCCTCCTCTGCTGCTTCTTCTTCTTCTTCTACTTCTACTTCTTCGTCGTCTTCTACCGCTGCTCCCGAGCGGCCAACCCAATGCGCGGGTATCAGAGGCAGGATCCGGGCCGCGACGAGCGCCTCTGCTTCCGCTCTCTCTCTCTCTCTCTCTTTCTCCCTCTGGCTTTTCCCCGTGGCGCTTTTTCCATTTAGGCATTGGGCAAGCATTGGCCGATCGCCTCTTGCACGCCTTACCTTTTCCAAACATTGACCAGTGGATCGAGCCTCGGAGAAATCTTACAAGAGGCCTCCGGTCGCTGGGAGCCGGCGGTGCCGATGTCCCCGAGGCTCGCGCTCGTACGCAAGATTTGTAGGAAGTAACCGAGTGACTTCGTAGGCGAAAACGTTGATGGGAATGAATTGAAAGAGAGAGAGAGAGAGAAAAAAAAAAAAAAAAAAAATATGTGGTCGGAATAAAGGGAATTCTAAGGTATTTACGATCTGTAATGACATTATAACAAGCATTAAGTCGTCAAATGTGGACGTAGAGCGAAGATTGCTTTTCGTGTAATAAATAAAAGTGTAAAATAAAATGGGGAGTGAGGAGGGGAGAAGAGAAAAGAGAAATGAGAAAAGAAAAAAAAATTAAAAAAGAAACAATATATATATATATATATATGTATATAGATGTGTGTGCGCGCATGCGTGTGCGTGTAAAAATAGAATATAAATAAGAAGGCAAAGGGTATACTAAAGCCATAAAAATGTGAAATGTGAGAGAAAAGAGAGAAAGTACCAGCTACGAAAACAGTGTTCGAAAATTCAAAACTCCGGCCGAACATTAAATCAGTATCATTAACAATTTGGTTTTATAAT
This sequence comes from Kradibia gibbosae, assembly GCA_018907135.1. Classification (NCBI taxonomy): domain Eukaryota; kingdom Metazoa; phylum Arthropoda; class Insecta; order Hymenoptera; family Agaonidae; genus Kradibia; species Kradibia gibbosae. The sequence goes on along the minus strand of JACCHX010000001.1, from coordinate 2,567,234 downwards.
CGGAATCCTTAAAAATATGACTCCAGATAGTTCCTTAGCTCGCCTTCTATTCTAATCTAGTCGTGGCGAAGTTGTACGAGAAGTGGCGATGAAGGGGGAAGAAGGAGAAGGAGAAGAAGAAGGAAAAGAAGAAGTAAAAGAAGAAGAAGAAGAAGAAAAAAAGTAAAGGAATCCTAATTCTTACGCGTAGTGTCAAAGGACGCTCGATTCAAAAAATTTCGTTTATATGACCGACACATTCTTCCCAATCTTCTTTTGTTGAGCTCTCGGAAGGAGCCAATTGGAGATAAAAGACACCGAGAGAAAGAAGAAAATAAGAATTAATCAGCATATCCATTTCTCACTTTTCTTTTTCTATTCACTCGTGCTCCTCACTCTCTCCCTCCCTCCCTCCATCGCGTTCCATCCTCTCCCTCTCTGCTGTCAGCCCCCCCCCCAATCCCCCTTGCCGCAACCGTCCCCCGCGTCGTACCTCTCCCCCCCTCGCACCGTCATTCCAGCTCTCCCTCTGCCTCTTGGCCTCTTGGCCTATTGGCCTCTCGCTCTCTCTCTCTCTCTCTCTCTCTCTCTCTCTCTCTCTCTCTCACACACACACACACACACACTTGGCTGAGCACAGCGGGAGGGATAAGGCACCAGGCTGTCTACCATCTTTGGCTCGAGAGGAGATTAGAATGCCTGACGTACGGCTACATAAACACCAAGATGGTGATGAGGTTTTCTCTCTCTGCGTGAATACACGAGAAAAATAACCTGTTCAACTGCATATTATATACACTCTTGTATATACATACATATACGTATAATATATACAAATACATATATTATATGCATAAACGCACGCAGGCACGAGCACAGGCGGGGCCCTCGAGAGCGCAGGAATTCTCGAAGGCGCAATCAGCTGGAAAATATTTGCCGAGCGTGTGTGTGGCCTTGATAAAAGTCTAAAATAAACCCCCACCCCCCTTTAGCCTTTGATTTATTAAACAAATTTCACATGCATTAAGCGGCGCGCAAGAGGCTCGAGCCGAGCCCTCGAACGCGGTAATGAGGAACGGAGTCGGGCTTTTCGTCCCTCTGATGTATCGCCAAGGCGCGGCGCGAGGGTCTCTCGTTAAGCGCAATAAACGAGAGAGAGAGAGAGAGAGAGAGAGAGAGAGAGGCGCGCATCGGTCGGCGAGGGCTCGGGCAGTTTTAAATAAATTAATCGGCCATTATACCGATCGGCGGCTCCCTCGGCTGCCGCTGCAGTTGCCGTTACCGTTACTTCAAATGGGAGGAGGGCTCGTCGGGCTCGCCTAGCGCTCGAAGAGGGGGGGGGGCGCGCGCGTCCCTTAAAACAATGCCCGAGTCGAGGATCGCCGATGGAGCCGATTGAATTTGGGGAAGGGATGCCAATTTCCGAGAAGGAAGACGTCGAAAAACCAAGGCCCCGACGTTTCTATAAGATTCGTGGACGCGCACAAAGGAGGTGGAGAGGAAGAAAGAATTGGAAGATCCTCGGACCGATATGCAAACATTTATCTGGTCTTACGGCCTTAGCCCGGGAAAAAGGTGAAAGGCCCGTACGTGTGAAAAGAGGCGTAAAATTACGATATTTGTAATAAAGGACAATCCGATGGGTGCTGTGAATGCACTTTTTACGTGGAAAATTTTACAAAATACAACAGCGAGAATACAGGGAAAATTTATAGCCCCCGTTGAGCGTAGAGCCGAGGCCCGGACCGAGAGCCTTATTATTAACTAATGAGAGGCGACGAAGAACTTATCAATTTTGGACATTTCTTTCGATAATACGAATCGATGGCCAGCGGCTCGATTAAATTGCCATTGTCTCGAGTATTGTTCTTATAATTATGAACGAGTTATTAATTCAAGCGTAAAATTAATATCAATTCGTATAAAGTATAAGGCTTAAGGGTTCACTCGCTCGAGTGACGTGCCCACGAGTAACTTACGTGCCGAGCGTGTTTCTTAAGAACTATCCTGTCAAAGATTGCCATTGTACGGGACAATGGACGAAAATACTCGCACAAATAGCTCGGAATATAAAAATGCAAAAAGTGTCAATATTGTATTTATTAGAATGCTATTTGTTAAATAATCAATGGTAGTGGTGTCGAGAGCGAGCGAGAGAGAGGGAGAGAGGGAGAGAGGGAGAGAGTGCGATGCTCGGATGCTACCAGAAAAGGGCCAAGCGCGGAGAGAAAGGAAAAAGAGTTTTCAACGAGATGGAATAACGAAGAAAATGTGTAAAAGAAAAGAAGAAAAGAAGAAACGGAAAAAAATAATAAGTACTACGGGGGGATATCCGGTGCATTGAGGATATTATATTCGGCTGAGCGAGAGATATTGGATGTTTGGAAATAATGCAAGGAAGCTTAGGGTGCGTGCCATGATATTTTCCTTTGCAACTTTCACCGACGAGATCCTTTCTTAGCCTGAAAATGAATCCGACCTTTATATTGGGGTTTTTTCTCCCCCCCCCCCACTCTCTCTCTCTCTCGCTCGCTCGCTCTCTCTCTCTCTCTCTCTCTCCCTCTCAACGCAGAATAGTTCGGAACCATTTATCCTCGGCTACGGTGTAGCGCATACTTAATACGTGAATTTTTATTCTTTGAGGTTTTTCTAATAATTGATTGGGCGTGTATCCCGTTACATTATAACCTTCTTAAAGCTCTTATCATCTGAGCAGATTTTATTCGCTTCCCTTTTTCAAGCTTTTATTTAACCGCGGATACACGCAACTCTGCTCCGACGAGACTCTTACGACGCAAACTTGCAACCCTGCATGACAATGAAGAGAAATATGTAATCGTCATCCTTTAGTGCCGATCAATGCCTTCTAGTCCTTGCTCGTATACGTGTGTGCGTGCGTATACGTACGCGTGTATATGCACGCGAGTATGCGTGCACGCATATGCACACATAAACACACAAACATGTGTATGCGCGTGTAAAAAAAAGGGAAAAGAAGAAGAAGAAGATGATGACGATGATGATGAAGAAGAAGAAGAAGAGGAAGAAAAAACGCAGATTATCCCACGTTATTCGGCAGCTCAATCTTCATCCTTTAATATCCTTACAAAGTCCGATCGTTACGCTGAAAAACTATAGAATTTTAAAGGCGTTACGAATCGTAGTGTACTCGAATACGTGTGAATAATGCCGTACTCGAGGAGCATCTATTACTTAATAATACCCGTTTGTCCGCTCCGACGATCGAGGCGAAGCACAACGGGTTTCGATTCCTGAATAATTAAATACCCGAGTAAAAAGTATAATGACTATTGTACAGCGTGCGCGATAGATCGCGTAGGAATTCGACAGTTAAGCGAACAATAATTGCTCGCTCGGTGCAACGCGAATATAATTTAACAATGGCTGGATATTAAGAGCGAGAGAGGGAGAGGGAGAGAGAGAGAGAGGAGAAAAATACCGAGCCGCAAATATGATCCGAGAGAGGGAGGACCGGAGCAGGGAGGCGATAGCGTTGGAATGAAGCGCATAGTGAGACAGAGAGTGAGGGAGAGTAGAAATCCGCCAGTACACTTGACCCATAAAGTAAAATCCGTCGCAGTACATCACGCTCGGCTTGCATGGGATACTTAATAGGGAGAGAGAGAGAGAGAGAGTCTAATTCGCCGATGGTCCGGGCTTATCGCGGCCCGAGATTGAAAGCCGAGCAAACGCGCAGCGCGAGGAATCTCGAAAAGGATTCTCGGCTGATGGATGCGCGCCCACAATGAAAATTCAGCCCGCCGGGGTGCCGGGCCAAGGACAATGACGGCTCGGACGGTAGTCCCGGGCGATCCTTATCCAGCGGCCGAGGGACAATCGCGCCTCGATTGCTCCTACCCAAGGAGCTTCCGCGTTATCCGCGCTGCGCATTGCACGTCGCGCGCACTTTGTGCCACTCGGCGATAAAATATCCTCGCCGACTCGGGAGAGGAGCGGCTCTCTCCCTTAGGGCCACTCGTGCACTTGCCGGCTAGGCTCATTTGTCTCTCTCTCTCTCCCTCCCTCCCTCATCGTGCACGATGGCCTACGCTCGCGCTTACTCGTAGCTACGGAATCGCCCGTCCGAGCCTCTCTTGGCCAAGTCACTTTCTTCTTCTCCATCTTCCTCGTCCTCCACTTACTTTTTTCCTCGAGGCCTTCGAGTTACAGTTTGGCCGATTGCGGCACGCCGACAAGTTACAATGACCGCTGTGGGCCATTGTGCCGATAATTGGCTAATCGATGCCCACAACTTCGGGGGCTTCGATCGCCTATGGTAGAGCAAACATATTAAAGTCAACGATCTAAGCGATGGCCGACGGTGGCTTGATTCTTTCCTCCTCCTCCTCCTCCTCCTCTACGTCGACTCGCGGTGCGCGCAACCGACAAGGGCAGAGAGAGAGAGAGAGAGAGAGCCCCATCGAACGATCGTTATTCAAAATAGGCGATTCTCGCTCGTTGGAGTTTAGACGCTAAGCAGGGAGGCGGGCAAAAAATCACGGCCAAATCCTAATCGGCCTCGTCCCGGGAGAGAGAGAGAGAGAGAGAGAGAGAGAGAGAGAGAGATTCGCACACCGATCTTTTCTCACGCAATTTTTCTAGATGATCGCCAAAAGATAGCTCGGAGGAGGACGGGCTGAGCCGGGGGGCAAAGGGGGGGGGGAGTAAAGAGGCAATAAGTAACTCGCAAGTTCCTCCATTCCGGCGAACCTTTCTAATTTTTCACCTAGACCTGTACAGGGTGGGCAAAAACTCCCGGAGCCGATTATGCCGAGGGCTCGGGCGCTCTCTCTCTCTCTCCTGCTCTCTCTCTCTCTCAATAGCCGGCTACGCTCCACCAGGTAAAGCGGATTCCCGGCCGAATTCAATGCGCGTTAGCACGAGCGGGGTCCCATTTTTTGCTGATACGCGATACTTTTCAAGTATTTCCTCGGCTACCGAGGACGACTGCCGGCCTGAAAGATCACCAGTTCAACCACGCGGCCCGGGCATTGACGAAGGAAGCTCAGACGAGTGCTCTCTCTCACCCATGGGGGATGATTTACCCCCTTCCTGCCCCGTTGCTGCCGCTGTTGAGTTCCTTTCTTCCTCCTCCTCCTCCTCCTCCCGGCTCCTCTCCTGCCGCCGGCTCTCCTCCTTACCTCGACCGGTGGTGCTTCATGCCAGAGTATCAACTCTCGATTGTAACAAAACTTTATGTGGCGTGCAATTTAATCTGCGCCGAGATAAAGAGAGGGCTGTAAGTTAATATTGGGGATGTGCTCGGTTGGTCGAGCCATTGATAAAAAAGAGAAAAAGAAAGAAAAAAAAAAAAAAAAGGACACGGAACGAGAGTTCACCCCTTTTTTAATGAATTTTTAAATTTAATTTAATCGCATGCGTAACGCGTAAATAAAAATATCGGCCATTGTGCGATATTTCTTCTTATTCTTCTCGTTCTCCTACCTTTTTCAGCATCTTTTTTTTTTTTTTTCTTCTTCTTCTTCCTCCTCTTCTTCTTTTATTTCCCCATTCGCCGCTCGCCGAATAATACGCATTACTTTTTATTTACAATGGAATTACAAAATACACAACCGAGCGCATAGCGGATTTTATTATTTAAGCTTGCTGATTAAAAAAGTTAATTTCATTTTCGGTAAATTTCGCCACTCGTTCCCGGAGAGACGGCGGTATTTAAAATTTTGAGTCATTGTGCAATTTTTTCCTAAAGGGGGGGGGGGAAAAAAAACAAACAAACAAACGCGAGCCGCTTAATTAGGATTCGTATCGAGGCGTACGAGGCTCGAATTTTTTAAAAAGAGCTTTTCATTCTCGTTTCACTTTTTCCCCCTAGTTCGAAAGGTTCGAAAGCCGGCGCATCGAGGCTCAAAGTAAAAATTCAACGACGCGATGGAATCGAGGGAAGAATCATTGTCGCGCGAGCCAAGCAATCGCAATGAAATATAAAAATCAGATTAATCGGAGAGGAGACTCGGTCTCGAGGTTGGCCAGAGGGGCAACCGAGAGGGAAAGCCAAAAGTGCCACGACGCAGTTTTGTCGGCCAATAAAGAGCATCTACGATGACGTTAACGAGACAGCTAAAAACTTGCAGCCTTTTCCCTTTTCGACGCGTCAACAGATCAAACGATTCCCTCCTCCCGCGGCAGGGACCTCGAGTAGGCAGTCGCGAGCGCAATGAGCAAAGGAAAGAAAAGGAAATAAATAAATAAATAAACTAAAAAATAAATTAACAAGAAAAAAGAATAAGCGTGTCTATATTATTATCGCTCGCGCGTATTCGATCGATCAACTTTTTTACTTTTTTACTTTTTTTCTTCTTAATTAAACGAACTCGGGTCCCCTCTTTCTCATCGACATAATGCCCTGCACTCGCTGTAAATTAATTACGCGATTCAGAAACGAAGTCAGGGCGTTTAATAAAGGAGGGAGAGGCGGGCGAAAGTAGCGTTTCTCATTTCGGTGCACGAGCAAAGTCAACTTATCGAGAGGTGGCTTTTTAAGGCTAGCCGCTAAATTTCCCGAGCGAAAATTCCAATTTACAAAGTATAAAGCGCATCGTTAAAGATTGTTCGCGCCAATCGACGCAACGCCATGGTCTCGGGACAAATCTCAAAGCCGGAGCGGCGCGATCCCCTTTCGCTTGCCATTGGCTTCGTCGGAAATGCTAGATTGCTAGCCAATGGTTTTAAGTGTTTGCCTTCCTGTGTGGGTTCCTCCCCCCCCCACCCACCCACCGAACAGCCAGCCCAAGGCAAAGAGTCAGAAGGCGCGCCCGAAAGAGCCGACTTCAAATGCAAATTCTAGCTCGGGAAAAACAATGATTAAGATGGACGTTTCTCTCTTGCTTAGGAGGGCCGGGGAGGGAAGGCGGGCGGGTGGGGAGCAGGGAGGGGGAAACGAATCCTCTGTCAAACGGCCGATTGACAGATATAACCATTACTCATGACACGTGAGAGTGACGCTCGGAGAGTTTTCTCCCCGCGATCTCCCGTCGTCGAATGACAATAATTGACGGGAAAAAAGTTAAGGGAAAAAAAGAAAAAACAAACGCAGCAGCAGCAGCAGCAGCAGCAACAACAACCGCAACAGCAACAACAGCAACAACGACAACCGCAACAGCTACGCGCGCACAATCGTCCGATCTTGAAATACAGGATCGCAGTGCACGCGCAGCATCCGATAGACGGATATCGCGCGTCGGGTCCATTGGTCGCGCCTCCTGAGATAAAGAGAACGAGAATGAGATGAAGTGGAAGGGAGGAGGTGGAGGAGGAGGAGGAGGAGGAGGAGCGAAAGAGAAATAGTGAGGGAAAAAGGAAGGGAAAGGAAAAAAAAAAAAAAAAAAAAAAAATAGAAGAGGAAGAAAAGAGAGAAGAAAAAAAAATAGTAATAAAAGTACACGCGAAAATGAAATGCCTTGGGCGCGCAAGGACTCACCACTTTGGCCGTTCGGGCACGCATTTCTTTGGAGGCCTGTGCAGTTTTTCCTGCGAGTTCGTCCCTGCCCCTCTGACCGCTCCTCCGCCTCCTCCTCCTCCTCCTCTCCCGCCTCAACCCCCCCCCCGCCGCCGCCGCGCCGCCGCTCCGGCCTTTCTCGCCCATTGACATCTTTTGACGCTTGCGGCTCCCTTTGTTTTCGAGCTACAGTTTCCCTTTGTGTCAGCTTACCTACAAACAATGCCATCTGATAGACGAAGAAGTCGAGGCAGCGTTGCCGTGCAATGAGCTCCGCTGGCGCAAGGGTGTGAAAAGGAGGAGGAGCGGGGGAGGGGGGGAGGGAGTGCCGGGGCCCCGTAGCTGGAAAAAGACGCACCGGAGAGGGAGAGAGAGAGGGAGAGAGAGAGAAGAGAACTGCTGGCTGGCTGCCTTTTATAGATTCGGCGGTGGGCTCCTCTTCTCTCTCGGCTTAATCCTCGTTTCGAAATGACTCGCACTCTCCATGTTGGACCACGAGGGAACTCTAACGCTTTTGTTATTATCTTTTGAATCTTTTGAATGTCATTGTTGTCAAAGAGCGAGGCTTTATCAAGGGAATCATTGTTGCCGTAGACCAATACTCCTGGCCGTGATAAAAGTTGAAAAATATGTATAGGATACGAGATGACTGTTACAAGATTTGCTCGACCGACCGTAGAGCCGCGAAGCCCGTCAAAGTTTGCTCCCGCGGTGGCGCGGACCTACTTTCGCATCCGCGATTTTATAATTACCCGCCGACAATGCCGCCAAGTGCATGCGTTTGCTGCGGCCAGCGATGCATTCCCGATACGATCGCGCGCTTAATGCCGCGACATCAAACCTGCTGCTCCACGGACGTTGAACGTCGCAATGGCTCCAGGTGGTGAGACTCGGACTCCTTGGTAGAGCTCGCTGGCTCGGGCCGGCGATCGACAGGACTTTCCCCTCCGATTTCTCTCGGGCGCTTTTCCGAAATGCTCCCTTTCGCCCCCGCCCAACGACCCGCCCGGGGCTTCGAAAACACCGATAATCATCGAGGCATCGACGGTACTCCGACTCCTCGCAACGGAACGCCGAGAGTCCGTCGCTCTCTTTACGAAATGTCGAGGGCTCTCGCGGCTGACGCCGCGCGCGTCATTTTCCAGCGAGACATTGGTGCTTAGGAAAAACAATAGAAAGTAGAGCACCTCTCCCGCGCCCGCGCGCGCTTCCCCGTTTGCTCTAAAGCGAACCGGCCAAAGGGCGAGAATCGAGTGGTCGCGAGCTGAGCCGTTGGGTAAGGAGGATCCAATGAATTCCTCGGATTAACGAACTCGAAGGTAGGAGTCGGGGTTCGGTCGCGGTTCTCGAGACGCGTTTGAACGCCGCGATGTTGTGACGAACGACGTGTCGCGATAAGCGATCGGTGGAGGATACGGAAATACAGCGTGCCTTGCGTATCGAACAGGACCGAGGCTTATCGATCGGGCAACGACACTTCTTTTAAAGCGATCGAACGGTTGTCGACAAATGCGTTATGTCGAAACCGGAATGTGCCAGAATCAATGGACAGTGACGGATTTTATCTGATTTTTTTTTCTTTTCTCTCTCTCTCTCTCTCTCTTGAGAGAGAGAGTAAAATCATATTCCCGCCGCGTGGGATAAGCAGGAAAGACGCCGGGGAGACGCGCGCCGCTTCTCTATAATTCATAATTCAGATCGAACTACGGAGGCGATGTGACGAGGGACCTCGGAGTAAAGGCGTCTTGGGTTGGGTTTGGCGGGGTGTGGGGGTGTGGGGGGGAAACAGACGAGCTTCTCAACCGAAAAGGAAGCCGAAACGAGCGTCGCCTAATGATTTCTACCGCGCGGCGCGAAGTAGCCGTGGTTAAATATTCAGAGGAGACCAATACAAAGCCGGCCTTAATTTTAAACGTAATCCAGCGTTTGCATTATAAAAAAAAAATATATATATATATATATAAATACCTTCCGAGTATTCAACGCGCAAAGAAGTCAGTCATCCCAATGTCCCTTCAGTGCTCGAGCATTCCCGAAGCCAACGTTGGCCGCGATCGAGAGGCATTTCCAGGGCGGCTCTGCCCAGTGGCGGGACGGCGGTGGCCTCCTCCCCGATATCGCCGATGATTTTTTCCTCCTCTCCTTCGACGACAGCCAGCGGTCGCGGATTCACGAGGCCATCGGCGCCGAGCCGACAACTGCGAAAAAGGTGATTTTTTTTTCTTCTCCCCCCCCCTTCCAATCATCTTAACCCAGCGGCGGCTCGATGGCCTGACTTTGGAGTCTCGGTAGAGTCGGAGTCGGTAGGCCCAGTCGACGATGGTCCAGAAGCCTTCGCGAATGCGGAGCAGCCGGATTTATCGTTTATCCCGCCCACGTGTCGCGGCCATGCGTATTACGCTCGGTCCAGGACCTGGCAATCATCGAACTCGGGCGCTTAGCTAAGCATCGGTCTCGCTTGCTTTCTCCGGCCCCGAGGAGCCCCTAGACGCGGGCTCGCGCTTTAAAAAAAAAATCAAGTCAGCCCCTGCCAGGCCGATCGGCTGGACGCTTATCGATTGCGCGCCAACGCCTTCGAGTGGGCAATTTCTCATAGCCGTATCGCGTAGCTTCCAAATGGAAAAACAAAAAAAAAAAAAAAAAAAACCCTCGGACTCCCGTGCCGGTCGAGGTCAGCCGCCGCTCGAGCGGCTTCCGGCAAAATCTTCGCTGGCGGCTGAGGCCTCGGTGGCCCATAGCCGGCGGCCCCGACGATCAAGGCCGAATATCGTCGATGGATTAGGCGCGAGAGGCGAGCAACGATCGGCTAATGACTCGGTGAGCGAGGGCTCCTTCTCCGGGGGGACGGGGGCGGGGGGGAACTCGCTCGCTCGTACCTTCGACGAACGGCTCGGGCCGCGCCTCGAGGCCGAGGGCCGCCGTCGTCGATTGGCCGTCGCAGCTCGAGGGTACGCGCGGAGCAACGAGAGCCGCCGCGTTTCCGGATAAGTTGCATTAAAATGCAATTTGGAAGGAGGTTCCGGCCAAACTTTTTGGGTAGCCTCCTTCCATTATCTTGCGTATTGTCTGCACGATAATAATGGCACCGGGCTCGATCTCCGGCCATTATTCTCGTGCGCATCGAGCACTCGTGCCCTTGGGTAAGAGTGCGACTAAGATACGTAGCGCAATGAGCGCTCGAGGACGCGCAGCCAACGCCGGAGGCGGGCGGGCCTTTATCGATATTCGGTTGGGTTGGCCTCGCGACGAGAGGAGCCAAAGGGGACCGGAGGCGCGCCGCGACTCGCCGGCGCTCGTGCTGGCCTCCCCCCGGCCCCCGGCAGGACGCCCCGGTTCCTCGGCGTTTCCGGTACTCGAGCGCTGCGCGGCGCTTTTCCCGGTACCGACGGGGCCGGCCCTCCTCTCGCGTACCTGGCCGTTAATTGCTTAGCCGGAAGACGCAGCCGCCACGTGGCTCCTGACCCAAACGGCTCGGAAAACCGGCGTCCCCTGTCGACCTCGCACGACGACCATATTCGCCGACGGGCGCGCCCTCGAGCAACGCTCCTCGGCTCCGTTGCTGGGCTCCTCCTACCGCGAGCCGCTTAGGGCAGCCGTTTAGCCATCCTAGGGGCCTGGACTTCGGATCGACGGGCCCTCCCTTACCAAGTTGCAACGCGCCCGTTGTCCTTTGCCCCGGATGGCCCAACGCCTTTACTCCTCGAGCGCTCCAGCCGACGACTGTTATCGATTCCCTCTTTAAACGATTTAAGGTGGATTTGCTCGCCCCCCCCCTTTTTTTTGTTTTTTTTTTTTTTTTTTGCTCCGCTTATCGAAGCGAGTCTCTTTTCTTTTCCCATTGAGCTTTCGTCCTTGGCCAATGATAATTGTTCCCGCTGTACTCGAATGCCATTTCGAAAACTTAATAAACTTAATAAAAACTTAATAAATTAAATATATATATATATATTTATTTATTTTTTAACGCAATATACATCTAATAGAGCTCTTAATCGCTGGATAAAAGCCATTAAATATAATCGGCCAAAGAGCAGCACGAATATTTACATAAATTTTTCGTTCAAATTCGTATTAAACCACATCTACACATGCGCATATGCGTGTACATGTGTATATATGCATGTGTGTGTGTGTATATATATATATATGACACATGTATATGACGGTAAATAGTGAACTTGGATATCCTCTTAAGGCTTTAAAAATGTTTGTTTACTTCCTGACACTTATAAGATTACATTTTAAATCTACATTAATATTACAATGGCGCGTGAAAGGAACTTAAAATATTCGCGCCTGAATTTTAGAAAAAATATCAACAGCCGGATAAATAATCTTCGACTTGGCATTAGGAGCAACGGAATGTCATCGGCAACGTTGAGCCGAGCCCTAAAGGTGAAAATTATTCGTAATAAATTTAGCAAAGTCCACGAAGGTAAGGCGCGGAGGATAAAGTTTTTTAAAAACTATAAGGTGCCAAGGTAATACCCTCGCTAACCTTTCATTGACAGACGAAAGGTCGATTGCGATAGGAAATAAATGAAGGAAAAAAGTGAGAGGAAGAAAAAAAACAATAAAAAAAAAAAAATACGATACTAATCGACGGTTCTTTAGCCCGATTAAGAGCGGCACTAACGAACGAAGAGATTCATTTGTTAGCGAGGATTTTGTCAGGCGGCAGGCTCGACCCCGTAGATGAAACATTGGCCATTGGGAGCAGCACCTTTTTTAAAAAAATAAATTGACGGAGCATCGATAAAAATATACGACTAATATCGCGTACAATGTAAGTCGCCTCGTGTTTACAATCGGGGCTTCAATGTCGTTTAATATCAATTGAGTTTTGTTAAAATTTGAGCTCGATTTGCGCGCGCGCGAAATCTGGCCAAATTTATTCTCGCAAATTCGGGCGTTTTATCGCGCTGCAAAGGCAAAATAATAATGTTTTAGCAGTGCAAGGCAATACGAAAACCCTATTTATACACTCGAGCCATAAAACTTTTAAGCTAGACAAAGGAAACGAGCATTTAAATTGCAAATCATAAATTAACAGTATCTTATTCGTAATTCGTAGTTTTTTTATTTATATTTAATACTGCCTACGATGCCTCTAAGCGCGCCTCTGGCAAATACAGTACTAGAAAGTTTATCTTTTTCTCTAGCAAGTGATTTGTAATCGATTTCACGTACCAAAGCCTTACTACAGTTGACATAAATCAAGCAAATATGAAAAGTCGTTATTATTCAAAAGGCTCGTAAGAGAGGAATAGTGGGCCGGGGGGGGGGGTGCGCGAGAGAAAAAAAAGAAGTGAAAAGCACGTTATCTTAGGTAACTTTCCCGTTTTTGCGAATCGAAAGAAAAGGCTTCGAAGGCAAAAGAAATAATCTCCAGCGGGTAGAATAACTTCAACGATGCGTTGTTCGTACGAAATGGAAAAAAGGCAGAGAGAGAGAGAGAGAGAGAGAGAGAGAGAGGGAAAATTGCAATTAAACAAACAAACAAAGTTTGGGGGCGAGGCGAGGTAGGAGCGGTTAATATCGATAATCGACGCATCCCAGGGCTCTTGGCTAAAATGCAAATTGCAATTACTCTTTGAGGTTGATGCTTTAACAGCCGTGATCGGCCTTTCAGCGAAAAAGAATTATTTCCAAAGTACTTGGCGAATTCTCTATTCAAGCTTAAGGCTCTCCCCTCGCCGAGTCACTAAATTGACCAAGCCAACAAAAACAGCGGAGCGGGTTCTTGAAACTTAAAAGCGAGAGGGAGCGAAAAAGAGGTAGGGAGACAGGCATATACACATACGTATATATATATATATATGTGCGTGTGTGCGTGTGCGCGTGCGTGTGTATTTTTAAACGGGCAAAAAGAAGGTGGACAGGCAGTGAATAAGGGACGTCCAACTGTGAGCTTTAGTCACTAGACCGGTGTTAGGCGCGTCAAAGCTCGCCCTCGAAAAGGCGTATTCCAGTTACTGGTAGTGGGCGCGAACCATCGCCTATTCACCGGCCGAGACGCGGCGCATTCGCCACCGCTATTGACGATACTGCACTGGCACTAGCGGACGGTTGGCGGGGGCCGGGCGGGCTGGCGGGGGGCGGGGGACAGCACGCGAAGGAGAACGCGACGGCTCTCGAGGCGCGGCACCCGGGGCTGCCTCCTCGCGTGGAAAGCACGCGACGACGTCCTGGGCCGGATCCACCGGAGGAGCCGCTCCTTCGGCCGCGCGACCTCGAGTGCGCGAGCCGATGGACTCTCCACCCCCCCCCCCTCCGCCGAAGCCCCGCCAAGGGTTCGGCACGATCGAGTCGAGGGCTCGCTCCTCCGATCGATCGCCGATCCTCCTCGATCTCCCTCTCGCGCCAAGGGCGCGCCCGAGACCGGAGCACGAGCCTAGAGCGCGCGAGGGAGACGAACCCCCGGGAGCCTGGCCACTGGCTACGTCCTTGTTCTAAAGCCGTTGTTTTGAAGGAGGCCTCGGGGGGGGGGGGAGCGATTCTCGCCGGGCAACGACGAGTCGAGAGGCCTGGAGTTTCGCCGCTCGCCGGCCGAGCGAGAGCCGAGCGAGGCTCGAGATCCGGCGTCAGGCACGAGTTACACCGATAGCTCGGGCTCCTATCCGAAATCAACCGACCGGCATAAATTTCCCGAGGCAATGATCGACACCTCGTCGAGGACCGGGGCGAGAGCGACGGAGCCGCCCGAGCCGGAGGGCCGACGAGTTGAAGCCGCCGCTTTTAGAGGAGCCTCGAGAGTAGGGCTGAACTCGAGCGGCGACGAAACGCGGAGGACTCGTCCTAAGCTTGTTCCGACGCGTAACGAGGACCCTCGAGCAATGAGGCGCGCGAAGAGCGAACAAAAAATAAAAAAAAGAAGAAGAAAAGTCCCCCGGCGGCGGGGGCGAAAGCTGTCCAGGAGACGCGAGGCTCCGCTCCTTACCTGTGGCTGCGAGCGCGGCCTCGAGGAGCCAAGAGTACTTGCCCGAGCCTCTTGTTGCGCACGCGGAAAATTAGACGGGAAGGTTATTTTTTTTTTTTTTTTTTTTTTTAAAGAGAAGCAAACAATTTAACGACCCGCGAGTACAGGTGAGAAGGAGGCGTTGGGCGGAGGAGTAACGCTAATGAAGCCGGTAACAATTTTTGTATCGAGCTCTCATCGTTATTCCAACCTATTGATATGACAATGCTAATATTCCTGTAATGTAATTTATATATACACGCACACACATATATATATATATAAACAAACAAGTGTAATATAATACAATAATAAATAGTAAACAAAAGAAAAAAAGAAAAAAACCACAAATTTCCATTTCTCAAGAGGAGCGATCAGCGTTAACAAGCCTTTGTTTTGCAAAGCGGCCATTCGAGTACGATTGCGGGCCCGCGAGTCATTGCATTGCAGCGCAATAAATCGCCTCGCAAATGAGCTTTGAATTTTCAGAATTCCATTGTAATTTGAATTTCCTAAGCATAAATAATTGTCCCCGCGTCGGGCGGAAGAGCCTGAAAAAAAAATCAGTTTCGCTCGCCGCATATCTGCGCGAGGCTCGACGTCGAAAAAAGAAAAGAAAAAAAAAAAAAAAGAAAAAAGCCGTATCAATTTTCGAAACCTTATTCGTTTAATATTCACGAGGAAAAAAGCGATTACGAAACGGTAAGAATAAGAATTCAACGCGATTTCTTATAAGCCACGAAAGTCTATCCGTGTGTCGTGTGCGCGCGCGCGCGGCGTGTGTGCCCGCCACGAAAGAGCAGGCCTCGGATAAAACCCAAATCAAAATCAACAAAGGGAGCAAAAGGAAACAAATCCTAAAGTAGCAAATGACACATAAAAGGTATATATTATAGCGGGGAGAAGGAGAGTCGGCCATTAGAGGAGGAGGAAAAAAACAAAGCGCGATAGCGGTACGGGGGTGGGGTGGGGGAGGGCGGTTAGGAGAAGAGAGGAGCCGAGACAAAAAACCCGTGTAACGAAAATACTTTGAAGAGGCAAGGAGGAAGAGCGTGAAGAAGGACACGTTCCGTGTAAGAAATCAAGATAATCAGCCGGTTCATTGATTAGGCGCGAAACATGGGATCGGATGCCCTGGGGGGGGGGGATGAGATGGGGAGCAGCGCCGCGGGAATCCGGAATTCTAGGAGGAATCGAGAGTGGAGAAAAAAAGGAGGCCCGCGCGCGAGGCCCCGTAGGTGTGCGCGCGTGTGCGGAGCCAAGCGAGCGAGGGCACGATAAAAAGACAGAGCCAGAGACGGAACGCTACACCCGTGGACCGAAATGTAGCGGCTTTCAATTTGACGCGATGAGGAGGAGAGCGAGCGAGCCGGAGATACGGATACGGCCGGGGCGGCGGGCGGGCGGGGGGCCAGAGAGAGAGAGAGAGAGGGACAGCCGCCGAGCTGCGGAGCGGGCTCCCTGGAGGGCGGCCGGGCGGGAGGGGGGAGGGGCCGGGAGCGGCGGCGGAGGAGCAGGACGAAGGGAAGCAGAGAGCGAGAGAGGAGCAAAATCACACCAGACAGAGTGGCACTGGCTACCGCCAGTCGGAATCTCTCCTGCCAAAAGCAGTACCTTCCTGGGCAAAAATTTCTATCCTCCCTGGGCTCGCTCGCCTCCGCTCTCCTCAACCGACCGTTCCTCCCGTTGCCGGAGCTCCCGTCGAGCATTAGCCCCTTTACCAATCTACACCCCCCCCCAGCCCCTGCTTTTCGCTCATCCGCCGTAAGGGCGATCGGCGCAGGCCGACCGAGAGACGCAAATGGAGAACGAGAGTGGCCTTTTCCCGGAGGTGGCCAAAAAAATCCTTCCCTGTCGCGGGACGCCGGGCCCTCGAGCGACCGCGAGGAGCCGTTCCTCGGGGAAAAGAGGCTCGAGGAATCGTCGAAGGCAAGCGTTGGCTTGCGGCAGGAAAGTCGGAGGCGGGGGCGCATCGACGTCGACGACGAGCGACGATTGGCATGGAGCGGGGCCTAAATCAGTGGCCCGAGGCACGTCGTCGGGCCCGCGAGGTATCGGCACCGAGTAAGAGGGACGCCGCCCCCTTTCAGAATTCCGGTACGCGGCAGGCCTCCTCCCCGGCCTCGGTGGCCTGCCGCAATTGCCCCTGCCCCTTCGTTGGGAGGCAGCGCGCCACCGTCCATCGGGGCGCGAGGAGGGCCGCGGGGCTCCTCGCGGGCCCGAACCCGTTCCTCTCCCGGTCGCGGTGCCGGATCGGTCGTCCTCGGGCCCATTGTTCTAGGCCGAGCGGACCTCGGGGCCGTCGGCTCGACGCAGATGGGTAAGGTCAGCCTCAACGGCGGCCGGTTTTTCCCAAGGCGCATCCCCGGCTCGGGTCATCTGTTGGTCCGGTTTTCGGTGCGCCGGCGATACGAGCTTTTGTCGCCGACACGAGCCATTTAGCCCGGGGAGCATGGGCTTCCACTGGGCGGCGGCGGCGGGGGGATCCTTAAATTGCCACCCTTTGTCCAGAGGCTTCGAGAGCCGAATTAATGGCTTTTTATTACTTCCGTAGGTGTGAGAGAGAGAGAGAGAGCGCGCATCGAGAGCCGTCCTCTGTCCTGCCCCGAGAGCGGCTCCTCCATTTCCGAGCCCGGGCTCCGGCCTCGCTGCCCTCGCAAGCCCATTAAGCCCCTGGCCGTTGGCTCCGCGACGCGGCTCCCACCTGCGCCGACTCCTGGTGGGGTCCCCGAGCCTCGTCGACGACCCCCTGGCCAAAAAAAAAAAAACAACCGATAGCCCGGGAGTACTCGGGGCGGAGGGGTAGAGGCTCGCGATGCCGACCGGCGACTTGGACCTCTGGCCCTCCATTGGTCAGGGACGCGAGGAGCGAACGGGACACTTCGAGAGGTGAGATTCCTCTAGAAATTCCTGGCCCCTTGGCTCCTCGCAACCTGGCGGCACGGCTCGAGAGCTCGGCACTGGGATCGCCGAGCGGACAGCGGACGGCCTGGAATGAAGAAGGTGGAAAAAGAAGAAGCGAGGCGACGGAGAGTCTCGGCGCTACGACCGGGGGCCCCTGTCGGCGAGGAGCTCTCGAGGAGTCCTCGATCGCGAGCTGGGGCCCCTACTCGCGGCCAACCGATGTCTCTCTTTGTCTCTCGAGCCGCGATGAGGAGCGACGCTCCGCCGGGGTTAAAAAAAAAGAAGCAAGGCTACGCGAACGATAGAAGCCAACGAGGAGGAGGAGGAGGAGGAGGCCCAGTGGCGCTGGTTAACAAAGTCATCTAATCGGGACCGTTGGGAGGCGCGGAGGAAAAACAAAGCGGAGCGAAAGGGGGGGGCGGGGGGCGAGGGAAAGCAAGCGAGAAAGAAAGAAGGAAGAAAGGACGGAAGAAACCAGCCCGGCAATTTCTATCGAGGCCCGGCCCCGGAGAATTCCCCGAGAGCCGCCACCCCGGAGCCCCGAGCCTTGGCCAGGGCCACCAAAGGAATTCACGAGTAATTCAAATCAGTTTACAACAATAATAAAAATACTCGGGGCTGGCTCGGGCCGATAGGAGAGCCCGACGGCGGCGGCGGCGACTTTCATCAAAAACGCGAATTAACCGTCGCTAAGTCGAGGACCGTCCTCGAGACGCGCACTCGAGTCCCCCGGCTCAACGATTACGCATTATCAATCGGGCGGGCGGGCGGGCGGCGGCAAAACAAAGCGCAATAATTCGATATAAATCGCGGCGGTGTGCCCCAACCGAAATTCCCAGAATCCTCGAGGCCCTGAAGTGATCTCCGAGTCAACGCGCAACCTGTTCCCGCATTAGGCGAATCACAAATGGCTCCTCCCTCCTCCTCCTCCTCCTCCTCCGGCCGGGGGCGCCCCCCCCCCCGGCTCTCGCGCACCCTCGGGCTCGCCGGCTCGGGCCGCCGGCCCAATGGGCAAATAAACTCGGCGGAGGTGCATTTCCCAAGTCTGGTTGCGTCTCGAGTGAGCGACCATTCGGACATAATGAAGCCGGCACAGCTGGTACATTTCGCAAAATCGACCCTTGACTCGTTTATTGTTCACTCGCATTATTATACCACGATAGTGCGCCATTATAATTGACAAATATCGCCGTATAAATATCGTAAGAGATAATTACTCTCGCCCTCTCTCGGGCTCTCCCTCGCCGCCGCCGCCGCCGCCGCCGCCCAGTCGGATTTCGCTCCCCGTCTATCCTCGGCCTCTCTCTCTCTCTCTCTCTCTCTCGGGCTCGCAGGTCGAGTGCTCTTGTTCGGTGCAAGGTGTACCACCGGTGCTCCGTTTGGTCTTAATCTTTCACACAAAATTGCTTTCCTTTGTGCCCGAGTATTTGTACCACGGTATACTTTCCGAGCCATTCAGCTCGGGGGCCTCAAACTGGTCTCTTACGAAATGAATGCTTTTTGACCTCTTTATAAAATTTTTTCTCCTTTTCTTTTTCCCAATGCATTTTTTTTTTTCTTTCCCTCTTCTCTCCCATTTTTTCCCCTTTCACTTCCTATCGGCGCGCACGAATTAAGCACTCCAATTCTAATGTTAATGCGAGCGCAGTCTTTTCTATCCGGGGCTCGCTGTCGCCATTGTCCAACGATTGGCCATTATTGGCGTCGCGTAACCTTCATTAATGAAACCCAATGCAGGAGGCGATAAAAATATTATTGCATCGTTTGCGTACGCGGCGGCTATTGCCCAACGGTCTCGGGCTCCATTACCTCAAAGCTATTATCAATCTGTCGGCCAACTGCTTCGATAACTGCTGGCCCCCTCGATAATGCTAACAGGTTGCCCGACACCCTGTGGCCGAGCTCGACTCAATGCTCGGCGGCCTAATTTTCCAGCCGCTTGAAAATTTCGAATCGTTCGATAAATCGTCGCCGATCCTTTTTCCCGTGACTTCTCAATCGAGGAGGAGAACCTCTCCTCGACTCCGCGACAATATCGGCGCTACTGCTGCGGCTGCCTACGGGCTTTGTATTTGTATATTATATTATATTATATATATATATATATATAATAGAAGAGAGAGAGGTGGAAATTTCCAACTAAGCTCGCGCGTCGTTTTTCCCCAGAGCGTAGAGGCCCGCGAGGGTGGGCCGGTGGGCAGAGTTTCCACGCGGGTCCGAGGCCTATCGCAATCCGGCTGATCGTCGAGGGGCCGAGCCGCCATCCATCGATCCATCGGGTGGCAATCAGCTGGCGAGGGCGCGAGCCGAGTCGGGATCGAGCAGCCCGAGCCCTCGGTCGCGGAGCCGGGGAGTGGAGCAGACGGGCCGATATTAAATTCGCACTTCGTCTTTGGCCGTCAGTCATCGGGATACGCGCCCGTTGGCCATTGCTCCACGTCTCCCGGCCGAGGAGGCCGTCGGAGCTCCCAAGATTTCGATTTCGAGGGGCCATTGTAATCGCCGAATATTATTATCAACGATGCGATAATAAAGAAGTCGGCCGGCCGCCGCCTCTGCTGCGGCGCAGGCGGCGACACGCAATTTCTCTCGGTCCCTCTCTGCCAGCCCCCAAAGTGCAAAGCCAGTGTGTGTGTGTGCGCGCGCGTGTGTGTGTACGCTTTCCGGCCTGGTGCGTGACCTTTGGCTCTTAAAAAGCTCGGCCGCCCACCTCCCGCGTGGGGTGAGCCGAGAGCGTCCCCACCGGGGGCCACGGGGGGACGGAGCCGTTTGCGGCTTTGAAAATGAGATTGTTATCGCCACCTACCCCGAGCCAACTTTTCTGATCTCGCACCCCCGGCCTCCCCTATTGTACTCCCGAAATAAGTCTATTTTCGCGTGGCTGTCGGATATACACCCCGGCGAAGATAGGGAAGGCCGAACGAGGGTTAAGGCACTCGGTCGCTTAGGGCCGGAGTCGCGGGGGCTGAAGGGGGGGGCCGGAGAGGAGGGAGAGCGAAGCGCTCTCGGCGCTGTTGGCACAGTCTGCGGCGATGCCGATAAATCTGGCAGGCCTCTCGTTTTTGCACTCCTGCCTTGCCGAGAGCCTTCCGGTATTACCGGAGCTTTGTTTCTCGATCGACCTGATACCGCGGGCGCGCCTTGCGGGGATCTGCCTTTCATCGGCGGGCCACAATGCCCGGAGCTAAGTTAACATTATTGGTAGATAAAGGGGCTTTTTGTTTCTAAGGTAAACCGCCCCCACCTCCGCCACCTCCACCACTCGGCGCTTTGCATTGATCAAGGCGCGATCTTAGGGCAGGCTCGGGGGACCGAGAATCGAGTCCGCTCGGGTCCATCCGGAGCCCGGGGATCCCAGGCCTAGGAGCGGCTCGTTCGGGGCCGGAGCTACCCTCGCCGGCTCGGGCGGTCCCTCCTCTCGCGGCGAGGCCTCGGGCTTCTTCGCGGGAATCTTCCCCGAAGCCGGAGCTCCTCCACCGAGGCGATCCCCGTAAAAGAGATGCCGACATCTCCGGGAGGAGGTCCCGGAGCTCGGGCGGACTTCGCCGAAGGGAGAAAAATCGGTGCGGTCCCGGCTCCGCTGCCCAGCCCCCACCCCCGAACCCAGCCGTCGGCTCGGCGTTCGTCTCGGTCTCCTCTCGGTCCCTGTCCTTCGCGCCCTTTCTCGAATGCCAAGGGCCCCGACGCCTCTTGTTCTCGGGACGCCGCGGCGCGCTGCTCGTAAATATTTCGATAGGTACACACGCGAGCGCCTTTGGACTTCCACGAAACGTAATTTCATATAAACAGAGGATTATTTACGAGTGGGAACGTGACCCTTTGAGGGGATCACGAACACCCACTGCACATCGGCAGCGCGGATCGGTCAATTTATACGCAGGAGGCGCTGCATACGTGCGCGCGCGCGCCCGTAGTGACCTTTTGAGCCTTCCTCGAGCGCGCGCGCGCGCGCACCTTTTGTCCGGGCTCTGCGGGCCCGATGCGATCTCGCTAAAAAGGCAGTTGTTATGGAAACGCGATAATTTATCGAGGCCTCGGAAATCGGATTTTGAGTAAATCAACCTTCGGCTTTGCGACCGGCCAATTACCATTACAATGAGGATTAATCCCCGAGGGATTTAAAATGCCTCGTAATAAGGAATTCGTTAATTAATTGATTCTGGCCCCTTCCTCTCTCGCTTCTTCTTGTCCTTTCTTCTCTTTGCTTTGCTTTGCTTTGTCCTCCTCCTCCTCGTCCTCGTCGTCCTCGTTGTCGTAGTCTTCGTGGTCGTTGTCGTTGTCAGGTGTCGTTGCTATTATCGTCCTCGTCGTCCTCGTCGTCGTCGTTATTATTATTATTATTATTATTATTATTATATATCCCTAGAAGGCTCGGATTTTTACGACCGCGCGTCGCGGCGCATACCTTCGCCGTAATATTGGATAAGTCATTGGATAGTTTCCAAGGACGGGGCCGCTGTCAACAATTAATACATTAAGCATGGCTCTGTTGTAAATAGTTTCCCGCTCGCAGGATGCGGCCCGCGGGGCCTCCCCCCCCCCCGCCCACCCCCGAGACGTCAGGAGCAAGATTAAAAGATCCTTCCTCCGGCTGATGAATGAAGCGAGGGGGGGGGCGGGCCATTTTTCAAACTCGGCCCGATGGTCTCGGAGGCTGGACGAGCCGAGAGGTGCCAAAAGTCGAAGGCTCCCGCAAAGAAGCAAGACGCAAATTGTGCAAAAGAACTCGCTCGTTACAATCCAACGGTGCAATATTGTACTTGGGCTCCGAGGAGCCGCGAATCCCTTCCTCGAGCTCGGACACGTGCAAGCGACGCCGTATCGCCACTTTTCGCGGCCCCCGAGGGCGCGGGCGCGACCTCCCCGCCGCCCCCCGGTACAAAAGGGAGATATTAATCGTGCCCCGGTGGAGCTCCGGCCGGGCCCGCGCCCGCGGAGCCGACGATCCCTCGCTGGGTGGCGATCTCTCCGCCGCGGGGCCCGGGGCCCGGGCCCGGAGGAGATAAGACCGCGCGTCCTCATACCTCGAGAGCCGACAAAATAGCCTCTGCCAAGAAAGCCCGCATTGTGACATTCAGGTGTTGGGTCGGTCCGGCGATTGTTCGTTGGTGCCAAGCTGTCTAGCCGTTTCGAAAAGGTAGAGAAAGAGAGAGAGAGAGAGAGAGAGTCTTTTGAATGCCACGGTCGAGCTCTTGACTGCTGGAGCATTTTCTATAATTTTTTTTTTTCTCTTTCGCCGAATAAATGCGCTTCCCTTTATTCTCCCGTCTCTCGCTCCGCGCATACCCACGCCTCGTTCGTCCATTCTCTCCCTCTCTCTCTCTCTCTCGCTCATTCTTCCTTTTATCTTTTTGTAGAGTCTCGAAGCGGATGTACGAGATTTTTCTATTTTCTCGGAAGGCTGCACTAAAAGTGTCTCGAGACACGAATAGCTTTGACGTCTCGGACATAATGACCAGATTACTCATTACGCGGAAAGATTTACATTTTCTTAATTTCCCTCCTACCTTTTTCCCCCCCCCCTCCCCCTGCTCCACCGCCGCCGCCGCCGCCTCTCACCTTCGCACCTCGGCACGTGTGAAACGCCTCTTCGGGGGCTCGACGCCGCCTGGTGCCTCGTTGCGCTGCTGCTGACGGGGGCTGGAGAGAGAGGGGAGGGGGGGGGGTTAAGGGAGTCTCGCTCGCGCAAATCTAGCCGGAACCTCCGGTCGGCTCGGCGCGTCTCTTCGGCTCTCGCAACACTTTGAGCGCCAACTGCGCTCCGCTGTGCCGCCGATAGAATCGAAATAAATCGCCGCTCTTCGAGATCGGCGATCGTTGCTCGTTGCCAGTCCAGGAGTGGAGCCCCGCCAGCAAGGCTCGCTCCTCGGATGGAGATTAATATTGAGTAGGAGAGAGAGAGAGAGAGAGAGAGAAAAGGCAGAGATATTCCACGGCCGGAGAGTACGGTTAGAACGAGGCGAATAAGAGAAAAATAATCGAGCTGAATGGCCCTCGCTCATTGAGCCCGAGCCAAATTCCAACCTGCGTGACTCATCGATGAGGCAGACTGGAGTGAAATCGTCTCGCGGGTTTATTTTGAAATATTCCGCTCGGAGCCGTGTTTATTTATTGGTCGAGTGATCTATTTGGCATTATTTTGATTGATTTTTTTTTTCCTTCTTTCTTTCTTTCTGCCTCTCCTCTTCGCTCTCTCTCTCTTCTCATCGGGCGGATGCCAAATGAAAATAACACGTCTCGACGTTAATTGTAAATTGAGCGAAAATCTGTCGGATCGCGCGTAATTCTCTAGCCATCGATTATGGCAGACGTCAATCATTGATATATACTTGTACGAAGATTTTAAATTGGAAACCACAGTTAAGTGACAGTGTAAAAAAAAAAAAAAAAAAAAAGAAAAAAGAAAAGGAAAGAAAAAAGAAACAAACGTTGCGCAAGGCCTCTCGCTTTATTTTTTTTAATGGCAATTAAGCTTAAGAAAGATGAAGGAGAGGGAGAAGACGAGGAATGAGAAGAGAAGAAAGAGAGGAGGAGAAAAAACAAAATGTACATTTAAAATCTAAACATCATTATCTTAACGTGACCAAGAGTCAAAAGGTCCCTCTTGGCGCTAAATGTAATAATTACTACGGAATTGATTTCGCATTTGAGTAAGCATTTAACGAGCGCATTCTTCGCTTAAATTAGTGTCTTCGCACGCCATAAATTTTAAATTCAAAAGTGGAAAAGACGCTTTAAACAAAAACCCTCTATCCGGTATGTTTTTTCACCCCTCCCCCCCTCTACGCCTCTTCCACTCGACGGCTACTAATAAGTCGATCATGGAGGTACGTAAAATCTGCTTCAGCAATTCACGTCCTCTCCTGCCGCTAATTATTCCAATCCACTTGTAATTCAAATACCTTGGGCGCATTCCTGAATTCCACGAGGGCCCGCTCCAAGGCCCCTGATTTATTCAACGGCGCTTCTCCGTACTCGGAAAACGGTTTCAATTTTTTGCCCCTGCCCCTGCTCCTCCCCCCCCCTTCCCCCCAGCCCAATTTTCCCGGCATCGCTCTTTCTCCGTTCCTCAATTTTAACCCAATGTGCGGGCGCGAGTCGATGTTTCGCCGAGATCGGCGTCGCTCGGCGTAGCTCGACGCCTCGTGGCTCGAGACAAATCGCGACATTATCATCACCAACTAAGGCGCAGGGCGGCGGAGTCTTCCCCGTGGCCGAGGTGCCGGGAGTCGGGCCAAAGGAGCCCGGCCGAGGATGGGAAAAAACGCCGAAGGGGGGGGGGCAAAAGACAAATAGGCGGCGGGCGCGGGAGATCGGCCAAATGGAAATAAAAACAAAAGGTGAGAGTTCGGGAGGGAAGGAATACGCGCTTGGGTCAACGCGGGACGCAAGGGGGAAAAAAGTCGAAGGTACAGGGGCAAGAGAACGGCGCGCAGGCTTGGGCCCCGTGCATTGGAAACCGAGGAAGCCTCGATTCCACCCGGTACCGGATCCGGGACGACGACGCGGCCGCGCCTTAAGACCCGGGAATAATGCTTTCTCACGTTTTGCACACCCGCGGCGCGGCGCGATCTCATCCAGTGTCGCACAAAGGTAATTCTGGCCTCAAAATAAATGGCCACCAGCACGTCGCATCACCTGCCAGTTGAAAAGTTAATAATGAGACAATGGGACTCGGCGGAGGCCGGAGTCGAGTCCGCTAGTGGCACCCGAGGCTTTTCTTCACCGAGCCACCCGCCGAGAGTCGATCGCTGCGCCGCCCACGCCCTCCCGGCCCCCGCCTTGGCCCTCCCCCGTCGGCGGCCCCGCGTCCCCGCCCCCGCCCCGCGGCGACCGACGAGTCCGCCGAGTCCACGAGTGCCGAGGGGCGCGTCCCGGGCGACTAATTGAAAGCCCGCGACAAACAATGGGGGCCGCCGCGATAACGACCCGGGCACCCGACGACCCTCCTTCCGCCCCGCCGCCGCCGCCGCCCCCTCCCGCCGCTTGGGTGCCTCGCCTATTCGAATAATTTTTGGGCTTTGCATTTTAAGGAGCTGGCTCGAGAATCTCGCCTCGGCTCCTCTTTCTCTCTCTCTCTCTCTCTCTCTCTCTCTCCCTCCTCTCATGAATTTTAAAACTTCTCTCTCCCGGCCTCGAAGATTATTTATTGGACCCTCGGCTATTTGCATTCGGCCAATTTATTAATCGTTGGCAAAATTGCGAAATTGTTCCCGCCCGGCCGGGCGACTCTGATATATGCGAGCTCGCGCTCGTTCGCAATAATAGCGCCGAGAAAAGAATCGGCCCTCGCCCCTCCTGTCGCGCGCGCGCTTTATTTTTCAGCAGGTCGGCCTTTGTCCGGCCAGGTGGAGGCCCGTAGCGCGCGGAGCCTCGGCTCGGGAATAACAGCCTCCCGGGCGAGAGATCCCGAGCATCGCCTCGGTTGCAAATCAAGGCCCCGATATTAAGCCAAATGAATACACGCGAGTCGACTCGGAGCACTCGAGGACCGACGGCTTCCCAACCGACGCGACTCTTGTTTATTTCGAGGCTCCGATCGGTAGATTACCTTTTGCGTGCGTGCGTGCGCGCGCGCGCGCGGGGGGGAGACACCCATCGATGTATGATTGACGCCGCTCGCCTCGAGTCCCCCCCTCCTCATTACCATAAACGCTCCCGCGGCTATCGACCGATTGAGAACGGGAGGGGGCCGAGAGCCTCCCGAGACGCGAGGACCGATCGACGAGTTTTCGCGGGCGCGCCTCCCCCCCCCCGCCCCGGTGTAAGGTGCACAGGCCGGTCGATCGGCTCGGCCTCCGCGATCCCTCGTTTCCGCGAGCCGAAGCGCGAAAATTCGAAGGGCCCCCGTTTTGGGTTATCGCGGCCCCCCCCCTCCCACGGCTTTGGAAACGATTCCTCGAGGAGGGTCGAGAGCCACCCGAGGGGGGCGATCGTCCTCGTAGATAGCGATCGACGGCTGGCGTTGGCAACGTCGCGATTGTCGCTTGACGTTTAGAGCCGCCGCCAGGAGCTGTCGATCTACGGGGAAGGATCCTTTCTCCGGCCGGCGATTTCGGAATGGGAGAGCCCGAGATTCTTCCCCCGGTCTCCCTTCGCGGCCGCCGACCAGCGGAGCCTTCGCTCGTTCGGCTGGATGAAGAAGGGATGATAATTAAGATCGAGAGGAAAGCGCCGAGTTGCGAATGGCCCTGCGATTGATTTAGCTCGGGAGATCGGCCGAGGGGAGCGGGAGAGGTACGGATTATTATTTACAAGCGAGGCGGGGCTTTGTTTAAACAAAGGGTCCCTCGAGCGCAATAATGCTGCTCTATACTCCACGGTGGGCTCTCGCCTTTTTGGCTCCTCTTAT
The DNA here is from genome assembly GCA_018907135.1 of Kradibia gibbosae. Lineage (NCBI taxonomy): Eukaryota > Metazoa > Arthropoda > Insecta > Hymenoptera > Agaonidae > Kradibia > Kradibia gibbosae. The sequence goes on along the minus strand of JACCHX010000001.1, from coordinate 2,540,564 downwards.
TTAAATATGCCAAAGTGCCAAAATGCGCGCGCCTCTTTCTTATTATTTGGCGTTTTTTTTCTTTTCTTTCTTTTCTTTCTTTTTTTTTTTTTTTTTTTTTTTTTCGTGCGCCTCACCACCGCAAATGTCGAAGCCGAGTCATCATTTATTTATGGTTCAACAGGTCATTACAGACAAGACCACAGCATGCGAGTGCTTTGAAACAAGACGTAGCCAACGTAATTCTCAAAGCGATAAATTTGTCAAGTGTCATGACGTGATTTCGGGCCACGTCGTCGAGTTTCCTTATTGACTAAACAAAACCTAATTTTCTTGCGTTAACAATGAGAGAAGAAAGGCGCAGAAAATCGATATGTAAAGTTACGACAACGACTAATTAGCCGTTTTTATTTAAATTGACCGAACGCCGTTTATTTTACGCCATTGTAATTAATCAGCGACGGGAAATTTGCCTTTTCTTTCTTTCTCTTTAGTTTCTTTACAAATGCACAAACGATTCGAAAAGTGCCGTAGCGTATTAAAAACTGAACTTGAATAGAAAAAAAAAAAAAAAATTAACAACAAAATCGCAGGTAATGTATGAATGTTACCATTGTTGTTGATACGCACGATCGGGTTCTACAATAGAATAATGATAAAGCATAATCGGCGCTATTAAATCGCGCGAAATAAAAGATAAAGGCATTGAAGAAGCAAATTTTACACTAGAAACGATGATGAGTTAACGTTGAAAAATATTGCTACGAATTGTCCGTAAATAATTATTAACATCTTGTATCCACGTGCCTCAATAATATTGTAAAATGTCAAAAGGTAACGAATTGACAATGCAAATAATGTATTGGTTAAAAGTATACAGCTAGTATCCAATGCAAAATGAATTTAATTAACGTAAAATATTAATTATTCATCTACTGCTTTTAAATATTAGCTTATTTTCGTGTTTTGAAAAACACCTGCTGCTCGAAATACGCTCTTGCATATTTTAAAAAACACTTTGGTCTTATTATCATAATCTTCGTCGTCTGCATCATCATCATTATTATTATTATTATTATTATTATTATTATTAATATCATTATGTAAATTGTATATTACAAATTCATGTTGAGGTACAAATAAATATTTATATATAAGTATCTATTTATGCATGTATAAGAGCAATATTTTTACGTCAACTGTCAATTAAATTCATATAAATATTCAACCTTCACGGGGCCTTTATTTATTTCTAGCTGTAAATTCCAATGAAACACATGCAATTCAAAATATATTGTAAGATCGCAAATACAGCGAGCTCAAATATTTATATATATATATATATATGTATGTATGTATATATGTGTATATATATTTGTACAAAGTCGAAGGTAAAATTAACCACCGAGGCTTGATTTTAACGACCCTCGAAAATTGAATTATCGAGTGAAAAATTAAAATTTCCCTTTTACAAGCAGCCAATTAGAATATTACGTAGTGTGCGTTTTGTTGTCGCTGCGCGTTTGCCGTTGCGCGTTCCTATAAATAAGATAGCATAAGTAAAAGAAGAAGAGGAGGAGGAAGAAAAATCACGTGTAAATTATGATTTACGCCTCCATTGTACGTCCTGCCGTGGAATCCTCCCCTTTCGTTCCCGTCGAAATGCCACCGCCACCCGTCGCCGACCCCCGCCAGCCCCCCCTCCCCCGCGCATCCGAGAAAATAGCCATCCAAAGTATCGAGCTCCGCGGGCGGGAGGACCGACGACGCAGCGCCGGTATTTTCACTTCGCCAAGCGAGCGAAGCGCCGAGGGAAAATGGCGGCGCGAAAACGCGGCGACCCGAGCCCGGGGGAGAGACCCTCGGTATCGAGGATCGACGCGGCCGATTACCAACGGGCCTCGGCGGTGAGCGGCCCCGGCAGTGCCGAGGATCGCGGGGACCGAGACCCGCCGGAGGGGCCTCGCCGCGCTCGAGTGGTCCAGCCCTCCCGGTAGGGCCCAGGCTCCGAGGCGTCTGGCGCGGGAGATCTCGAGCAGACGCTCGGGCCTTCCTTTGAGCTCCCCGCGGCCTCCCGTCATCGCTTCAACCGCCCGGAAGGACGCGGCCTCGGGATCGAGGCTGCTCGAGTCTCTCTCTCTCTCTCTCTCTCTCGCTCTCTCTCTCTCCTTGCCCGACCTCGGCTTCGGGAAGCTTCCGTTGCGCCGCCCCCCCCCTCAGCCCCCATTCCCACGAGGCACGCAGAGTCGAGAAGTTACCCGCGCGTCGTCCGGAGCGATTAGCGCGAGGGCTTCGATCGCCCGGCTCTCTATCCCCGATGCGATACCGGCTGCGATATCCTGGCCCGAGGCGCGGCGAGTCCTCGATTGCCCGGCCCTCGCCGCTTCCAATCGATTCCACGGAATACGAAGGGCGGACGGGCCGGCCGGGGGGGGGGGATTAAAAAATCGCAACTCCATCGGCGCAGGAGCGCGGGAGCCCACAAAGCAAGACCAATAGTGTCTCCGACACAATGTTGACAATCGCATTTCGATTTCAAAGCAATTACGCTCCCGATTGTATTTTTATAATGGAAAGGGCCGTTCCATTAAAAGCGTGCTCGGGCTCGCGCGCGCGCGCGCGCTTATAAACACACACACGGACACAGCCGTGGTTGCGCGTGTGTGGCGGGCACAGGCGCAGGCCGCGCGGACAATCGGAAGCGAAGCCGGGCGCGAAGGGCGGCCCATCGAGATAAGGCGAAACCCCAACGGCTCGGACGGGCTCTCGTGCCTGGTAGTGGTTTCCTACGCGGCCGGGGCTCGCCCTCCTCGCGGCCCCCCGCGGGAGACGGCCGGAGCTGCATCGCGGGGCGGGGAAACGAGCGCCGGGGTCGCGGCTCGATCTCCGCTCGACGAAGCTCCGCGAGGATCCATCCTCGCGTGAAATTCAATTGCGCCGTCGGTCGAGCGAGCCGCAGGACGGGAAGCCCTCGCGAGGAGCCCGAGGGTCCTTCGCGCCCGACGCGATACGCGGATGCGCCTGGGCGACCCTCGGCGCGCCCCTCCCCGGCCGCCTCTCCTCGGTGGCTCCTCGGTGCGGGCCGTCCGGGCGCCCGAGACGCGTCTCTCCCTCTCTCTCCCCCGCCGGCGACGCTGCCTCGCGGACTAGACAAACACCGGGCCGCGCGTCCTCCTCGAGGAGCCGTCACCGTTCGCCGTGCCATCGGCGCCGTTCCTTGCAATCGATCGCCGGATAATCCCCGCCGGCGCTCGAAATTTCGGCCGGAAGACGCCCCGGCGCTGTTTGCGCGAGGGGAGGCCGCGGAATTCGGTCCCCTCTCACAATGGGAGTCGCCCCCTGCGAGCCCGGCCGGCCTCGATCAATCCCCGAATTGACAATTGCCCCGAGTCCGGCTGGACGCCCCCGACGACGCCGGAGCCCCCCGAAGGAGCGGCGCTCCATCCTTCCTCGATCCGTCGCTCGCCGCGTCGGGCTCGAAACCTCGCAAGAGTATCTCCGACGCAGGGCAGCCGCCGACGTTGGCTCCTCGCTACCGGAGGCATCTCTGAACCGGCAGTCGACTGCAAAGGACGGGGCCTGGCCCCTCCCGGTGTCTCTCTCCTCCGTCGTCGCTCCCCCTGCTTCCCTTGCCGCCTCTTTGCCGGCCTCGTTCCGGGCCTCGATGCGAGCGCCTCCAGGCGCGATAGGGGAGCCCCGCGCCGCCCTCGACGACGACCACTGGCCGATGGCCCTCGGCGGGTCGGCGCGCCCTGGTGTTCCAAGAGAAATCAGCGCTCGGGCAGGATCCACTCCGGCGAACGGTACCGGAAACGAGGCCGGGGGGGAGGGCCTCCGGTACCATTAACCGGGTCGGAATGCAAATCGGCGGATACGAGAGAAGGAGGATAAGGAGAAAGAGGAGCAGCGTAAGATGAGGCGGGAGGAGGAGGAGGGGAGAGAGTCGCGCAGAAGGCGTCGAGTCCTCGTCGGGTGCGTGCCTTTTTTTTTTTTTTTTTTTTTTTTTTGTTTAGCCGGCGCATCCCGTGCGGCAGCTCGAGGAGCCAATATTCCACGAGGAATATGACGCATGACGCACGTCTCCATAATAGATAAACAATAAAAGTCAAACGTCGAGTCGGGGAATTATCCGGCAATAAATTTTACGATTGCCGAGGCCCGAAAAGTCTTGTACAGTATTTATATATTACAAATTTACGGTTGATAACGGATCATTATGAATGACACTAAGGCTCGAGGCGGGGGCGAGTCCGTTCGACCAAAATGCCAATGCCAGATCCGAATCTCGCAAATATCAGCCCCTGTAATAAATGCCGCCGTAAAATTTCTGACGTGCCTCGGCGCAGTTTTGCCAATATATATATATATATATATATATAAGTGCTCGGGGGCCCATCGGTCGGCGCGCGGGGGATTCCCATATTAACTTCTCGACTCCGCAGAGTCGGAGGCAACCGAACCGAGGACCGGAGCTTTGGGAGCTAGACAAAGGCCTCCCGAGGGCCCTCCCGGCTCGAGGGCCCCCGGGCCCCAATAAGGGTGGGAGCGCTAGACAGTGCCGAGCTCGTTGACTTTTAACCAGAGGCTCATTGTTCGCCGAGTCACTGTATTTCAAATTGCTCTACGCCTCGCAGTTGTCTGATATTAAATTCGTTAATTAGCCCGGAGAGCCGCTCGCCGCCGCCGCCGCTCGCCCCCACCCTCCGCCCTCCGCAGCCTACCTGGGCCGCTCCTCGTTCCCTCGCCGAGGCTCGCCGCTGCCCTCGGGGCCCCCACGGCCGACGATCCCCGAGAGCAAAGGCGGCGGCTTCTGGACATCGCCGAGTCCCCGGCTACTGGCGAATTCCGCGCTGCCTCCTCTCCCGAGCATCCCTTGCTTTTCCTTCTTCGCCTTCCTCCTCCTCCTCCTCCTCCTCCTCCTCCTCCTCTTCAAAGCGCCTGCGAAGCTCGGAATTTCCTAAACCGAAGCCTCAATATTTGCGGCCGAGCTAATTGATAAACAACGATTGATTCAACAAAGGAGGCCTGCACTCGAGCACCGCCGCGTCGCATCGATCGGACGAGTGAATTTCCGAGCTCGCGAAGTCTTCCTCTCGTTAAGGCTGCGCCGTCTCCTGTCCCGTCCCGTCCCCCGCCCGACCCACCCCCGGTCCCTCGATGGACCTCTGCTCGCGAAAATCGCCAAGCGCCAGGGAATGCATTGGATATCGAGGCTCGGCGACGGCCGATTAAATTTGCGGCGATTAAATTTCAGAGGAGTCTCGTATCGCACGCTTGTCAAATGACATTTTCACGCGCGTCTCGCCATTCAAGTAGCGAGCCTCATCATCGTTCCGATTATCAGGCGCTCTTATATAGCTTTACGGGCTCCTTAGCGAGCGCGACGTACTCGCGAAGCAATTTCAATATCCTCGGCGCAGGGATCGATATCGATGCGCGGTATCGCGCGCCGGGAAGTGGGGGGGGCGGGCGGGGGGGGCAACATCGAGAAGCGCGAAAAAGTGGGGAAAAGTCATCGCGCGCCGCAAGGGCCGAGATCAAAGTGTCTCAGCCCGCAGCCGCTTCGATCCCGCGCTCGCCCGCTCCGAGGTCTTGCAACAGTGCGAGGAAATTAATTACCCGCCGCTTTTCCGTCGCGTGCTCGCTCGCACGCGCGAAAGAGACGGCGGCAGAGGAGAAAATCTGGCTGCGGCGAGTGCGGGTGGGCCGGGGCCGGGCCGGGGCGGGGGTGGGAGCGCAGCGCCGCGGAACAAGAGCCAGAGGCAGCGGAGGGAGAGAGGAGCGATCGCGCGACGCTCGAACGCGCCTCGTGTCGCTCGCAAGAGTACGCAATAACGCGCGTATTAATGTGCGCCAACCGTGCGGTTGCTCGGGCGCGCGCGCGCGCGCGTACTCGCATAATGAGCCCGAGCAGAGGCGAAAGAACGGCAAACAAAACTTCATTCGGTATTTCTGAATCCGTCGCGACCGCTGCCGATCCTTTCACGCTCCGGCTGAATATTCATTAAAATACTTAGTGCCTCGTGTCATCGCCGGCACCTCTTCTCAATGCCAATTAGCGCCGAGGCGGAGCACTAATTCACCTGCGGTGAATTACGCGTATTTCCCGACGTTCGAGGGGAGAGACGGAGAGACGGAGAGAGACAGAGAGAGACAGAGAGAGAGAGAGGAGGAGGAAAAAAAAGCAGCAGCGCCCGAGCGAATGGCTTTGCAAAAGGCAGGCCCCGACTAATTAAATTTCGAGCCACTGTCGTTTCGGCCATCGGCTGCGCGCCGGCTCCGAGACCGAGGAAGCTCCCCCGCGCCTCCGCTGATTCTCTTTACCCGCGGGGCCCGAGCGGGGCCCGAGCGATTTCGAGGGGCCCGTCGTCGAGGAGTCGGCCCCGCCGCTCGATGCTATCGCTAATCGTTATTAATTATCGCCTCGGTGAGCGGCCGCTCGTCGACCCGCACCTCCCGTGGACTCCAATTTTCCTCGGGCGTTCGATGACACTTTGCGCGCGCGCGCCCTCGTTTTCCCCCTGCGCCGCTCCGGCATCTTTGATTGATTTTACTTTGGCCCGTTAACGTAGAAAGTTGGTTTACGACCAAGACGCGCTCACCTCTCTTCCGCGGCTCTCGTCCGACCGACTTCCATTCGACTCTACGACCGTTTTTCCATCCTCCGTTTAACAATGTTTGCCGAATGTTAGCCGAGAACCGCGTCGAGCGCGCGTGGCCTCGGCTGCGCTTTCGATCCATCGAATTTTCAATGTAATAATTCCGTGCAATTTTAACGGAGACCGTGATTTCGAACGCTAGCCGTGTGTATACTTGAATATACGTAAACACGTACACAAAGCGCACGCGCACGCACACATTTATACACACGTACATTGTTTAAAATGAATTGAGCATATATAATTGCCATCGATACCTCGACTCGTTCACCGATGTGGGTTTAAATTTTGTTTAAAAAAGAAAGAAAAAAAAAGAAAAAAATAAATAAATAAAGAAAGAAAAAGAAAACCTCGTGTACAAATTTAACATCGTAAAAGTGCAAAGAGTACCGAGAGGGCGATAACTGTGAAGGCGCGAACAGTATTTCCAAATTGAAATTAAGGCAAATATCAAGGGGGAGAAACGAGCCAAAGAGTTAGAGGGAGAAATTTAAAATCCATACAAGAGGGGCATTAAGAAAGCCGGGAGCGAAGGAGAAAGTGAGATTTTTACCGTAATTGAGGCTGCCACGGGCTTTGATGTCTGTGCTTTGGCTGGCAGCGGCTTTGTCGCCGGGTGTTGAATAAACGAGGCGATTAAAATGCCATGTTTCGATTTGGCGAAATACTTCGGCAAAAATTACGACTCGCGCCTCGACTCGCGCGCACATAATTAAACGTTAAAAGAACCCCCGTCGAGTAAGAAGCTGCCGTCCCTTCGGGCTCTTTTTTTCTCTTTAAAAAAAAAAAAACACTCGCGCTTGCCCTGCGACGTCCCTTTTTTTCCTAATTAAAATTGAGCAATTAGGTACGAGAGAAAGAGAGACACGAGTCGTCGGTTGGCTGGCTGCGCAAGCCTCGGTCGCCGGCCGCCAACGCGAGTGGATGATTAAAGGGTCTTCCGCTCGGCGTTCGCGCGCAGCCGAACGAACCCTAATCGCGGGATTACCCTCCGCTCGCTACTCGCCGATGACGATCACCGCTCCCGGCAGGATTGGCTCGCTTCTAAGCGTTGGCGGGGGGGGGGGGGGACGGCAGCTATCCCGGCTGGTCGCACTCGGTGTCCGAGTCCGAGGCTCTCGCCCTTGGCCCTACGAACGAGTCGGGGCTGGATCGCAGCGGCTCGCGCCTCCGCCGCGAGCGAGGAGCGGGCCCGGGCGCAGCGGTCGTCCTGCTATTCTCGAGGCAGCCCCCGCGAGGCCAGGGAGGGAGGCCTCGATCCCAGAGGGGCTTTTGATCCCGGTGGCGACAATTAGTCGCGTTTACGCGTACCGACACCTCGCCGATGCGTTTAATTAACGCGCGCGCGTTCAAGGGCCGCCGACGCCGGGATAAAAAGGGCCGCGAGGCCGGGGGCTGGGCCTGGGCGAGGGGCTGACCGAGAGGGCGCGGGAGGGGCCTTCGGGTGCTCCTCTCGGCGTGCGAGCTTTTTTTTCCTTAATTAGAGTCTGCGCAGACACGTGCGGGGCGCGCGCACCGGCTGGGCGGGGGCGGGGCGGGGGAGAGACCGCGGGGAGGGGGGGGGCGCGAATCGTTTTATTTTGCGTTTGCTCCTTCGCTCCTCGGCGCGTTATAATTCCTTCTGCTCCTTTCGCCGCTCCTCGCACGGAAGAGTGCCCTTGATTTTCAGCCGCTCGACTACTGCTCAAAGCCGGGGGCCGCCGCCTTTTCTTTCCTTTCTTTTTTTCTCTCTTATTTTTTTCCATTGCCCCCCGCCTCCCCCCGCCAATCCCGGCGATGGCTGCACTCGGGCTCGGCGAGCTCTCGGCTATCGGTGGTGCCGTTTGACTCCCGGCGATAAACGGTTTATTTGCTCGTTATAACTAATTAAACGTCGCTGTGCGCCCTCGCAAAACGCGCGAATTCGTTGATAATTCGCGGGGGAGCGGGCAGGCCTCGTCAGTTTTAATTAAATTCTCATCGCGGATTGCGCCGCTCCATTGTGATTCGATAAATAATTGAGCCTCGTAGTGAGATTATTTTCTCCCTTGCTCTCTCTCTCTCTCTCTCTCTCTCTCTTGCTCCCCTCGGAGTAAAAATCATCCACCGAACAGCATCGCTCGGAACCCAATTGTCGTCGCTCTATCGCATTAATTAGCCGGTAGGATGTATCTTGAGCCGAGGCCGTATCTTACCCCTAATGCGTATCCCGAGGCCGAGAAACAAGTGGCCGAGCATCGTTAAAGGCTCATGGAAACCGTTGGCTTGTAGCGATCTCGGATCGGCTCGGGTGGAGTCGCTCGGGGCGGGGGCGGGGGCGGGGGTGGAAGCCGAGGCTCGAGCGCCCGCGGCCGAGTTATCAGTCCTGGCCGAGGGAGGCGTCGAGCCCGGGAGCGCGAGCCTAAGTGGGAGGAGCGGGCTGGGCCTACTCGAAAGGGGGGTGCGGGGTGGGGTAGCCGAGCGCGCCGGATCGATCGGGCCCCGGCGGGGCCCCGAGCCCCGATATACCTGAAGAGATCGCGCCGAGGCTGCGAGCGAAGCTACTGTGCGTGACTTCCACGAAGCCCCGGCTTACATTCCTCCCGATCAAGCCAATAAAGAGCCGGACGCTTTTATAGGGGTTTTCTCGGTAAAGGCATGCGAATGCAAAGGTGTAAAGGATTAAGACGTCGGTGCGAGAAGGGGGGAAAGTACGAGCGCGCGCGCGCACGGCGGCGGCGGCGGCGGCGGCGGCGTCGGCCCTCGCCTCAAGAGCAGCAATTCTCGTAAACGTGAAAGTTAAGCATACAAAGCTAAGCAATTATCCCTATCCATAAACCAAGCTAAGTGTGGACCGAGCTTTTACCATTTTATTTATTTATTGCGGGACCCCGAGGCCACTCTCTGAAAAGCGTATGGCACCACGGTAAAAGCGACGACTCTCGTTGAGGAATACTGCGACTTTTTAATGATTGCTAAAACCTGATATTGCCGTTGTAAAATGGAATTCACGTTGGAAGTACAAAGCTGAGACGTTTGCTACTATAATCAGCTGCGCTCAGCATTCAGTTGGAATAATGCTTCATTTACTTACACTGTTTCTAATATAAGACGTAATAAATATATATATATATATATATATATACACGCGTGTATATACACAAATGTGCGTGCGAGTGCGCGCGCGCGTGTGCTCTTCGCGCGCCCCTTTACATACAAATGCGCGTATTTCGTCCGTACCGCTGCCGCCTCCTCCTCCAGCCCCCCCCCGCCGGCCCCGCGCCCCGCACCGCCATACATCGCGTGTAAAACTTTGCCCGGTAATCCAAAAAAAGATTTTCAAAGATTTTCAACTAGCTTCAACTTCCGACGCGCGAGGAATTCCTCCATCGTTTTCACCTTCGTCTCTGCTGGTCCTTTTTTCATCTCCCTTTCTCTCTCTCTCTCTCTCTCTCTCTTCCCTCGCCAACTGTCGCATCGGTATGAATATCCATCGATTTTTTAACCTCTGCAATACCTCGATCCCGCTCCTTCTCCCTCGCGAGTTCGCTGCTAATTGCACGTACTTTAAAACAACATCCTGCAGTACTGTCCTCTTTAGCGTTTCCAAATGTTTTCCTAGCGATCTAATTTTCTATAAAAAAAAAAAAAAAAATAAAATAACTCCTCGGCCATCCGATCGGCGTAGAAAATCTTTAGCTCAATATTCAATACCACGGGTGGATAATAATTCTTCAACCCAAGGCAATAATTCTGCAAGCGGCGAGGCGGCGTATAGTTACGGCTTCGTAACAAAAACAGTATTTTCGTATTATATTTATACAAGAGTACAGTATTTATATACGTAAAAAAAAACGTTGGAATTTTTCACACAGAGGAATGAACTTGCTTTCTAATCTATTACTTATGAAGTCATTCCATTAATTATACGTTTTATTTTATAGCTAAAAAAAAAAGGAGTCCTTGCAATTTGTGCAATTTGTTACATTTATCAAAGAACTGTCTTATTAAGAGAGAGAGAGATAGGCATTGATGTTTTAGTAAATTTAAAAGTAAGATATACATATATATATATATGTGTGTGTGTGTGTGTGTGTGTATATTGTGATCCGAATGATTTTGTTTATACATTTCCTTTAAGCCGTTGACGAGTACTTTACACGTACGCCAGACTCGTACAATTTTTTCATCTAACTTCTTCAGTGCAGCAGCAGCAGCAGCAGCCTCGTATGCTCATGTCCATTTGTGAAGCGAGATTTTTCCTTTCGTTTTGCTTTTCATTTTCGACGTTGGGAGTGAACAACGAATACCGAGTAGCAGTTGGACCGCAGGGACATTCACGAGTTTTCCAATGATTCTTATAATGCGTCAAAATTAGCCCAGACGAAATTACGTATTGGTGCGCCAAAAACATCTAGCAACGAGCGGGTCGTAAAAGAATGGCGGGGGCGGGGGGGAGGGAAGGGTCGAAGCCCGAAATGACCGCGGCTGAAAGGACGCGAGAGAGAGAGAGAGAGAGAGAGAGAGAGAGAAAAAAAAAAAAGGCCGAAAAAAAGAAAGGAAAAGGAAAAAAAAATCCAACTAGTCGTACACGAGTCGTAATCCCTGTTCTCGCGTCGGCCGCGTGCGCTTGCCAAAAAGTCCGATTGCGCGCTACGTCAACATCCGTTCTTAATTGTGCATGTTGCATCGAATGCTAGAGATTCCCCGCGGACGGTCGGAAAGGAAAGGTTGATGAGAAACAAAAAAAAAAAAAAAAAAAAAAAAAGAAAAACAACAAGAACAACAACAAGAAAGAAAGGAGAGAAAAGAAAGAAAGAGATAAAAGAAAAGAGTCGGAAACAGAGATAAAGCCGGGACACGTAAGAGGACGGGCGGCCCGGGCAAGAGTTGCCTGGCAGGGGCGGGGGGTCAAACAGCAACTCGGCATTTTGGACGGACTCCAAAAATCTTGGGGCCGAGGAAAGGGCGGAAAATCGGGCTCTGGCTGACGCTGGCCTCGGTCCATGACGATAATGAATAACGGGGCCGCCGGGGTGGGGGGGGGTGGATGGGGCTTCATTAAAACGTGCATTGAACGCGGCGAAGTAGCCGCGCCTAATTGAAATGTCAGACGGGTCGGTGGTCAGCTTAGCATCGTGAAATTAGAATTGTTCTACCGGCTGGACGTGAAAGGCGGGCCAAGCGCATAGAATCGAATCGATCGGTATTCCGGAGTTCGACTTAATTTTTTTCCTCCCCCCTCCTCCTAGCCGTCTTCCCTTTCATCTCTCTTCTGCCATCCTCCCGGGATTACCATACTTAGGGTCCCCGGCCATTATTAGCCGGACGAATTGTCGACGCGGACGCGCGCGCGCACAAACGCAAAAACACCGAGCGCCCGGATTCGAACGGGCGAAAATCGCTCGGCTGCCGTGCGCGCGGCTTATTTTCGACGGGACTCGAGCCGACCTTTGCCGCGGCCGGTGAGGCTCTTCGTTGCCCCGCCGTGCGGCGAAGGTGGGATCCCCCGACCGGGCCGGCCGCCGTTGTTCGCGATTCACCAACGCGCCCGGCGGCCTTATTAAGAGCCTCCTCCTCGGCCAATTTAGCCCCGATATCGAAGGGCGGGCGGGGGGGGAACCCGAGCGTAGATCGCAATTAACCCCGACGGCGGAGCCTCGTAATCGCCGGCCTCTGTCCGGGGATCGATCCAACGCGACTCGTTGTCGTAGGGGCTGCTGCGGTTCTAGAGGGCAGTGGACGGCGAGAGGCGCCGCTAAAGAGAAGCCCACCCGCTCATCGGTAGGCTAGGCGTAAGCGGAGCGGCCCAGGTTCGGCCGGGAGCCGACAGCCGGGGCTCCTCGATACTTATCCCGGTCGAAGGACTGTCGCTGCCCGTGGCCGGCTTTGGCAAATCGACGATCATTGCATTTGTCGTTACAAACAATGGCAGAGGACTCGAGGTGGAGGTCGAGGGCCAATTATAAGCGGCCCCAATGGGCGACTCTGGCCAATGGCGAACAAATCTATGGAGGGCAGACTTTTATCGAGATTCCATTAGCCGGACCCCGATGGTTGGCCAAAGGAGACGCGCGGTGAGCCCGTCTCCGGCGCTGAATTGTAAAGAACCATTTTCCAGTAACTGTAATGTAAAGACGATGATGATGAGAGAAGACGGAGAAGAGGAGGAAGAGGAAGAGGAGGAAGAGTAAAAAAGGCGACGTCGCCGGAACGAAAGCGTGTAAAAAGTGATTAGGAGTTTCTCCTCCCTCTGTCCCTCGCTCTCTCGTAATCCCGGGGTTCCCTGTTTTGTCGTATTAACGTGTTTCTCGCAACCTCGATCTCCCGGCTTCCCGCCCGCCCACCGCCCCCGCACGCACACACACACACACACACACACACAGCCGCGGCATCCCCGGACGACAAAGCTGTCGACCGACTTACAAAGGGAAAGGACACAGACCGGCATTCTCAATTAACAATATCAATCCGGGACAAGTGTTCCCTCGATTCCGGGGCTCTATACCCTCGACATTAAGTTGTTCTGCCACCTTTCGCCACTGCGGGCCGATTCAATTTAGACCGTTAATTACTGGCGATAATACTCCACGCGGTGGCGCTGTGCAGAGTCGTAATTCGATTTGCTCCCCCCTCCCGCCGCTTCGTTCCAGCTCGTTCGCGTTAACGACACCTTGTAATGAGGACAGGCGTCGCCAGGGACAATTCTCAAGGATTTCGCGTGCTTTTTCACCTCCCGCTCCTCCTCGTCCGCCCTGCGCGGATATTGGGCGCGCGCTAAGCGCTCGACGCGCCTATGGGTTCGCCCGGCTCGGGGTGGGGGGGGGGTGGTCTCGCGCAACCCCGTGGATTATTAGCACCTGTCGCCGCGCGCCAAAGCCATCCGGGGCCAAAGGCTTCGCGCCGAACGAGCGCGGAGCGCGATATCAAAGTCGGCCGATGTCGCGTCGCTTAATTACGATGGGGGGCGGGGGCGGCGGCTTTTCCTTCAGGTTTTTCTCGGCGAGACGCGTAGGAGAGCGAGGGAGGGGGAAGAAGAGAAAACAGCGACGGCAATTAATTTCTCGACTTATTAAATAATTAATAAAGTGCTCGGTGCCGACACTGGCCTCCCCCTCCCAACCCCACACACCCTGCACAATAATGGGTTGTCGAAGGTACTCTCTCGTTCGGTACTTTTTTTCCCCTCCTCGATCATAAAGCGACGGCATTTTAAAAACAATAACAGCTGCCTCCTACTTTAAAGTACCATCGTCACAATTTTGAAATATGCCCGTCGTCTTTGACAACTTTCGTCAAATATTGCGCTCCTCTGACGCGTCGTCAAGGTCCTCTCATTTTCATTTTGAGCTATCGGATTCTGTTGTATTCTTTGGACTGTTATTTTTCCAATTTAAAATCTCGTCTCTCTTAATTTCCTGGCGTGTCACTTTTATGTCTAAGGATTTTTATGAAAATTCCGTTGTACCGCACAATCGATCACCGCCTATCTCTCTTTATCGTACTATTAGTATTTTCAATATGTATATACTATTGTGTTTGGGTATATATATTTATATATATATATATGTACACACCCACCCGCACACGCATATTATATTATATATATAGACATACTCGCTATCGAAAAAAATGCCAATCTCGATTGCATCTGTGCATAATTTTATTACGTACGTAATAGCATTATGTTTTACGTAAAAAATATTTTATAATAATATTTTATAAAATCATCTTAGCTTTTAATTATAATGCTGTTGTTGGTACGATTAATAATGTTAATAATTCATAAATGTCTCGCTCATTTATTTAAGAATAATGCTAAAAGAATCGAGGTCAAAGATTACTTTATTGTTAAGTACTTCGGTTTGTTCGTTAACGAATTTTTATTATAATCAAAAAAAGAATGCGTCCTGATGGGTGAATTTTTTTTATTTTAACGACACAATTAACCAAAAAAATAAAATGCTCGTTTCCTTTTGGTAAAAAAGCTTTACTCACCTGTGGGCAATATCGATGAATAGCAGTTAATCCTTAACTTTAGCCGACGAAATTTCCATCGGCGATAAAGTTTTTGCTTTAAAATAACAAAGCGCCGACTGCAAAAATCAGTGAGCTCGCATGGGCAATGCAGTTAAATGGAAATCAAATTGTAACCAATCGTAAAAAGAATCGTGGATTATCTTGACCCTCGGTCAAGCGCAATTATTATCCCCTCAAAGCCGCTCCCCGTTAATTCAATATCGCGGAAAATTCTGATCTCGAGCCCAATGCACGGGGCACCAGGAGCCCACCGGCCGGATAATTATCCAACGCCGCGTGGGTCCCAATCGCGCTATCGGGCCTCCGCGACAAATCCCCGTACCGAGCGACCGAGCTAGGCCAAAAAACGGGCCCCAAGGATACCGAGGACTAAAAAAGAGTCCGGACAGCCAGCGTCGAGAGCTCGTACATATTGTGAATCACCTGCACGCGGATGCGGGGAGCCGCGTTGGTCACCTAGAGAACCTGGAGCGGGTTCGGCGGGGGTGGGGGGGGGGAGCCTTTGGGACCGCCGCGATGGGGCGGCCGGACAATCGCAAGGTTCCCAAGTGTTCCCGGTTAAGTTTGCGTGGCCCTGCCGTGGTATACCCAAGAACGCGCGGCATTGTCGGAAACGAGTCGCCGTTGTATTTGGCCCCCCTCGCCGCCGCCGCCCCCCGGGTCCGCCCACCTCGGCCCACACGCGCGCGCGCGCGCGGCTTTGATGCGCCAACAATAGGGCCATCGGTTTGTTCAGCGACTTTGACGAGGTATTACCGACCGAAGAGCCCGTAAGGTTGTGTGTTCTCGTTGTCGGCGCTCGATGCGTACGTTGGCCCGCGGGCGCCCGCCCCCCCCCCCGGCTGAATACTCGCGATCGCCTCGGAGGCCCGGCCGCCGGGCCCGCGATCTCCCGACCGATTCCTGGCCCTTTCCGTGGTCGCGACCATAGCGGACCGGCTCTTGGCCGCCGCCGCCCCCCCCCCGCTCCGCTCTTCCTTAAGCTCCTCGGCCCCTTCCTCGTTGGCCTTCGCCGGCTCGCGCCTCCTCGTCCCCGGCGTTGTCGCGCGGCGAGAGGCGAGAGGCGCACCGGGGCAAAGGGCCTCGATGGCTTCTCCTTCCCCCCGGTGCCCTTAGGCCGGAGGATCCCTAACCACCGGTCAACGGGCCACTCGATATTCGTCCTCGGCGGCCACTCGACTCGATAACCAGCGAGGCTTCCCCGCTGATCCTTGTAAGCCACCGGGGTATTACGATGTAAGCGCTGGTATTACGCTAAGGGGATGATAATCCCCTTATTCGAGGCTAGGCTCTCTGCGCTTAACGCAAGACTCATCCGCGTTAATGATCTCACAAAGTCCTGAGCCTCGCGCGAAGATCGGCCCGAGCCCTCGGTCGCGTGCCTCGGTAACAGCCCCCGGCCCTCGCAACGGCGAGCTCCTCCTCCCTGGTCCTCGGTCCCTCCTCGTTCACCTTGGCGAACAATTCGGCGCAGGCCCGATTCGTTCGATGAGCCTCTGACATTTTTTTCACCCCGGTGGCGCTGGTCCTCGAAGGCTCTCTCAATCGCGATGGCTTTTGCTTTCCTCCCAAGGCTCTCTCTCTCTCTCTCTCTCTCTCGCTCGGCGATAACCAAACTGCGGCAGCCAAAGTACAGCGACTCGGAAAAATTGTCCCTCTTTGAAATCGCCACGGACTCTCGCTAATCCTGTTTGGGTTATAGGCAATAGCGCTGAATTGATTCGAGCACAATGAACAATTTCGCATATTGAAAATTAGCATTAGCATGATCGATGGAAATCCCCGTGCTCGTGCTTTATTCCGGCGTTGTGTATTTCAGGATAATGCGTGGCATCGACTAGTCGTAAAAGGGAAACTAATGTTTTCAATGCATTAAGAATGTTTAAATCAAGAGTTGCACAATTGAATGGTAAATAATTGCCCGTAAACTCATAAATTTAAATTAGACTTAAGATGAGAGAGAGAGAGAGAGAGAGAGAGAGAGAGAGAGAGAGAGCAAAAAAAGAAACAGAAAAACAATAATTATGAGCCACTCGGCCCCAGCAACATGATCACTCAAGTAAGTGGATGTAATACTATTAATCAACATCCAAATACATCCCACGTAGAGCGCGGAGCGACCCTCGAAAATACACACGCGGGCCAAGGCAGAGCCGAGCTCTATTGCTCCCTTCCGCTAACTTATGATGCATAGGTGTTTGCCATCGGCTGGCATTAATTTCTCAATAAAATATCGTTGAACTTCTCCCTCTCCCCCCCCCCACTCTCTATATATATATATATATCTCTCTCTCGCCTCGGCCCCCCCCCCAAATCGCCACCCCACCAACGAAATTCTCTTTTTCGAGTCTCGAGGGAAGATAGGCTTAGGAAGCAGAGGAGAATCGCTCCTGCGCCTGTACACGTATGCATATAAGTAGTTTGAAATCGACAATAGGAATAGCTCATTGTCAACTGGTCATGCGAGAGGAGATGTGCCGATCCCCTTTTATTCTCGTCGAGCGATTACAGGCTACTAAGCGATACACGTATATACAATAAAATAGAGAGAGATAGATGGCGAGGGGGCGAGAGGTGGGGGGGGGGTTGAAGAGAGCACGAATCCATATATATATATACTCCGTGCGCGCAGCTTATATACGTGTACGACCATTATATATATATATATATACACATGTATATATTGGTTATGCCCATCCGATAGAAAGACACAAGCTCTAATCCCCGAGAAGTGCGGGGTGGCAGGCATCAAAAAAATTTAGCGGCGTGCGATGTGGTCTTTTGAGAAGGAGAGGGAAAATTGAAACAGTGGAAAAAGCTCAGGAATGAGAGCAGCGTCGAGAGAGAGAGAGAGAGAGAGAGAGGGAGAGAATAAAGTGTGTGCGTCTATATACATATATATATATATATATATAGATATATATATAGAATTAGAGAGAGAGAGAGAGAGAGAGAGAGAGCGCAACAGAGACAATGACACATAGAGTAGAAAGGTAGGTATACGCAATCTGCGGACAATAGAGAGCGAAATTCTCTCGAACGTTGAAGCTAGAATAATGCGGACAATACGGAGATCAGCAAAACAACGAGCGGTTTTCTCTACTTCACCGTAGATTACAGGCAGATGCTGAGCCGCTGCACGCTATCATGAACCGATTCCCGGCTACTCATTTTTATATTTCAAATCGCCCAATGAGCAACGTATGTCACGGGAATTTAAAAGCAATAACTCCGCCGCCTATACAAGCGTGCAGGGCTACCGCTCTTCAATCGTCAGCCTCCGTCTTCCAGATCCTATCTCTCCGGCTTGGTTAATCTTCCTTTTCTCCCGCTCTCCCTCCCGCCGCCGCCGCCGCTATGCGGGAGTGCGCGCGTGGGCGCGGCTCCGCTCGTCCTCGATTCGCGTTTGCATTTGATTTCGCCGGGGCCCCTCGGCTCAGATCCCAATGGCAGCCGAGTCGCTCTTGGGCCATCGAGTACCTCGCCCCAAGGCCGTCCAGGCGCAGCGACCACCTCGGCGGAGGCTCGCCCGCGGTCCCTCGTGCCGAGAGGAGCCCGAGCCGCCGGACGCGGTCCGACGGTTAACTCCTGCGAAGCCGGATAATAATAACCCATCGTCGTCGGCTCGTATCCTCGTTTCGGCCCAACGACGAGCCGCGGCCTGAGAGGAAGGCCCGAGAGCCGAGGAGGGAGCCCCCGAAGCCCCGAAGCGGCGCCGATGCCCGCGCGCCAATTGCCCGGGGGGGGGGGGACCCCGTCGCCCCCGCCGCCCCGCGCGAGAACATCGGCCGAGTCCTCGCTCCGACGGCGCGTGAGATTCGTGCCCTTCGCGCGACTTGCCTCCCGCCCGGCCCCCCCCCTCCGCCGCCGCCGTTTTCGTTGCTATTGCGGATCGATGCCAATGGTTCCTGGCCAAGGCTCCCCCTTCCCTCCCCTCCTATCCCAGGCCGCCCTCGTTCACCTGTCCATTGTGCACCGGGCGCTCGCGCCGCGATCCCCGGCCCCCCTTTGTCTCGAGCTGCGGCAGTTGGGCTCGCGCGCCGGTCGACGATCTTTTAGCTCGGCCCCGCGAGGACTCGATCGCCCCTCCCGCGCCCCGGGCCCGAATGAAAATACGCCTCGACAATCAGCCGAGGAGGCCGAAGTTACGAGGGCGAGGCAAGAAAGGATGAATAACAATGACGAGCGACCCCCGCTCGATTGTAAAACCAAATAGCTCGCGAGTCCATCGATAAATTGCCACCGATGGGCTCCTCCGCGCTTATCCGCGGTCGAGGAGCGGCTATTGGCGGCATTGGCCTTAAGCGCTTCTCTCTCTCTCTCTCTCCGTCTCTATCTCCCCGCCCTCTCGCTCTCGCTCTCTCTCACGCTCCATTTTCCTCGACTATTCCGAAGCGAATTAAGAATTCATCGGTCCGGGAAATGCTCGGCTCGACCGGGCTGGCATTGTTGGCGCCAATTGTCGCGTTGTTGTGTACGGCTCTCGACCGACGGCAAACTCGATATAACGAAGCCGAGCCGCGCTCGCGAGGGCTATCGTCATTGCTAATAATAATTGTATCGAGCCGACTTTGGGCCGTTGATCCGAAGTGGTTTTACCACCGATGGCCGTCATCGCTTGTGAATTCTGCCCATTGTCGATCGAGTGCATCCATAGGCTACGCATTTGAACGTAAACATAATCAGGTGCTCGTAGGCTCGCGCGCTCCTCCGGCGCGTATTTATGCTATTCTGTTGGCATCGTCGCTTAGCCTTTGACCTGACGATTTCGTTAAATTATTTCGTTAAATCGTTTAGGACCCGGCGATACGTTATTATCGATCTTCGCACCTGCTCTCTCTCTCTCTCTCCGTTCCCATCCATTCGTTTCTTATTCAACTGAAGCGTCGTCGTGATTTATCGTGGTATTTTTTAAAGCGTAGAATATTAAAAGGACAGATTATTAAGATCTTTGATTGAATGGCCCCGCTCTATTTTAAGGATCATAATCGACCCATTATACAATTGTCTTTTAAAAAGCTTCCCCAAAATCCTTCTTTCCCGTTAATTGGATTAGTTTTTTTTTTTTAAATTAAAATTTAAGGAATAAACAGGGCGAATAAGCGTCCTTTGCGTTTCATACCGTAATGATGAACAAAGCCTTTGAGCAAAATAATTTAATGAGAATCTTGTTCATAAAATTTGTAAATAAATAATAATTAAACAAAACAATAGTGACATACATACACTATATATACATTATCTATGTATATATATATATATATATACATATACATATATTTAAATATTTTAACTTAATTGGAATTCATTTTGATATTACGTAATACTGGATTCCTTGTTTTATAGTATTTCGAGAATTTGGGGCATCGCAATAATGTATACACAGCAGCTTAATTGATTCCCCCTTTATACATTATGTCATAACTATAGACGCAATATACATATTTACTGCGCTTACACAAGAAATACAAGGAAATGCGAGGAAAGATCGAGAATCGGAAGTTAATTGTTTTATTAATTGAGAGCACGGCTAATTAAAGGAAAAACTTTTTATCCCGTGGCAAGGTAGCGCCGAATGGGTCAGCCAATGAATAATTTGTAAAATTAGCGGAGCCTTAATTTTTTATTAAAATTACTGGACTGAAAATGAATATCGATGAAGTTCACTTTCCGTGAGACTTAATAAATTTAACGAATCGGCATTAAAATGTTTATCAATGATAGGTCGAAATGAATTTTTAAAGACACCCCTGCAAAAATTACAGACGCTGTATTCAACATTGCGAAAGTCGGCCAGACTTTACGACTGAATTTTCACGCCGTCGGGGGCGCATTAAACGAAAATTACGCAATCACTTAAAGCAAGCTCTCGTTACGTCCCGGTCTCGAAAGGGCTTCTCGTCATTTGTACGTTTGCGCCCGCTTGTTATCGGCGACCGTAGCGGGGGGGGGGCCTCTGCCCTCTCTTTTTTATTTTGATAAATTAGCTCTTTGCCGAAGGAGCCTCGAGCCCGATCGGCGCCCGCTCACCTTTGCCCTCGACGGCCGGGCCAAAACTTTTGCCGGCTCTGCGCTTGTCGCGGCCGAGTTGCCTCCGGTAGCCACCTTATCCCGGGTGCCTCGGCTCTAAGGAACAACTTCCCCGTCGATGCGTCCTCCTCGTTGCGAGGCGCTGATTGTGCATCGCGCGAGTGCCGCGGGCGCTTCCGCCGTTAATGTCAAAACACAACTTTCCACGCCGACTCCGTCCGATGATTTTGGATCACGCCGGGCGCGCGTCGTTATCCCTGGGAAAATACTTCCCCCGTGGGCGCTTTGACGGGCAACTCCATTGTGCGCACGCAAAATGAGGTTTCGCTTAACTTCTCTATCTCGAAAGATCATTTTATTTAAATTTAAAATGCTCGTAAATTACACGGCCGATGAATCGCCAATAGAGAAATGGATTTTCTCTATCTCTCTCTCTCTCTCTCTCTCTCTCTGTCTCTCTTTATTAAATATTGATTTTTCGAATTATTGAAATTGAAATTTAATTAAGCTATGAGAAGTTTCGCAATTTTTTTAAAAATAATCAAAATCCTTCGTTTAGCTCTGTAACCGTAATCATTGGCGCAAACAAAAAGAGAATCGTACCGGTGAAAAACCAATATTAAAAAAAAGATAGAGAGAGAGAGAGAGAGAGAGAGAGAGAAAACTATTCATTTGCGACATCTGCGTGAGCGCAGAAACGTGATTTAATTGAAAATTTTAATCCATTTGAAATGCCATTATGTTCATTATCTCAAAAAGAAAGAAGGAAGAAAAAGTCGGGCGCGTAAGTAATTAGAATATATGAAAATAAGTTGGTGCGTACGATCGAATCCTTGTAATTCCATTAAATATGGTTGAGAGCGCGCAAGTGCAGCTCCCCGCGATTGTGATACTTCTCAAATCTTACCGAACGCCTATTATTCCTTAAGATTTAATATTACGCGGGCAAAGAACAACGGCTCAACGCTACGCCGTTCGAGCGTTCGAGTGTATCTTGTACAATGAAGGGCGAGACGTTGATACGAGCAGAAGAGCGGCTAAATAAATGTAAAATCTCAATTGAATGGAGAAAACAATTTCAAGACTGCGCAAACTTGGGATTGCGCGGCGAAGGAAAATTTATTCTTAAACAATTTCTCGTGAGCGCTCTCTCTCTCTCTCTCTCTCTTTATTATATATGAATCGAGGGACCGATAATACCGAGCGGGCGCTCGATTAAGTTGTAAAAACAATTGTTGTCGGGCATTAGAATTACGAATTATTTACATTATCGCCTGACCATTATTAATAATTAAATCGAGCTCTTGGCACTTCGCTGAATGGCGAAACTTTTTCAATTTGCTCGGCCGCACAATGGGCGCCGAAGCTATTAAACCCGTTGACAATGAGCAAAGCTACAATTAAGGATGGTAATGGAAAAGGCTTGTTTTTTACGCACCACTATTCCCAATGAATTTCCAAGCGTAACGATTATTGTGATTTTGTAATTTACAATCAAGACTTCGGCACTGCCGCCGCCGATTTCGCAATAAACGGCGGCATTCCGGCGGCCGCGTTTGTTCGTTGAGAAATATGGTTTAATGGAAAAACAGGGGGCGGGGGGTGGAGGTGGGCTGGGGTAGAGAGAGAGAGAGAGAGAGAGAGAGAAAAAAAAGGAAGGGTAAACATTGTAATTATTACAATGATATCGAGCGCTTTTAAGCGTTCATCGGTACAATAAGCGATAGGAACGTAAAAGCTTAAGTGCTTATCTCAAATTGCAATGGAAATTCAAAGGGACGCTTAACGAGTATTTTCGATTGAGAGCGTAATCCTCGTATAACTTAATATTTGTAATTTATTTGCGAATCCAATGAACGAGTGTCACAATTGCCGGGAGTGCACGACTTACTTGTGTATAATAAGCCAATCGAAGTATTATCGTTCGTAGTAGTTGGAAAAAAAAAAAAAAGAAAAAAGAAAAAAAAAAGGCACAAAATACGTATCCCCAGAATAGGGCCGATACTGCTCGTACGTGATTTCCATCTTAAATAGCGAGGCTTTATCCATAAGGATTCACCTGCAGCAACGAGCTTTGCTCGGTGGAATAGAAGCCAATATTGTCCGGTATTTTGTAGCTATATAGAAAGCGAATAATAGGAGCGGCTGAAGTTAGGCAAGGAGTGCAGTGGTCGAAAGTGCGAGACAATTCTGAAAGAGAATCCGTTGAATGAAAGGAAAGAGCGCGAGAGAGAGAGAGAGAGAGAGAGAGAGAGAGAGGAAAGAGAAAAGGTAAAAGAAAGAGAAAAGAATTTGGGCAGGGGCAGGGGGAGGGGGAGAAAGAAAGAAAGAAAGAAAGAAAGAAAGAAAGAAAAGCAGCACTTGATATAAAGCGTGAAGTCACGAGTCGTTCCGTGGGTCGAGCCTCGGAGTTAACCTTTTTTTTTCACACGCGCAGTAGTCGCGGCAAAAAAGTAACAAAATTTCGCAGCCTTAATTTCCACGGCGGCGTGAGACATTCGTAGCCGGTGATCAAAGACATTAACGTCAAGTCCTCGTCAAACGTCGCTCCCGTAAATACCCCTTAATTTCGCGCTCGTACCCCTTCGTCGCGATGAGCCATTGAATAAAGAAATCTCTGTTATACCGGCGCTGGGTTCAAGGTGACCACCCCTTTGGTATTTTTTCTCCATAGGTGACGCAACAGTACGCTTTCAATGACGCCCTTCCCCCCCCCCTTGTATTGTCGGCCCCCCCCCTCCATTTTGCCGGCCGTACTTGCTCGTGCGTGTCGCGAGCTGTTGAAAATCGTTTTGCCGCCCAAGATATATATATATATATATATATATATACACGGCCTCCTATCGAGGATTGATTTTTTCTCCGCGAGACGCGATTTCCTTTCTTCTCCTCCTCCTCCTCTTAGCATCGGGCCGAAAGCCACTCCTTCTACCGCCCCGCCGAATCTCAACAATGATTCTCCACAGTCTTGCCGATAGTTTTTTTTTTCCTTCCACTCTTCGTCGTCGTCGTCGCTGGAGCCAATCGAACAGAGAGAGAGAGAGAGAGAGCAGGAGAGAGAGAGAGAGAGAGCAAAAGTAATATCCAACGATCGCGTATCCCCGCACAATGTAGCGCGCCACCGCGAGCATCCATAATACATCCCCGGGCTCACCCTTACTTTTTCACCGATGTAAACATCGCGCCGAGTTATGGTCTCTCGGAGTTGTACGGCCGAAGCGTACCGCATGCGCCACGTGTGCCCGAGATACCCTTCAATGGGAATTCGCATCGTGTCGGAACGAAATTGTAACAGCGGCTAGGGGCACAACTGGGCGCATTCCGCGCCACACCTGCGACCTGCGAAGGGCCCCCGAGGCTACGCGACCGTTTTGACGCGCCGCCGGACCCGCTCTGCTTTGCTGCTGCTACCCCCCCCCCCCACCGTCCCCCTCTGCCGCGCCAAAACTCGCCGTCCTGCCTGCCGCGTAGGCACGAACCCCAGCCCGTACCGGCCCAGCCCGTCCCCGACCCTCCTCTTCCCCGCGCTCCTCGGCGGAGTTGCTATCAGTGGGCTGCAAATAATTGCGGTTGACATTGTGTCGCCTCTAACTTTCGGAGAACTTTGTGATTGAGAGATTGAGAGAGACAGATAGACAGAGAGAGAGAGAGAGAGATAAGAGGAGAGAAATCGATGATGTCGATGGTTACTAAACAGGTGAGATAAACAGGGTTAGTTTCATCCAATGCATAATAATGAGTTGATCTTCATCGCTGTTCCGATACGTGATGAATTCTTCGGCATCTTTCTTTTACGCTACAATGCTCGAACTCTGTTTACTTATATATCCTAGGGTCTTCAAAGCTCTCGTATCAACTCCACAAATAATACGAATATTACGAAGATCAGTTGTCGATTTCGATGAAACTTCTTAAAAAAATTAACCCACTAAAGGCTATGGTAAAATTGCTACATTGGATTGCGAGGGACGTAAGGGATGCGTCGAAAAATGATGGATCAGTGTTAATAATTTACCATAATATTTTGTCATTCGATTAGTTAATAACAATTTATTAATAACAAATACAATTTACAGGATACTTAGGAGCTAAGAACCAACGACGGATCGTTCATTTTTTTTACTTACAGGCTAGTCTTATTCACGAGTCTTATTCAAAACGACAATGAGTATTATATTTACATATATATTTATACATATACATATGCTTGTATACATATATATATATATATATTTATATAAATATATATGCGTTGTGTGTTTTGTGGGGGGTGTGCGCTTGTATACTGTACAATTACAAGTAAGTCTTTAATTATTTGAACGGTGCACGCTAAAAGTTGCCTGTCTTATAATTTTCTCGTCACGATCGTATCGTGTGTAGACTTTGCGGAAGGACGCAAGCCTCTCTGCAAAACAATTCCACGTGTGGAGTATGGAAAAGAAAAGTGGGGGTGGAGGCGGGAAAAAAATAATAATAATAACGCGGGCCAAAAGGCCAGAAAGGGATTCGACGAAATTTCCAGCTGCCGCGCGCTTCGATAAGCGAAGACTAGCCGAGCCGCAGGGTTTAACAATGATTCGTCGTCGACAAAGTATAATCACCGTTCGATAGAGGATCTGCAGTAGATCGGAATGCGACTCGATCGCACCCACGATTTACCCACAATAATTACCTAATATAGATACAAGGTCGTTGAAATAAATAAATAACTACGAAAAACGAGGTCTCCGAGCCTGGAGGCTGATTTTACAAATATAGCCAAGCTTACAAAAAGCGAGCTCTCGTTGACTCGGGGCCGCGATAGTCGGGCGCCCGGATCGAGCCTCCCGAGGCTCTCCGGCCACGGATTATTCCGAGCCGGCGCTCCTCCTCCTCCTCCTCCTCATCGTCGTCGTCGTCGTCTCCGAGGGATCCCCCCGACGTAGCCATCGTTCGCGTCTCGCCTCGATCGCGGTTAACGGACGGCCGCTCCTCGGCCCCCGCGCGCCCGATGAGCCTCCGCGCCAGGAAGGAACGCGCGCCCGTGCAACGATAGACGAGGGGCGCCGAGAGCCTCGTCCTCGACGGCCTCCTTGACGATCCTCGGCACTTATCGCTAAACGGCCGCGTATCGTTTACAGGAGCGCCAAAGAAGGCCGTCGTTCGTGTCAACGATGCACGGAGGCCGGGCCAGGGAAGCGCCGAACGAAGCACAAATACCGGCGGCGGCGGCGGCGAGATTCGTCTCGTCGACGATCGCCATCGAGCTTGGTAGAGGCCCCCGCCGCCGTCGCCGCCCGGGAGAATTCATAAATAATACAGTTATGTACACAGTAATCACACGAATTGTTCGGGGTAGAGGCGAGGGACGGTGCGTCGTCGTCGGTGGTCTCGTTGGCCGTGAGTAGCAGCGCTGGTCCTCGTGCACGGGGCTGCGGCGCGGGTCGTCGTCGTCAGGAGGAGTGCAGGAGGCTCAGCCTAGAATATGACGGAGACCGGCCGCCTGAGCTGGTCGAGGTCGAGGCTCGAGCCGGTCGAGGGCGACATGGAGGAGCCGTGGCCGGAGGATATGGGCGTGGAGCCGGGGCTGCTGTTGGGACTGACGCTGTGGGGCAGCTGGGCCCCGGTCAGGCCGCCCCCCGGGAAGACGAGGCCCGCCGAGGAGGCCATGGGGTGGTGGCCGGCCCCGGGGAAGAAGGAGCCCAGGTGGGAGGCGCTCGCCGCGGCCGCGGCCGCCGCGGCCCCGTAGTGGTTGGGCACCTTGCCCTGCTGGCCCATAGCGAGTAGCTGCTGACCGCCGCGGCGGAGGCCGCGTTGTTGTTGGCCACGTCCGCGGCCGTGGTCGCGGTCTGCTGCATCTGGGCGCTCGATACGAGCTTGCCGAGGTGGCCCTGTACGGCGTCGAAGGCCGAGCCGAAGTAGCCCGGCAGGGGCCCGTAGTCGAGGGGGTGCGCGTGCCGGGAGTGGTGGTGGTGGCCGACGGGGCCCGCCGGCGAGGCGAAGTAAGGGAGCCCGAAGCTCGGGAAGCCCGCGGCTGCCGCGATGCCCTGGCCGGGCTTGCCGCTCGGCATCACCGAGATCGGGATCTTGGGCTTCCTCCGGGGCCTGTACTTGTAGTCCGGGTGCTCCTTCATGTGCATAGCCCGCAGCCGCTTGGCCTCGTCTATGAAGGGCTGCTTCTCGCTCTCGGTCAGCTGCTTCCACTCGGCCCCCAGCCGCTTCGAGATCTCCGAGTTGTGCATCTTCGGATTGTCCACGGCGATCTTCTTGCGCTGTATGCGCGACCAGACCATGAAGGCGTTCATCGGCCGCTTTATGTGCTGCTCCTGCTGACCCACCGTTGACTGATGCTGCTGCTGCTGCTGTTGCTGATGCTGCTGCTGCTGCTGCTGATGCTGCTGATGCTGCTGTTGAAGCTGCTGCTGCTGCTGCTGTTGAAGCTGCTGCTGCTGCTGCTGCTGAAGCTGCTGCTGCTGCTGCTGCTGCTGCTGCTGCTGGTGGTGGTGATGCTGCTGGTGCTGGCCGACCTGGTCGACGACCGCGGCGATGTCCATGCGGTGGTGGAAGTCCATGCCGGAAAACAGGCCGAGGGCCGGATGCTGCTGGTGGGAGTTCATCATCCTCGACCCGAGAGCGTCGCTGCTCTCGCTCTTTGGCTGCTCACTCACTGGCTCACCGCCGAAAACTCACCCGCCTCCCTCTCTTGTGTTTACTCTCGGAGCACTGGGGCCTTCTCATAGGCACGTTAACGAGCCAGCGGTCGATCCGTTTACGCGCACATAGAGATGCGCGCACCAGCGGGCTCGCGTTTACCCGCCGACGAGGCCTCTCTCTCTGCCCGCTCCTGCATATGTGCACTTGCAATTACGAGCTGCGCCTGCAGCTACTTGTATTTTTGTATACGTCCGTATGTTTGTGTGTGTGTGTGTGTAAGTACACACGGAGGCACGGAGCGAGCGAGGTGACGGGAGGTCGCGAGCGGGAGGGCGGGAGGCCGTACGCGAGAGCGAGAGGCGGAGGGAGGAAAGGACGCGAGACGAGCGTGCACGAGGGAAAAGACGCCGGGGCCGACTAAATCGAAAAACGACTGGCTCGACAACGTAAGGGTCGAGCCGAGAGAGGAGCGCCGCACATTCCGGTGGTGGGGAGGCCGAGATGGGCGGGCATCCGGGAGAGCGGCCCGCCTCATGGCTGGGACTACGGAGCAGGGATTGGGCGCGCGCCAAGATCACGGAAACTCGGCGAAGAAAAAGATTTGCCAAGATTCGGGACGGGAAAATAGTCTCCGGTCTTGGGTAACTAGTGCGCGAGCGCGGTCTTGGCCCCGCGGAGCCGCGCCAGCGGAGGAGGCCCCCCCCCCCCCACGATTACTATTATTGATTACCTCGGCTCCGCCGAGTGTCTGATGCACCCGCGGATGCAAAAAAACTCTCTCCTCCCCGCAATAGCGAGACCCCGCTCCCGCTCCTTGAGAATACCCGCGCTCCCTCGCTCTCTCTCGTCCTCTTCCCTCTACGCCTACCTGCCTGCCTCGCCCTCCCGCCCCGCCTGCCTGCCTCCCTCGCCTCGCCTCGCTCCCTCTCTCTCGCTCTCTCGCCAGCCACGTCCCACGCACTCGCTTTCTCGGCCTGCGCCGAGTCGAGTGCATTACCCGACGCCGTGCAACTGCTGCTTACCCGCGTGTGGCCCCCTTTTGAGCCCCCCCCCCCGGCCCCGCACCGCACCGCTGTTAAATAGAAAACTGCACCGCCAACGTCCCCCCGCGACGATCCCGTGAAATCAGCTCGCGAGATCGCTATCGCGACTTTCGGGGCCTCGGCTGCGGCGACTCCTCTACGTCGTCGTCGTCGTCGTCGTCGTCGTCGTCGGGGGGGGGCGGAGGGGAAGGAGGTGGTGGACCACCGCCTGGTACGAGAAGCCCACGCGGGCTAACGAGCGCGAACGGAAGGGGGCACAGTATTTGCGAATTGAATTCGCTTAAAAATTAAGAGAATTGCCGCGCCGCTTTATTAACAGGTGACGCGCGCAGTCCATAAATCTACGATGCCAAAGTTTATAGCCGCCGAGTAATGATAGCGACGATATTAAAGCAACTGTCATTATTACCCGCCTTGTTCTGATAATTACAAACATACACACACACACACACACATATATATATATATATTCGCGTATGCATTTTCAAATATTGCCATACGTACAACTCGAATATCAAACATTCTCTTATAAGATTATTATCTCAGAGGCTCTTCTTGTTCTCCCTTACACAGATTGTAAAATGTTACGATAATTATTTAACCGCATTATTTAACGCCTACATTAAAGTGCAGATCATTGCTGTATATTGTCAGTGAGTTGATATTAATTTAAAAAAGAAGGGCCTTTTTTTTTGTTTATCAAGCCTCGGAACACAGGGATCGAATTATAATAAATTATGGGCCTTCCTGTATTGAATACCGTAAAGCTCTCTGTTATCGTTTTCTCTCTGTCAATTATAATAACCGAAATAAATTTATAAGAAAATTAATATGCCACCTAATGAGTACAAACGCATAAGCCATACATTATTGACTCGGCATTCGTAACGTTTCCTTTGCTCGAGGGCAAGTTTTACGCGCATATATATATATATATATATTATAAGTTTATATTAATCGGCTTAAATTATTTTACATTAAACAAATACGGGAATAAAGGCTCGTATCAAAATAATAATTGAATTAACGAGCGCTCTCGCAAATGCTCTATAAACGTCCCGTTATTAATTTATTCGATAAATAATAACGAAACAAATAAATTACCGGCTCGACGTTTCAAGCGAATCTCACTCTTATTAATGTAAGCGTAGCTGAGCAGATTTTTCAAGTGGGGGGGACAAAAACAAAAAAAAAAAAACAATTAAGTCACTTGTATTTGATATTAATTATTTCGCATTTTTGATAAATTCTTTTTGAACGATTGGGCAAGACCTCGTGCTTTAAGAATTTACACAGAAATTACCTTCCTCGGTCGTCTTGTTTTCAAAAGGAGCCTTCCTCATTTTTCCTTTCTCATTTTATTTATCCGCTCAATTAACAGATGAGTACTAGAAACATTTTTTGCACGCGTATCTCCACTATGCGTCCCACTGTAATGCCAATATTTAACTGGCGACTAACCGTTCGCTTATAAAAATAATCCGGGCAAAGGAGGACGAAGAATAAATAAGAGTGCGCTTGTAATTATTACGGGCATTATGAAGATGTCCCACGAAAGAATTAAACCAGTTTGGATTTATCCACCGGCTCGGTTATCCTTTAATTAGAATTTGATTTATAAACCGTACGGCGTAATGAGAAATATAACATTACAAATGCAAACAATTTATAGAATTAAGCGTAATTGATAACTGAAAATTTGTCGTCTGGGTGCGCGCTTCATTATTTAATATATTTAACTGCGCGCGTACTTCCGAATTTACGGAGCCATTGAGAATAATTTGTCGTCTGATTATTAAACAGTACGTTGCAAAGGACGCGAGTAAAACTACGCGCAATAGGAAATATTTTATGATCCTAGAATAAAACGGGAAAATTATTAAAAAAAAAAAAAAAAAAGGTGTTTAAATAGTCTCGCGATTTAGACGATCGAGATATCAATATCGGTGACCTTTATTTTTTGGAGCAATTTTTGGTGAAGCGTCGAGATATTTTCCATTCTAAAATAGTCCCGAAAGGAAGGGCTGAATCTTCCTGAAATACATTTAGCTCATAATGTCTGCAAGGTAAGAGCGCAGGAGTACATTAATCTACAACGAGCAACGTACATGGCATAACAATGCGTGCGCCGCGCGCGAAACTACTAATACCTCGTTGGGTCGCGCAAGTGAAATATAAATATCCCTCGATCGATGAGAGAAGATGTCGCTCTCCCTCTCTCTCTCTCTCTCTCCATGCACCAACTCATCGAAGCCGCGCGCTCACGTTGATTGAAATGAAATGGCCATTTCGGCCAATGGGGGTAAGGAGAGGAGCTCCCACAATCAATGGGAGCCGAGGGAAAATTCCGTGGAGTAATTATATGACGGGGGCCGAGGGCGCGAGCGCTCCGCAAGAACAGCACTGATAAATTGGCAAAAAATCGATATTAGTCTTTTTTTTTTGGCGAGCCTTCGGGGACCCGCGCGTATCTTCTCATCGATCGCGCGGAGCTCTGATACGCGACACAATGCCGGATAAAAGTCCAGGCTTCCCATTGGGAAATCTAACGGCTGACAATAGACAAACAGTATAAGGAGGAAGAATGGCAGGAAAAAATGAGCGAAGGAGTGCGTCCTTGGGCACTTGCATCCAGGACGCACGATGATAACAAAAAAGGAAAAGGAGAGAAAAAAAAAAAAAATAGAAGCAAAAAGAAAAAAAAAAACTTGCGACTTATAACGCTCTTCCCTTTTCTACGTTTCCAATTGTTGTCATACAGCCTCCTGGGATTTGGCCCCTTATGCCCGACACAATAAGCATCAGTATAAGTTGGGCTTTTATTCGTTCGTCAGGGGCATTTGTTTTGCGCTGCTGATTTTCTTCTCCCTCTCTCTCTCTCTCTCTCTCTCTCCCTTGTTTGCCCGCCTCTCTCTCTCTCTCTCTCCGTCTCTCCATCCCTCGCTGCTTAGAATCTCAGTTAATTCATCTCGAATTCATTTCAATTACGAGAACAACAATAAAGCACCGCGCGATGCTGACTTCGGCTGGCCCGGCAGCAGCATTACTTTGATGGGCTTCTGCGGGAACGGCGAATACGACTTTAGCCTTGCCACACTGTTGCTTAATATCCCGATCGATAAGGGACATTTAGCCGCATCGGATTTACCCGACCGATTGCATTGCCACTGCTCGAGCCTACCGATGCGTTAACCTAAGCTCAATTATATCACACGTGACGTCTATCGGCGATCGAGCTTTGGCGCCTCTCGGCGACGATGGAGATTAAGCCTCGTCGGCATTTGCCTTACAAATCTTGTGGATCGAATTGATAATTCCTGATCGTTGGTGTGCAATCGCCTCGAGGTGCCACCGATACGATTACGGCCAATGTTGTTACGTGGCTGGGTAACGAACCTCGTGCTATTTTCAACTCCGATATTTGACGCAATTCGATAAAACACAACTATTTTGGCCGGTGAGGCTCACTGATAAAAAGTCGTTAATCGCATGAAGCAACATCGCCGCGTGTGTCTCCCTTCGCGATATAAATCAAGCGCGCGTTAAAATTAAAGCAACGCGACAAAAGTAGCACTGTAGTATTGTGGTATTGTAGGATCATCTGTATGGGAGTATTATAAATTTTTAGAGTCGGGTGGGAAAAATTTTTAATCGGCAATTCTTGAAAACCTATGGGATTAAGTATGTCCACCGTTGGTCGAGTGGACATTTAAGTTTGGATACTAAAGTATTTAATGGAGATCAATACTTTTATCAAGGTGACGCTTAAATTCGAATGATCGATTGCATAAATACAAGGTGAAATAAAAATGATTGTTTTTATTCCTTTTTTTTTTTTTTTTTTTTTTTTTTTTAATTTTCGTGTAACTTACAGTTGGTCTTTTTTACAATCGTTGCAAAAATTCCACGTACAGTGTTTCGCTAATCCCCCCCACCCTTAAATCCCCTACCCCGCACCCCAACATTCGTTCACCATGTGTACATATATATATACACACACTAATTGGAACAAAGAGAGTATCAACAAATAAAAAAATATAGCATAAAAATAATAAAAATGATAATAAATCCAGCATTATCGACAACCATAAGAATTCTATTTACAATTTTGGCCTGTTGACCTTCAGTAAAGATGTCAGCTTTTGCGTCAGCATAATATTGCCTTTGATCTTCAATTTTCCAGTTATAAATGCATTTTGAGGATTCAATTTTCCAAGGGCCTAAGAGACAATTATCAACATTAAACTCACGGGTCAGGCTGAAAATGTTGCGCAAGTTGGCATAAAAATCAAAATGACACTAACCAGCTTAGTCATATTTTTGTCGTCAATGGTGAGCGTCGTGTCGGCCTTCCCCTGCGGCTTGCCGTTGTAAACAACCGAATTCTTCAAATCCAATGCTGCACAAGGTTAACAATAAGCACGCGGTTACAAGTTTTTGGAATAATTTCATGTTCCATTGGTAAGAAAATAACGGCCACGCAAGAGCCAGCGGCTGCTTATACAGCGACGCTCTTGAATATAAAATTGGGAGGCTCAAGAGCGTCGGGATGGGTGGCGTCGCAGGCTACGCGCAATCCTCGTTATCGCTCAAAGGTAACCGTTATCTCGACCAAAGTAACACCTCGACCGAAGCATACTCACTCCAATCGTTCTGGAGTCCGCCGGCCTGCGTGATAACGTAATGGAACACTCCGTTGATTCTTTTGCTCTCCTCGGGATGGGACCTCACGTAATCAGCTATTTGGGCGAAGACGGCGTTGCTCTCGAAGTCCGTCGACGATGACAAATTTGCGGCCGTTGCCGGGGACTTCACCTCCTTTAAATCCAAGTAAGCCCCTGTTATGACGGTCGACTTATTTTCCGTGACCTCCGTTTCGAAATGTATTCTATTGCCTTCGCGCCACATGTTGGTGCGGAGCGTCTGACCCGGTACGACCGGCTTGGAGAATCTGACCTGAGGGTGAAAACAAAATCGAGGTGGCTTTAAGCGATGCCGGTGACGGCGAGAGTCGGCGAGGCTACGCTTTGCCAAAAATTAAGTCTACATTTTTGCGCTTATTGGCGTAGAGCCCGTTCGATAACCTCCTTTCTCATTTGCGTCGTATTTTTACTTAATTCGTACAATCGTTCTTTCCAAATTATCGCTTCATTATTATTACTGCTATTCAATAGAATTCCACGTGTTATTAAGTTCGCAAAAAAAAATAT
This sequence comes from Kradibia gibbosae, assembly GCA_018907135.1. Lineage (NCBI taxonomy): Eukaryota > Metazoa > Arthropoda > Insecta > Hymenoptera > Agaonidae > Kradibia > Kradibia gibbosae. Next base: position 2,507,012 of record JACCHX010000001.1, on the reverse strand, counting down.
AAATGTTACTTAAAATTTGTGCAATGTTTCCTTTTTTTTTTTTAGTCCATTTGAAGTGGCGCTACGAGTATTAAAATCATTGACGATTGAGCTTAGTCAGCCTACCTTTAAGGCTTTCAATAAATTTGAATCCCCATTGGCAAAAGTCTGCAAAACATGACGAACTGAAAAGCCTAAGAAACACAAGCCGTGTAAAATGGGTTGTGAAAATCCAGCCACCGTTGCAAAACCATCATCGATGTGAAGTGGATTTAAATCTCCGTTTAATCTATAAAGGGCAGCCTGCGAAGAAAAAAAATTTTAATCAGTTGCTTTCTTTTTTTTTTTTTCTTTTTTCTTCTTATAAATCTTCGATCAAAATTTAAAAAAAAAAAACCTGATTCACTCTGCACGCGACAAGTGTTAGTATAATTTTTCCTAATATAAAATTATATTTTAAAAATGAATGACTAACTTGATCGACACTTGTCTTCTCGGTAACAGAGAAACATGGTTTTCGTTTCGGAGGATCAATACACGGAATAGCGTGAGGTGAAGTACGCGATTTTCCAAATCCAGTAGCCCCAACCACAAAAATTGAAGATTGATGAGTCGTGAGCTTATCACCAGTCGATACATCAAATGTTTCGTCTAATAATGGAAAAAAAAGCATTTAAGTGGAATTGTTGAAAATTATATACATACATATATATATATATATATATATATATATTAGCATTATTATAAATTAAATTTAATGTTCTGAGCTGAAGCTTAATTTTTCATATCGTTCCGTGCGCAACGATTTTACTTCAAATTTGTCTAAAGCTTATTACAATTTACAAATTTATTATTGCAATTACAATATTAACTTATTACAATTATTTAAAAATAAATCGCATACGAACATTGTGCAAGAATTGCAATTCCTTTTCCTTTGTCCAATATATCCACGATTTTGAATCTACTTTCAACTGTTCCCTCTGTGGGTAATTTCTTGTGAATTTCCAAATACTCTTCACCGTGAAGTATCTAAAGAGTTGACGTTAAAAAATTAACAAGTACTCAGCATAGCTTGTGAGGAATTTTTAATAAAAATCCATACTCTAGTAGGATCCAATTGCATTTCTGGAATACCATCTTGTAAAAGATTAGAGGATAAAAAGTAAATTGGTCCAAATGTTAAGTAAAACGTTGGAAATAGGGAAAAGTTTTCATGGCTTTCGTATAAATATTGCATGTGTCCCGCTTCCTTGACCGTAGCTCCCACTGTTTTAAAAAAGATGCATATTTTTACAGACTTGCGTATTATTTACCAAATATTAAATTTAAAATTTGATAACGAGGTTACCTCCAAGAGCATATAAAATAGAATCGCGAGGTTTATAAGTTGTTCGTAAGATAGAAGCCTAAAATTATAATATACAAATCAATTCTTGGACAGATTAAATTACATAATTAACTGAACTTTAATTTAAATTTACCTTTTTCGGTTTTGAATCACCACCTCTTATATCATCAATAGTTAACATAATATCACCGGTATTTTCCTGTTGAAAATAAATTAAAACTAAATTAGCATTGGAGAAACATGAAAAAATTTCTGGACAACGTGTAAATATTAAATGCTTATATAATTTTCAGTAGTTGAATTTCTTATTTGTATCTTTAAAAAAATTTTCATTATAAGTATACAAGTGTCGCAGATACTAATTATTCGTTCGCGACTCTTGTCGTACCTGTATAGAATCAAAATGTTTAGAATTAGTCATGTCAGTTATATTCATCCAGTTTTCTTTAACAGCTTCAGGTGTCACCGTGTCGTTTAAACTTTGTCTTAATATACAACCGTCTGATCTGACAATTTGACCTAAATGAAAAGGAAAACATCATTAATTTATATGTACAAGAATAATATCTTATAAAAAAATCATCAAAGCTGTACTTTTTCCAGCCCAGCCCGCAGCAGAATCAATTATCGATCCATTTTCTCTGCAGTCTTCGTGACACAGCCATACGACAACCGGAGCTATGTACTCTGGCTTCAGTTGTTCAAAGAAATCTTCAAACGTAAAAAATTCACGAGCATAGAAAGCGGCCAAGTGCAAGCCCTCAATCGATATCAAACGTATAAGATGGATACGTACCAGGTGGCAAAATACCTTCCGTCAATCTAGAGCCAGCGACGGGTACAATTACATTCGTGTGGACATTTTTTTTCGCACCTTCGATAGCCAGGGTATTGGCAAAACCTACCAGACCCATTTTAGCTGCGCCGTAATTGGCTTGTCCGAAATTCCCATAAATGCCGCTGTGACTGGAGGTAAATATTATTCTACCAAAATTTTGTTTACAAAAGTGAGGCCACGCAGCCTTGGTCGCTCTCATGGCGCCTCTCACGTGAACGTCGTAGATGATATCTGCAAAAGAAAAAGGAAGCCATGGTCTAGAGAGCGGAGCGTTAGCCTTACCCTCGCAGAGGAGCTCGCAATTCGAAAGGACGTAAGAAAATTCACACTCGTGGCGGTATCACTCACTCCAGTCGGCCTCCGTCATCTTGGAGAAAGACTTGTCTCTCAATATGCCGGCATTGTTAACGAGAATGTCAACCCTTCCAAAGGCATCGATGGCAGTCTCGACGATCTTATGACCGTCCAGGACGTTGTGGTAATTGGCCACGGCCTTGCCCCCTGAAACGTAATCAACAGGTGAAGTCGAGGCCCGAGCTAGTGCAAAAGCAAAAAAAAAAAAAGAAAACACAAGCGTAGCTCACCGTTCCTTCGAATCTCCTCGACGACGGTATCGGCAGCCTTGCTGCTGCTCCCATCCCCGTGTCTGCTGCCGCCCAGGTCGTTGACGACGACGCTGGCCCCTCTCGAGGCCAACAAAAGGGCGTAGGCCCTGCCGAGACCTGCACAAGGATTTAACCGGCCGATCAGATTATCGTGCCTCGATTGAGGGCCTCACCGGGGCCCCGCTGCCTCGGTACGCGATTTCAAAAACGATTGACAATACCTGCCCCGGCACCGGTGACTATAGCGACCCGTCCGTCGAATCTCAACGACTTCGAGTCCTCGGTCACCATTGTCCTCACTTCGGAAGCTGGGCCACTCGATTATTGGAACGATGAGCTACGGGCTCGCGCTGGCGCAAGGCTACACACCCGCCGATCGCCGACAAGAGGATGATACGGCAGTATGATAATCGAGAAGACGGTCTAGACCCTGTATCGGAGAGCTCGAAGCGAGATAACCATTGAGCCGGAGTCGGCGATTGGCGAATGCCTCTCGAGGACCCGCCGACTCTCCTCGACGCCGGGCATTGGTTGGCAACCGTTATCGGCCGACAGTCAAAGGCCGAGCGAGATCGACGATATCATCGGAAAGGAAGGTTTCTCGCGCGCGCGCGCCCCCCCCTAGCGGACCGACGCGGAAGCTCCTACTCGACCAGTGGCCGATCGAGGGAGGCGAATCGAGAGGTTGACTCGTCCATCCGAGTCCCCGGTGGCTCCTACGCCTGGATTCGACGAGAATTTCCCCACCCCCCCCCGGCAAAGGGCTTTTCCAACGGTGGGTAACGCGAGCCAACTCCGTGGCTCACCGGCGCCCGGAGCCGAGAGATCCGGCACGGCTCTCTATCTTAGCCCCGGCTCGAGGTGACCTCTCGGCTGGCGTCCGATCGCCGCGACAGGGATGCGATCCCGCGGTCGCGGCGGCTGAAGGGCCTCGGCCAAAGGGGACTCGCGCCCACCTCGATGCAGCCGGGGAGGAGGGGAGGTGCCGCGGAAGGCAGGAGCGAGCTCGCCGCCGAATTTATCGAAGCGTTGGCGGGTGCCAAGGGCCCGCGCTCGATTGCCCGGCCGGGTTTTGGCACGGGCCGCCGGCCGCGACTTTCCCCCCCCGCGACCCTCCGACGCTCTCCTTTCCGCGCACTCGCGCGATCGAACTGACTCGAGAACCAGCTCTCTCTCTCTCTAGTTTCCTTCCGGAAAGGAGTCAACGGAATCTTGCGACAGGCGCCTCGACGCGCTGCTCGAATTTGCAAATTGCCCTCGAGCCAAGGCCTCCCCCCCCCCCGGATAATTGAGCCGAGCTCGATTCGAGAGAGAGAGAGAGCAGCAGCAGCAGCAGCAGCTCCGCGACGGACCTTGTACGGTTAATTCGGAGACCTTACCGAGACGCGGATAGGGTCCGGGAGCTCGTCGTTATCCCACTTCGAAAGCCTACTCCGAGGAAAAAGTCCAAGCTCCGCGACCCCAACGTTCAAGAATCGCTCGGTGCTATCGTCGATCGATCGATCGATCGATCCCAAGACACCGAGGCATCGTGCGTTGAATTTCGTCAAAGGTTGCGTCATTCCTCAGCTATTCGGCACCGAGGGCGCGCGAGCCTACGCGCCCGCAAATGTTTCACTCACACATGTGTACGCGCGCATTATAATGCAAGGCCCCGCCGAAGCGCGACGATCGTGCCGGAGGGGCGAGCGCCCGAGCCCCGGCATTATCGAGACCATTTAAAGAGCCATTTAAAATCGATCGCCGGCTACGGCCGACGAGGAGCGGCCGGAGGTGGTGCTGGCGGCGGTGTTGGAGGAGGCGCAGGGGTTTTAAAAAAGTAAGTCACGCGGACGAGCGCCGTCCCGGTTGAAAAGCGAAACGAAGCCGCGGGCGGGGGGGGGAGGGGAGAAGTTGCCTCCCAGCGGCGGCGAGGCCGAGCCCGAAATCAGCGGTGGAATCCACGAGCGGTCGGCTAACGCGACGGGGGAAGGAGTGCGCGCGCGTGTACGTATGCAGGGAGAGGGAGGGAGAAGGTCGGGTCGGGGAACGTGGCTAGGTGAAACTCGTCGGTCGTCGTCGTCGTCCCCCCCCCCTGCCGCATCGAAAGCCGGGTTGGGCGGAAGGGGCAGCGGCGGCGGAGGAGGAGGAGGCATCGCCGTGGACAGCGAGCGCAAAAGGAACCGAGGAAGGCGAGAGAGGTGCTGCTGCTTCAGTAAGGCAGCAATCGCAAAATGGAGGAGCAGGAGACCTACCAGCGATCGAAGCGGTAACGCAGCAGCAGCCGCCGCCGCCGCCGTCTGTGCGCTGCTCGGCTCGGCTCGGGCCGCTCCTGGACACAACCCCGGGGAGTTTGCGAGTGTCGAGCGGTGCCCTCTGCGGTGCGAGGTCGTCCCCCGAGGAGGAGGCTCCTCGGCTGGCCGTGGCCGGCGATTGCGTGGCCGAGGACGGACGGACGGACGGAGGGAGGCGCGTTAAGGCCGCGCCGGAGAGGCGACCGCAATAGCCAGGAGCCCCCCCCGAGACGACGATGATCGGGGCGACGGAGGAGGCTCTGCTCGCCGATCTGCGCTCGGAGATCGAGCGGCTCTCGCGGGAGCTCGACCTCGCCTCCACGGAGAAGATCCAGTCGGCCCAGTACGGGCTGGCCCTGCTCGAGGAGAAGTCGAGCCTGCAGTCGCGGTGCAACGAGCTCGAGGGACTCTACGAGAACGCCAAGAACGAGCTCGACATCACCCAACAGGTTAGCTGCCGCTGGCTCTCCTCTCTCTCTCTCTCCCCCCCGGCCCCCACCCGTAGAGCCCTTCCTAATCGGCCTCCTCGGGGCCCCCCCCCCGGCCACTCGATGCGCCCCGAATTAGGAAGCGCGGCATTCCTTAACTCTCTCTCTCTCTCTCTCTCTCTCTCTCGCTCGCTCGCTCCTGCCCGCCCTTCCACCTCGCGCCTCCCGTGCATTGTTTACCAACGACTGCGACGACGATAATGATAACAATATCGTCGCTGCTTTCTTTCTGTCGAACTCTATCTCTCTCTCTCTCTCTCGCTCCATCCCCCCCGCCCCGCGGGTCGCACCGTCGGTGCATTTCAATCGGCTCGACGGGTGAGGAGACTCGTTTCAAAAGATTCGCTCTCGCTTTTTCCAGGCCCTGATCAAGTATCAGACCAACACGAAGTTGACGACGAGGAGCGGCATCGAGCAGGAGGAATGCTTGCTTAACGAAAGCGCTGCTCGCGAGACAAGCCTGCAGACCGAGATTATCGAGCTCGAGAACGAAGTCAAACAGGTACGTTGCCTTTTGTTTTTTTTTTGTTCGTTTTCCTTCCCTTCAACATTCCTACCCTCGCCGTGCAAACCCATACGAGCCTTAGGCTTGGCCTTGGTTCGCAGCACTGGCTCTAGACTCGGCTCCCATGTAAAAGTTCTCCTTTTAACCTCCTTTTCCAGCTGAGACACGAATTGGAGAGAGTCGAGGCTGAGAGGGATCACGCTCAGCAAGAGAAAGATGACATTAGTAAGGACAATTGTTTGATCGAGTCGGAGAGAAGGAACTTGCGCACGCAGCTTAAGGAATGTAGATTCCGCAAGACCAGATTACTCCAAGATTATACAGAGCTCGAAGATGAAAACATTTCTTTACAGAAACAGGTATCTACTTTACGCTCGAGTCAGGTCGAATTTGAAGGTGCCAAACATGAAATTCGTAGGTTAACCGAAGAAGTCGATCTATTGAATAGTCAAGTCGAGGAGTTGTCGAATTTGAAAAAGATCGCTGAAAAGCAGATGGAAGAGGCTCTAGAGTCGTTGCAGGCCGAGAGAGAGGCCAAATACGTTCTAAAGAAGGAGCTCGATCACAGAATGAACAACGAGTCTATCTACAATCTCAGCAATCTTGCACTCTCCATTCGTGGCATTACCGACGATCAAACCATATCCAGCGACGGGGAAGATGATTCTCCGGTGCTGCAGATAATCGAGAACGATTTGAAGACCCACGAGCCCGGAACGTCAGCTGCGAATAAACAGGTTGGGAAACGAGTTCGATCTTACCCGCGCTTACACACACACACATATATATATATATTATAATTCGGGGGCCATTGGCGGTAGCAAAGGGACACACAATCGAAACCTCGGTGGCGCGCGATGCTTGGCCGAGAGGGTATGGATTTTTCGCTTGACCCCCCCCCCACCTTGTATTGTCGTTTGCCCAGGTCGACCTCTTCTCGGAGATACATTTGAACGAATTGAAGAAGCTGGAAAAGCAGCTGGAACTCGCCGAAACGGAAAGGTCGATGCTCGCGCAGAATCTAAAGGAGTCGCAGTGCACCATAGAGAAGAGCCAAGCGGAGCTGCAGTCCTTCATAGCTCGGATCGTTCAGTTGGCCGCCAACGTGCAGTCGCTCCAGCACATTCATTCCAAGCTGCCGAAGAAGGAGAGCGACGAGACGACCTTGGACAAGCTCAATTTGGTAAGAGGCTCGAGGAGGCGGCGGCTCTCGCGACGCGGTCGCCGAGGGGTTGGCCTCTTTGGCTCGCAAGGAAGGCCGAGGGCAACACAGCCGGGCGAATCGAATAACCGAGCTTGCGCGACTCTTACAGGCCGTCATGCAGTATCACCAATGGAGTAGGCTCTCGGCCGAGGAGCTCCAGCAGCTGCAGAACAACTTGTACGAATTGGAAAAGGACCTGACCATCTCCGACTCGACTCAGCATCTGAGAACGGAGCTCACCAATCTTCGCAGTAAGGTAAAGAGGAAGAGGATAAATCCCACCTCCCACCCCTCCTCTCGATTAGGAGCAAAAGCAAAAATAGACACCGCTCGCGCGCAGATGCGATGGGGCGCTATTTGGGCAAGAAGGCAAAGGGCACAGATGCCAAGCGATGAGTATCCGTTTCGAAGAATTCGATAACGAGAGCCTTTTAATTTTTTTTTTTTTTTTTTTTGTCTTTTATTTTCCTTCCTCTTTCTTTCGGCGCGAGTTCGCTAAAAAGGAGCCCAAGCGCCAACCGCCGAGAAGAATCGGACGCGACGTTCGAGCATCGCGAGCCTGACATTATCGGTGAGGGGGCCTGCAAAGAGGGCTCGGGGAACAAGGTGACTTCGTTGACTCGTTTGCATTATTTGTCGATATATGGTTATTGCCGCCTCTAACCGATTTTTAAAGCTTGTCGTTGCTCCGCGTTCAAAAATCAATACCATCCGGTGCCGAGATCATCGATACTTTATTTTTTTTTTTTTTTTTTTATAATGATATTCCAAAAAGTACTCTCCGCGTAAATATTTAAAACGCAAGACCGAATTCATTGCGTTCTCGGTAGCCGAGCACTCAAAATACGATTGATATTTCAATTCAATGATGCCTAATGTACATTGACGGGAGAAGTTTTCCGCGCCGGGCGTACTGTTCGACTTCTATCGCAAAGAACGTTCCGCCCCTCTTTCATTACAGCAAAAGCAAAATATCGACTCGATGAGAAATTAGACTAGACGGGGATTAAGTAAGATCGATTGAATTAAAATTACACGTTGTATTTATCGTGTAATCGGATTTTTTTTTTTCCATTAGTTTCATTTGTTCTTAATCTCCCGTAGCCTTCGTTTGCAACTCCTTGCGTAACTGTAACAACAACAAAAAAGCGTTGGCGTAATATTTCAAGCGGTAAAATGAAAATTGCCACACCGATGAAAAATGACGAAATAATTCACCCGAAGAGTATCGCTTAAATGCATTAACGACCTGTGCTTTTGAATCTGTGTTGATAGTGGGATGTTGATAAACCAAAAATATAACGCACACACGGATAAGTTACTTGAAATAGAAATTATATTGGACACAAAAAGAGCTAATGGATATTCTTCGATAGGTATCGCATTGTAGGATGCATTTAATGCAAACCGATAAAGAGGAGAGGCAATGATTTTTAAGCCAATCGAGGTTAACGCACGAGTATCCATTGAGATTTCGTAAATTTCGCGCGAAATTCGAGGCCACCAAATGGTTTCTCCTCGATCCCGAAGGTGGCGAGCGCCAACCGCGAATCGTAATCAAAAGTGCCGGACTCTGCCGCTAGGCGGTGACTGGCAATCCTCTCCGGGAGGGCCTCACCCGAGCTACAAGTAGAAACGAGACACTCAAAAAGGCTCTTCTCGGCCCCACAGGGGAGACTCGTGGCTCTATCAGCTTTACCGACCTAAAGCAGCTCGGCCATCTAACGATCTACTACTCTTCTATCGCGACCACGCACCGATGCTTTACTCTCATCATAGCGCTCCGTGTTATAATATATCGAACCCCTTGCCCCCCCCCAGGGCGGGGTCAGCTTCGCCGTCGTAACGCTCGGTCTCAAATTTTTCTTCCTCGAAGTTGCTCGGAGTCTTCGTCTCCTTGTCCTCCTTCTCCTTGTTAAGGAGCACCAAGACCGCGAGAGCTCATCGACGAAAGAGCCAGGCCTGCTGCTGGTTTCGGCATCGGAGGAACTCCTCGGGTGTTCCGCGCGCGATCGGGCCGTTGCGAGAGTGCCTCGATTTCCCGTCGGCCGGCTGCTGGTGTCCGCGGCCGCCCCACCCTCGTGTAGCTCGGAGGGACCCACGCGCCAATGGAGAAAAAATTGCGCCCCTTGGACATCAATTCATTCGTCGGTTCGCATTCTTGGTATTTCCTCTTCAATCCGTCATTCGTCAATGATGAAATTCGAATCTAGCCGCCCCGAAAAAGTCGACGCGCATCGCTTTGCAATTGTTTCGTATGTTGACCGAGGCTTGGCGGGGGGGGGGCCCCAAGTAAATCATATCCCAGAGACCCAACGAACAATTTCAAGCAGCGTCGTATCTCTCTCTCTCTCTCTCTCTCTCGCGCGCGCCGCGATCGAGCGACTTTTTGAGAGCCCTCGGCAAAGCCGCGCGCCGCGACACCGAGTCGTCGTCGTCGTCGTCGTCGAGGGCCTTTCTCTCTAACCGCGGCTTCCTCCGGCAATTTCAGCTGATGGACACCGAGCAGAGGAGCATGCTGCTGGAGTCGGACATAAGCACCCTGTCGAAGCTGGCCGCCGAGGCCGGCAGCTCCCTGGAGTGGGCCCAAAACGATCTGCAGAACATGTCCGACGAGGTCGCCCAGCTCTACCACCACGTCTGCACGGTCAACGGGGAGACGCCGTCTAGGGTGAGTGGCGGCGAGAGTGGCCAGGAGAGAACGAAGGGTGGACGGGGGCGCCCTAACGCGGCAATCGTGCCTTACAGGTGGTGCTGGACCACGAGAAAATCACCCCGGAGACGGACGCCGACGGCGGTAAGATCGAGTGGTGTCGCACGCCCTTCACGACCGACGTCAAGATAAAGGACCTCGAGAGCCTGAGCAAGGCCAAGGTTATCACGAAGTACATAGCCACCGCCATGGATCAGATCAAGCACCTGAAGAGCGCGGTCGAGCGCACCATAGAGTCCTCCAAGTTCAAGGGCACCAAGAACACCGTGTGCGCCGTGTGCGAAGGTAACGTGTTTTTTGTTTTTTTTTTTTTTTTTGTTTATACATTTCGATATCCGCCCTACGCCGGCACGGGCCGAGGCACCGGTTGCTGCTCTCTCGTCATCCTATCTATCGTCGATAATATAACCACCGGTCGGGCCTTGCGTTGTTTCAGCCTCCGTGAGCGAGAACAAGCTAGAGGTGACCGAGCTGCAGGAGCAGGTGATAAGGCTGAAGGCCCTGCTATCCGCCAAACGGGAGCAAATCGCGACTCTGAGAACCGTCCTGAAGTCCAATAAGAACACGGCCGAGGTGGCCCTGAGCAATCTCAAGGGCAAATACGAGAACGAAAAGACCATCGTTAACGAGACCATGGTAAAATTGAGGAACGAATTGAGGTCGCTCAAAGAAAGCGCAGCTACATTCTCAAGTGAGTACCGCTCGTGTTTACGCTCCTTTTACATTGTGTCCCGCCTCTCGTCTTTGTACCTTATTCGAAGCAAAGCAATTGTTTTTTCCTTTTGTTTTTTTTTTTTTTTTCTCTCTTTGTTTGCTCTCCTTCTCAAAAAGCAGCGCGACCAGAGAGACACTTTTGCCGGTGATTATATTTTGAATTTTTAAAACTAGGCTCTCGCTGCAATTCAATTACCAATATTATCGTTAAAAAAAAAAAAAAAAAAAAAAAATGCCCTTGCTTTAAGATTAGCGTTATTTTTAAAAATTTTAATTACCTACACCCCCTTTATATGCTCATGAAAATATATACTTAATAATATGTTTGTCTTTTTTCATTCTCCTTCTTTCACTAACGCACTCCGACCGATGTCTAATGTAAATAATTTTCAAAGCGCAGTAACACTATCCATTCTCGTTATAATATTTAGTTGCGTTACCATCGATTTGGCTCTGGCACTGGTCGTCCACAGGCGCATCCCACCCGCGGCCCTTTGATCCCTCATCCGTCCCCTCTTCTGGAAGCGCGGGCACAACATCACTTTACCCTCGCATGTTAAAAAACAAAAACCTCCCGCTGGCACACTTATTAACCCTTGGTCGTCGCGGCATCGTTTCTAACCACTCCTCCTCTCCCCCCAAACCGATAAAGACCTCAGCGGGCCGATGATCGAATTGCACGGGGGGGGGTAAGGGCCGACGCCACGATCTTGGCCGCGATCGATTCGAATTACGGTGTAAATAGCCCGCGACCGCGAGTCCTCTCTCGATCCCCGTTGGAGCTGTCGAAGAAGGGGCCTTGAAAAGGGGGGACGGCGCCGCGTCGGTCCAATTGAAACGAATCTCGCGGAGATATTTGTCGATCGGCCGGGGGGGAGCTCGTGTTTCGTTACGCGACGCGTTGCAAGTGTTTACCTAACCAGCTCTCGAGTTTTCCTTAACGCGCAGCAACAGCAGCAGCAGCAGCCGAGCAGCTCGATAATGTTAAAAATCTTAAAGGGGACTCCGCTGCTCGGCAAACGGAAGAAGGGCCTTCGTCCGGCACAGCCGGTGGTTATCGATCGGCGGCCCGCTGCTCCACACCCCTCCCCCTCCATGAGACCTCCTCCACGAGGGCCCGCATCCACATCGGATCCCCGGGGTCGCGAGGGAGCGCGTGTCCGTGTTTTTTTTTTTTTTCAAAGTAAAAAAAAAAAACAGCAATCATCCCTCTCTAACAAACGTAATGGGCAATACGCAGGTCTGCGGGCGATGTTCGTCGCCCGGTGCGAGGAGAACGCAACCCGGGAGGACGAGCTTAAGCGCCAGCTGGTCGTGGCCGAGGAGGACCGCAAGACCCTGAATCAGCTGCTCAGACTGGCGGTGCAGCAGAAGCTCGGCCTGACGATGAAGCTGGAGGAGCTCGAGGTCGACAGGGAGATAAGGAACACGAGGAGGCACCCGACGAGCGCCGGGGCCGGGGCCGCGGGCCCCGGGGGCAACGGGGCCGGGGCAGGGCCGGCTCTCCCACCAGGCGAGCCGCGCCCACCAGGGCCGGGAGTTCTTTTAGAAGCTAATGAGGACGTGGAGCGCGATCTTCCGGCCCTGAGCGTTCGCCATCGATGGTGCGATTGCGGCTCGAGCCTCTCGATCCCTCGGCGGTCCTGTCGTCGGGGATCGAGGGCCGCTTCATCGTGCGCGGCCCCCCCCGTGTCCCTGTCGATTGGCACGAGGCTTGCCCGGCCTACGCCCTCGCCGTCGCCGCCGCTTCTGCGTGTCGTGCTGTTGGTACACCCCGTGGACGACGGCCGTGGCACGCCTTTGCCATTGGCCTTCTCCCGCTTCCGACCTAAAGTGGAAGTGGTGTGGAGCGTTGCGTCGACTCGGATAGGAGAAAGTGTGCTTTTCTTTTTCGCCCTCCCACCCGCCCCTCTTCTTTCTTACATTATGTAAATAATTATTACGACTTGCACAATACTAACCGATAATGGATATACTACAGCGACGAGTCTTGGAATGTTGTGCGATCAACGAACACGGGGAGTTTATTAACTTCGCTGCTAAAGATTGTTATTTTTATCCGCCAATGTCTTGTAAATCGATTGTATTTGATCGGTAATCGGCATTCGTAATGCAATTGTCGCGAGGCGAGCCTCGTCATGCAACTTGTTCTACGTCTCTCGTCAATGGCATTCATAATAATCTATTGTGCGAAGGGTTGGAGGAAATGTAGATAACATTTTTCGAGGGCTCGATAGGGCGCTTTCACGTTGGGGCTTTTGTTAAGAGCTTCTCGTGCACCGGCAAAGCGAGAACGCGAGCGACGGCTTTTTTTAAACTATCGAGGATGAATTTATTTTAATTTTGTTGTCCGCCTCGCCCTCAACCGCTCGATGAGCATCGATAGCAAAGTTAAGGAACGTTCTTTCGCCACCGTTGCCCCGACACGATGGTCATTCTTCCGAGCCCGCAATCCAGTACCCCCCACAATGGTAACGACAGCAGCGATCAGAACTCTCCGACGGTGCCAACGCCTGTCGATATACTGGGGCGGGGGGGGGGGTACTTCGGGTTTCCACGAAGCCACCGAAGCATTTCGACGAACAAAGCTTCCGCGTGCTTTGGCCACGCCAAAGTCTCGCCTTGTCTCTCCGAGTACCCAAAGACACCGAGATGCGCGCACCCGCGGGCGCGTGGAATTCGTCCGGCAAAGGCTACGCGTGCACAGGCAACGTGTCGGGTTTTCCTGGTCGTACCGAGGAGGTGGCCGTGCGGAAGAGGAGCTTCCCCTCGCCTGCCGGAGATACGTAACCAAAGACTCCATCGAGGCACTCCGGCAATTGTCGCAACGAAATTTGATTTCTTTAAGACCCGTTTGGCGTGGTCTACCTACCCCCCGCCCCCCTTCATTGGCCAGAAGGGGGGTCACCGTCCCCTCGGCTGCGGGGCGGAAGATGGAAAACCAGCTCTACCGATACCCGATCGCGCCGCACATTCCCGGTCACGCGTTCACGTATCTTTAACGCTGATCTCAGCCTATCAAGGGCTCTTAAATACTCTGCACAGCTAGTTTTAGGTACGGCAGCACGTGAGAATTTGACTATACCATTCCAGACATGGTTTGGTGCAATACACGACCTTTTTCTATTCTGGAGAATATAGTCAGCGATTTGCTTCTGTCCAAAGGCAGACATTGCTCTATATTGTCCTTAAAAGACACTCCAGGAGGCTGGTAGTTTGCAGCAAAAACCTTTTCCATCGGGTAGTATTTTTCCTTTTTGGGACCATTCTGTAGTCGTAGAACCAGCACTCTAAACTACAAGCCACCCAAGAGCCGAGGTATTGTGGCCACGTACGGGTTTGCCTACGAACATCTTCATTTTAGACTCCATCGTCTTCGTTACACCGGAGACTCTCGCGACTAATTCTGAACTCCACTTAACACGTGACTGCATGTCGTAGCCGTTGGGGAAAGTTATGTCTTGTATCTTTTGAAGCCCTTCGGACGTTAAGCCCTCTATCCTATCGCGGTAACCAAGGAGGTTAATATTTGGTTGTCCGTTTGATGGAGACATGCCGTCGGGCAGAGGTTTCCAGGCACCGAAAGCCGTCGTCGAGATCGAGCACCGGCTCGAGATTCGCCGCGCCTCCGTCCTCGGGGTAGGCCGAGTTGACCCGCGGAGGCCACTTTGGCGGCCCGAATCCGGCGCGCTCCAACCTTCCGGGCCTATCCCACAAACGTGTGCATAATTCGATCGAAGTCGCGGCGCGCAAGCCAATGGCTCCCGACCGAATTCGTTTCCAACTTAGGAGGGCTGCGGCAGCTCGCGGGCGGGGGGACTCGAATCCCCCGCGAGTTCGCGTTCAGAACTCCGACCCGAGTATCGATTGTTCTCCCGGAGGCGTAGTATAGGCTATCCGGTAATCATCTCGCATTTCAAATTGTAAGTCCAGTTGATCAGGTATATTCTACGAGAGAAGGTGCGCACCCTACCTTCGAGTTGAACTTGTGGCGGTTAAGGTTGTAATACCCCCCGCCCCCACTGCCCCCGGAGCACCATCTTGACAAAAGACTGCTCACCGGTGTGCCCGCGATCACAACACTGCTAAAGAGAAGCACTCGATGCTCACACCTGTCCAATGCTCTGACTCGTTTCGGAAGAGCATTCCTCCTCCGGAGGAGTCTCTTTGTTCGTCCCCGCCACCTTAACCGTTGATGATATCCTATTGAATCTTGACAGAGTGCCCAGGAATGATCCAATGCGCGAGCGTTGCTTTCTTCGAGGCCCTGCCGAGACGCGGCCCCGGCTAGCGAAATTCACCCTCCTCGATCCCCTAGAGTCGCGATTCTCTCTCTCTCTCTCTCTCTCGCTGCGGTAAACCAAGTACCTTCGATCGGTTCCGCGCCCTTCCAATCGGCAACAGCGAAGCTTCCGCGCGGGAGTTCTCACGGGGCGGCCTCGCGAATTCGCGCGATTGCGATAGCGGTTATCCCGCTCGGTGTCGAGCCTCACGGGTCAACGTTATTTCGTATTCCTTTTTGTCGCCCGACGCTTGTCCTCGATGGGAGTAGCGAGCCCATTTTTCACGGAGGTTCCCGATGCCTTGGCCCTTGAAAGAAAGCCAGCCTCTTGGTTGTTTCGCCGGTGGCGATTGGGGGGCCGTTCCGGTATCAACGGGGCCCCCCCCCCGTCCTCTTCAAAGTCCGCACCTCCCGGAATTCCATCGGAGGATCCGTTTTGTTTTATTATTCGCGCTCCTTCCATCCTCTCTCCAACGGGTTCTCAATGCCGCTGGCTCGATCCACGAAGAGCCGCGTCGTGGCTCACCTTCAATGTCTCCGCTGCTCTCCTCCCTCGGATCGACCCTTGCTCCGGTACATTGCATTCCCTATGGCAGCTACCTTTTGTCCGCTCCAAGGTCGGGGCCATTCCCAAGCCAGTCTAAAACCGCGAGCCTGCACCATGGGATTCTCCAGACCGGACCAATAGTTATGGGCTCCCTATCCGCAGATAAGAGGGCTTTTACCATGGAAGCCATGGGGCGCGCCCTAACCTCTGGTGGCGGAACATGCCGAACGCGCGCGATCGACCGAATCTCGCTCGGTTGCCGTTTGGACACCACGTTCCCCACCCCCCGCAGCCGTATCGTAATCCGTCCGTCGGTCTTCGTTCGGATTTCAACGATGCCACCTCCCGTTGCCACCGGGGGTGCATTTGACGTCCGCAGCGAGACGCGCGGCCCTCTTGGCTCGCCGCTCGCCGTTGCGATTTAAAAATCCTTCCGGCCCGTGCGGGCGCGCGCGCGTGCCATCTTATCCAGTTCGCTCGAGTTTGGACGGGATAAGCGATCGAGTCTTTGTCGAAAGCCAGTAGTGGCCGCGTCGGCCTTTTGCTAAGCATCCGCTTGCCCTCCGGCAATATCGGAGGCCGGCCATTGAAAAGCAAGCGCGAGGAAAATCGCGCTCTCTCGTCGTTGGCATTGAGTTGCGGGCTCCGTCGGATTCTTGGAGAGATTATCATTGGGATCGGGCAAAAGCGGTTGGCGAGAGATCTTGTACGTAACGCCGTGTATTTTTATGTATAAGCCCACGCGCGTTATTCGAATAGCGCTCGATCGTCGCTGCGAGAGATACTTTAGCATTCTAATGGATCATCGGCTAGGACGAGAATGCACAGTTTTAAAAATTGCTTCAAAAGTTACAAGACGGTCGAAAAGAAAGAAGCTTGCAGGGAGTCGCGTTCAAAAACAGGAGCTGGGTTTCTTATTTAACTTTTTGTAACTACATTCCTAAAAAGAGATAAAAGGAGAAAGGAAAAACAAAGGCAAAAAAAAAGAAGAAGAAGAAGAAGAAGAAAAGTAATACTAAACATAATCACGATTTGGTCCAATTTAACGTGCGCCACGAGCATAAAGTCAGGAGGAACTTGGAACAAAGCTGTATTGCAATTTTATAACGATGGGGCCCATCGTAATATTTTAATAAGGTCGTACGATGTTTGTATCAAATGAAATTCGTCAATGCTTTAAAATAGGTGAACGATAATTGTGATTTTTTACAAGATAGAAATTTGATTTTCTACGATTTGTAATAAGAAATTCAAATTGTTGAGGCCAACTGCGAGGAAAGCGACTTGGGCTTATTATGGCGATTAATTCCCTTACCTTATCGGCAGTTGCGATCGTTGTATCGAACAATTTTCTCAATGTGTCATGCGTTACAATTAACATATTGTACATTACTTTATCCAAATTGTATTTTTTTTTTTAACGCGCGTCTTTTATAACGACCATCGCAGGTAGGAGAATTAACGACAAGGAAGAGGACGAAAAATAATCAATAAAATAGAATACTCTAAAGCAGTTTATACGTAAATTGTAAATGATTTATATATGTATTTGTAATTATAAAGAGTTATTTTAAAAAGTGAAACTAATACCAATTATACTCGAAAGCATGATTTTATATATATATATATATATATATATATATATATATAATTAAACCTGCCTCATTATTATCAATGCACATAATATAGCGGCTACGAGAGAGAGTTCGAGATTTTAAGAATTTCGTTGCTTCGAAATGAAGGAAATCCACTTACAGACCGGCCATAATTACAATTGGCAGCTGGCCTGGAAAAAGGAGTACAGTGAAATTTATCGATGCGCCGATTACCGTTATTGGCCAACAATGCAACGTAAAATCGCCAATAAATTATTAGCCTTCGCTCGATAAGTATATCGAGTCCCAACGGATATTAAATAGAAATGAAAGCGAAACAAATTTCAACCGGTGATTTTATAACTGGTCCCCGGATGGTTTCTCGCCAACGCCAATATTTTGACACCGAGCAAGCAGCAGCCTGCATTCGATTGCTCGGAGACTTTTTTTTTCCCCCCGTCCTTGAGCGCGAATCGGGAATCGCGCCTAGCGATGAATAAAATACACCGAGCCTCGTACCGAAATGGAGAGAAAGCATCGAGCGCCGAGTACGACGAGATGTCTAAAATAATTGCGCGGACGCGCTGCCGTTCGAGCACCCGAGCAAAGATTGACAATGTTGACAACGTCGTCGACGGGCCAACGACCGAATCGAGGGTCGAACTCCAGCTTCCCTTTGCCCTTCATCGCCCTCTGACGCGGCATCGTTGGGGCAGCCCCGAGGAGATTCAATTCGGTTCCATCGATTTCTCTCTTTCTTTCTTTCTTTCTTTTTTTCTCTTTAATAAGCATCTCTATCTATGGAGTAAAAAGCCTTCATAGTTGGGCTGAGAATCCGGCGAGACGATCGTCGATCCCGCGCGACCCGGACTTGGGGCCGCTGCGCGGATATTCGCCGGGCCCCTCGAGCTAACCAGCGACGAACGAATGAACGCGTGGCGGCTATCGATTCCTCGTCGGAGCCACGACACGAGCCACGTCGCCGTGAAAAGTAAGCTCTCTTTTTTGCCACCTGAATCAGCGGGGGGTTGCTGGGCGAGAGAGAGAGAGATAGAGCGGGAAGGTCCCAGGACGAGGCCCGGCTCGAGTCACGGCCCTGTCGTCCCTTCGATCATCGTCGAAGGTTGGCTGGGTGGGGAAGGGGGGTCGGAGGAAAAAACGAGGCCAGCCAGCGGCGGCGGCGGCGACCGAAGCCAATGGCGTCGTAGCGCACAGCTGACTCCGCCGCCGGTGGCTGGCCCCCGGACGCGAGCCGCGGCACTTCGTCGGTTGCGTAACTCGGACAAATGGACACGTAACCGCAATCGGCTCGGCCATCTCGGCGATCTCGGCAGTCGACTCAGTGGCAGGGGCTCGAGCGACACCAGCCGGCTCTTCCTCTTCGTCTCTCGCTCTCTCTCTCTCTCTATCTCGGCCGTGGCAGCTCGACACCGATGCAGGTTAGAACGCTCTCACTCCCCCCCCCAGGAAGCCCTGCCGACGAGCCGCGCCCCTCGATCCTTCGCCGATCGCAGGCTCGATTTCCCGCCATCCACCAATCGATACTGATTTTGCTTTTAACTCCGTGTCTCTCTCTCTCTCTCTCGCCCTGGCCAGATACCGGCCAGCTATCAGGCTGAGTGACGACCTTGCGTGAGAGGCCCTGCCGTCGTTCGGAACAAGCAGCCACGGGCAAGCAAGTCCGCCGGAAGGGAGCGGCTCAGCCGGACACCACCACCGGAGCTCGAGGCCTCGAAGGGGTCGACGCGCCCGCTGGATCTCGACGAAGCAGCTGCTGCTCTCGTGTGAGAGCCCTTGGCAGCTCGCGCCCGATGAACGGCACGACCCCCCACGGAGCATCGGATGCCGTTGGAGGGTGGCCAGCTCTTGGGCTCCGCGACATTCCAAGCCCGGCCGGGCCGACCTTACGCCAGCGGAGATCATCAGCCTCTTTCCCCGAACCGGAACCGAGGGCGCGGCACGACTCGTCGCGAGGCCGAATAGTCACGCCTGTGCCCACGAAGCTCTCGGCTTGATAGACTCGGTGGCCGTCGATAGGACCTCTTGGGTCAACAGTGCGCTTAAGGGCAGGGCAGTCGGGGGGGCAAGAGTCGGGAAACATGAAAGTAAGCAACTTGAGGATAAAATTATTGGTACTCGCGTTCTCAATCGTATTCCTGTGGCAAGTCTCCGAGCTGTGGTCCTATTACTCCAAGAAGGCAGTTCAGAGGGAGGTCGGCGACAAGGCCAGGGACGGGAAGGTCCTCGTCACCGTTTACTACGAAGCCCTCTGCCCGGACTCCAGGTACTTTCTTATCAAGCAATTGGTGCCTACCTTCGATAGCGTTGAGAATTACCTGAGGCTGGAGCTCGTCCCTTATGGCAAGGCCGACACCGTGGTCGTCGATGACGATTACGTATTCGAGTGCCAGCACGGGGAAACGGAGTGCCAGGCCAACATCGTTCATGCTTGCACCATCGATAAGATCAAGGACGCCAGGAGACAATTGGAGGCGATAGCCTGCATGATCAAGAACAACGTCCGTCCCATGTCTGTATTGAGTAGTTGCGCTAGTCAAACTAAGGAGTACGAGGCCATAGTGGATTGTGCGCGTTCCATCGAGGGGAGAAGACTTCTGATGAAGTACGGAGAGCTTACAAAGGCCCTTAGCCCTCCTGTTAATTTCATTCCGACCATTACGCTCGATAATCAAATTGACAATCAAATATTAATTCTCAAAAATTTGTTGCATCAGGTTTGCCAGCGGCTGGAAATTCTGCCTAAGGAGTGTATAGGTTAAAGCTTATTTATCATCCGGTCCCACTTTATCGTTGTTGTTAAATATTACCCTTGGCAAAGTCTATTGTAATTATTGTGCGAGCAAAGGGTGTACGTCGATGTGTCAACCTTTTTAATGTAAAACGTCCCAAAACTGTACACGTCTATGTAGATCTTAAGTATTGTACGCTGCTGCAACTCGCATTGTACTGCGCTTAAATTATTATAATTACGTTGATGCTTCGAGGTCTTCGTTGATGCGTTAAGAAAATTTAATTGCTCCCTGGCCAACGGCGTACGATGGCCCCTTATTATTTTTATATTCAACTACGGCCAAAGGAAATATTATCTCGTACATCCGTATTCCCATTGTAATAAAAGTACAAAGTTTTAACTTATAAAACGAGAACGAACAAGATCGACATTGTTTTGAAATATTTTGTAATAACCTTTATCGTAATTATGTTGTACGAATGATTTAGCGAACAAAACAATGAGCAGCGAGCTTGTGTTTAAATGTTAACGAGAGAGGTTTATCGAAACGTGAGAAATCTTATTGCGAGAACTTTATTTACTAATCTTTTATCAAATTATCAATAATTTTATTATCCATATACACAGGGGTTTATGCATAATTATACATAATTATAAATAGATTCATATACGTATACGTATGCCGTATATAGTGTACCGTTGAGTTATTTTTTACTAATTGTAATATATTTATACATAACGTACAATATTGATATTTAGGCACAATTATAATAATAACAATAATAATACAAAGCATTGGCTTTACGTTATCATATGTAAAAAGTATAAATGGCATATATCTAAAGAAGAAGAGGTGATTTGTATAAACAGCAGTTTTTCAATAAAAATCGAATTATGTTTTTATATTATTTAAGACGCTGTTTGTTTTTTTTTTTGGTTATAAGTTAAAATGAAAAAGATCAACATTTCTCATTTGTCTCGCTCAATTGCCGGTGAAGACGTGGACCATTTTGTGCAATTTTCGGCAAAAATATACTCTTGTTAGAACAAAATGAATTGCCTCGGTTACTTCGCTGTTGGCCCTCGAAAGTGTCGCCTAGAAATTGCCCAGGCTGCTCAACATCGGTTCACTCGTTAGAGTCGGTAGAATCATCGTCGCCGAGGCCGAAAGGCGCAGCGGCGCTTTGTGAAATTCTGCGCCAGGCGCAATCGCGGCTACGCCGAGCCGAGCACAGAAGTCCCAAACATTGTGAATAATTTTGGAAAAGTTGCCACCCCCCTTCGAGTGCAACAGCAACGGTCCCAGTTGGAGTGTCCGGAAAAGTACCGCAGCTGTAGAAAAGGGGTGCCGCGGCTCCATCGAGGCTGGATCGACAGAGGAGGGCCGTCCGTGGGGGAGGAGAGGGGCTCGGTTACGGGGTTGGCGCAGGGGCCGATGGAGGCTCGTCGCGTTCCTCTGAACGCCGCGGACGACGAGGCGGAAGGTACTGGCGGGGGCTGGGGGCGATCGAGCAGCAGGAGGAGGAGGAGGAAGGGAAAGGAGTTCCAGGGCTGGCCGAGGGTCCTAGATCCTCGAGTCGGCTCGAGCTTGCTGGCTCGGGATCCTCGGCCTCGCCGGATGCCGGCCGGAGATCCTCGGATTCGAGCGCTGCCGGCTCGGGCCTCCCCCCGAATCACGGCCGCCCGAGAGTCCCGTGACCGACTGCACGAAGTCCAGATAGGAGTGGACCCTCGTGTAGACGTCGGGCACGCCCGTGGCGCAGGGCCGCACGAAGGAGGCTATGCCGATGATCTCGCCGTCCTTGACCAGGCCGCCGCCGCTGTCGCCCTGAAAGCAGAAGGGAGGCCCGGGGTAGAGAGGTAGAGGTAGAGAGAGAGAGAGAGAGAGAGAGAGGCCGACCGGGCCCCGAGGTCGTCGACTCACGGTGCAGGCCCCGACGCCCTGGCAGTTGAAGCCGCACATCTGCTTGGGGTGTAGGGGTATGCCCAGGGCCCGGGAGCAGTTGCCGTTGTCCTGGACCCGCATGACGGCCTTCTTCAGATTGACCGAGAGCTCGTTGGAGGGGTAGCTGGTCAGGCCCCAGCCGACGATGACGCCCTCGTCGTTGGGCCGGCTCGGGGAGCTCGGGAGCTTCAGGCTCGATTGGAAATTCGTGAAGGCGATGGGCTCGCTCACCTGAAAGCAGTCGTGCCCTTGATAGCAGCGCGCCCCTTTGCCTCTCGACCCCCCACCCCCGGCCTTACGCCCGACCCGCTCGATCGCCCACCAGGATGACGGCTATGTCGTGGAAGTAGGTACCCGCGGGCGAGGCCTTGGCGTTGAACCCCGGATGGATGTGGGCGTTGCGTATGTGCACCCCGGGCTTGTTGCCGACAATGGTGTTGCTCCCGGGGTAGACCAGAATGTCCGGCACCTGCTTCTTGTAGAGGCAGTGGGCGGCCGTCAGGACGAACCACTCGGTAAGGATCGAGCCCCCGCCTATCAGCCGATTGTCGGTCTTGAATCTCAGGGAGACCTGATAGGGCACCTGCCTTATGTGCACGTTCTCGCCGCCTATTATGCCGAGGGCCCCTGCAATCGAGAGTCGTGGCGGCCGTCTGGCTTTAGCTGCTCCCACCGAGAGAGAGGGGGGAGTGGATTTGAATCCGTGGGATTATTCGCGATATCGTTCAGTCCCGATTGGCTCCGGGCGCGAGGATCTTGGATCTTTTTTTAAGGTTTCGCAGGCTCTTGCGTATTAGCGGGGGAATAAATATTTATACATTAACTTTTGGTTTTTTTTTCTCTTTCTTCTTCTTCTTCTTCTTCTTCTTCTTCTTTCCCCCTTTTTTTGTAAATAAAATCTAGCAACCTTTAATGGAACCTTCCGAATACGAGAGTCAGCCTTTATCGCGTTAAGCCACAAACGATTAGGATTCTCAACGCTGCCAAGATTAATTTAATTCGTTATATTACTATGGGATCGAGGGCATTAATTTATGCCACGTGCTAAGGAATATTAATGCCCGGATTCGTGATTAATAATTTTAGCTTTCTTCGTTCCTGATAATGGAATTCGCGTCTCGAGAATTAAATCAACTCTAAGAGTTAGCGTAACTAAAGCCAATTCGTTCATGAGTTTTTGTATTTTTACGCGACGTGCAAAAGTTATTACGGGTCTCGTTTCTTTGAGGAAGTTAATTTTGCAAGCTAATCTCATCCTTCCCCGTGTTTCCATAAGTGTCTTTTAAACGAAATCTTCTTCCGCGATTTACACGATTCGTTGGGAAAGTGGATAGTGAAAAGCTCCCAAAGTACGTATGTACATATGTTATTCGAGACCGATTCTCTCCATTCGATTTCGAAAAAGGCACGCCATTGTTTTGCCTCGCTGTTCGCTTACGCAGGCTAATGAAATAAAAAGTAATAAGAGTCAACGAGAAAAAAAAAAAAAAAAAAAACAGAAAGAAAGAAAAACGAGTAGCAGAATGGAAGGTACGAATACGGAGTAACTCAGAAGAGGAAGAAGGAAGAAAAAAAAACGAAGTTCGCAAAGTGAAAGGACGAATTGAATGAAAGATTAACGAGAAAAAATGTTTAGTGACAAGAGGATCAATCACAGTATTTGATCGTGTTCGTCAGACATTTATTTCTTTTTTCTTCCGTCTCAATATAAAGATATATATATATATAACATTGACAGCGACGATTTAATACATTGGTCTACATCATTAGTAGCAACGCTTCTTAATGAAATGAAGCTCGAGAGTATTTCAAAACACGGCCCAGTCGCATGAAAATAAAATTTGTTTGTAAAAAGACGAAAAGGAAGCTCAAGATAGGCGTCGGCGTGGAATTCAGACGTAGGATGAACAATTTTTACCCCCTTTCTTCGTTCCTACATTTTACCAACTCGAGTGAAAGAAGAAGAAGGAAAAAAAAGAAAAAAGATACAATTTTCTTTTAACGAGCTTCGCGTGTTTATAAATAACATTACTCGTCGTATTATAAAGAATTGCGTTGCATTATAATACTTTTGGAATACTTCATTAATGCGTGTGGTACACATTACACAATGAGCCAATAAAATATGAAATATAGTCCCGGTGTATCGATTGTCACGAGCTGGAAATATTCGATATATTATATGAAATTAATTCGTCTATTTGTGCAAAGTGTAAATATTGCCTACTAGATTAACCAATCAACATGTTACTGCATAGAGCGTTAAATTAAGCTTGAGCTTTGAGGCATTGGCCATAATTTTTCCACGCCCTTAGGGAATTGGTACCGAGTAATTTTGTAAAATGGGGTCACAAGAAGTCCAGTACTTTTTACGGATTCCCTCTGTCCGGATTAATTTTTGCCGTTCGATTCGGTTGGCCCGTATCGATATTTGTGAATATAAAAGTATCGAAGCGCGAGCGTATAAAAATGTACGGATGCTCCTTAAATTTATCGCGCAAAATGAGAAGCAAGGCGAGCAATTGCTTAATTAAGTATGAAGCCATCAAAAATGATCGACGATACTTACCAGCGCACAATTGCAAGAGCAAGTAGGACAGAATTTGATAATTCATTTTGAAACGAATCCGTAAAGCAGACCGACAACTATCATCTTTTATAAAGCGATACGTAACAATTTAATTATATACCGATCGTATTCTTATTTCAATATTTTCACATTTTCGTGTTATTCTACATCACAAAGCGGTTAGTTGACACAATGATAATCCAATAAACTTACTCCTCGATACCGAGTCTAAAATAAAACTTAAGTAAATTTCTTAAATATTCATAAATTTTAAAAAAAGTAATCTAATAATACAATAAACATAACGTAACTTTATAGATAAGTATTAAGTTCTATTTTATTACATGCCGTAATGGTTAATGCGCAATAAATAAAATAATAAATTAGGAAAATTAGCTTATAACCAGCGGCCGATTTCGATTAATTACTCGCACTCGTGTATTAGCTTTTACGAATCGACAACAAAGCAATTTCCATCGTTTCAATGCACAGATCAAACAAATGAGCACCGACAAAAGCAAAGCGTTTCCGAGCTATTGTCGCTCTTTCGATATTTCGTAAATATTTTTTACCCGCCGCTAACAAATTTTCAAGCCCGAGGCTCCATCTTTCAATCTGCTTTTACAATTCGCATTTGTAATTGAGCATCATTGATATTGGTCGAAGCGTCGATAGTTCGAAAGTAGTAAAACACGTTTGCGTGATTTTCTAATCGTTATTTATTTGATTTTTTTTTTTTTTTTTTCTCTTTTAATTTTTTCAAAATGTCGCTTTAAATAGTCCGATAATTGTAACAAAACTTTGATGCTTTTATTCGATGCATAAATTTACCGAAGAAAAATAAAATATATAAATTACGTTTGTGTGTGTGTGTGTGTGTGTGTAATAAATAAGGAAAAAAACTTTTGCTCTGTTATTTATTGTAAAATAACAAAAAATTCATAAACACAAGATGATAAATAGTCGACGATATTATACGTGAGTTTTTAAGGCTAGATCAAATATAAAAGTTTATTTAGTTGCTAAAGCTTAAATTCAATTATCATAAATTACTCAAACTTTTTGACTGGCTCTGTGAAAAATTATGAAATATCACTTATTTGGCTGTTAAAAAATGTTTACTCAATTTGCGAGTCAATAACGCCAATTTATTACAACAAGTTTCCGAAATGTCTTCGTAAAAATCTGACCTCAAGAGATTTAAGCTATTAGTTTGAAAATATCTTTTTTTTTTTTTTTTTTCTTTTTTTTTGTTTCCTTTGTCTCAATAATCCTAATGCTGCATACACATGTGGCAAAGTAAATAACAAGCCAAAGTATACAAGGGGCAAAATACTTATAATTTATTTTCTCGCGTTATTTGCATTTTCTCATTCGACCCGTTGAATCAATACGCCTTTCTGCATTATCATTATTAAAGAAATAATAACAATAAAAGCAACAGCGGCAGTTATATTATTTGTAATGTTATAGCAGCTCCACAAAGGAAACCCTATTACTTTCGTACGAGAACTTTTCGGACAAACTGCAAATCTCATTTGTAGAAATAGAAGCAATTAATACTTAAGCCAAATCAAGATGTTTTAGTCGTGAATTTACATTTTCGAGCTGCTCCTTTGTTTCGGAATGTATTTTGGGAATTTTTTTTTTTTTTTTTTACCCGCGATCTATGCTACCTTGTATTTTCACTCGCCCGTTCTCCTCTGCGATCGTGTCGCTTTTCACTTCATTTTGCAATTCCATCCAAGTATGGTGTTTTTTGTATTCTACTTTCTTTGTTTATAAACAAATGTTAAGAGCGTTCCCGAAATATTTGCCGATGGAAATTAAACTGGAAAACAAAAGCTTGGATGTCAATGCAAAGGCGAGTATCGGTCCGTGATTTGGCGAGCGAAAAGGACATAATTATTTTGATCGAACGCTCATCGGAGATTAATGTAGGAGCTAATAAACGGTTTTTATAAACAAAAACAAAAAAAAAAAAAAAAAAAAAGAAAGAAAAAAAAACTATTATACACGTGAACGTGTAATTATCGTACGCATGAGTAATTACGAGTAAGTGTACCGATACTTTTCGAAAACATTTTGTTAAGGGTGAAACCGCGAACAATTATTTAGCTTGTTATCGATCGAGAGAGAATTTTGATTTTCGGTTATCCAATTTTCTTAAGCGTGCATTTTATGAATGCGCTTCTTGCTCGCCTTGAAAATAGAGCCGAGCACGTGCCACGCGCGTACACAAATACAAATATATAAATAAAAATATTTTGTAATGTACAATATACCGAGACTCGAGCTTTTCAAATATTTATTTTTTTTTTACATTATTTCCAA
This sequence comes from Kradibia gibbosae, assembly GCA_018907135.1. Taxonomy (NCBI): domain Eukaryota; kingdom Metazoa; phylum Arthropoda; class Insecta; order Hymenoptera; family Agaonidae; genus Kradibia; species Kradibia gibbosae. Next base: position 2,480,318 of record JACCHX010000001.1, on the reverse strand, counting down.
ATGTTATTTATAAGCCATATTAACTAATTTACATTGCAAAGCTCTCGTGACAATGTAAAATTTTGTGCTTACGATTCAAATAAATTACCCAGTCCATTATCTATTAATAAAAAAAAAAATGTATATGTGCTTGTGCGCGCGTGCGCTTATAATGAAGTAAAAAATGAGATTTAATTGAAAGCGACTATGAATACTTATATTGACACTTAAATTTTATGCTTCTCAGCTGAGAATAACAAACTCCGAATAATAAGCAAACAATATTACTTTATGCAAAGTGTTCTATAAAGTGTCTGTTTTATACGAGGTAAGAATCCGAAAAGATGAAAAAAAATATATTCTGAAATCTGGAATATGGATGTTTACTTATTTCTCAAGGCAAATAGTTTTTTTTTTTTTTTTTTTTTTTTTTTCTAATTGGGTAAATTTTTCAGTTCGGCATAAAGCGTCCGTAATGTACGAGCTTATAAAGTCGTATTGGGTAATTTAAAATATCTTACAATTATAAAAATCTTTATCTATTGTTGGTATCCCTATAATACGAAGTCTTAAACTGTCGACCATAATCGAAAAAATTTCAGGGATTTTTTTTTGGTTTTTTTTTTCATATCTTTTCTATCTCTCATTAGCCGTTTTTAATAAAAATATAAATGTCGTCAATTTTTTCATTTCCAATCAAATTTTTCAAACACTTTATGGTGTTTTTATAATAATACAATATACATTCCAATTAATTGTTTTATGTTATATTATCAGTTCTGTTATGATGATATTATAGGTTTTTTTTTCCATTTATCAGCGATGTGCTTTCGTATTAATCATACATTAAAAAATCTCCCATTCATATAGGTATTTTACTGCAATTGTTATTAAAAAACATTAGTTTAAAATCGCGCGTAATCATTCGATATATTGTTTATGCAATAACATATTAAAAAGATGAACTTCGGTAAAGCATAAAATTCGTCGACATTCATGAAACGTAAAAATATATCCGCACAATTGCTTAATAATCGAAAATAATTTTATAAAGCAATGATCGAAGTTAATAATTACTGCATTGTATATTCGAATACTATTTCAGGGAGATAATTAGGCAAAAGATAGATACTTAAAGTCTACTTAAATGATTTATAAAATACTTTATACAAATGATGATCGATAATTAACAACTTTTAAAGATTCAATTGCAAAAATATACAAATCTTTGAAAACCTCCTTAAGACGCATTAAGAATATAAAAGACGAAGTAAATTGAAAGCTAAAAGGCAAGCACAAATTGACAGTGGCAAAAATTGACGAAAATTATACTAAGCAACTGACTCGAAACATTATCTCAATAGTAGCTACGTAAAATATAGTAGATGGAAAAATTACGCGTAGAATCGTATCTACTTTTTAACGTACATTGATCCTATTGTTTAATTAAAATAACAATATATCTTTTCTTTTTAAAAATGACGCTGAATTTTTGAAAAAAGATAATTCCACACGAGCTCGTGCAAGGGAACGATATTTTCTCATTACGGCTGAAGCAATTTCGCAAATACCGAAGCGTCTATTTAAAAAAGAAAGAGAGAAAAAAAAAATTAATTTCCATTTAATTTAATCGATAGTATATTACGATAGAGAAAAAGCAAAGGGAAAAAAACTGCTAGATAACAGATTTGATACATCTATTTGGGAATTAAGCCCCGAGGAAACCGATGAAATTGTTCAGACTAAAAAGTAGTTCGGAAGATGATTTATATTTGAGCGGCATTAAGTATAAAATAGATTGACACATATTGGAGTAGACCGGCGGCGGCGGCGGCGGCGGGGGGGGGGGTATATAATAAACAGCATCCAAGAAGAAATTAATGGCTTTTTAAATAATTCTTATTGGCGAATAACGCGAGAGAGAGAGAGAGAGAGAGAGTGACAGATAGAAGGAGAAGAAGAATCGGGAGCGGCGAAGAGCAGGGGAAGAAAGCGGGGTAAGATTAAAAATTATCATTCTCTCGGAATTGCGATGCAAAGGTAGTGAAATTAATAAAGCAAAGATAAAGAGCGCGAGACCGCGTGGGTAAAGAATGTTCCGTAAATTTCCTATCGAGCTTAAAGTGTTGTGGAGGCAATCGTCGATCGAGGAGACGACGCGTAGTCCAAGAGGATTGGAATGCGAGGACAGAGCAAAGGGGGGAGGGATACTAAAATTAGAAGGCGGCGGAGGCGAGGAGGGCGCGGGGGGAGGGGGTGGGGGTTCTGGGAGATAAATAAACAAAAGGAAGAGAGCAAGAGTGCGCAACGCGCGCTAAGGAAAAAATTGTCGTTGTTGAAGGAGGAGGAGGAGGAGGAGAGGCTCCCCGCCGGTGCGTCGAGACCGGCCGATCCCGCAATTGTTATCGGCAGCGGTGGGATAGGAGCGGGGGAGGGGGGCGCTTTGCGGACCCGGACCGGCAAGAGCTCGAGGAAGGGAGGTGGGCGAGGAGACCGGCCTTAGCCGCGAATCCTGGTGGCCGGGGGGGGGAGAGGAGGAGCCGACGGGGGTCTGTTTGGAAAAACGAGTCGGGGGTTGGGGAGGGTGGGGGGCGGAAATAAAGGGGGGAATCGAGGGAATGGAGGGACGGCCCAGATACGTCGCAGGCGAAAGAGCATCCGAATTAAGGAGCGCGCAATTGTTTCGGGCGCGGCACCGAATGGCCGAGGGCGATTGAAAATAATGACCTTGGGAGCTTTTGTAACCAAGCTCGGAGCGCTCGATTTGTATTGCACTCGAGGGAAATTCTCCCGCCGCCGCTGCTCCGGCCAATATCGGTTGTATATATCCTATTGCAATTGGCCTCTCTCTCTCTCTCTCTCTCTCTCTCTCTCTCTCTATCCCCAATTCGATTTTATTATTGTCCGGTCACCGCGACGGCGGGCTCCGGTGGCCACTGATCTCCATTCGCGTCGTTAAAATATTACCCAAAAATTTTACAACTTATCCGGCTATGCCGATTCCTAATGCTAGCCGTCGTTTCTTTCCTCCTCTTCTTCTTCTTCTTCTTATTCTCTCTCTCTCTCTTTCTCTCTCTCTCTCTCTTCGCTCGCCTCGTAATGCACTCGAGCAGCGCGATAACGCGACGGATAAAATACGTTACCCGACACAATAAAGTTTCTAGGATTTTAATGATCTTGTAAGACGATAAATTTTCCCCCTCCGGGCCCGGACTGCGATAGTTCCACTTATTTTCGTAGCTATCTCCAGGGAGGAGAGAGACTTTTCCCTTTCTCGGCCGTCCAACGATTCGTTTCTCGGATCCATCCTCATTTCGAAGTAACATTTCTCCCACGATCCCTGGCTATCCCGTAATAATTACAAAGCGGTGCGTAAAATCTATTGTGGTGCTGGGTGAAAGATAGAGAGAGAGAGAGAGAGAGGGAGAGAGAGGGAGCAAAGTCACGCGAAAAAGTAATAACTGTTAATGTAAATATCGCGTTCCGAAAATGATTTTAATAGAGCAATCGCCGAGACTCGTCTGCAAAGATACCGAGAGAAGACTATCGTGAAATTAATACGTCGCAAAAGCAGGCAGGTATCGCGGACACATTGAGTAATGTTTATTAACGAGGGAGCCCCTATTTTATTTTACGACAACCACCAATATGAAAGTTGACGTGCCCGCTTTGTTTATGACTATGATATATACGCGGTGCCATTCGCATTGTATTGTTTTAATTACAATACAATAAAACAACCGGAGGCAATAAAATCTATAGTTTTACGATTATGTTCCATTTAAAAACATTAACATTACAAATACTTACAAAGCTCTATTGCAGTGTATATAAGCTCGTGTGAATTTTTTTAAAAACGCCTCCAACGCGATAAGATACGATTTGCATTGGCTATGAAATTTAACAACTCTCGGCTTCGCGATGCCTCCGACTTATAATAAAGGGTAATAAAAATAGATAAGAAAAAATATGAAGGAGAGAGAGAGAGAGAGAGAGAGAGAGAGAGTAAAGAAAAGAAAAAAAAACAAATATGAAAGAGAAAGAAAAAAGAAGAAGTCGATTCCATCTCAATCGCCTGCTAGAATAAAAAAAAAAAATAATAATAATAAGAACACGCATAAAAGAACATGGATATTGCATTTGTCTAAATATATCTTTTGTGTAATATTTAAATGCTTCGCATGCGTTAGTTAGCGGAGGAACTTTATAATATAATCTCTTGGCCGGCGCTGAGAGATTTATACGATAACATTTATAATAATAATAATAATAATAATAATGATAATGTTGATGATGACAATAACAAAAGAAACGTCGCATCGGCCGTAGGACCGGGCAAGATTCGTCATTAGCTGGGAGATCCCGAGCTCCCGCTCAATGATCAACCATCGCCGGGCCGCTCCAACGCATTCGTTTCGCAAAAAAGCCAACCCCAACGAAGGGGGCAGCAGAGCCTCGTTCGGCGATCCGACGGCTACCTTAAGGGCAGAGGCGCGGAGGAGGCTCCTTTGGGAGGAATATTTCGCCGGCGGATATCATTGCAAATACGCGCGGACAATAACGAGATGCGGAGGGTAAAAATAGACGAGAGCGAGCCCACCCCACCCCACCCACCCGTCGATAGCTCCCGATCGGGGGATACCTCATGCGCGGGAGTAGTCGTCGTCGACGGATCTCCGGGCGCTCGGCCCGAGCTCAACCGGAAACGCGAACGGAAGGATCGAGGAGCACCGGAGGAGACGCCCTTCGATCGGCCTCGACGGCGCCCGAGGGGGGCCAAGGGCCCTCGACTCGATCGAGCGGAGCCGCCGCCCCCCGCCGAGGGCTCCATACGGCGAGGGCCCAATCGCCGGTGAGGACAAAGTAAACGACCTCCCTTGACTTGTGAGACCCCGCGAGGAGGAGGCGCGCACCGCTCGGAAGGTAACGAAAAAGCTTCTTTCTTTATCAAAACGCCACCCGACCGACGCGTAGATTTCCACGCTTGGCCCGCCGCGCGGGCCTCAATTCCGCGACTGCACTCGACGACGACGACAACCCCCCACCCACCCCAAACAACCATCCACCCGCACTTGGTTGTAATATCAGAGGGGGTGGACGAGAGGAGCCGGGCATCGCCGATCGGAAACGCCTGTGAGGCAGGGGTAAATTTGGGGGCCTTCCCCAGTGGCGCGACACCTCGGGAGCGCCTCGGCTTAACGCAGGGAGAAAAAACAATTGTAGGTCAACGATAGGATTTGGCGCCAAGCGCGCCCACCGAGCCGAAAGCCACGGTAGTCTCTCTATTTCAGAGGGTGAGATCACCGAATCTCCTCCCCACCTTCGGGCCTCGTCGGCTAAGAGTATTGCGATCCGACGGCGGCGGCGGCGGCGGCGAGCGAGACTCGGCCATCGATATCGCAAGCCAAGATATTGGCGGCTGCCAATTTTACGGAAATCAATTACGGGCCCCGATCGCGAGCCTTTCCACTTTGATCGGCGCTCGATCCACCTCCGATAGGGATCTTCTTCTTTTGTCTCGAAGAAGGCTCTTGGGGCTTTTGCGCCGACTATCCGCGGGCCCAGAGTCGAGTTTTTGTTTCCCCGGCCTCCTTGGCCCGACGGTGGCACTTTAATCAATAGAAAATACCGAGTTCCATCGCGTCCAAGACGATAATTTTATCTATCGGTGGGGGGGGGGCGGCACCGCCGCCGCCGTCCGTCCTCGGGCATCGGCTAATCGTAAAAATCCAGCGTAAGGTCAGTTGTCGCCGACGGATTAACAGCGAGGCTCCCGATTGTCGGCTACCCTCCACTTCTATTAGCGTCGAGGCAGTTTCGATGCCGTTGGCCCCGCGCCACCTGTCGGCGGAGCCGGGCGAGAAAATTGCCCGCCGCCGCCGCCGCCAGCCAATGGCCCTCGGCCGAGGCTCCGCGGAGCCTCGGGGACGGGACCGCGCGATTTTCGAAATTCATCCCCGAGCTCTGGTCGAGAGGGCCGATAGCCACTGCAGGGGTGGGCTCGGGTCGTCGCTCCATTTCAAACCAAGCGCTCGCCTGCCCTGCCGAATCGAATGAACCAACAGTGGCTTCGCTTGGCAAGGCCTAATTGTCCACCGGTCCGATTGCGAAGGATCCTCACAGCCGATGAATATATATATATATATATTTATATATATATACACATTCGATCCTAAAATGGCTTGGTTGGACAAAGGGCTTCTTTTATTTTCCACGCGGTTCCGGGCACATCGATCGAGAGTCGCCTCTATTCTCAACTCGGCCGAGGCCGCGATGCAGTTGGAGCTCCAGTTGAGAACGTATACAAAGTGTCGCTGGATCTATCGCTGAATTTACGCGAGCCCCCCCCCCCCGGTCTTAATAAGCGCAGCTCGAGTTAATGACAATGGCCGCGTTAATTAATCGCCCGCCACTCGAGTAAGATTGAATATTCTTTCGGGACGCGGAGAGCCAATGCGCCCTTCCCGGTGCCGGTGACGCATGACGCGTCGTTGTAAAATAATGAGATATTCCTTACCTACGTGTAATTTAATTACACAAGGTTTATAACGAATCGTTGGCCATCGCTTGAAAATCGATACCTATCGAGCCTCAATTACTATGCTTATACTGGGTTTTTTTCTTCCTCCACCCCACTCGCCTGGCTATTTATTTATTTATTAATTTATTTATCTAATTACTTATTTGTTTATTCATCAGTACGGCACTTCCACTTCATTGTACGGCTCCTCGCGACGATAACGAATGGTTCCGATGCTTAATTATAATTCAATCGACGTCTCGGACCCTCGGCGCGGTTACGTAATAACGAGGCCACGAGGATCGGCTGCTCCTCGCCTTAAACATCAATAGCCCGATAATTCGTAATATCGACGAGGAATTCATTGGCCACGGATGGCCCGGCGGCTCGTCGGCCGGGAAGCCACGGGAAATAAATGCCTCGGATCGATGGGCCAAGATGGGCCCAAATCATGCCCGAGAGGCCGCGATTAGCTTTTATTGCCAATGGGCCGACGATCGACGGCTCGGGGTCGCGGCCTCGGCGGGTCTCGGTCGCCGGGCAAAAGTTGTCAGGCGCGTCTACGCGCGAATTTCGCACGGACCGAGCAGGTGTCTTATCGGCCTGGATCTCGTTGGGCGGGGGAGGGTAAGATGGCGCAGGGGAGGCCGTCGGCTACGCGATAATACCGGCTGAAAGTGCAGGCCGCGACAACGGGGTCGGACTCGATCGCAGTCCCGATAGGTTCGACGCCTAGCCCTGGTTTATCGTCGGATCGCCGGCTCGAGGGCGGGGGAGGATGGGAGGGTCGCCCCCCCACTCCCCTCCAGCGGCGTCCCGCGCTCCCTTTCGCCGAGGGAGACGAGCCGCCGAGCCCCAAGGCTCGGCTCCGTCGGGAGCGCGCCTCCTGCTCGCGGGGAAGCCCTCCGGGGAAATGCCGATGGGACAGCTGCGATGATCCAGGGTTGGGGTGGAACGCGGGCAGATTTCTGGATTCTGCGCAGCGAGGAGTCTCCGGCAGATTGACTTGCCTCGGCGTCTCCGTTTCGAAATTTCGGTCCGCCGAAGTTGCGGAGTTGACTCGTGGGCGGACGGGCTCGGCTCCGGGGGAGTTGGCTGGGCTGGCTTTGCGGGCGGGCGGGGGGGGGAGTGCCGAGCGCTCGCGGCGCAGGAGCCAAGGAGGACTGATATTGGGAAATCGGCTTCTTGGGCCGGCCTAGGGGATAACGCTCGCGAGTCGAGGGAGAATTCGAACGAGTCCAGCCTCGGGCTAATCGACCCGAGCGCGTCCTCGCCGACCTCGGGGTGTCCTCCTCCTGGCCCTGCCGGTGCGATCGCCTCGATTCCCCGTCGCGCGGGGCCCGTTCGCCCGCCCTCGGCCTCGCGCGGATGCGAATCATCGGCTTACGGGGCAGGGAGAGCGCCTGAGCGTCGGGGGTGGGCTGGGAAGGGGCGAGAGAGAGAGAGAGAGACTCGTAAAAGTCGGAAGCAGACTCGGGGTGAATTCCAAAGGGTTTGGCAGAGGCTCGGGCGCGATCGGGTTCGAGCTGCGGATGATCGGCGGGCCGTCGCGGCGCGGGGGCGGCGGCGGCGACCACGACCACGACCACGACGAGGACGACGACGTGGACGAGGACGACGTCGAGGGGCGGCGGCGCGGCGGCGTTGGCGGCGTTGGCGGGGAGCGAGCGAGGGCGAGCGGGAGGGGCGCCCGAGTAACCCGCGGAGGAAGCGAAGTAAAAATATGATTGGCGTGCGGAGTGGCTCCTCGGCTCGGCCGAGGGTACGCGCCCGTCGAAGAAGAGCGGCGCGCGCCGAGGCGGAGAGCAGCGGCCGCTCGGCTGAGTTGACTCCCCGCCACTCTCCGGCCGCTGATTCAGTCTCTCGCTGATCTTACGACGGGCAGCAGCTCGGAGCCGCGGCCGCGTCGCACGCGCACCTACGAGTACGCGCTCCCAGCCGGAGGCGTAGCATCCCTCGGCATCTCGGGCCGCGCCGCCGCCGCCGCCCCCGCCCACCCTCCTCCTCCCGCCTGTCCTGCCCCGCCCGTCCCCTAGTCGCGAGAGCGGCGGAGCCTCGCCCGCGCCTCCGCTCCCGAGGACCTTGGCGGACTGGCCAGCCCGCGCGCCCCCGTCTCGCGGGGCGGTGGCGTTGACGCCTCGCTCGCCGAGGCTTGTGTTGTTGTGAGGAGAGTCCTCCCGCCCCCTCGAACCTCCACCTGCCTCCTCCCGCTCGCCGTCGGAGCCTCGCCTCGAGGGAGCTGCGCAGGGTGTTGGCGCCCTCGGTGCCGGCTCTCAGGATCCTCCGGCCGGTCTCGACGGCCCCGACTGCAAGGGTAATTTCTTCTTCCACCCACCGCTGAACCCCCTTCGACCGACCGACCCACGTCCGCGCACGTCCGCGCACGTCCGAGTCCCGCCGCCCCCTCGTCGATCCCCCGCCCCTCCGCCCCAGTTCCTAATTGGCCAAGCTAAGCCCCGAGGGGCCGGCACGCGTTGTTGTTCGATCCCTCGGCAGGAAAAAGAAAACGAGCGCGCACGGGATGGGCATTGCAAAAAAAAACAAAGAAAAAAAAAATGCGCGTATATTTATGTTCCGGGTATTATATTCATCGATACTCGCGGTGGCCCGTTCGCGCCTTTCGGGAGTCGGGCTCACGCGCTCCGCTTTCATTATCCGAGGACGAGATACGAGCCTCGCGCGCCCCCGACAATTCCCTCCGAGGAACGCACCAGTCGCCTAATTATTATTCCCTTGCCTCTTCCCTCTCTTTTCCCTTCGTCCCTTGCTCCTTCTCGTTCCTATTTCTCTCTCTCTCTCTCTCTCTCTCTCTCTCTCTCTCTCTCTCTTTCTCTCCTCCTCCTCATTCGCCAACGATTCGCAAGAATCTCGGACGACTGACCCTTCGCCGCGAGTAGCCCGTGACTCGCCGCGATCGGGAGAATTCGGGAGCTCTTGATTCCGCTCGGCGACGTGCCCGACGACGAGAGAAGCGGTAAATTTTTTAACGGCCCTCTCCTCCCTCCCTGCTACTCGCGACGATGCTCTCCGATCGAGCTCGATCAATGGCGATGGGCCGGCGGCGGGGGGGGGGCAGTATTCCTCGTTCGCTCTCTCTCGCTCTCCCCCCCCCCTGCCTCGAGGATGCGTGCCCTCGACCGCGATGCATCGCCTTTGGCCCTGCCTCTCTCTCTCTCTCTCTCTCTCTCTATCTCGATTCCATTGTCCATTGGGGGAAACGTCGTTATTGCCGCGACGGCATTTCCGCAAATGATCGCGCGTAACTTACGAGATCTCTCCTCGCCAGCTCGCGTTGGACAATCCGGTAAAATTTTTGACAAAGCTGGCCGGGACTTTTTGCCCGCCGCCCGCCCGCCCCACCCGCGCCTCCATTGTTCGGTAAAAAGTAATCGTCAGCGAAACTGCCGGAGATAAGTCTCGAGTGAATTTCGCCACTCCGACGCCTCGACTCCTCTCACCTACATTTGTATAATCAACCTCTCGGTACATTTAACTTGTAAAGCAATTGAACCTGCTTCTATACGAGCGACAACTTTTGACTCGTAACGCTCCTTCGTTTTCTGCACGGGGCTGGCAAAAACAATTAAACCGGATTACCAACGGGATCCGCTCGTTCGTTGGGGATATATAAAACTTCCCATAATTTAACACCCTCGGAGGGGGGGGGTGGAACAAAAAGAAAGCACACGGAGGGTTAGCGAAAACCTTAATTAACAAATTTTACTTTATGGGAGTAGCTTTTTCGTCCTAAATCCGAACGGCCGTGACACGACTTGAATTATTTAAGAAGGTTAGAAGAAAAAGTATTAAAAGCAACCCAGGAACCGGAAGATTCAATTTTTGCGTCGCACATTCTTCCGAATTAACTTGCTCGTAACTATAAATTTTTTGTCACTCTATCCTAATTATACGACACTTAAAGTACACGGAAAACATTTCTTGTCCCGCGTGACCGAGTCTAGAGGTAATAGCGTATGCTCGCTATTAAACAATATACAATTGCGAAATGCTACCGAATACCAAAATTTTATGCAACGATGCGTTATTAAACTGTGAAAAATTGCACGCAATAAGAACGCGCTAATTTATAGACATTGCATATCTTAAATAGCTTTTATTTTCGTAGCGAATAATAAGCTTCAGGATAACGTTAGAGCATCCGTACGCTGCTTAAATTATTGTAACGTAACTTTATTCACCGTCACATTTGCGGATCGCACAATGAAATAAACAATGTTGCTTCTAATTTTAACTTTTAAATAAGCGATTCCTTTTTTTCTTTCTTTTTTTTCTTTTTATATATATATATATATATATATATATATCAATAATTGTAGGCACAACAACAACAACAACGAGACACTTTTCAATACTTTATTTTTGAAGCCTCGAGTAACGTTCGTTAAAAAATACCTTCTCCTTGTTCAAATGTACGTCTAAAATATACTCGGAGTCTTAAATTAAGATATAACTTTTAGCAACAAATGACACGTGTCACATACTTTCCCGAATGTTTACAAATATTGAATTTCTATAAACGTTAATATCAAATTTAAGAATCTCGGCCAATACTTAGCAATACATGACAAATTGTGTTTTAAATACTATCAATAGGAGGAATGAAGCGAAGGCAGATAACATTTAAACGGAATACAATTTTGGTTTCGTAAATTGTTTTATTAAATAATTATACAATATTTTGAGTAATACTTATTAGGAAAACGAAAGTAAGAAAAGAAAAAAGCCAATCTTATTTTACACTTTATAACGCACATTTAGCCTTGTCGCGTATGGCATTATTAATCAATTAAATCATTGACTCGGGCAAAGGGATAAAATTTGTTTACAAATATTTATTTGTAAATAATTTACGGAAAAAGTAGCGCGACCAGCTCGCTTTAAATTTACCGCAGGGATATTATTTGTCGTATGGTTAATTTAACGAAGAGCATTATTAATAATTTCGCCCTCTTAAGAGCGGATGAAAAAAGAAAAAAAAAAAGAAAAAAAAAGGCGGGTAGGGGATATCCCCCCCCCCGCGCTTACGTAACGGCGTCATTTTATTTCCCGAAACAAAAAAAAATTAAACAACGGGTACGACTGGCCATCAATATTGTTGCTTGGTTCGTAAGGTCGAACGCTATTTCCTTATTTAACAGTGGAACTGTGACATGTTTTCTCCCGCTGTATATCATTTTCCCAATTTCCGGACCCTTAAATCCTTACTTACACAGGCCACGACATTATTGCGGGTTCGATTTTTTTCCCCTTTTCCCTTCCTCTTCTTATCGGGCTATCGTTCGTTTATCTCAAAAACACCAACTCTTATAAAATTCTGCAAACAAATTTGCTCTCTCTCTCTCTCTCTCTCTTCTCTCGCTCTCGATTATTCTCCTCTCGGTTGTACAAAAATTATTCACCCCAATTCATCCACTCGGCGTTTACAGCCCCCCCCCCGCCTTTTAACGCAATCCATTCGTTCAACTGCATCATGCAATATTAAAACCGTAGCGTCGAATCCATACAATCCGCACTGGACTTCCTCCTCCGTATATCGAGTAAAAACGCATGTCGCGCCGTCGACATTGCCTCCTCTCTTCTGCCTCCTCTGCGAGGTGTACCACCAATCGCCTCGACACCTCCTCGGCCGCCCGACCAATATTCCAATTATTGCACGCGGAATGATCAAGAATGTCGACGCCGAGCGACGCAACGGATCCGTCGTCGGACGTTCCAACGAATGCCGTGACAACGTTATCGCTCTCGCGTCCGATCATCAATCGGCCCTGTAGGTCGGGATAAATGAGTTGGCGGCGGTGGGCGGGGGTGGGGCAAGAAAAAAAAAAAAGAAAGAAAAGAAAAGAAAAAAAAACGAAAACAACGAATCAGGGCTTGCGACGGGTGGATCCAATGCATCGGAACGAACGCTCCCACGGTCGCCTCTTGCGAATCGCCGTTAAATGGGGAACGAAGTTTGGGGGGCCGAGGAGGCCGCGCGAGACACGAGAGAGATCAGCATCAGCAGCAGCAGCAGCCCCGCCCCCCGCCCCGCGAATCCGCGATTCCGCGGAGCCTCGTCGCGAACGGGCAAACGCATTCGGAACGGCTGGACTAGGGAGTCGCGATAACACGATGATGATCCGGCAACGTGTCCTCGCGCTGCCGGGGAAATTTGACAACATTGCTCAGGAGTTTTGAAAACATCTGTACGCGTCCGCCCACGATATTAAACGAATGCAAAAAAGACTCGCGGTTACGGCGTTACCGCGGCGAATAAAGATAACTCCGTAACTCGCGATGAAGGGAAACGGCTTTGCTCTTCTTCTCGTCTTTCTTTCACCTTTTCCCTTTCTTTTTTTTTTTTTTTTTTTTTTTTATCTCTGCTCTTTTGTTTGCATATTTCGCTCGATAGCCTCGTTTGCGGACTCGTTTTCAAGGCTCTCTCTCTCTCTCTCTCTCGCTCTCTCGGCATCCAATGACACGTCCATGTTTGCGAGGCTTACGGTATTGCTAATCAACGATTATATTCGAATACTCGCGGATTATCGAGCAGTTGCGGTTTCGTTCATCGGTAACGAATCGCCAATGCTTACTTATTTGAATTTAACTTTATGATAAAAGGACCGCGAATAAAATGAAATCTATCGAGGGCTCCATTATCGGCTAATGAAGAATTTCAATCTTGGGAGAGACCCCCCCCCCCATTCACCCTCCATCATTGTTTCAATTCGCTCGGATTATATCAGGGTCGCGGCGACGGTCGGCAAGCTTACGAGCTTCCGAAGCGTTTTCGCCAACCCCCCCCCCCCAAGCCTCTTCTTGGCCTGTGCGGGGGAGCTGCTCGTAAAAGAATTAAAAGAAAAAAAGCCTTCGATGCACGCTGCTTGGACCTCGCGCGGGCCGGGGACCGTGTCCTCTCCGAGCACTTTATATCGCTTATCTCTAAAAGCGTGCCCGCGCGTGCCTCGGGCGGCGGCGTATATTGCCTTTGTCGTCGAGGCGCCGGCGAAGGCAGAGGCCCCGAGCACTCGTCGGGCTCATTGTATTAGGCCGCGACAATGCGAACGCCAACGGAGGCTGATTTTGCGGAGGCCGAGCGAGGACTCGAGAGCTTTATCTTACCGCGATTAGATTTCCATCGTCGGTGGCTCGGCGGCGCGAGGCTCTTCCCAACCCCCCCCCAACCCCTGCACCGCACCGCTAACCTCGGCCTTTTTCCCGACGGGCGAAACAAAGGATCCTCGGCGGTATCTGCCGACGGCGGCGGCGGCGGCGGCCGATGATAAGCCTTTTGTTAGAACGAGGGCCGATGAAAGTCACGCGGCCTGGCTAGAATCGAAATCATCACACGGGCGTCGATTGTCGGTCGACGGTCGCGATCCTCGGCGCTTCCTCGCTACGGGAGCAGCGAGACGTGGGGGGGGGGGGCCCTTAACGAGGCCGCGAGGCTCTTCCTAGGATGCCGCGCCCGGGCTCTTGATCGTCTCTCGCCCCCTGCGATCTTCACCCCCTCCGGCAGTCGAGGCATCGATCCCCTTCGCATCGACGATCCATCGGCGGTGCGCCGCCCCTGTTGTCCCTGCCCATTGGCCTCCTACGCGCGCGCCTCCTAACCGGCTCGGAAGTCGGAGCCCTCCCCGGAGGGTCCAGCCCGGGAGAGCCGAGGGGGCGAGAGAGTGAGAGAGAGAGAGGAAGCGCTCGGAGCCTCGGCTAACGGGAATCGCCGGCCGCGCTTGGCGCCGATTTATTTGGGTTAGCTTGCGAAATCGGCGAGACTAGAGGCGACGGCCCGGGTGCGCCTAATCCATGCACGAGTTAGAGGCGGCGGCGGCGTCGCGACGGCTTCGATCGGCCGCCGCCGCGTTTGCCCAACAATTGGCTTAGCTTCCGTGGCGGAAGGCCGCCGGCAGGGAAGAGGCGCACGTGACACCGGGTATTTAAAGCCCCGCGCTCCCTGCCGACCACCTACGACTTCCACGTGGACTCGCTCTCTCTCTCTCTCTCTCTCTCTCTCTCTCTAGCTCTCTCGGGAAGCGCTGGCGATGTTTGCCAGGCGGGGCGCAATGTCGCGCGCCGCTCTCCGAATTCTCGCCGAGGCCGAGCTCTCGCGCGGCTTTCATGAATCGGAGCTCTCGGCCCGCGTAGCCAAGAGGCGCTGGCCGGGAAGGACGGGGGGGGCGGGGGCGGTTGTCGGGTGGAGCTTTTACCCTCTCTCGGTCCAGGCGTCTGTTTTTATTACCGCGCCCGAGGCCGATCCGATTAATGGTAACGCGATTAGTGGAGCGCCGGAGAGCGGCGCGGCGGCGGCCGCCTTTTTAATTTCATTGAGGATTGAGCGGAAGCTTTTTCCGCCCGGTCGTGCCAAATTTGCGGGAGCGCCGGGCTTGCGGGGGGCCAGGCTCGGATTCCTCTCGGGGCTTTTGAAGGGGCGAAAAGTTCTCCCTTTTTTGCTTTGCTACCGATGGCCGCGCCTGCCGATGGCCAACTCTGTCCGAGAGAGCCGCGCGCGCTCCTCATCCTCCTCTCCCCTGCCCCCGTCGTCGTCGTCCCCGGCCACCTTCGACGAGGGCCATCCCGAGTGGCCGAGGTACCCGGGGTAGGGTGGGGGGAAGCAATCGATCGACTTCGCGAGTGCCGGCGTTTATAGGCCATTTTTATTTCCTCGTAGCTGCAAGTGTTGCGAATGGGTCGACTCCTGGACAATACCGAGGTGTCCCTCGACTTTACCGCTCGGTTCTCCAACGGTGCCGCTGACCCGCGGTGGGGAGAGGGCACTTTTCCGAGGCTCGGCATCCCCCATCAACCCTACGATTACGAATCGCGAACAGGATGGCTCTCGGGAGCGGCGCGCAAAACTCGTTTCATAACTCGGATGAAAATTACACTCGATCGGTCGCGAGCCTCGACGGCCCGTGCCTCGATCGACCGAGGCACCCCACCGATACTCGACTTTCGGACGATTCTTCGATCCATCCTGTCCTACGCATTGTTACGCCTACCCTCCGAGATCTCGCTTGCAACCGATGTCTCGAGGGCTCCAGTCCAGCGCGAGCTTGCACCATTGCCTGCGAGCGATTGTCATTTTTATCGTATCGACCAACGATGGATTATCATTACTCGGTCCGTGTATATAATCCCATTCGTTGAATTCGCCGTTGAATCCCCGCTCATCCTGGGATTTCTCGCAATGCCGACAAGAAGTGCCCAGCCATCTCGAATGAAATACGCAAAGTCGTTCCTCGCGAATGTTAATTGCGTTTCGTAAGATATCCACCGTGGAATGTATCAATTTTCAAACCAGCCCCCACCAGCGTTGGGATCGCACATCGGTCGAGCAGCTTTTTGCAGTCGATGACGTTTTGCGCCATGCCGAATCGTCGCGGCAGTGATTAGTTCCGAATGAATTCTTTAAAACAAATATTGCATTCCCCCCCCCCCCTTCCCCAAAAGAAAAGAAAAAAAAAACAAAAAAAAAACCGAGTTTCCTCGTTGGGAACATCGGATGTTTGAAATTATTGTTTACTCGCAACAACAGGATATAGATGTACGATCGAATGAAATCTATCTTTAGTTTTAAATCCTTTGTTGAAATTTTTTTCGACGCTTACAATTGCGCTTCAATTTTACGGCATTGTAACTCTTTTTAACCGCTCGAATAATATCGCCGTTAGTCTTATGCAATAATTATTATTGCGACTTATCGTTTTTCCTTTACCGAACGACAATTATTATTGCTCTATTAACATCTCGATAACTATTTATACACAACGTATAGAAAACAATGTCTATTAATAAACTAATGTTCAGGCGTAGAAATCTTCGAGAAAATGGTTTTCGCGTCTGCGAACATCGACGACGAGCCTTGAGTTTTGGTAATTATTTCTTAATTACGGGGTGAAAAAAAAAAGGAGAGAAAAAAAAATATATATATATTAAAACGTCGCACCGCCCGTAATCCGAACGAAGGCTTTTAAGCAGGAGCAGACCGCGGAAGTAGACTTTTTGCACGCTGAATCTTCTTCATAATTTTTATTTCGCATTCGCCATTACTAAGTTATTAATGGTAAATTTTTTTGTCGCTTTGCATAGCCATTAACTGCAGCATTCGCAGCTCGGCACCTGTAAAAACACGCGAGGTTACGAGCACTGGGATAATTCGCAGCTGGAAAATTGTCAGCAGTGGGTCAATGGTAGGTATGCAACTTTTAAATTATGCAGCCTCGACTTCGAAACTATTGACAAAGTGTTAAATCTTCAATTGGTCGTTGCGACTTAATGATAGATGGAGCCGATGCAAAAATATCGCACGGTTCGAGTTAATAATTTATTCGGGCAATAGCTGGCTTTGTCGCTATTTCAATCGTCGCATTGCTATCGAAAGCTTTGATCGTCTAAATATAATTTACAACCAATGCAAATGATGTTAAATATTGTTTCATTGATATCGATTGCATTGAACAAGTATTGTAAAATATTCCACTCGCTGGCCGGCGCTTAAACAATTGCCGGGGCCCATCGATAAGCTAGAAGCACCTGCGAATCTGCAAAATTAAAAATCTCCATCGAACAATGTCGCTGCTCTTCGAATAATCCATCCAGATGTATTATTTTAAAAACAAAGCTCCAACTCCTTGGAATTCATTTACAGTGAAAACAATATCATCAGCGTTGCAGCGTTGAGAAATAGTATTTTTAAAACTCTTGGTCTTCGTTGAAGCTGCTCTCGACTTTTAAGAAATAATTCGCCACTTCATTAGTCGCTGACATTACGAGTGGGAGATTTTTTCGTCGCTGTTGGTGGTGGTGGTGGTGGTGGTTTTTTTCCTTCTTCTTCTTCTTCTTCTTCCTCCTCCTCCTCCTCCTCCTCCTCGCCTTCCGTATCGTCGATACGATTCTCGGCTGATACAGCGTTATTTTTTTTTTTTTTTTTTTGCCTCTTGCTTTTCTCTTAATCTTGAAAAATTTGCCGCTCAATGCCGAACGGAGAAGAAATTCACCGCGTTGCGCCCTCGTGTAAAATTATGCGCCATTAGATTGCATTCTTATCCGGCTCGACGGTATTCCTTCATCGCTTCTTCATCGCCTGCTCGGGCGCCTCGCGAGATATTTTAGAAATACGGCTATCCGTTTCACGTACCTTTGAAGAGAGTCTTGGTTAACTTCCTCGAGCCCATGACTATTATTAATTTTTTCTCTCTCACCTCTCTCTCTCTCTCTCTCTTTCCCTTTCCCTCCGCGCTCGGAACACTTGGCCCGTGCCTGCCCTTGGTTATATTTTTACACCCTCACCAATCGCGAACCATAAGTATCGGCTGCCTTTTCACCGGCTCCACGCATTCCGCGCTTTGATTCCTCCCGGCATTAATATCCCCATCCTACTCAAACTTTAAAGTCGAGCTCTAAATCCGACGCGGAGCCGGCGGCTGGCGGCATTATCCCTCCCCGCCGCCGCCGCTGCAACGACCGACTGCCTCTCGACCGTCGTCGAGGCCCTTTGGCCTGGCCGCGATTTTTGTCTCCCTCGTCGTTGGCCCGACGGAAACGGGGGGGATCCCTACGATAGCCCTCCGGCCGCCTTGCGCGTGCACAATATATTTCCCGGACAGGCGTCGCCGATATCATCGTCCCCGCTCTTGACTCTTCATCCGCGCGATGCTTTTTTTCCCCTCCTTCGGCGCCGCCTCCTTAATAAGGGACAATTTTCCTTTCGACACCCGCCCTCTAAACAGGGTTTGCCCACGCTAGCCGAGGCTCCGTAACAATCGCTCCTACCGAGCGCAACGACGCTCTCCATCCGATGCCAAAGCCATTGGCTGAATTGATCGAAGGCACGCGCGACCGTGGCTCGTCGTCGTCGTCGTCGTCGGGGCCTCTTGCGAGCTCTTCCTCGGCCCAAAGCCGGGTGGGTGGGGTGGGTGGCAAATTAAACAACCGGTGCAATCGATGCGATTGACAAAGGGCCGAATGAGGCGGGGGCCTCCGGCGATGCTCCTCTTCTGTTCATTCGTGGCAAGGGTGGGGTGGGTGGGGCTGGGGGACAAAAGATAATCCGACGACTACCGCGAGAGAGAGCCGAGAAAAGTTTTTGCCTAGTAGCGACGATTTTATCGGCTTCGCGAGAACGCGGTTACGAATAGAGAAACAAGGAGAGAGGAAACAAAAAAAAAAAAATGGCGGATTACAAACAAATTTTACAAATTGAAAACTTGCCGAGTGGCCTTGATTACTTTGGCGAAAAGCAATAATTGCACGATGGGTGAAAAACGAGTCGGCGATAATTTTGCAAACGTGGGCATTTCGATGGGCCTTTGTGGAAAAATTAATAATCCATCGCTCTTTTATCGTGAACGCGTGCAAGTGCGATTGGAAAAGAAATCTTCGCTAATAATATTAACAATAAGTCCATTCGCTTCTCCGAACGGCAATTTTGTTTTTTGTTTTTTTTTTTCTTCTAATTTAACTTTCGAACTCCGGATCGAAATAAAAATTCTCATCCAACGTAACGAAATTGTGGTCCGAGTCGGTGAAAGAGTTTCGCGTCCACCTACGGGGAACCGGTAATAGCTTAATTTAATAATTTTCCCCTTCCACTCGCGAGGAGAGCTTTCATTTGCCTCCGCTCCCACCGAGCACCGGACACCCCGTGACACATTAGCGTTGTTCGTTCTTATTATCGCGGCCGAGCTGTTTTTCCGGCCCGGCTGGCGTTGCCCATAAGAAGCAATTACAAATTAAAGCTCGCCCTTCGACCTCTCCGACCTTCTTCCTGGCCTCTTTTGCATCCCTCCCCCGCTCTGATGCGTCCGCCAATCTTCCTCGACCTGCCCGAGCTTTCCCTCGATTATCCCTCCGCTCCCTCTTGACTTTTCCCTCTCGAGCCCTACCCTCGCTCGCTTTCCTCCCGGCCGCTTTGCCTTAGCCGCCGACTTTAATAGCATTGCTCGCGCAGGTTTCAGCCTCCGTCTTCGGTCGCTCTTCGGTCGCCTCTCGCCGCAACTTCACGAGTATTCTTGCATTTTTTTCCTCATTCCTATCGTAACACTTCTTCGTTCCGCTTCGTCGTTATCTAACCAGGCTTTACGAGAGTACTTTTCGAGACTCCCAGTCACTCTTTTGGTTTCCCAATCTTAAAGGCGCATCGTCTTGGGTTGGCCTTTCCCACCACTTTATTACTCTGCCGACAACCTAATTTTTCCTCACTTTTGTCCTAACCCCTCTTTGTGCGAATTTCAATATGCGGCTGTTCTCTTCGAATTTTGTTTCTGTCCCTCCTCTTCTTCACAAATCCTCATTCTAAACTTCGCGACTCCTTATTGTATGTTATACCTCGAGTCTTATCGGCCCTGAACTACCTGAACTTTCATTGCTGGCATTATTATTAATAATGCATCGCGTCGTTGTAAATTTTAGAAGAAATCACAAGTTGTTGTTCGGAACATGCTTCTCTTTAATGATTCTCCGTCCGCCGATTTTCTTATAAAACTTTAAAACGTAACAACATTCAGGTCCTGGTAATCGACAGTGATTACTTTGTGTAACAATAATAATACATTTTGCCATAGTTGGAATTTACATTGCGATCAATGTTGTTGTATTCGTTTATTTTGTTTAATAAATGATTAATTGATGTTTATCAAATCGACCATATTATTTGTGCTTTGTGTATTTACTCTTATTTTACGCGGTTAATCCATTACTTCTTGTCTCTCCTTATCTCTCTCAATCTCTCTCTCTCTCTCTCTCTTATTTATTATAAATATAGAATTCGGAGGCAATTTTTCCCCCGGCTTGTATCCGTAAAATTTATAAAACTTATATACGACGTTTCGAAATTATATCGAGCGCTGAGCAGAAAAAAAAAAAAATATCAAAAGGACTCAATAATAAATCATTTATTTATTTTCCCTATAAATTGTATATGATTTAATGCCGAGTGAAAATTAGCTTGCAATGAATTTGTTTAAGTAAGACCTGAGACAATGCAGATATCCATCTAATAAAGTTTAGATCAACCATATATCATTTGTATTTGTAACTCAGGAAAAGTTCCCTCGCGCTGCAAATGATTTATAAGAAATCTCTGCGAGCAATCTCGATAATTTATGTGTGCTTTTTTTCTCCTTCTCCTTCTCTCTCTCTCTCTCTCTCTCTCTCTATCTCAAGCTTGTATGTGCATTAACAAAAGTAGCGTATACGGCGCACTTGCATTCTTCAGTTTAGGCAGTGGAAAAGAAAACAGATAACACTGTAAGTAAAAAGAATGAAAACATTGCACGGCAGTCTAAAAGTAAATGTCGCTTTTTTGTCAGGGACGCGAGTCTTCTTATTACCCGAAGCTTTCACAATGTCACCTTATTATCCAAGCTCAAAAGAGGGAATTTAATTTATGTCATCCATTATACTTAATTAATAATATATAGTTTCGTATGGTTATAATTTCATTACTAATAACGAGGGAAAAGTAAGTGAGATTTCACGGCGAGGCGCTGAACTTAAATCAATTGAATTAAAAATAAAAATCTTGCCAGTATTGTCAGGATGGAAAAGATTATTATTATTATAATCTTCCTTTTATTGCCGATGCATTAATGTAATCTCATTACCGCAATACTCAAACTATACGAGTGAGAGTATCAAAGGGAATTCATAGTGTTTTTTTTTCCTTTCTTCTGTCATTTCTATTCCACTTTAAAGAGTAACCTCGGCTCAACATTATTATATCGTTAAAAATTAATTCGCCTATCGAACCAAATTCCGGTACATTAGTCTTTCTTGCTTTTTGTATAATACAAAAAAAAAACAAAAAATAAAAAAATAAAAAAAAAAAACCGACAAAAAATCCGGAAAATGTCACAATAAAAAATGATCTAGTGTCGTACACTTTGGCGTGTAAAAGCTTATCGTATTGCCGGAATTTTTGTACGCACACAAGTGTATATATATATCTGATTTATATTAACAGTGAGATCACTCGCAATAATTTATCCATCATCGCCAGAAGGATAAGTACTTTCGTCAGCTTCAAGGACTTATTACGGACAACGATTTATACACGCATCGTTCATATTCTTGCTCTATTATACGAAGAAACTTTTTGCAGATATCGGGGATCATTTGCAAAATACGACTTTTCACGAGCGACAATATATAAAGCGAGAAGATATCATTGAAGATATGAGGCTTGCGAGGAAATTTAGTGCTCCTTATTTACACGCCTATCGATCAAACTAATTTTTCCCGTGTACATGTATTTGCATATATATATATATACACATATGTACACACACACACACACGTGTATATATATATATATAAAGACATACATATGTAACATACATATGTATGTAAATTTGCGTGCCAAATCACTGGATCTTTACATGACTTTTATTTTTGCCTTTTTCCCTCCGTCGGATGCATTGCCTTGCATACTGTATTACTGTCGTGCTTTCTTTAAGATTTTCTTGAAAATTCGTGCATTTTATTGTTGCTGTCACGTAGGACAAGTCCAAGTAACTCGTGCCACTGATTATTTTATAGGAAGCTGCCAAATGTTTGAAAACGTCCGAGTACCGGGCCCAGTAAAATCTATAGACTCTTTTTTATCATTAATTTTCCGCAGACTTTCGTAATTTTTTCAATAATACTTTTTTTTTTTTGATCACTTAACGTGTTACGACAGCAGGACAAAAAGTGAATTTGAATGCTCGCGCATGAAACATTGTTAAAAGTGATGGTTATACGAAAAACACAAGGACGAGAGAGAACCGTAGTACGCGTTACTATTAAAATTATAAAATTGGTAATGTAGTAAAAAAAAAAAAAAAAAAATTAAAATTAAATAATTCTATTTCTTCATTGAAAGTAAATTTGGAAAATGGGCTCAATTCAAGCCATACTACTACAGTTCGATCGGAGGCATTTATTTTTCTTGGTAATATATTTAGGATGGCCGTCCTTTGAATTTGTAGTGACTAATATGAAACGATAATTCCCCATCATCGGCCGTGGCCTAACGACTTCCGATGCTCAAACGATGTTAGCACTAATTATAGCATCCTACATATCACCACATTCTTTTGTATCTGCTAACTTGTCTAGCTCTACCAGCTATATATATATATATATATTTGTGTGTGTGCGCGTGTGTGTATAAACTCCATAGGGAACAGGTTGCACCTTTACCCCGAAATAAATTCATAAATATCCTCAAGGTCACGTGTTGCATTTTTCATCAGTTCTCCATCGATGCTAATTATATTACGTTATGCGCTCGCGCACCCACACACACACACACACACGCGCGCGCGCGCGTGCACATATACTCGCGTGTAAGTGTTTGCAGTGGGTGGGTGGGTGGGTTTTTATCCCAGCAGGTCCAGAAAGATCATTGACTGCGAGAGCTAGAAATAACAAGGATACCTTCTCGTTTGCACGTCGATTTTCATTAACAAAGCTACGATATTATTTTAAGCGAACGAACGACTCTCCCGCCCGCCCCGCCCCCCGGATCGAGCAACGGCAAGTGGGAGCCACCCGAGGGAGAGAGAGTCAAAACCGTCCGAGCAGCTCGCGACAGATCGATCGGCGGGCGTCCTTAGCGCGCCTCTCTTGCGTAACGATGCCTCGCGCTCCTCGGCCCCCCGCCCCCGCCAGCGGCGCGACGGGCGCAAAAGGTGGCGGCGGCGGCCGCGAGCCCTCCCGCCCTCCCGGTGAATCGGAGCATCGATAGGGAGCAGCGGCCCGGCCGACGAGCGCCGAGGCGTTTTGGCTTCCGCGGTAGACGGGCCCGGAGAGCACAGCGTCGACACTGCGATATCCGGCTGGACGGGGGGGGGGGAGATGCGACCCGGGACACGGGCCCGAGGCGACGGCCCGAAGGAGTAAGGCGCGCCGAGCGGCAGTCCGAGGCAGGAGCAGGAGGAGGAGGAGGAGAGGCAGGCGCGCTCTCGGGTAAAATAAGTTTCGCTCGCCACATGCGTACGTAACGTCGCGCGCGCGCGCGAGGCCATAGCGCCTTGATATCTGGCTCTTACAAAACAAATTTAAAAATAACGCCTTCCACCCGAGCGCTGGACCTTGACGCGCGGCGATTTTCCTCGCCTTGACTCGCATCATCAAAGGTTAAGCGCGCGCGTGTGTCTTCTATTTTTCGCCTTTCGTTGCCATGACACAATCGTACCCGAGAAAATTAAATCCAACGCACGACTCTTTATTTACTTATAATTTAATTGCGATCGCTCTCTCTCTCTCGCTCTCTACCCCTCGCAACCGATGCACCCGAGAACGCGACTCGACGCCTTCCCCGGCACGGTCTGCCCCGCGCGTCGTCGTCCCTCGGGGAAGACGCCGCCGCGCCTCGCGACTCCTCTCGCCCTCTGCGCTCGAGCTTTCGCTCCCCGCGCCGTCGAGCCCCGAGCCTCTCCGCCCTTAGGGAGCCCCGCGAATGCCGTCGAATCGAGAAAGACCTCGACCTATCGTCGATAATTGCTTGGATGCGAGGCAGGGGCCGGCGCCCCCCCCCGCCCCGTCCTGCCCGCCTGCCCTAGTGCCGTCGCCTTTGTAAGGCAAATTTTTTCCATTCGGCTTTTTTCCCTTGCATAATTGTACGCGCTCGTAGACCTCGCGCTTCGAGTATCTACGGCATAATTTGGTCGCGCTTGATTTTTCACAAGCGCCGAGATTTATATATGCATGTATATATATATATATATTTATGAGGCGCATTTGAATTTCCTGCGCTTTCCTAATTACAAAAAAATACCCGTGCACAGATATATATATATATATGTACGTATGCATGTATTTATGCATGCACGCATGCATTATTTCTCAAACGATATCAACGCGAATGAATATTCCCCCGAGGAAAGGAGGAATCATTTGGAAAGTGTTCATCGAAGCAAAATTCATTCGCGCACTCTGTCGCACGCGCGCCTCGCGCAACAAGAGGTTGAATAATATTTTTCCGCTTGTAAAGCGAGGGCCTCGGTTCATATATGAAAATCACCAGCCTAACTCAGCCGCACTTGCGCATGGGACGCCGCGCGTTTGTTTGCGCTTGCCGTACGCGCTTCGCGTGTACACACAATTTTAATTCGATTTTGCTTCAGGTGTTTGGCGCAAGTTGACCGGATTGTACTTTGCGATAAGGGAGGAGGCCGCGGCGGAGCTCGCAAAATACGCAAGACCGTGCAAGAGCCCGCGTAGAGGCGTGACCCGGGAAATGAATTATTGCGTCGCAAGAGCGAGGGGAGGAGCTCTCCGATGGTAAATCAACGAAGGGAGATGGACTAAGATAATTTAGCCGACCGTACGTGCGGCAAATGCATTATTGGCCAATCCATTTGGACCGAGAGCGAGGCAGTTGGCTTGCGGCATGAGAGCAATAACTATTCTTACCTCGGGAGGAAGCTAATGCGACGAGGTGCTGCGGCCCAGAGTCACGGAGAGCGAGAGTTAAAATAAGGTGAGCGATCGAGTGCCGATGGATTTTGCGGTGATTAGCTCTCGCGGGGGGCTCGGAGAGCTCCGACTGCTGGCGGTCCCCGCCCCCGCGCCCCCGATCCATCCCTCCTCGGGCTCGAGCTCGTCGGATGCACGGGCGGCGGTGCCGACGGATGCCAACGCTACCGACGATTCCGGGGCACGCGAATTGCGTCGATTGGGAAAACTTGTCCGAGGTGGCGGGCGGGCGGGGGGGGGTGGCGGAAGCCACTGGGCTCGCGACCGGGTTGATCGAGCCAAGGCTCCGAGTTATCCTGGTGACGTTGCCGCGATTGGGCGAAATTCGGTTGAGATCTCCGTGCTATTGGTCGCGGGTCCTCGCGATCCTGTCAATTTGGTTTGCAATGCTTGGGAAGAGAACAAAGGCAAAACAAAAATAATCATAATAATAATAATAATAATAATAATAATAAGACGCCAAAAGTTGAACGGATGGGTCGCGACGATGCTTACGAGCCCTGAGTTAAAGGTTCGTCTTGGTGAATTGGGGCGAAAATCCCCCCCCCTCCCCCGCCCGGATTAAATCGGATTGTCGGTAAGAAATTCATGGCGGGGCATTAATTAAGAGCGCTTTGTTTATCATTCGCGTTTTTAAATGCTGCATTTGCGCGCAAGCGCAAACAATATATTTATACATAAGTCGCGCATTTATTTCGGTAGAACTTAACTTTCTGATAAAGTTAGCGACGCTAAAGTTTTTTTTTTTTTTAAAGTAAAATTGCGAGGGACATAATTTTCATTTGTAATTAACTTATTAATTAGTTTTCGCATATTGCAAAGTATATTTATTTTATGGTATAAAAAAAATGTATATATATATATACATATTATAAGAGAGAAAAAAACGGTTTAATAATTTTAAATTAAAATTTTATCGATGAATGTCAAATAACTTCAGAGTAAGGTTATATTTTTTTAGACACAATGTCGAAATTGTTGTTTTTGTTGTTGTTGTTGTTATTGTTATTATTATAAATTATTATGGACAGAATAAGTTCACTTCCACACGGATATTGAATTTTTGTCTCTACGTTAGAGCGAAACCAGCTCGAATTTATTAGCGTTAGGGAAAAAATTAAAGGAAAAATTCAATTACCGCTAAATACACCAGTACACCGAGTGAAAAAAAAAATTCCAATCGTCAATTTTTTCCATTAAAAAATTGGGGTACCGATAGAGCTTCCTTTTTTATTTTCACAAAAGGCTCTCGTGTTCTTAATAAGAAAAGTCGATGCACCTCGAACGAAGGGAAAAATACAGATTCGTTTGTCCAAACAGTTGGAGAGTGCAGCGGGACATTCGTTGTTTGCCTCGGTTATTTCAAATATCGCACCTCTTCCTCTGTTTATGAAAGAGAAAAAAGTAAATCTACAGACGGCGAGTAAACTTAAGGCGAGCAAAAGTAATATGGCTACAGGAATTATACAAAATTGTTTACGCCAAGTCAACGAAACGCATTCTATGTACGCGACTCGCTGCTTATCCTTTTCTAATCTATCTGGACGAAAATATGATTTTTCAATTTAATCAAAAGCAGCAAGAAACGTCGCTTTTTATTAAAGAGCATTTTGAAATTATTTCGAAGAGAAACGATATTCTTATTGTTCGGTCGAGTGTTAAGTATTACGAAGTTACTTGAAATATATATATTTATCTGATCACTCGACATTATTCAACTGCTCGCGCGACTTTAATTATAAATTGCATATATTATATACGTATGTATTTAATCGTAAGTGTAAACAAAATTTGACTTTAAATTTCCTGAATTAGAATTAAACCACATAACGTTTATCGTCGTGAAATTTAAAGCGCATTTTTCATTATATATATATATATTAATAAATATAAACATTTAAATAAATAATAATAATTTCTTTAATACAAATTTCGCTTCAAACAACTCTTAAGTTAATTAATTGATCGAACATCTCTGTTTACCGAATAAAAAAAAAGAAGAACATATAGATACACGATGTGAGTTTTAGTTGTTTTCTTTTAATGAAAAATAAATTCCAATTTATAATTAATTAGTATTTAAAAATAAAAAAACATATATTTTTAATAGTATATGTATGTAGATATTTATGTAGATATTTATGCATGTAATATTGTAATTAAGTTTTACAAAGTGAAAATTTACGGATAAAATTTTATAAAATATACGAAATTCTTTTATAATTAATAGCTTATGTATTTATTTAAAGTAAAATATTTCAATATCGGCATTGCCTGTCCTTAAATTTTTCGAAGGAAAAAAAAATATTTATTTTGGACTGAATTGTGAAAACCAATTCGATAATACGCTTCTTTCACGTTAAAGTATCAACTTTATTTATCAATGTAATTCTCATGTAATTATAATAACTATTATTATAGCTTGAAAAATTCTTAAACAATGTACGAAATTAGTGTTTTATTGCTTTTTTTGTAACGCTTAATCTTTTAAACATTGAAAGAAACGCGCGCACAAACATATATATATATATAGAAATAAAACCGGAATCGAAGCATTTAAAAGTTCTTAGAAATTGAATGATTAAGGCTCTGTTTTTTTGCCTAAATTTGACCTTAAAATCGCGATGAAAATATCCGTCACTAAATAACGGGCTACTGGGGTAAAGGAATGAAAAGAAAAAGTTGGCGCTCGGCCACGGGGCGAGAAAACGTCGATTTGCGACGTTGGCCCGAGCGATAATAATGTGCACGCATGCACGGCTCTCGGGGGGGGGGGACGAGCCTCGAGGCCACCCGGGGCGCCGCACCCGGAGGAGCTTCGCTACCGAGAAAGGCTCGTCCAGGGGCCGACGACGCCTCCGCAATCGACTCTAACGTCGTCGACTCGTCCGGATAGATCCGATAGAGAGAGGCAGAGAGAGAGAGAGCGGAGGGATAGAAGTGCGAACCCGCCGGGAAAGCCAGGAGGAATAAGAGGGTGGATGGCAGGGCTAACCGTCAGGACTCGTAGGGCCGTGCAAGGCCGTTCGGTTCGCTCGTCCAAGAGAGAGAGAGAGAGAGAGAGAGAGAGAGAGAGAGAGAGAGAGAGAGAGAGGCATTGGCAACAGGTGTAGGACGGCTAGCTTGTACGACGGGATCCCTTTGCATAGGGGCTACGATATCGGCTGGTAGTGACTCCCGGCACGGGAGCGACCGCAGGCGGAAGGTCGAGCCGGGGAATGCCGTCGAGGGTGGAAATACCGATGAGGATTCCTCGACGCGGTCCGGCCTCTCTCTCTCTCTCTCTCTTCCGCCCCCCACCCTCCCCTCCCCCTGCTCCGAGCACGCGTCCGAGCCCAAGGTCTGGCTTCCCTCCTCGGCACGTCGACGAGAATAATATTCACTATTTTCTTCCGAGTTCTCCTCGTCTCGGCGCTTCGCGTCTGCTACTCTCCCAAGGGTATAACGCGAGTCCCGGGGAGTCTCGGCCAGTCTAAGCGGCATCGATCGATCGATCGATGGATCAACGCGTGCCCGAGGTGCGTGAAGCTTATCGAAGCGGCCTCTCCCCCCGGCCCCCCAGCTATCGGGGGGTAAGAAATACCAGGCCGCGCGCCCAAGGAGAGGCCGAGGACGAGCCAAGGGCTCCGCTGCCGGGGTACTTGTTTTTTTTCTTTGTAAAAAAAAGTCCTGTAGCCCCTGAGGCCGCCGAGGTACTCCTCCTTTCCCCGTCTGTCCCCGCGAACTCGCGTGCGAATGCCGAGCGTGGGCGCAGAGAGCGAAGGAGGTACGCGGAGCCGGGGCCAATATCGGCAAATATATAACGGGTTCCGCGGGCGAAGCTGCGGATGGATTAAAAGCTAATAAAAAAAAAAAACAACAACAACAACAACTCCCGTCGCTGCTTTTCAGGTATCCTCGATGTTACGCCCGAAATCGACGCCCTCCGAGCTGACGAACCTGAGCAGCGCCGGCTCGGACCGAACCCTGCAGACCTCGACGGGCGGCAGCCTCTACGGCCAGGGCCACAGGAAGCATCACCATCACCACAGGAGCAGGAGCGCCCCCCGGGCCCCGGAGAAGCCCCCCCGGAAGCGCCACATGAATCCCGGCCACAGTCTCGCCTCCATTCCAAGCCAAATCAAGCTCTCGATGCTCAACAGCGGCCTCATATCTTTCGGTGCGTACGACCCCCCACTACCCCCCGCCCTCCGCCCTTTGCCCCCTCGAGCTCCCGGATTCGCAAGCCTCCCCCGTTCCTGGGGAGAGCGACGCCATTGCATAAGGCCGCAGGAGCCTCCCGTGGGCTCCGATTGAAAGTTCCCCCGCCGATGGGCGACGGGGGACCGACACGGGTGTGAATAGCTATCCCCAGAGAGAGAGGGAGAGAGAGAGAGAGAGAGAGAGAGAGAGAGCATCGAGAACAAAAAGACGAAGTTATTTTACAATGGAGAGCTCGATCGAGCGCGAACGAGTTCGTGTACGCGTACGCGTTGGCATTTACCCCATTTCATGCAGATTCGGCCGTTGAATTTATTTTCCTCTGGAGGAAAAAAAAAAAAAAAATTATCGATAACGAAACCACTGAATTATACTTGAAAACGTCCGATGGCTTTATTGTTTTGTATCGAGTAAATACGGTCGCGCCGTGACCCTTGCGCGCTCCTCCTTTTGACCCCCTTTCTCATTGGGATCGTTCCGTACTTCGCGAGCCGCGACCGAAACAGATATTGAAATTGATTCTTATCAATTTCAATAAATATTTATCGGGCAATTTTTATCAACGCTGCTAACCACTTTCGAATGGCTTTGCCCCGCCCCTCGCTCGTACCGACAATGGATTCTCCCTTTTTTTTCAATAATTCACGCGAGCCATTGTTAAGAGTGCGTTAACACGGCCGGCGATTAATTGCCGCGCATCGCGTCGCTTAATGAACGATCGATAAGGGACAGCCCGTCGATAAGAACGCCGATGAATATTTCCCGAGCCCGAACAAAACCCGGCTGTACGCGCTAATTTCCCGGATTTTTAATGTTTTTTTTCTTCCCCCCCCCCACCCCTCCCACCGCTGAACAATCATAAAAAATAAGCAAATAAATAATACTCGAAGCGGTGGGTAAGATCGATGGATGAGTAGGCAGTGCTTATCGGACGCGCGAGAAGGGGGAGGAGAAAAACAAGGCTATCCGGTTATCAAACGAATATGGTAATGAGGAATTAAATTGTAACGGGGCGCTCTCGCGCGCGAGAGATCGAGAGAGACTCCGCCGCTATTCGAGCGCAGAGGGGCGGCGGTTGGCTTTCGAGCTCTCGCGAGACGTTCGGTGGGGAAGGAGAGCGAAGGAAGTCGGAGGGAGGCCGAGGCGCGTCCCAACGTCGCGGTTAATCCAAATGCCGTCGTCGATGGCTCGGGGGATTCTTCCTCCGGGGCCGGGGCTGAAAAATTATTCAACGGTAATGCAATATAATAATAATAATAATAATAATAATAATAAGGCCGAGGAGACAGGGGAGACGAGAGGGCGGCTTTCAAAGGGAGAAAATTGGAACGCAAGGAGAGGTAAGCACAGGGGAGAGATAATAATGACAGATGAGCGGGCGGACGAGGAGGAGTCGGGGGCGAGATAAAGCCAGGAGTCAATTAAGCGAGAGTAGGCGCGGGGACGTACGACGAGGAGACACGAGGAGCTCTCTAAGGGACCCTCGGCCACTTACTTGTGTCGGGCGCATCGGGGGTCGGGGTTGGGGCGGGCGGGGAAAAAATCACCGTAGTTTTCAAATGAAAAAAAAAAAAGAAAAAGAAAAAGGGAAGAAGCAACGAGCCCAGGGATGAACGATATTTCGGCGGGCGGCCAGGGGGGGGGCCGAGGCCGGGATCTCCGGGTGGGCCGCGCACGCGACCGTCGCCGGGCCCGACGAGCCCTACGAGCAGGAGGAGCCCGGTTGGGTTGGGAGATCCTCCGATCGGTCCTGCCCCCCCCCCGGCCCTACGCGCACGAGGCGCGAGGATCAATTCGAGATAAGGTGAATTCACAATTACGGCGAATCAATTATTCGGCGGAGCTATCGGATGAAGGTGCATTCGCCGGGGGTCGGAGCCTCGGCCGCCGCCGCCGCCGCCGCTTTGTAATTATTGCCGAGCAACTAATGATCGTTAGTTATTAATAATGGCGCTCGTTTAATTACAATGACGGGATATTCCGAAGGTGCGTCGATAATGTTGCGACGCGGCGCAAAGTATCGAGTGCTTTGGGTGCACGAAGCTTTTAAAAGCTTTTTTTCCCCGCTCTTTCTGTCTCTCTCTCTCTCTCTCTCTCTCTCTCTGTCTCTGGATTCCCGGGCACTCGAGTGTCACCGCCAGCGAGCGAGAGGATTGTCAATTTACAATGCGAGATGATTTTGATACCGAGAGTAATAGAGTGTTGTTACCCTTTAATTTGTACAAATATTTACGATCGTCATTATTATCGTCGGGACATTAACACTCGGATTAATCCGAGCTCCCCAACAGGCATTTGTAAGCCTTGTTTCGTTGCCAATCTTGGCTTAACTTGGTAATTGAAATTGTGCGCAAAAACGAAAGCCGATAATTTTTTAAACATCCTCCAACTACGTTATCCACGTTATTTTTCCCCTTATCGCGACTGTATTTTTAAGGAAAATATCCTTTGCACTCCGACGATTTTCTTTCACTTTATTTGCAGATATAACCGAGCATGACCTTCTAAACGAGTAATTTAAAAGCGGTAACCTAATTTTTCATATTTCGAATATATTTGTGTGGCATTTACGATGTACTCCTGAGCGCGTATCTAAGAGAGGCTGCGTATCATTTTTGTCGATGCGCCCAACCCTTTTTTATTCGTATGCCTCCGTGTGTGTGTGTGAGTGTGTGTTTAGGCGCACGCGCGTAATGATACATAAATTATACATTTTAAGATAATGATGATTTTTTAAAAAAAAAATATTACACATCTTAATAACGAAACGAGTCCGAGCAAATTTAACGTCTAATAAAGTTGAAATTTCCATAAGCATAGATCAGAGTCTCGCTGATTAGAGAAGTAAGAAAGTACGGGAGAGAAAAAAATGGAGCTCGAACTGCACGTCTACGATAAAAGAATATATAGCCAGGCGCATAATCTTTAATTTCGAACGTTCTGGATTTTTAAGACTATGTTCACGATGCAAATTAGGATACTGGTTTCGTAAAATGACATTGCGGATCGAGAGAATTGTAATTGTAGCTTGAAGGAAGGAGAACAATTTCTAAAACAACCTTCGAAACGAGCAATGCAGGATATTCATAATTGCGACCTATTAAAATTGGTAAAATAACGAATGCCACGCATCAAGAAGCGGCTAATGGGTGAGCCTTAGATACGACAGAGTAACCAAACAATGGAGGTGACGTGAAAATGGAAGGAGCCTCGATAAAGGGAGCCTAATTCCAAATCAATTTTTAACCTCGCTTTGGCTTGGTTATAAATAATGGTTAAGGCCCCGAGAAAAGGAACGGAGACGCGCAAGATGACAAAATAAAAAGTTCTTAAAGTTTGTGAAAATATTTTGAATCCAAAGCCAAATCCTTTTACCCAAAAACGGGTGCCTCTATTTTTGTTTATTGTGTCTAGCAGCTGTGGAATCAGAAAACGTCCGTTGATGGATTGGATGGTAGCGTAATGAAATTATTGATTGGAAATAACAAAGTATCATCCAGAGATAGAAAGGAATTGAGGAACAGAATTACATTTATATACTTCGATTCATAGCTCATTTGTTCGTTGTAGCGAGTGTATTGATCAATGCTTTTATTTGTAATAATCATTGACAAAATGCTTCATAAGAAATTGTTAACTTTTCATTAGCTTCCGTTAAGTTTGATTATCGTAAACCTACACACACGCACACACACACATATATATATATATATATATATATATGTATTATAATGTATATATAATTGAGTATTATATACATATAATGTACATATACATACATATATGCATTACTCTAAAAAATTATTTTTCACCCAAATCCCATTCGTTTTTATACACGATATTTGTTTTAAAGTAAGATATTTTTTAAGAAACACCAATGAAAGCAACTGCTTTTTTATACCGTTATATAAAATTACAATATAATTTACTATATTATTTTACTTTTAAACACAAACGAAGGTGGAGAAAAAAAAAATAATAATAATTCAGCACAACAGCACGCAATAATATTAAGATAATATATATTTATATATATACACACATATATTAAGGTTCGTAAAATTTTATTTTTTGTATAATTTATAAAATATAACACCATTTACATGTAATTCCACTGGGTCGGGAATTTACGAGAATTTCCCTGAATTTATAGATGACACTAACTTACACCACCAATATTTTTGTAGATAATTTTTTCGTCCGTGGCTTCGTGCACGTATTACATAATGCACTTGTATAGCGCAAATTAATAATGTACAAAGATGTTAATGTAGCAAATAATTTTTAAGTTATTATTCTCCTCCACCAAAATTCAAGCCGCACCTCGCGTGCGTTACATAAATTTTATCTTAAATTTGTTTAACATCAAATTTTACTACATACGTATAGTAACGTGCATACATAAATACATACATAAATACATACATATACATATATATAAATATATATATATATATATAAAGGCGCGCCCCCAAATTTCAATTATATAATGCTTAATTTTATATAGCAATAAAGAAAGATTTATGCGCCTGGTTGCCGATACTCGCCAGTCGTAAAATCTCGATCTTACAGGAAAACAATGTATTGGTCGTCAAACAGCGAGGCGCAATAAAGCATAGATCTTACAACAAAGGAATGCTCGGAGTGGGAAAATAGCCGAGGGACCGAGAAATCGATTTATAAATAAAAAGGAAAAAAAAAATATTATATTTAGTCGGCGCGAAATCCTCGGTATGTACGCATTTAGTGGGTGAGAATAATGTTGATTGACAGGCGGCCGCAATAGTTTGCGCGTGATATATATATATATATCTATAAGACGTGTATACACATATATCGAGGAATTTTTCAAGAACAGCTCGGACCGATACTCGTCGGCGCAGTCGATAACTTCGGACGCGGTCGACGAGACTTCCTTGACTCGCTTCTCCGGAAAGAAAAAAAGGGAGAGAAAAAAAAAAAGCAGCTCCTCCAGTCGATCGGGGGGCCGTCGCGTGATAAACGCGCCCGGGCTAAAGCATCCAGGCGATGCTCCCCTCGGCGATAATTGGCAAAGCAAAGCGGCCCGGGAGAGTAAGCTGCGCCGCCCCCGACTGAAAATGTCTTCGCGCGACTCCGAGAGCTCCTCGAGCCATCGGAACGCAATTCGCGGCAATTATCAATTTCGATCTGCTCGCGTATTCACGCGCTGAATAAATCGCATTAAAACTTGCCAACGCAGTTTCCTCTACCCACCCCCCGGGCCGCCGACGCTACGCGCTCGTACTTCGGGTCGCACTTCCCCATAGCCGGACGGATTGACACGACGCGATGCCCGTTCGCCCACTGGTCCGCGAAAGCTCATCGATTCCACGACGGGCGCATCATCGATCGATTTCCCGACGCTGGGCTCCTCCGCGAGGAGGCCCCCCTGCTCTCCCCGGCCGGCCGCTCCTCCTCGGCGATCCTATTTTTCGAGCGCCCCATCGATCGTCTCTCGTTGGTTTTTTTTGTTTTTTTTTGTTTTTTTTGTTTTTTTCTTTCGGGACGACGAACGGGGCTCCGGAGTCCCCGACCGACCGACCGAGAAACCGGGCGCGGGAGCCTGGACTCGGCTGGGCTCCTGGCCCCCGGTGAGGCAGGATTTTCCGCCGGCGACCTGATTCGCGAGCCGCGATTCGCCCTGGGAATTCGGTTTCGTCGAACGGCCCTCGGGCTCTGGGCCGCTTCCCCCCTCGCCTCGTTTGTAATTTTAGCGCCTGGGGTCTTCCTCAACGAGGTTGTAATCACGTTGAGTAATTTAGCCCTTGGCCAATCGGTTTTTATTTGATTGTGCCTCCTTTGTTGCCCGAGGTGGCTCGTATTAATGAACGAAAGCCAAATAATATTTAATCGAGGTATTGCTCTACTATTTCGAACGCGTTTACTTTCAGAAGCGCAAACAAAAGTAGGAGGAATATTAACAAACTTCCCATTTTGTATATTTTTTAATTTTTTTTTTTTTTTTTTTTCAAACTCTCAAGCGTCCCGCTTAATTATAATTACACATCCGTGTGCTCCCTGCAATTTTAATATTTTTTTTATCGGGCGATAAACATTTAATTAACATTTACAACACTGGATCCAACGGCTATTAATAATTTATATTGCTTTGGATTTTAATTTATGGACTGCCGAAGTGTCGTGTTAACGAATAAAATTAGTAAACGCACGATGAATTAATTCTTCTACTTATTTATATTGTACGTTTACATTCGCATTTAGCGCCGATACAAAAGAAAATCGTAAATTACGTAAAAAAAAAAAGAAAAAAATAAATAAATTTTATAATTAAAATTTATATCAAAATTTCGTGTCTTTCGGTACAATTAAACATATTGCTTTTATCGTAGGGGGCGCGTATAATTAATGTACTTTACACCTCGACTTCCGGTAGAAAGAGGTCAAAAAAAAAGAAAAAAAGAAAAAATAAAGACAAGTGCCTACGAGGGGAGAGACATAAATTATAGAGCGTAGACAAATATAAATAGCGCATCAATTAGAGCGTGAGGAGAATCGAATGAAAGGCGAAAATTGATAAAGAGGATCACCGACTGATTTCGAGCAGCGTCAAGAAAAGCGAAATATACGTTTGGACAAAGGGATAGGAAAAAGTTGAAGAAGAAGAAGAAATGGCAATGACTGGAAGAACGAGGGTAAGGGGCCCGAAACAGTACCGCTCAATT
Organism: Kradibia gibbosae; assembly: GCA_018907135.1. Classification (NCBI taxonomy): domain Eukaryota; kingdom Metazoa; phylum Arthropoda; class Insecta; order Hymenoptera; family Agaonidae; genus Kradibia; species Kradibia gibbosae. The sequence continues at coordinate 2,444,453 of JACCHX010000001.1, read as the reverse complement.
AGTAAATTAAGGTTAAACGCAGCAACGTCGCAGCGAGGGAGCAGGGAAAAATTATTGTTTCGGGAAAGAGCGACGAGGAGCTTAAAATCAACCGACGAGGGAAATGTGACACGTTAGAGGAGCAATTTCCTAAAGGCCAGAGGCAGGAAGGTATTACAGGTGCAGCGTGCGTTGTTATTAAAGAAAATTAAAGAAAGGAAAGAGTGGGGCTGGGGGGGGGAGAAAAGGGGGGAGATTTCGCAACGAGCATCCGAGGATTATGAAGAGCGGGAAAAGTGGGAAAGACATAACGAGACGTACGCATTCGAGGAGGGGGGCGAGGGAAGGTAACGACCGGAGATAGAGAAGGTTAGACGAAACAGGTAGAGTAGGTAATGGGCATTAGGAGAAAACGCGCAGAGCTAATGGAGAGAGAGAGAGAGAGAGAGCGAGAGCAGAGAAATTAGAAAATAATGAGGTAAGAGGACCGAGGGACGACAAGCAAAAAAAGCAGTACCCGAGGCAGAGGCCGAGTCAACGCAAGAGAAAGTCCTGGTCTCGAGAGCAGCTTCTCGCCGATCGGCGTTTGGCTTCTCTCCACCCCCCCCCCCCGACCCGTGAAAATAATAGGGCCCAATGTCGCACCGGAGTTACCGACGAGCGCGAGCCCTTGCCCACAGCGCGACATCCCGAGCTTCTTCCGCCTGTCTCGGTATCGACGCCCGACGACGAGATGGGGGGGGGGGGAAAGACGAGGCTGGAAAGGAAAGCTCGGGGCGATTCGGGGGAGGGGGGCAGTCGACGGGGGGCGGGGGCGGCGGCGGCGACGGCGGCGGCCGCGGAGGCACAATAAAACAATAAACGCGTGTGATTTAGAGGATCTTTTATTGCACGGAGAATAAAGTGCGGAAGAGGATGGGAAAGAGAATCGAGAGCGCGCGGACCTTCGTCCCATTGTTTGTGAGCGAGCTTCGGTTTTAGTCGGAAGAAAGAAAGAAAGAAGGGAAAAAATAAATAAAAAGAAATCGCGACTGCAGCCCACATATCAAAAGGAGTCAAATCTTCATCAGTCGAATTATTCGCAGAGAGGGCCTTTGCAAAGCTAAGCAGGTGCAAAAAAAAAACAAAAGTTTCGCCCTTCCCCCTTCAATTACGAATCGCTCGCTCAGTCGCTCTCGCATCGAGAATACCGGTGGGCGTTCTATTTTTTCCGCGAGATGAAGTCTTTTTTTTGCGAGCTCCCAATTTGTCGGGGCACCACTGCTCGTGCTTGCGGGGGGGGTGGCGGAGAAGCAGGGAAGGGATAAAAGTTCGCGAGGAATTTGGAATCCAGGCGATTCTTTGAGCTCGACGGAGCGGCCCAATAAACACTTCCCTCCCGGTGTATTTGCCAACCAAGGTAGAAACATCGATGAATCATTATATTGTCCATTGCCCGAAGCGACGACGAATGTCGCCGAGTGCCCCTCTACGATAAATCTCATCGTTATCAATTTTTTGCCGGTCGTCGATTTGGTTACGGATGGACGGGGTGGTGCCCTGCAGTGGGCGTTGGGGGGGGGCGGGCGGGGCGGCGGCTCCTTCCTACTCAGCTCGGAAACACTCTGAGGTTCGTTGGCCCCGAAGAATTGCCGGCAAATATTGCCGATGCAACTCCTACTCCTCCTCCTCCTCCTCCGGAATTCCATAACAATGCCGCCGGCCGTAGGGAAGTGTTTTCGTGCAAAACGCGCACAAAGCCAACGCGACCGTAACGCGGATCCCAAGCTCCTTCTATTTCGAGGGTATCGAGGAATCGCGTGCCGGCTCCCGGGCGAATACGCGGTTCGCCGGGGAGCCAAGCTCGCGTTCCCCCCGGCAATGGCGGAGGCCGAATCGCGAATAGAGAGAGAGAGAAAGAGAGAGAAAAAATTTCCAATCCCTTTGCTCGAGGAGGCTAAACGAACGACGAACCGACCGACCGAGGACAGGAGGCCTCCCGCGCCTCTTGCCGAGAGCAGCTCACCCGAGAGCCGACGAGGGACGGGAGGAGACTTTTCGAAGCTCGTCAAAGCTCGTCGTCCTCCTTCGGGCTCTCCGACGCCTCCTCCTCCGTCTCTTCTCCTTGCGCCCAAGGCCGAATACACGATCGCAATATCGCCGCTGAAATATTTGCCCTTTTAATTTACCGGGGAGGCATCGATTTTGCTTAACTTACGAGCGCGGAGCAGAAGAGTAACGCGCGCAATTTGGTTACAGTTTTATCGATGGGCTGCAGATGTGGGCTGCAGTCGGCTCGTGCACTACGTGACTTCTAAATTCAATTTTAATCTTATATAATGCCGGGATAATTTAATAAGTTCCGAGCATTAAAATTTCAACTGCGTAATTTTTAAGCTCGACGTTAGTTTCATTTTTCGAGTGCGAATCAATCCAGTGAAAGGGCGGTTTTTCTTTTTTCTTATCTCTCTCTCTCTCTCTCTCTCTCACTCAAAGCGAGACTAATTAATTACGCTCCCATATTAAAATGTAATCACTACGTTACAATCAACCTTTAATAAAATATTTCATAAATAAATTGCGTAATTTACGTGCATGCAGATATTTGATTTTTAACTTATTGTCAAGTGATACGAATCGGTGACTTATGCGGGAAAAATGTTTCGAATAAAAATACAATTTCATCGCGTTTATTATTGTAATTCATGTATTCGTATTTCGTTTTTTAATTATATCGCGCCCTCAAACGGATATATTTTAAAACAAAAAAAAAACACTCACAACCGTCAAAGTTTCAAAGCCCGAGAAAACATTTCCTCCAAGTACTCAGCAAGAATATGCGCCTTTACGTAAATTTAATGCCCTACGCTTTTCACGTAATATAGATTAATCATTTGCAATTCTTAATACGAACTTCAACCATCCCGATAATGTACAGGATATCCTCCCGAGCCTAAATAACTAACGAGCTAAATCTAATTTTAATGTTTTTCTTTTTCTTTTTTTTTTTTTTGTTCTCTCGGGCTAATTAAATTTTCAACGTCTTCGGTATAAAATATAAAATTACCCGAAGAACCACTGAAGATTGTAATAAAGGCTATTTTGTATTATTAATTTAATTGATCGATACGAAATTTTATGTATGACGCCAACGAGCCGCTCTAAAAATAATAATATCGTATCCAAATATTAAATTAATGGAATGCGGTAATGACCAAAATGTAAATAGTAATTTCTCTCCGGGGAAACCGGTATAAATTAGACGACTAGTTGTTAATATTTGTGAAAGTGTGCGCTGGATATAATTATTCAAACACGATGTATTATGAATTTGTTGCTTACGATGCTCGAAGCACATTGACATCGCGTTCGACGCTTGTGTATCAAGAGCAAAGGTTTTTTCTTTTTTTTTTTTTTTTGTCTTTTTTGTCTTTTTCCTCGTACAACTTTTGACATCTTTCGTAACGAAATTAATAAATGTTTGCCTTTTCGATGGGAATTAGGCGAACGTGAATTTTTGATAGCGGTAGCGGAGAGGGTTAAAATACCCCGAACCAATTTTGTAAATCTAATGGCTTAAGGAGTCACGCTTAATGTCCGATGCCAGTTGTGCAATGCGAATCGAAAATTGACGATGAAATTTATCGCAGGGCCAATTTCGTTTCCAGTATAGACGCAAGAGTCATAATTCGCCATTGTAATGTGCCAAGGCAAAGCTAGAGAGGGGACGTTATTTTTTAACGCGTTTGTTTGGCAGAAAGTTCCTGCGAATTTCAAAAGAAATTCTACAATTCAACGATACGCGAATGAGAAAAAAAAAGAAGAAGAAGAAGAAGAAGAAGAAGAAGAGGCAGCGGCAGCAGCAGCAACAATGTTAAAAAGCTGTGTTTACATAAAATGCAATACCAGAAAAATACGCATAAAAGAAAGCCATCGAGGCGGAAAGAAACACGAGCACAACGTCCAGGAGAGTCTGTTTCTCGAGGCTTTCTCTCGAAAGTCAAAAAAAAAAAAAAAAAAAAAAAAAAAAAGCAACCGTTGTAGATTTTTCCGGGCGGAGGAGGCTAAGCGGGGGTAAAAAAAAAAGTCCAGAAGAATGAAAACGAGAACAGCGACGGCAATGTAAGGCGGGGGAGGGAGGGAAACGGAAAAAAAAATAGTAAGCTGTCATCGCGGTATTAATATACATTAGCGTTGATTACACAATAATCCCAGTGTATTCCCTAATAATTGTATTTGTACTCGATAGCTCCGGCTTTTAGTTCCTTCTAATTATATATACTTTGTATCGATTGCCCGTGTTTGGGCGTGTCGGCCAGTTTATCTCCGTCCTCGTTTGGCCGCCTAGGCGAGAGAGAAACCCTTTTTCGAACAAAGGGGCGGGGGGGAAGCTCCCGCGCGACGAATGCTTATCAAACCGCTCGTCCGCCGTTGTCGTTTCGACGCCACCCCGGAGGCCGCGGGCCTCGCTACCGCCCAGGTCGAGCTGGTCGAGTCGAGCGTTTACGTAACCTTAATTCGCAAGGCCAAGATGCCAAGAGGCCTCGGGGACGTATTTCGAAGGCGCGCGCGCCTCCCGCTCGCGGCCCTTCTTTTATCCGGCAGCTCGCGATCCTTCCGGTTCGAGCCTTCGGCCGCGGTGCCCGAGCGATGGGACAGGAGAGAGAGAGAGAGAGAGAGACGAGAGAGCGAGCGAGAGAGGGAGCGGGGTTGGGTGGACAATTTCACGCGTGCCACTCGGGCTCGGCAGTCGCAACTCCTCGTTCCGTACGCACCGAGAGCTTCGGTCAGGGGGGGGGGGTAGTATCGGTAACCGAGCCCAAAAGCTCCTCTAGGCCCGTATCGATCGGGGCCTCGTCTACGATTCTCATCCCCCTCGATCGATGCCGCTTCCCCTTGATCTCGGCCCCGAGACCGAGCCACGGGCACCTTCGCGCCCGGCGGATTCTCCAAATTTTCGGATTCTCGTTGCGCCGCTAAGGCCGCGAGGGAGGGAGGCCGACCCCTCGGGCGGACTGAGTTTTTCCCGGGGCCCCTCTCCTTACCCCCCGCAGACTCCCAAGCCCCCCCCCCGTATTAGGATCCTGCCCGAGGGAGGCCGGAGTCTCGAGCGCCGGGGCCGCTTATCGTTTAACGGAGCGCGGCGACGGTCGCGACCGACCGACCGACGGGAGCGTACGGGACGCGAGAGCCGAGGCTAATTGTTTAAGCCTCGGGATACAACAAGCGGTTGGGCGAAACGGCAGGCCCACGGGGGGACTCCAACGAAGGGGCCCCGGGCCTCGCGCGCTCTACCTCTCCCCGGCTGTCCGTATTAAATTCTCCCTCGCCCGATCGCCGGGCTGTATTTATCGCGTTTTTGGCGGGGGGGGGGGTGCGAAAAGCCCCGAGAGGAATAAACAACGGGCCTGCGCGTCCCTCGATTATCGGAGGACGGTCACGGCCCGAGTGAGGCGCTTGACCGGCGGCCGGACTTGGGTCCTACCAATGGCTCTCTTAGGGAGCCCGGCTCGGGCCCACGCGCCTTTGGCCCTCGTCGCAAAGCTTCCCAGGGATTGTCGAGCCGAGCCCGAACTCCCGCGAGCCGACTTCCTTCCTCCGGGAAGGGGGCCGCCGACCCTCACGGTCCTCCGAGCCTACCGAAGCCTCTCTTCCGACTCCGGCTCGCAGGGGAGAGATTTCTCGATTCTGCGCACTGCCCGCCTTCTCAAGGAGCGCTTTATCAACAACTTTACCTTTGCAAGTAACGTTGAGTCGATCGTGGCTCGAGGCCCCGGTGAAATTATCGGGCATCGTAACGAGCTCGAAACTGATTTCTACTTGGCTCTTCGTCTCGGCCTCGACCCCCAACCCGCCTACCCCGGCGTCCGAATGATTTCGAGCTCCTCGCTACGCTCAATGCATTGAGCGCGATCCTATATGTGTATGTATGTATGTATGTATATATATTTGTATAAAAAAGAAAAAGATCTAAGAGATAAAGAAGAGGAAAAAACAAACGCTTTTGCAGCTCTCGCGCTAAAAAGTATTACAGCAGAGCACAGACAAACGCCTAGATTGCAGCCGCTTTTAAAGGAATCGCATTGCTTTTACTTGCGGCGTACCTTCTTCCACCCCCCCCCACCTGCCCCAAAAAACACTTGGTCCCCCTCCTCGGGCTCTTGCCGCTCTTCAGGGCCGTCGGCAACAGAAGCATCGAGAGTTATCGTTCGAGCTTAATGCCCTCGATCCCTGGGCTCGTACGAGCCGCCACTATAAAGACCCATAGACCGAAAGTGCAAAATACATTACCGCTCGACACTCGGAGCCGCTACCCTACACCGTCGATATTTCCTACCTCTCGAGTGCTCTCCAACCTCTCGAGCGCCCCTTACAAAATGTCCTCCCGCCCTCGCTCTTATCCTTCGGGGAGAGCGAGTAAAGTGGGCGGCCCCCCGCCGCCCCTTAGCTCGCGAACAACGGGGATCCAAGGCACGGGGCGGCAGCTCGTAGCCTCTCGACTTCTCGATCGGCGAATCAATGTTAAGTCTACCTCGCGATTCTCCCTGAGCGCGCGGGGCCTCCCTCGGCTTAACTCAGCCGAGGTCGCGTGCCCTCGCTCTGCAATCGGCAATTGAATTTTTACTCGGTAGCTCGGCGGGGGGGGGATTCAATGAATTACCACCGTGGATATCGTGTGGCCTGCGGCCGTTGAAAGCCATCGCGCCCAGAGCCGAGTGAATTAGGCTCGAGATCGTTGAAGTGGCTCCGTTGCAAAGCTTTGTAAAGATAAAAAAACAAAAAAAAAAAAAAAACAACAACAACAACAAATAGGAAACACAGGTGCCACTGCTATTGCTTTTCAGCCTCGGGCTTAATTTTCAATTCCATTCGATTCATTGTCCCAACCCGTTTGTAACCTTCCCCATCGATAAGGATCTCTCTCTCGTTGTGTCCCGCACAGGCGCATCTTTACTCTGAATAACTTTCATATAATCCCAACGTGAGAGAGCAACGCTCGACGACGCGAGGGCTTTCCTTGCAAAGCTTCCGAATAGCGATCAAAGGACGAAGGGGGCTCGCACCGATGGATACAAACCTCCGGGGGAGGTTTTCATACCGCCCGATAATGGACACGCTCCTCTCCCCCCGCGAAGCTTCTTGCCGTAAGGCGGGAGGAGAGCCCACGAAGCCCAACGGAGCCCTCGGCCCATCGGGAAAGAGCCTCGCGGCCGCGGCTCCGATCGGAGAGCCCCTCTCGTCCTCTACGGGCTCTCCCGATCCCGCGGCCTGCCCACCGGACGGCGATCGATACTCGGGGCGCGCCAAGCCGAGACTTCGGGAGGCGCGATGCGTTGCTCGGCCGCGACTAGAATAGCCCGAAAGAGCTCTCCCAAGAGCCTCGAGGCGTCTGCGGGGGCGAGGCTGGCCGAGCGGCGCCGTGGCCGAGGAGGCCTCCTCTTCGAGGGGGGCGAGCCTCGCCTCGAGGATCGCCCGAGGCTCCAAGCGGCGGCGGCCACGGGCGCTTGGTCCACGGGTATATGGGCTCCTGCGCCCCCGCCAACCGAGAGTCGCGCAGAGCAGCGCGCGAGGGTGGAGTGCGGCGGCGGCGGCGGGGGGGGCCAGGAAGGAAGGAGAGGAAGGGAGGAACCGAGCTCGCAGCCGTAGATTGCGTCCAGCGCCAATGGCACTCGATCGCGCTCCTATTATTCAAGCGATGCCTCGTCGTTGGCGCCCTGACCCACTTGGCATCGGTGGTGGCCGGCGTGTCTCCGTTGAGCTCCCGCAGCGGCACGGGCCAAGGAAAGCACCGGACACCCGATGTCCGCGACGCGAGCTCAGCCGTGCGCCTCACCATCCGCCGTCCTGGCCGTTAGGCCATTGTTTGCCGATCTAACGCGGCCCCCCGTTCCACCGACTGCACACGCCCGACACGCCACGGGCCGGAAGAGGCGGCAAGCCAAAAAAGAGGACGATGATTTTTTCCAACCGCCGGCGATGGGAAATCCTCGGCGGTCCCGGCACCGATGATCCTTTGCTCGGCCCGAGGAGTCGGATCCGCTCCGCGTTCCGACGATGATTCGCGTCCGTTGACTTTTCGGCGAGATGAATTCTCGACGCCCCGAGCTCCCTTTGCCTCCTTCGTCCTGGGACGTGTGGAGGGGCGAGGGCTTGAGCCCCCACACACACCAAAGCCCTGAAGCCTCGAGACGAAGGCGTTAGGAATTCATGTCGATGCAATTTTAATTGCTCTGCGTCTGCATTGGTGTTCGCATTGCCGTCGTTGCGCAACGGGAATGACTTTTGCCGCGTGCGATGTTTTGCCTTGCCGCAAAACATTTAATGTAACGATGTGCCGCTGGGAATTGATGCTCGAGTTTTTTTTTTTTTTTTTTTTTTTTTTTTCCCCCATCCACAGCTATTACGTCATATCGATATATTTTTGCGTCTATTTTAAAATAAATTGTACTTTCGGCGGAGCATTAAAATACGATTTTTTTTTCCCCGAAAAATAATATTACATTCTAAATTTAGTGTTTTTTTTTTTTTTTTTTTTTTTTTTTTTTTTCTTCTTCCCCCCAACAGTACGATTATTCTTCAAAAGTATTTTTCTATTATTGGTTCTTACGTGTCTAATATATCACATTACTTTTGCCTTCGATAAACCTTTTAATAACACGATATATGAACATCTTCAAAACTCCGATCGGACGAATTCTCTGCAATTTTTTTGCGGTGTAAAAATAAAAAAGCAAATACCGCCAGGGTTTGGTGCTGCCGAAGCGTTGATTCGAGTATCCGTCGGCTTACACGAGACACCAGTCGGGTAGAAAAGTACGAAACTTTATTAATCCGAGGGCATTTTTTAACAATGACAATGCCACGCTATTTCTGCGTCCTCGACAAATGTCTACTGTTATTTTCGAGCTCGCAACTCCGGCAGTGTCGAACTTTTTCCAAAGTTCTGTGTATTTACACCGGAGAATACGGAAAGTTCTCCTGCTCGTCTTTTTAATTAGCATTAACTTGGGCATAAAATTTATATAGAACAAAGCCAATCGATGCCCCGCCAGGGATGTGCAATTTTTTACCCCCCCGCCCCGCCCCTTGTTTATTTATCGTTTGCTCAACGCGACCCCTATCCGTTAAAATGAAACGAACCAGTAGTATATTACCGATGGATGTGTTTAGTTGGAAAACTAACCGGGATATAACTTCGATCGCTAACTAAGCCAAAGTAAACGCAGGATTAGAATAAGCTGCCTTTGGATTTTATTAAGCTCGGCGCGGGAAAAACCGATAGCGGTGATAAAATATTTACCCGGATATTAAAAGTTGTTCATTAAGGATTAATATCCCTGGGGGAATATCAATCGGGCGTATCGGGCGATTATTAGATTAGAAGGGAGGACGGATCGTTTCCACGTTAGTCAAAGCCACTTGCTTTCAATTCCAATGCCCGGGAGTAGGCGTCGTCGTCGTCGTCGTCCTTTCCTCGAGGACCGGTCGGCAGCCTCCGCCGTGCAACGCTTCCATCGGTCGGTCGGGGGGTAGAAAAAACAAAATAAAAGGCAAAAAGCTCAGCGACTCGAAGGTCCCCCGGACCGATGATCTCGGAGCGTCGGCCGGATTCTCCCGTCGGCCAATCGGTCGGGCCTCCCGAGCGCCGGGGAAGTCAAGTCGGAATAGGAACGGAAAAACGGTAGTAGCCCCTTGAACCGGGCTGGGCTGGGCCATCGGTCCTCCGTCTTCGCTGAGGACGCGCGGGCCCGGGCTCCGGGGGCCCTCTTCGAGCCCTCGCTAATCCCGAGCCTTTGGCCACGGGTCGGAGGTCAATCGGCTCGCGCAATCGAGCCCAATTAAACCGGGAGGTGCCATTAGACTCGTCGTCGTCCGACCGGTGAGCATCGCTCGCGTGGCTTAAAATAATAATATTTAATACGGCCTACCGAGCATCGATACTTATAAATAAAGCCGAGGTGATATTTTTAAACCTCCTCCGACTCCTCCAACTGCTCGCATTGTACTATCGGAGTCGATTGTTCATTAGCCCTGCCCCGTTACCTTTTCTTCTTCTCCTTCTCCTTCTTCTTCTTCTTCTTCTTCCTCTTCCACTATTCTGCTTCATTCATCTGGCTCCTCGATTGGATTGCGCGGCGGGTCGCGCCTCGCGGACGGGGACTTTTTCTCCGCTCTCCGAGGTCGGTATATTTAAATAAAGTGACTTTCACAGTCGGGTCCGTTAGCCGAGAGCCATTAATCATTACAACGTTGATGGTTATAATAATAATAATAATAATAATAATACTCGGGCCACTTTATAACATTGTTTTCCCAGTGATTAAAAATAACTGACACGTATCGGGGCTCGCGATTGCCTCCGACGATATCGATCCGTCCCAGGAATGTTGCACCTCTGCTAAAAAGACAAATGTTTACAATGGAGGCCCGTTCGCGGCCGTTGGCGCGCAGTTACCTTGTTATTAGATTTCATCCGGTGGCTCTGGTTGGTCGGGGGGGGGGGGCCGCCGCCTCCAGAATGGCCGATTAGTTTTTCAACCGCTGACTGCGCGCGCGGTCGATTTCACCCCCGGAATGCCATTAATTTTGAGCCCCCCCCCCGGCCCCTCGACGCCGTTATTAGTTTCGATGGCTCGCCAAATCGGGTGCCGGCGCTTACGCGTATCGCGCATCACGCGTTATTGGACCAAGAGAGCTTCGATCGATTAATTAGCAGGCTCTGTATTAAGGTAATATATATATATATATATATATATATGCATTTATGTGTATAGATGCGTATTTGGCCAGATATCCGGCGTAAAAATAGATATTATATTACGCTGCTTTTTAGAAACTTGGTGAATTTAATACACACGCGTTGACAGTCTCAGATACGCCCAAAATCAATTTTCGATTCCCTCGAGGTCAAATAAGTGTTATTATATTACGCGCTGTCCCTCCGCCACCCCCAACCCACCCCCCCTCGCCCCTCATTCTCCAACTCTCTTTCGATTTATCTATCCTCATACGTATCTTACTTTTAATCCCAAGTTTCTGAAGATATTGGACTTTTGTCATTTTTTTTTTATCAACGCATTTCTTTCTACGGACTTTCAAAATTTACAAATCTTTCGGAATCTTTTGATTACGGTGTACATATAGATACATACATACATACATACATATATATATATACACGACATTGTCATAATTATCGATTTATAACAAAAAAAGAGCATTGACAAAAGCGTTGTTTACAAAAGCATTTATTCTTAGAAGAACATCGCGATCGCTTAATTACCTCTTCTTTGCGTTAATCATTGCAATCTCTAAATATTTGATTTGACGAATTGCCGTGCAAAGAAAATCCAAGATCGTATTTTGCTTTTCTGATTTTTCCAACTTATAACGAACAACGATAAGACATTATCTTCCCTAATTGAAATTAATGAGAAATCCAATTTGGTATTTTTTGTGCGTGTGTGTGTGTTTTTTTTTAATTTTTAACAAAGAACGATGACCCTTCGAAAACGACAGCATCCAGTTTGACCGTCCTTCGATATCAATTAATAGTATTAATTAAATCCATCAAGGTTTTTATAAATAATCGGATATTAGTGCACTATTAATGGTTCTATTAAAATTGACGATTAACATATTGCCGTTGAGAAAGAAAATTGAATCGTATTTATAATAATGACCACTGGATACGAGGCAGCTTATCGTATTTTGTACAATTCATTCGAGACAATAGAAATTTTAATTGAATTTAGGAATGAATGGATCGATTTGAAATCTCAGTAGCCGAGCCACCTCGATTTATTCCGCAAATGTAAGCCACTCGCTCAAACATCGAATTTTATTGTCACTCGAAGCAATCCGTCACTCTATCATTCTCTCTCTCTCTCTCTCTCTCTCTATATATATATATATATATAAAGCAATTTGCAATATCCATAACTACGGCCTAACGCGATGTCGCCGTTTCCCGCAACCGATGCCCGCGATAAAAATTGAAATTCTCGTTTCAGCAGCCGAAGAACTTGGTCTTGGACCAACATTGCCAACGACGCCGACCGAACTTTCCCAGTACCCGAAGCTCTGCGAGCTGCGAAGAAAGTTCCCGGTCCTGTATCGCGTCGAATTTCAGGTAGGTGAACTCGCGCCTCGGGGCTCCATTGACACCGAGCCCTAAATCATCATCAGCCCTGCGAAAAGTATCTCCCGTCGACCTCGAGCTTTTTTCCCACGCCCGCGCGTCTTTTGTTTCCTCGCGGGCCGGTCGAGGCTCTCCCTCTCCCTATCTCCCCCCCTTCCCCGCCCCACCCCCTCTCTGCAAAGTCGAGGGAGGATGCACCTTCGAGGCGGCCGGCCTTATCCGGATCGCCCGATCTCGGGGCCGGAAGGAGCAAGGGGAAAAAAGTCAAGTAGAGCTGCCCGCCGAGCCGAGGGCGAGTCGACCAACTCGATAAGTCGAGAGAAGGGTATATTATTTTGGCCTCCTCTTAACTCTAATGAGAATCTAATCCGGGCGCAATTCCGCAAGCTCCGCCCGACGAGATCTACCCACCCCCGCGGCGAGTCTCGAGTCCTATCGCGGGCGTAGGCCGTTGCACCCGAACGATCGGCGATATCCTTTCGGGCCGTCGGGACTTTATTTCCAAGGAGAAATTTCACCCCTTGTCTCTCTTCGTTGTCGTTTTTTTTTTTTTTTTTTGTTTCTTCTTTGTTCTTTGCTCCTGTTTTGCTTTCGTCAAAGTTGCGCAACGCGCAGTGCCGGCAAAAGGAGCGCGAAAAGTCCAATGGAACTCGTGCGGGGCGACCGACTAGAGCCCCCCCACCCCGCCCCACAATCACAATTGGCTTTGCCGAAATCGCCTCCTCGACTCGGCGGGCACTCGCTTACTTCCCCACCGGGACGGATCTCGAGCTCTCCTCCCTTTCGAAGCCAAGCTTCCGAATCAGGGAGGCTACGGCCCCCTTCGAGCAGAGGGACTCGGAGGCGTAGGGGCTCCGCGCTTTTCAAACGGGAGGCCGATCGGACGGTTAAAGGAGTTCTTCGGCCGCTCGGCTCTAAGGCTTCTTCCCTCTACGTCCGCCTATAGTCGCGGACCCTCGGCCAGGCTCCACGACTCCCGGATAATTGCGTTGGGGATCGCGGTGCCGAGGACTCGCGCTTCTATCCCTGAGCTTGCGGCTTTTGGCCCTCTCTCTGTCTCTCTCTCTCTCTCTCTTAAGGTCGACGGCCCGTGAGATAGATCCCATTGCCGCGATATCCTCGAAGAGCCGGCTCCTCTCTCCAGCCCCCGTGGCCGCGCGCGCCCTGCTCTTACGAAAAACCAGAGGAAAACCATTGGCTGCCGCTCGAGGGGAGGTCGATTCGAGGCGGCGACGCGTATCGAGGTCGATAACATCGACGGTGCGCTACAGCGCGGAGGCCAATTGATATTCGACCGCTGTTTGCCGTTTTACGGAGGCGGATACTCCCTTTGCTCGCTTCTTTATTTGCGGAAACTTTACTCTCCTCGACGGGGCCCTCGCATCCCGAGAGCGAGAGCGAACGATTCGAAAGCCTTCGCCTCGAGAATCGCTTCGACAATGTCGACATCGTTCGCTGACGGCATCTGGTCAATTGTCCCTATCCATCCGGCCTATACCTTTAGCTCCGGGACCGCGGCTTACTTTTTCCAAAATCGGCCGCGCATTTATGCAGGGGGCCGTAACGCGCGTGGCATCCTCCCCATCCTCCAAGCTCTCCCCCGCACCCACGCACACGGGCGCAGCCTCCAGGCAATTCCCGTCGCGCGGCTCCCACACCCGTGTACCGCCGAATCGAATTCGCCTTTCCGAGCGGTCGGCCAATTTTCCCGCGGGAGTTACATCGATGCGCGCGATGCGCCTCTCTCCAATTTCAAAGGAGAACGAGCTGCCCCTAACGCGGTGAGCTCCCCCCCGCCAAGGAGCAAGGGTTCGAGCCATTTTTTGTCAAAGGCGCGGCGGTGGGAGGCAAAGCTCCCGTCGTAGAGGCCGCGAGAGACGTCGAAGCTGCCTCGAGGATTTTGCGTCGGGGAGCCGAGGGAGGATCGAAGGGCAGGGTTCAGGGTTCGAGGGTAGGCACGCGAGAGCGGCCCTCCGTTGTCGAGCTCTCGTCGCGCCGAGTTCGCGATAATAATCGGGTTTTCCCGCGATTTCGGAAATCCTTCGACAGCGAGAACTTTCGAGGTGGCGCCCTACGCCCTTTGCAGGTGCGGGCTGTGAATTAGTGTTGTGTGCGCGTGTGTGTGTTTGTGTTTTTTTTTCGCTCCTCTCCGCAATCTTATTGTTTCAGGCTGCAATCAAAGTTGAAACGCACTCGTGCAGACACGCCATGAAGCTCGCGAACAAGGAGAAAAATCAAAATCAAAGATGTATTCCATGTAAGTACAAGAACGTACGGAGCAATCTTAAGGAGAGTGGAAATTTTTACGATCGCATTTAAGACCGTTGAGATCGCGCTTATTCCGATCGGCTTTAATAATCAGCCTCGGTCGTGCGTTACTCCCCCCCGCCCCCGTGTGATCGCTCGTCGCGTCTCCAAAAGTCGGCCAGCCGTGGAGGCGAGAGAGGCGAACCATGGGCTCCCGGAAAGGGAAGCCAGGCGTCCAGGGCCTACCGGCGACACCCTACGGCCCTCCCCTGCCGAGGGGTCGCCGACCAGGCCCCGGCTCCAGGATGGCGTTGGCTATCGGCGGGGTTGCGGAGAGATCTCGCGGAGACGCGCAGCTCCGGGTGTAGCCCCGTTGTCCGCGGCACGGGGGAGAGTTCGCTGTCGTCGACGGCCGAGATCGGCCGAGCCCCGGGGGGACCGCGGGCCCTACCCCCGGGAAGGGAACGAGGCCAGCGCGAGCCCGTGGCCCGGAGAGAGAGCCCCCCCCCCCGGTGCAAGGAGTCGCGAGTACGCCTCCGTGGATAAGGGTCCGCGCCGTATTCCAATGACTTGGGAGCACTCGGCCGCCAAGCCATTGGACCGTGACCGGAGGGGCCGGGAGAGGCGATTATTATTTTGCCCCTTGCGAGCTCTCTCGCGCTCACGAATCGACGCCCGTAGAGCCCTTTATCGCCGAGTGCGAGCTCTCCCCGAGACTCGGGGCTCCACTCCCCCAATTCGAAGAGACGATCTTCTTCTATATCCGCGGCTAAGTTTATTTCCCTTACATTTTCATTAGCTCCCGTCAGATTGATAATAAAGATCCAATACCCCGATTTAATTTTCATTTGGAAACGAATGCGCAGCGATTCTTGTCGCTTGGCTGCAATATACATATATATATATATATGCATATCTATAAAACGCAACCGATTCGAAAAATTCCGAGAACGCGTATTATTTATTTGTTTATCGTTTCATCGCCCGATGTTTGCCCCCCCCCCCGGGAGTACTAATCGCCAATACATCGATAAACGGCAGAGGGAGAGAATATGCGAGGCGCGTGGCGCAGGACCCGCACACGATACTCATGCAATGATTTTTAACGTTGACAGACGATTACAACAGAGTCGTATTAGAACCGGTGGATGGTCGACCGAACTCGGATTATATTAACGCATCCTACGTCGACGTAAGTATACCACACACACACACACGTAAAATCTTACTTATCGCCTTATCCATGAGCTTGGACCAGCGGGCGAAGCTTCGACGAGCCTCTGCGGGGTTCGGCGGTGAGTCGGCTCGGGGCATCCAAGCCACGGCAACCGAGGGCAACTCAAGCCGCCTCTCGACTCGGCAGGGGCGACGATCGAACGAGAGCCGGTCTTTTTTTTTTTGTTTCGTTTGTTTTTATTATTATTCGCCGGCTCGCGAGAAGCCTCGATCGAGCCCGATCGCCCGTTGGATCGCCATCGATCGATCGATCGATCGCCGGTTGAAGCGAGAAGGACGAAAAGGAAGAAGAGGAGGCATACGCGGAGGGCCGAGGAATAGGGCCCGCGGGTGGGGGCGGTGGGGCCGGGGGGCGCTTGGGCCCTCAAGCTTAAACGAGTGTCCTTCTCGTTGCAGAGCATACTCAAGCCCAATGCCTACATTGTAACCCAGGGACCCATTGAAAACACTGTGATAGAATTTTGGCGAATGGTTTGGCAGGAGCGAGCCGCCTGCATAGTCATGCTCACCAAGACCTTCGACTTCATCAAGGTGAGTAAGAGTAGTCTAGAGTGGCGCAGCTCGAAGCGCGAGCGCCCCCGGAGGACGATCGACGCCCGGTTTTCGTTAGCCTTCGGAGGCCGGCCGATGGATTCCTCTCCGATGCCCTTTTTCGATCTGCGCGATTTAACCAGGCGCCAAAGGTGGTTGCCCAACCTTTCGACCTACCTTTCTTACCCCGTTTATCCCTTCGGCCACTGAACGAAGGCACGAGTGTTCTTTGTGCTTGTTGCGCGACCGCGCGCTCGCCGAACTCCCCGTCGGGATCAATGGCAAAGTTATGAATCCAACATTTACCCATTGATATTACGTACTGGATTTGGAGGAAGAAGGAGGTGCGGGGGAGCCTCTCTACGATCGATCGACGCGCGTGTGTGCCCCTTGGCTCGTCGCGACCATTATCTACTATTGCATAGTTTGGGATTTTTGAACGCAGGGCCCGCGTAACTTTGCAATCTTGCTTCGAGTCCTCCCTTTCCTCCCTCTCGCAACGTCGCTCTTCTCCTATTCCGCACCGGTTCTTCCGGAGGATTCCTTTCTTCTTGATTTTTCTCCTCCTCCCGTTAGCCTTACGCTCCACCCTCGAGCCTTGAAGCGCCGTTCGGCATCCTCCCGATGATCTCTTCCGCTGGCTTCTATTGTGCGCTTTTCGTTGTTGTTTTTCTCTTTGTATTTTTTTCTTCTATTTGCCCGCGCTGTAAAGCCCTTTTCACGCGCAATTTCCAGTGTTGCTCCACTGAGATATCGGCCCTAGAGCCCGCGGGCCGCTCTCGCCCTCGGCGTCATCTGCCTTTAATTTCATCCCCTTGGCTTTGTTTACCATCCGCGCGCATTGGCGCGTTCTCGCTCCGTCCTTATTCTCTTATATCGCGTTTCGGCTTACGCCGCCACTGTCCTCGGCCACTCCAATGGTCTCTCGGCCTCTCTCATTTACCTACTCGTACCCCGTGCCGGGCCTTTATTGCCTCCCGTTCGCTCCCCCGCGCCGGCGTCCTTGGTAGGAATTTTTTCCACGATACTTCATATTTTATCGCCTCTCCGAGTGTATTATTGTCTATTTCTTATATCTTCAATTGCCATGTGGCGCAGTTTGTCGCCGTCCTCCGCCCCCGTAACGTCCTCGTCTACATCCTCGCTTTATTTTATTTCGTTCGTTCGTCGTTCCCCTACCCGGAATCTCAGCCCCGAAAGACTACGTTTTCCACAAATGCCATAAACAGCTTTATTGATTTCTCAAAAATTTTTCGCTGAATATTCCGTTTTATACTTTATGTGCCATTCTAACGCTACTATCGGCTATTTTATTCTCTCCCAAATATGTTTTTATCCACTTCGCAGCTGACGACTTTTCAGTTTTTCCATCCTTTATTGCCTCCTCTCCCTACTTACATTCTTCGAATTTACTGCCACTTGTTTTTTTTTTCTACTCTCTCTCTCTCTCTCTCTCCTCCCTCTCCCTCTCCCTCTCTCTCCCTCTCTGAAATTCCTCCCATTTTCATTTAGACTTCTCTTTGTTGTTCCTCATCGATATACGCCTCGATCTTTCTTAGCGTGTCATTAATTTCTCGGCAGCCCTGCCATTGACCATTTTTTTTTTTTCTGACCTCGCCTACGCGTAACCCAGTTCGCTTTAAATGATTTGGGCTCCTTTGTGCTCGTCGGATTAAATAAAGTTCGAGCTCGCGGAGTTATCCTTAAATTCGACCCTTCCTTAGCTCGAATGTCCTCCCATCTCACCCGGCGCATTCGTAATATAGTCTCTCGGTGCGAAGGATCGTAATACGATGAAGGATTTTTTTTCTTTTTCTTTTTTCTCTCTCTCTCTCTCTCTCTCTCTCTCGCAAGTTTTTTCGTCATTCGATGCATCGTCCGCGCACCTCGCCACGCAGGCGCGCGCTCATACGTACGGGCGCAAACACCGCGCCAGAGGTTGCTTTAGCGTGGCGTCGATCATCGCTGCCAGGCAATAACCGTTGAATGAAACATTGCAGGTCATGTGCATGCAGTATTGGCCCGCCAGCAAGGACAAGGACGAAGATTACGGCGGCATAGGCGTATCGGTGCTGAAGGAGGAGGAGCTCGCCAATTTTCACATAAGGACAATAAGGCTGTACAAGAAGAATAACAATAACGTAAGGAGGCCTCCTGACGGCGCCCCACGCCGGAGTCACTCTCGATTCTCCCGCGGAGTTGTCCCTCCTCGCTCGGGCTTTTCGGTTGCCGAGTTTTTTTTCCCCCGTCGGTCCGAGGCGCGGCTGCCCGGAGGAACAATGGATTGTACAATTGTACAACGGGTTGGGCGGGTTGGGGGCGGGGGGGAGCTGCAGCAGCAGCAGCAGGTTGCGAGCCGAGTGTCTAGAATTACAAAATTCATTCGCATAGCTCGCCGAGTTCGATTTATTTAGCATCGGCCTTTATCGCTTTATCCGTACTTCCTTTTTGCTCTCCTCCCACGCCGCCACTCCCCCCCCCCCCCCGTTTTCTCGCCGTCCACCGGGAGCAGATTTTTTCGTCGGCCCCACCCCTCGCCCCTATGCTCCGCGCCGGCCGATCGATGCGCCCGACAGCATCGGCGATCAATTCGGTTATTAAAAATTGCCCCGGCATTGATTGAGCATAGCGCCGCTGTTCTCGTTTGGGCATTTATTTACGGCGCCAGGCGCCTCGATCCCGATTAAAGCCAACGGTCGCGCAACTTCTGCGCCATTCGCATCGAGGCCTGGCCGCGGGTCGAGCCGTGGCCGCCGCTCGATAAATAAGTAATCGCTCGAGTTATTTGTAAGCTACTCTCGGGGGAGGGTCGCCCCCCCCCAACGACGACGACGACCGACGTCGCCTGGCCCTGGACGAGCCTCTCCCCGGTGCGGCGGCGCCTCCGGTGCACATTTTATCATCGCTCGGGCCAACGTCGCAAATCGACGTTTTCTCGCCCCGTGGCCGAGCGCCAACTTTTTCTTTTCTCTCTATCTCTATCTATCTCTCCTTAGCCCGGTCGCTCGGCGGCGAAAGACTCCTCGTCTGACGAAGCGTCTCGACAATCATTGCAATAGCTCGCTTCGAGTGGCACGCGAGAGAGCCGCCGCCCCCCCCCCTTGCCCGAGCGAGAAACCCCCTCATCGCGCCCGTCCTCGCGAATCGACGTCTGTATTACCGAAGAGGTCGGACGCGCGCGCTTTGTAGAAGGAGGAAAGTAAGAGGAAGGAACAAACGAACGCTCGTCCGCTGGTAGTTGGCCTTGATTCTTGCCTCGTCCGGCGTTGGGTGAGCCCGGGCCAGAGCACTCGAACTCGCAGAACGGGGGTGTAAGCTCCGGCCGAGGGAATGAGCGGCGCTACAGGGGTCGGGAATCCGGCGACGGTTCGCGACCTTGGGCTCGTCGCGGGCTACTCCTCCTCGGGACCGAGGAGGCAATTGAATCGAGCCCCTGACAAATTGGCCCACTTTGCAGGAGGTGACCGAGGAGCGGACGATACTGCAGTTTCACTTCACCGAGTGGCACTCGCACACCTGCCCCTTCGGCAACGCGGTCCTGGAGTTCCGGAGGCGCGTCCGATCGGTCGTCGGCTCGACGCTGAAAAACGGAGCCGGACCAATGGTCGTCCACTGCAGGTAAATAATCAGCCGACCGGAGCATTAGCTCCTGTATGAGAGAGAGAGAGAGAGAGAGAGAGTGAGATAGAGAGCGACGGGGCGGGATGGGAGGAATGGAATCGACGGACGGCAATAGAGGAGCGCGGACCTCGTATCCGTGGCCCTTGGCATCGACGAGGATCGCAGTCCTGTCGGGAGACTCAAGGGTAAATAGGGTAGCGACTCTCTGGGCGGTGGCCCTTCCGGGAATCAGCCCCTGTCCCCGAGTCGAGCTTACCCGTAGCGGCGACAAACCTCAGGGGATCGAAAGCGCACGAAAGGGCGCGCATCGCTCCTAAGGCCGCTCACCTGCTGGCGATTTACGAGGACGTCTCCGGATGCGCCGCGCGGCGAGAGCCTCCCTCGCCGCCGATTGCGTGTCCCCTTGCCTCTGTGACCCCGGTCCGCTCCCTCCCTACACCCCCGGCAATCTCCTCGGCCATTGCAAATGTCGCGGAGCGGAGAGGAGAGCGGCCAAGGGGGATGATTCGCGAGAGGAAATCACGGGGCGGAGGGCAGGAGGGCCTCGAGAAATATTCGGTACAGTGCTCGCTTGCTGCGCCCTCGTTTCGAGCTCTGATCTCCCGCCTCGGCTCGCGAAACGAGCACATTCGGATGGAGGAATCCTCTCGCTGCGGAAAATCCACACCCCCGATAGGAGGGTAATAAAAAGCCATCCCCGCTTCCCCTTTTTCGCGCCGATCTGCGAAATATTACATTTTAACCCTCTAGGACCTCGGCCGAGGATGCTCCCATTTTTTTTTTTCGTTCCCCCGCTAAGCCACGTTACCGCGCGGCTCTCGTGGGCGAGCGAATCTCGCTTCTCGCTCCTTCTCGCGTTTGCCCACATTTAAAAAGGCTACACCTCGAACTCGTGGTTCGGTTTGGTTTGGTCGGCACTCGGGAGAACCTGAAAAGGCCTCCCGTCGCCCCTGGCCTCTAACGCTCCCCCGCCCCGCCCCCACCTCCCCCATTGGGCCGCGATTAAAATGAAATCTCACGGTGTCTTGCTTTGATGCGAACAGCGACGGCGGCGGCAGATCCGGAGTCTACGTCGCCATCGACGCCAACATGGAACTTGCCGAGGAGGAGGACGCCTTCGACGTCTTCGGATACTTGAAGAAGCTGCGACAGAGTCGAAAGGGTCTCATCGAGAACGTGGTAAGTCGACGTCGAGGGCCCGGGGTAGAGTCGCGTCGCCTGAGTTTTTTTTTTCCCCCTCTACCGGGGCCCGTTGGAATGCCCTCGATCCCAAGCCCCTGCCGGCGGCTTTTCCCTCTAACCCACCCCCGGGCATTCGCGGCGTGGCTTCTCAACGCCGATGGAACGGGGAAGAGCGGGGAGAAACGACACCGGACAGCCAAGCGAACGAACTCTTCGCTCGGGGGGCTGTCGACCTTTTGATCGAGATAAACAAAGGGATTGATAGAGAGAGAGAGAGAGAGAGAGAGAGAAGCAAAAAAAACAAACCACCTGTTTCCATTTCACCGAATGCAGCGTCGGTTGGCTGCAATTTTTTTTTTTTTCTCGTTTGAATCGCCCCGAGGCAGAAGGTCGCCGCTCCCCGAGCGGCCGGGAATAGCTCGCTACCAAAGAGAAAGAAAAAGAGCGAGAGAGCGAGAGAGAGAGGCCGTTGATTGCGCCGGACGAATAAATCCCGCCTCGTCGAGGCGCGGGGGCCCGAGTTCCGGGGGGCTCAACGCGAGCGACCGGCCGCAAACGGGCCACAACGTTAAAGTCCCGATCGATTTCCGCCCATCGCAGGAGCAGTACAAGTTCATCTACGACACCCTCGAGGAGTACATAGTCTGCGGGGCCTCCTGGTTCCCCGTCTCCGAGCTCTCGGTCCAGCTGAAGAAGAAGAGCCAGAAGAATCCCATAACGAAGATGAACGAGTACCAGCGGGAGTACCAGCAGATCTGCAAGCAGACCTCGAGGTTCACGATAGGCGACTGCGCGGGCGGCCACAGGGCCGACAACCGCGAGAAGAACAGGGACGTCCTCGTCGTGCCGCGTGAGTATCCCGGGGGGGGGGCCGCGGGGGGAGCCCGCCAGGCCGGCGGCCCTCGGACTCCTCCCGAGCTAACGGGCCAACGAGATTTGTAGAGCTAAACTAAAGGAGAGCCTCCTCCCGACCCGCTTTTTTCAGCCGACAACTTCCGGCCTTACCTGACGAGCTTCCAGGGCAACGCCTACACCGACTACATAAACGCAGTGTTCGTGGACGTGAGTAGAGAGCCCTACCGAAGTCCCCGATCGTTGGTTGGCAACCCGTCCGCTGCGCGCGAGCCGTTGCTCCCGGCCGTCGATTAGATCCTTCCCCCTCCGGTTGGGCCAAACTCGGCCCTCGACCTCGCGCGACTCTCGGACTTGCAACTCCTTCCCCTGAGCTTGCCTGAATCGGTACCTCGGGCGCGAGCGATTGGCTAATCGACCCGATGGGTCGCCCCTCTCGCTTTTTTTGTTTTTTTTTTTTTTTTTACGTCGAACGCACTCCGATCGCGATCGACGATCGATCCCCGGCAGTGGGGTGGGGGGTGTTGCTTTATCAATTTCGCGGTTCGTCCATCGGAGTCTCGAGATCTCGAAGGACACCGACGTGGCACGAGGCTAATTACTCGCTCTCCGGAAGCAAACGATTCACAAATTGATCCCCGAGATGGATGGCTTTACCGGTTGATCCAATGGAGCGCGGCATAGAGTCGAAATTAAGCCTCGACAGCAGGGAGGGGAGAGACGAGAGAAGGGTGAAGAAACGAGGGATCGCGCGCGGGTTCGGAGCCGAGGAACGGGAGTCGCGCGAGCCTCGCCAACCAACTGAGCTAAGGCAAATGTGACGCAGGGCTACACGAAACCCCGGGAGTACATCGTGACCGAGTGGCCGGTGACGCGCAGCCTCGGCGAGTTCTGGTCCCTGATCTACGATTACGAGTGCGCGGCTGTGGTCGTCCTCTGCGTGCCGCCCTCGGGCTCCACCAGCTATCCGAGCTTCTGGCCGGAGGGCCGCCACTCGAAAAAGTACGGGCCCGTCTTCACGATAGACCACATCAGCCACAATCACTACACCAACATCAAGACCTGGGTGAGTGGGCCGACCCTGCCCTGCCCTGGACGGGCTCTCCGATACCGCGGCGGGGTAGGCTTGGCGGGGTGGGGGCGGCGGAGAGCAGCGGTTCCTCGCGCGAGCCCGAGGAACCGCAAATAGCTCGGCCATTAATTGGAAAGCCGACGCACGAGCGCCGGTTATTAAAAGGCGCTGCCCGGTTTATGGACTAATAAAGATACCCTGGATTTTTAATTGGTCTCGTAAAATATAATTATTGTGCAATTTCGAGAGCCTTTATAAATATATGTGTATTTAACGCGGAATAACGCGCTTTACCAACTTTTCCAATTATCATAAAATGCTTCGTCCGAACGGACTTCTTATTGTTATTCTTATTCTTATTATTATTGTTATTACTTTTATCATTATCATTATTATTATTATTGCGCATACACTCGGTTAGCATTTTCAACGGACGAACGCTTTTTTGCGCGTCGGCATAGAGAGCAAACGAGAGAGACCCAGTGGCGGTCTTTGGTTCGTTAAAAAAAAAAGAAAGAAAAAAGCCCTCGGTAAAGGGCCAAGGTGGGCCTCGGAGGGCGGGGGGCGGGCAGAGCCCCGGCCGGGGGTCTCCTCGAGAGGAGAGGAGCTCGGCCGGAGCTCGGACCGTTACCAGAGGAGCCGCGGGCCCCGTTGCAGGTCTTCCGCATAAACAAGAAGATCGTCTCGCTGACGGAGCTGATGGCCGGGGTTAAGGCGCCCCCGAAGACGGTGCAGCTGTTCCAGCTGACCTGCTGGCCGATGGGCCAGCAGGTGCCGACCTCGACCAACAGCCTCGTCGAGCTGATGAACATGGTGGAGCGCTGGCGCCAGAGGACGGACTACGGGCCCGTGGCCGTGGTCTCGCCGGACGGGAGGAGCCGCTGCGGCGTCTACTGCGCGGCCAACGCCTGCATAGAGCAGGTCATCCAGCACGGGGAGGTCGACATATTCCAGGCGGTGAAGACGGTGCGCAGGCACCGGCCCCAGCTGGTCGAGAACATGGTAGGTAGGCGGGTGGGTGGTTGGCTTAGGCCTCCCGAGGCCCGGTCCTAATGGCCCCGGGCCCCTTGGCTTGCAGACGGAGTACAAGTACTGCTACGACCTGGTGCTCCACTACGTGCTCCACTACCTGAACAAGGACATGAACGAAAAGAAGTGAGAAAACGAGTTGCGGGACGAGCTGTGGTTCATCGAGTTCGGTCGCGGCGCTGCACTGCCCCTCACCCCCGAGGAGGTACCGATGAACGGGGAGCCGGTGGTGCCCTGCGCCCAGGGCCGGGTCGTGACCGAGACCGCGAGGCCCGCGCTCCCTTACTTCGCCACCTGCCTGACCTACCGACAAACCAAATCGTCGAGCGACACGCGGCCTCGATCCGCTCGGCGAGCAGCAGCGCCAGAGCTACGGAGACGCAGCAGCAGCAGCAGCCGGAGACGAGGAGCCCCGGGCCCCGGGAGCCGGTCCAGCGGCAGCCGAGCCAGCTCGCGCGCCAGAACTCGGCCCCCGCGGCCCGAGGAGCTCAGGCTGAGGCCCTGCAGAGGCCGAGGAGGGCGGCGGCGGCGCGCTCGCCCCTCGCCCGGAGACGGACGGTGGGCCCGACATCGCACGGGAATCGGCGCCCCGTGGCCTCCCCGGCGTCCAGGCGCCCGGGGGGCTCAGAACTGCCAGCGGGGGGGGGGGGCTCGCGACACGGCGGACTGGGGCGCCGGACAGCGAGGCTCGGGAGCAGTCAGCCAAAGTCTGTCGTCCCGAGAGTCGGAGCGTGCCAGGGCTGCGACCTCAGACTGGCGACTCGCAGCCTGTCCTGAGAGTTCATAGCCGGACCCTCCCTGTAACGGCGAACGGGCGGAGACAATCTAGCCTCCAAAGCTTCAACACAGATACGACGTGTGAGGCCAGCCGGGCCGCCGAAACGACGTTGGTCCCCTCCCGGCGGCGGAGGCCCCATCAGGAGGACCTTCCTCGTCGGCTTACCTCCATCTAGAATCGCCGCCACAACGCCGAGGTGGCTCTTCCTAGATCGCGCCGACAGGATCATACAGCCGAAAGCCAAAAGACCTACCTGAACGAAAGAGAGAGATCCCTGTGCCGAGGCCGCCCCCTGCCTCTCTCTCTTGCGCAGGCCTCGCCGACGAGGCTCTTAGAACTCGCCGTTCGAGGGGTCCTCCGGCCGCCGATAGTTCCGATCGTCCGGGGACAGAGACGCAGGAAGCATTTCGAAGCCACATTCGCGCGCCTGGGGCGCCCTGCGCGCTGCACGCGGGAGGCTCGGAGCGACGGCCTCGAAGACTCCCTCCGCTCGCACTCAGCGAGATCGGGGGTGCCCCGGGGATGTAGGCTTCGACGAACGGGAGAAGCCTGCCGTCGAGCTCGAGCAGTTCCACTCGGACTTGCTACGAGCGCTTGCCAATGACAGAGCAGGCACCGAGCCAGGGGAGGAGGAATGCCGTCTGAAGGGAAGGGAAAAAAGGGAGAAACGAAGCAGGAGTCCGGAGCCGAGAAAGGCCGAGAGACGCTTTTTTTTTTTTCCTCACCGACCGCGAACTCGCCCGTGCCCGACTCGGAAGCCACCCTCGGCTTCTTGAGGAGGGACGAGAGAGGCCCCGGGCCTTCGGTGGAGAGGGGGCCCCCCCGGGCCAGCGCGGAGGCAGCCCCCCCGTGACTCGCGCCCCGAGCTCGAAGCTGCGAGCTTCGCCGGCGGTAGCCCCCCGGCAACGACTTCGCCCCCGGATACATACGCCCCCAGATTCAAGAGGTCAGCAAAGGCCGTTCCACCCGTACCGGTGGAAGTCGACCGACTCGGACCTACCTTCGAAATATCCTGGCCTCGGTCCGAAATAGATCTGGCTCGAGGGCAGAGGTGCGGAAGGCCGACTGATTAGCCTCAACGAGACCACTCGGAAGCACGCGCACCGGTCGAATCCGGTGGCCGACTCAGATCAGTAGCCGACCCGAGATATGCAGCATGCTGCATACCATGCCATTGAGTCGCAGCGAATTGAAGAGTCTCGGACGCCCCGAGGGCCTGTCCGAGCGGAGAGTGCCCCGCCCGCCAACGCTCGCGTAGAAGACTTCGGCTCGAGAGTTCTGCCTGGCCGATCAGAGGGACCGCGCTCCGGCCCGGGGCTCGGGCCCCGAACCCGACTTCTGCCTTCGAGAGAGGGAGAACAGCTTGGGGGCCGGCCCCCGGCCGGGGAGGATCGGCCGCAGGGGCCCTCGGGCTGCCCTCTTCGAGACGCCCCCCTGCCCCTCGATAGAGTACGCCGACGAGGAGGAGCCGGCCGCCCTGGCGAGGCTCCTCCCGCCCCCCGGCCTCTTCTCCGTCAGGAGGGAGGTCAGGAAGATCGGAACGGAAATTGCGAACTCGCGGCGGCCGGGCAGCCTGGGGCCCGGGGCCCGGAGGCCGGAGCCCGAGCCCGCGGGCCCGAGAGCCGCGAGCCCGAGCCCAAGGATCCCGGGGCCAGGAAAGGACCAGGTGCCTGCCCCTATAACGAGATCCCCGGCGGTGCCCGGGGAGGACGCGCGACCCCTGCCCCCTTCCCCTTGGCATCCGGTCGGTCGATTATGTCATCGGCGACGAGCGTCGGCGGCCGTTGCGGCGCTCCGTCGTGAGCTTTCGGACCATTTTTCTATTTAATTAAACGTTAATGTTAAGGAGGAGTCGAACGGCCAATTGCCACGCCATTGTATTATTATCCTGCGAAGCGAGGGGCAACTTTTAAAGGCGAGCCGCCGTCATTTGTTGATTACGCGACGATATTCTAACTGTGACGATCTTATTTCATCAGACCTATTGAAACAATAGTCCAAAGTCGAATTAAATAATTGCGATCTCTTTAATTTTACACGCACACACACACACGCGCGCGCGCGCGCGCGCGACTTTATTCAAAAGCATCGTCCTCGTCATTTTTCGTCGTCGTCGTCGTCGTCGTCGTCGTCGTCGTTGTTGTTGTTGTTGTTGTTTCTTTTTTCTCTCGCGATTAAATCTTCGATGTGCGCTAGAAATTTATCAAGTGTTGCGTTTTACATTAGCTCGTTTCTGATATTGAGTTTTTCATAAATATATATATATATATATATATATAAATAAATAAATAAAGATACAATTTTTAATGCGCTTCAAAAGTAATTCTGGACTTCGTTCGGCAAGTACGGGAAGAACTAAAATTTAATAATAAACTATTATTAATAACCAAATTTTGTGTTGCAAAGTCAATAATCTAATATTGATGACGAAAGAAATTTATTGCGCAGTGCCTTGTCCGTATTAATATAATAACAATCAATGGAACAGTTATGTAAAGTCTAAAATTGGGCGTGTCGATAAATTCCAATTATGACTAAAAAAACGTCTTTAAAAAGGTAAAACCGAAGGTCACGGAAACCGAGTTTTCAAATGTAAAATGCCGAATCGAGGAGCGGGAGGGGCGGTGTTGCGGAAATAAAATACAAATAAACAAATAAACAAGCGCTATCGACATTGCGACGTTAAATAAAATTGCGATAAAAGGGCACAAAATTTCAATTTTTTCAAATTGTAATTGTAATTGTAATTGTAATTGTAATTGTAATTGTAATAATAATAATAATAATAATGTTAAAATTATAAAAAATTACAAACAAAACAAAGCATACAAACAAACATAACGTAACAAAATGAAGAAAAAAAAAAGCCAAAGAAAAATATTTAAAAAAATGATTGCTAAACGTTCCTCTTGTGATTTTTCTAGACGCATAGTTTTCAAAAGTACCGTTGCACGTCAAGAATACGCTATGTTTCGTAAAGTAATTATATGTGCGTTCCAGTCTTTATCATTGTAATTACTAAGAATAAAGAAGATGTTCGTATGTTATAAAAATAGAGTTAAAATAATATAGGATATTAGAGTTTTAATGTTGATCGAAGGCGGTGGTGTGCGTTGATCGAGAGGTTAATTGTTGCGCGCTCGTCCGATTCCCTTCGTACATTTTTCTAATTTTTAATCGAGAGGTCGAGCGAGAGGGGCTCCGATATTGACCCGCTAATGGCAATTTGAAAAGAAAAAATACCTGTTGACAAAATGTGCCAATCGAGGACAGAACTTATTATCCGGCTTTGGCGCAATTGAAGCCTTTACCCGATATTTCATGCCCGTGCAATTAATTCTTACGCGGGTAAAATATTCGCGTAAATTGACTGTTGGCGCGTTGGACAACAATTGCGCGTCGTTTATTGTTGAATTAATTTAAAGCGTAGGCCCCTTATCCCCCCCCCCGCCCCGCCCCCATCCTCCCTCTACTCCGCCGTCCTTTGCTTTCCGTTTCCCTATAGATAAGAAATGACAGACCGTTGACGATGTTTTCGATCGGCAATTGTAAAGAACGACGATGCGGTCGGTCGGATTCTCGAATGAATCGACAAGATCGTAGATTACAAATATTTTCCGAGGAGCGAGTTTTTGTTTCTTTTTTTCCCCCCTTATCTTTTTTTTTTTGTGTTTTTTTTTTTTGTTTTTTTGTTTTTGGCTCTATGATCATAATTCGCACGTAAACAAAGCAATTGCATTAATTACGCTCTATCAGTTGAACAGTTATCCGTCGCGTGATTTGAGCCGATCGTTCGTCAGGAGTTCGAAATTCTGTCCTGAACTTTTTTCATCAAGGGCGTGAAAGATCCCGCACTCGCTGTACAGTACGAAAGTCTCGCTAGCGAGAGACGCACTCGTTACTTTTTGTTTATTTGTTTCTTTTCTTTATTCTTTCTTCTTTCTCTTTTCTTTTTTTTTTTTTTTTTTTTTTCACACCGCCCCCCCCCCCAATCCCCAACGATAACCTGACAATTATCGAGCTCTCCTCAACATTATTATAACATTGTCACAGAACCGATAAAGCAGAAATACAAAAATTGTGACGAGTATTATTTCAGTATTAAATTCCTTGTTTGTTTAACGACAATAACCGGACGCGCACGGTTGAGACTTAATTTGCGCGTAACCGATTAGCTTTCAAGCAAAATGCCCTCCTGTCTTTAATTATAACCCTCAACTGCAAACAGAAAATAAGCGATAAATATCATATTATTCAATATTCCAATTTTATTTATACTATACGTTGAGCGCGATGCACTGAAGAACGAGACTATTGTATTACTTAGGGAGTTCCGAAATATATCTAGTGTAATTATTAATTTAATTAATAGATTATTGTGGCAACGGCTAAGAGTTTGGAAGAGAAAGGCGCAACCATTGTGGCCAATGGGACATTTGTGTGAATCGTATGTGTGAGTATTAACGAACAATTGCGACGCCTGTATTTCTCTTTGTTATCTAGACCAACGTTTACCATATAACCATGTTGATATACATATACATACATACATATATATATATATACATGTATATGTGCGTGTATGTATGTACATATAAATATACATATATATATATGTGTGTACGTATGTATGTTGACTGCAAATATATGAGACACATATAAGCAGCAAGTTTGAAAATAGATACGAAATAAAAAAAGTTATTGATGATACAAGTGTATTATAATTTTTATCATTTTATAGACATTGATAATAATTCACTTAATACTTAATGCATAAGTTACCGTATGCGAGACGGACAATTTCACGAAGGAAGCGATTGACTTTTGATTTTCGACAAAATTTGTTATCCATTGTGCAAGACAGTTGAATTAAAATTAAAAAACAAACGTTTGTGTTGAATTGTTATTCAAGGAAAAAGGAAAAAAATATATATATATATATATTAATAGTATTTTTTGTGCGAAAAGTAAATGGACAAATATTTTATGTACACTGTAAAAAATTAATGAGCACTAGATACAATGAATTGGTATATAAGAAATAATAAAAGTATATAGATTGTCACTGTTTTTTTGACTTTTTTTCATTCGTCGCGCGCACTTCTTCAAACGTATTCGCTTTAAGATTTTTCGATTCCCTTTGTCTTTCTATTAAGATAATGAAAGTAAAGCGGCGAAGGGGGCGGGGGGGTGGTAATGAAAGGGCGACCGGGGGAGGGAAGACTGCAATCATACGAAAATAATTTTGAGCCTTAACCCGTGTCGATGGGAAGATAAAATACAAGAGCCGCGCGCAAGTGCATTTAAAAGTGCATTAGGAGAAAGGAGTCGAGCTGTTAAAATGTAAAGAATGATACGATTTCGAAGTAATCTCAACTTCCCGATGGGCAATTTCAACTTACTCGAAGCCGAGATTTGGGCCTGGAAAAAGGTAGGAGAGATAAAGGAAGAAAAAAAAAATATATATATATATATAGATATATATATATATATATATATATGAAATAATGCTTAGGTTTTTAAGGTGAGGTTTTTTAAATTGCATGGTAATGGAGAAATCGAGAGGGACAACACGGATCGTAAAGCTTCGCGATGGGCAGTAAAGTACGAAGATTCTTTAAAGTTATTGAAAAATGTTCTTGGAAAAAAGGCAATGGGAAAAGAGAAGATAAGGGACGAGATAAGGGGCAATAAAAAAGCGAGCGAAGCCAAGGAGAAAACAACTAACAGAGGTATTAGGGTCAAAGGCAAGTATAAAGTACGAAGATGGAGAGTATAAAGAAATCCGAGTGGAAGAGGTGCCAAAATATTTTATAAAACGCGTGGAAGCAAGGACGGTAAGGAAAAAAAAAAAAAATACGGATTTGGAGAAACACGAAGATCAAAAAAGCTTATGAAATGCAACCCGGGGAAAAACCCATACAAAGGAAGAACGTAGATGGAATAAAGGTTTTTTTTTTTTTTTTTAAATAAATAACGATAAGAGCATTCGTGCTAAATGGTGCATAATAGTTATTGCAAAGTGAAAGCGATACGATTGCAATTGTTAACAGCTGTAGTTTAACGCATTCGATTAGCTCGTATTATATTATGCACTTTATCGCGATGTTATTTTATTGCATCCAGCAGAGATATTTTGTCGAAGAAGAAAAAAAAAAAAAAAAAAAAAAAGCAGAGAAAAAAATTCGATATATTGGCCACACTCCAGCTCCTCTATTTTCCGAAGGCTTACAGTAAATTGATAAAAAATTTAATATTAGTAAATAAGAATGAAAGCTTTTAATGCTTTCGTTGTAAATTCGAACTGTTCCAGGTATGGTGAAGGCAGTATAACTTTTTTCCATTATAAATATTGCTTTTAGATAAAAGAAATATTAAAACACAGCTTCGAATTTAATCTCCGAATCTTTGTATAATTAATAAATCAATATTCGCAGAATTTACGTTTAACAAATATATGCTTAACAAGTCTGTTTAGCGATACAAAGCCATCCACTCTTTTACAAGTGTTTGATAATAATAAACACGTGAAGCAATAATGAAAAATAATTCTTGCAATAAATTGTATGCTATTTTTTTATTAATTTGTTTTTTTTTTTTTTTTCATACGCGAATATAAACAAAATTAAAAATATTTGGCGCTTCGAGTATAAAGACTGCTCGCATTCTTGCTAGCGAAAAAGATCGCTCGATGCGTACTTGTAAAATAATCGAAGCTCGTTCGGATGGTTTTTTTTTTTAGACCTTAGTTTCCTTTTGCCCTTGTCACTTTTTGACAATGAGTTAAAAATA
This sequence comes from Kradibia gibbosae, assembly GCA_018907135.1. NCBI lineage: Eukaryota > Metazoa > Arthropoda > Insecta > Hymenoptera > Agaonidae > Kradibia > Kradibia gibbosae. The sequence goes on along the minus strand of JACCHX010000001.1, from coordinate 2,413,013 downwards.
AATGTAATAAATGTAATATCGATGCCTTAATCAATGTGATTCTTTGCTTTTTTAGACGATATTTAGGATTGTCGGACCGCTTTCGAAGATCCTATTGGAAAAATCCGATTTCTCCGCGCGTCGAGGTAATTAATTTGCAATCGTGCGAGACGATGATAATTGTGCAAGATTTTTTAATTTCGTTCAGCTTTCAGTTGTGTAATCTGATTTTTTTTTTTTTTGGCAGAATGCGTTAAGTTAATATCGCCCTATTTAAACATTTGCAAATATTTCGGGGAAGCCGTTTGCTCGATGAAACGAAGGTTGAACGAAAGGCAAGTCGACTTCTTTTTTTTTTTTTTTAACTCTTTCGCTGTGTTATTTTTGCCTCTCTTGCTGCTTAACTGGAAAAAAAGCAAGAATTGGCCAAGGAAAAAAAAAAACACCATTCGCACGAACGGTCGGTTGGAAAAAAATTTTTCTTTCTTTCTTTTTTTTTTTTTTTTTCTTTTCATCCTGATAATGATAAATTCTCGAGGAGATAAGGGAGATATAATAAGCTTTTATTGATTTGTAAGCAACTTGGCGGTCGATAGCGACTGATAACCCTTGCGAAGACTTTATTGGCCATTATTAACTAGCTATCGATATTAAAAATGCATCGTTAAATTTGAATCCTTGAGAAAAGGACGAAGAGTTCGCTAAGGTGACTACCACTGGACACGGGGGACACTTCCAAAGGTACGAAAATTTGTTTAATTTGAGAAAGACTTAGCACCCGGTGGTGGCGCGATATTTGCAAGTAAATATGCGAAGAGGCGAGCGAGAAATATTTGTACTTTGTAATAATATTTTACAGCGCCGTATTGCAATAAATCTATTTATCTTGCAAAAAAAAAAAAAAAAAAAGAAAAAGAAAAAGAGAAAGAAAGAAAGAAAGAAAGAAGCTGCGCTCTTCTGCATTTTTGAAAAGAATTTCCTCAATTCGCGCGGCTATTACAAATGATTGTCGAGCGCTCGAAAGACGATTTCAAAAGCTCATCGGACTTTTATTCAACGCTAAGGCCAAACAAGCGAATGCTCCTTGTGAAATGAATATTATTATTCTGTCGCTTGAGAAGCGAGGAGGAAGGAAAGGGGAAAAAAAAAATCTCAAAATAAATACCCGTAATACCTCGGCTAAACAATAAACAATTCTCCTTACGTTTTCGCGCGCGCAAGGCTTATCCAATAAAGTGCGGCAATACGAAATTAGTCAACGTGCGCCACTTAATTATTATTGTTGTTATTGTTATTATTATTATTAGAGTACGCACAACGACGTAGCGCATATTTTCCCCCCTAGCGATCTAACGATTAATCATCCGGTGGCACGAGACGATGCCTCGAGTTTTTCGCGCCGCGCCGCTACAGCCGAATCGCCTCCGAAGCTTTTTTTTTTTTTTTTTTTTTTTTAAATTTCACATCCAGCGCGAGCTTATCGATCGTTGGGTCGGCACGTCGGACAAGTAGGAGAAACCAATGAGAAGGAAGGAGGCTAGTGCGTTGGAAAGGAAATAGGATAAGGTTAATGGATGTCGTTCTGAAAATTATGAAGCATTACTTATAAATGGACTGAGCGCGGTTGTAAAATGGCTTTTTTTTTATTTACGAGGGCAAAAAAAAAAAAAATTACGTAAATTTGGATTGCAAGAGGGGCGACGTTTTTATTTCCCCCCCCCCCCTCCTCCAACCCGCACTCAAGCGCACATGGCCACCTCGTCCTTTGCGATTCCTCAATCGTGCGTAACCTCTTTCAAGCCGCATAAATTATTTTGCAATTGAATATAACACGCCAATTTGACTCGCGCCGTTAAATTTACGCGAAACTCCGATTACCACGGCCAAGAGATATCTATAACATTTCCATCGCGAAATCGACGACTTTTTTTTGTGCGCGTTCGCAAAATTTATAAACACTCGCTATCTTATCGAATCGCGACTCGTCGGGACGAATAGAGCCGAGAGGTTTTGCATAATAATCCAAGAGGCAGGCGAAGCAAGCTAGAGAGAGAGAGAGAGATAGAGAGAGAGAGAGCGTCAGAAAGGGACAAAGGAGGGAGCAAAAGGAACGAAAGGCGCCTCGATCGTGCACGGGAGCGACAAGAGCGAGCGAGTAAATTATTACAACTCCTCTCCTGCTCCCATTGTTGCAGTGCGCACTCCTTGACTCGCTCGTCGGCTCGCACTTTGAGCGCTTATGAAAGTTCCCCGCAAAATGCCGCGGCCCGATATTTGCGCATTCGACACACTCTTTTAGCGGGAAGCGCGGTCGAGTTTCGAGGCGCGCGAGGGAGCCGCCAATGATTGTTACACCCGCGAGAATTTAGCACCTCCGGTGCTTTCGCTTCGGCTGCTCCTGCAAACGCGCGCATCCACAATTGCGAATGCTTCGATGCGATAATAATGTTCCCCTTTCCCGTAAGGGGCAATTAAGTAACGGATCGATGCGAAGGATTCTCTCGATGCCCGATCAGTTTTCGGCTTGTGGTAAATGACTTTTTTCTTCCTCTTTGTTTTGTTTTTTTTTTTTTTTTTTTTTTTTTTTTTTTTTTTTTTTTTTGTTAAATTTCTCAGAGATGTAACATCGATCACTGGAACTGACGTACAGCGTTGTCGCATAATTTTTGATAAAAGAATAAACATCAGGCGATAAAAAAAAAAAAAAAAAAAAAACTCGTCGTGTAGTAAAGCCGTATTTTTGCCCTTTGCGCTCGCATATTTATACTGCCTGGACTGGAATTATATATTACTTCCGACATTTTCAGGCGAGGAAATTTAATTTATACCGGACAGGCAACGATTTGCGGAATGAAATATTCTTATACGTATTAGAGAGAGAAAGAGAGAGGGTGAATTACATCGGACTGCATTGTCGTTATAAATTTTACATTTGTTAAAAAGCGAAATTTTATTATCCCCCCCCCCACCCCGCCGAGCTTAATTATCAAATTAATCGGAAGCGCGAAATTAATTTTTTTAAAAAACGGCTTGACCGAAAGTATTGAAACACGTTGGACTTTGGAGTACGAGGAATCGCGAGAATTAAGAATGTAATATTTGTTGTATCGAATTAATCGATTAATCTATTAAATTCGAAGCGAGTAGATGTTTCAAAACAATTCAAACTGATTAACTATTGATAAAAGGTATTAAAATATCAATCTCGAACAGCCAATTGAAAAATACATTATATTTTGTTCTATAATAAAGTATTTTATCTTTTTCAAAATTAAATCCAACTAAACGATTTTATCGAAGAAGTGTAGTAAATATTTTAGCGGGGACCATTGATTGTTACTAATAAAACCGCATCGTGTTACAAGCGAACTATATTAAAACTATTCAAATTACTGCATTAGAGTAAAAATAATCACGCGCAATTTGAAAATTAAAAATAGATTGCGTTTTTTTTCTTTGCTTTTCTTTTTCATAATAAAGTTCAAGTGCAAGATCGAGCGATTATTGCAATCAAAGTAATTTCCATGTAAATATATCCTATGGATGAAAATTTTTGTACGCAATTGAATTTTGTAACCAGATTAACTTACATTTTGTAATTAAGTAATGCACGATATATACGTGTACACACACACGCGCGCGCGCTCGCACGCGCACACACACGCAGATCATTATTTGAATAAATATTATTTAATTTCTGTCAGCTCGTACGCTTATAGAATTTACCTACGAACAAGGTAAATATTATTAATGCACATTTCATATTACCAATATTTATAATTCGAATCCTAACGATCCTATAATATTATATTAGTGATTCTGTGGAGGCGCTTTGCACGCTAGCCATGTATTTATTTATAAGCGCAGCGTTACAACACATCGTTAATTTACCAGCGCCTAACTTTACTTAGAGCGACTCTCGGTCGTGCTCCACATTTAGGAGGTACAATCGAGGCAAGATCCGTTCAATCGATTACCGCCTTTAAGTATCCTTTAATCTCGCCTCGTGAATAACAAAGCAAACACGTGAATTTGTTTGTGGATTTTTTATTGCGCCAATTACGGAGCAAAAATTATCAGCCTCTTTCGCCAGCGCGGCAATTGTACGTGGCATTACGGGAAAGGGAAATCAAAGAGAGAGCCGAGCCCATGGAACTGCCAGGCGGTTTGAGCCGGCGCGGGGGAAGGAGGGCGGTGGCGGGGGGGGGGATTCGTAGAAAAATTAAAAAAGGTTGGGAGAAGAGAGCAGGAGAACGGTTGGCTTTTGGCAATTGCCGCTGGAGGCCAATCGATTTTCACCTCTCGGTTCCGAGACGTACCCCAGGCTCGGGTCATCGAGAGCCGGGGGCGGGGGGGGGGTAGCAGGGATCTGTTTCTCCTGGCTATATAGACGAGGCTCGATCAAAGGGTAAAGAGGAGGGAAGGTCAAAGCGTGGGCGGGCGACGGAGGAGGGAAGGCCGGAAATCTTATCGGAGCTCTTGGGGCCCGGGACGACTATTCGGCGCCTTCGCGCCCAGCCGGCGATCGATACAAGCCAAAGCGAGGGAAAATCTCCGTTGACAATTGCAGGGGGCCCCCGACGCTCGAGCGATCCCATAGCTCGGTTTTGCGCAACGGCGCGCGCCAAGTGTCGCCTTGACCTACCCGCGATTGGAATCGCGAACGAAATGTCAAGTTCCCCGAGTTTCAAAGCGACGCTACGAAGTGCAAAGTTTGGCGCGGGCCGGGGGGTCGTGGCGGCAAATTGCTCGGGTCCGGGCTAAAGGTCGAGGCCGAGGGAAGGCCCGCCGCCGCCGCTCGGGGATACATCGATAAATCGGCAAGGGAGGGCCGAGCTAACGAAAGCGAGGAGGCGAGCTTGGGACAATCGCGAGGCCTCCCCGCCAATAATCGTCGATAAAGCGTCAGGCCGAGCTCGGCTCAATACTCGTGCGCTCTTACGAAGAGGGACAGCCAAGTGCAATAAAGAAGCGGCGCGGCCGCGATTACTCGAGGATGATTAACTCCGACAAACATCCACGAGAGCCGTTGGGTATCGCCGGATTTTCAACCGTGACTTGTTTTCAAGGCGGCGCGGCCTACGCCGCTGCCCGATAATTAAAACAAATACCGCTGCGCGCTCGCTCGGTCAAAATCGACAATTGCCATCGAGTCGGGCTTTTGCCATTGCCGCTAGAAAATCAGGCTCGGCCTCCGTCGGCGGGCACCGATATAAGTCCCCTGCCTCTACTCGTAGCCCCGTTACCCGATAGCCACCCGACCGACGCTCGATTGGGTTATTGGCTTTTGTCCCACGAGGGGCAACCCTTTGGCGAGCCTCGATTCTTTGCCCCTCTTGTGTCGCGCGGGCCTACTCGTACGGGGGGTTCTTCTTCTTTTTTTTTTTCCTTTTTTTTTCTCAAGCCTCCCGATGCTCGGCCCTCGATGGCCGATGATCGCAAGGCCCGCGCACGGCATCGGCGTACGAGTCGAAGCCGATTTGGAAGGAAATCGTTTCACTCGTAGGTGCGTTCAAGCGTGAAAAGTCCTGTCGCGACCTTCGCCCGTCGAGCGTCCAATGGACGTCGCACAAGTGGCAGTTGTTTGCGCGATAAAGGAGAGAGAGAGAGCACGCGCGAATGTACCTCCGGGGCGAGCTATGCTGCCTTGAATATACGTATGTATAAATTAAGCAGCCTCTCCGAATTGGGAAAATCGGCAATTTTAAATAGGAGTGTTTACCGAGTCGAGTCGGGCTTCCGAGAAAAATTTAATCTAAATTTATTGGGACCAGTCGACGCTGTTTACCTGCCCATGACTCTGGCTAATGTGTTTTTTTCAAAACGGTGCGCTTTAAATAACAACAACAACAACAACAACAACAACAACAACGACAACAACGACAGCGGCAGGCAACTGGGGTCAACGCTAATTAAAACGTAAAGCTCATAAATCAGACGGATCCGACTTCCAATTTTGGTGGACATGCGACACTACGGAGCCCCGGGGCTGCGCCAGAATATTTTGTTTGCGAGCTCAACGGAGGCGCATCGACGATAAACGATTACTTTACCAAAAGCCGGACTTTGCACGGAGACTTTCAGCGCATCGCCAAATACTCCGACCGGCGATTTCGCTGTAGAGTGGGGCAGTGGTAACGAGAGTGAGAGTGAGAATGCCCGAGAATGAGAGAGAGAGAGAGAGAGAGAGAGTGCGCGCGCGGCAGTGATGAATGGCTGTGGGAAAACGGGGGCAAGGGTAGGGTAGGAAGTACCGAGTGTGCGGGAAGGAGAGAAGGCAAAAATTAATACGAGAATTATTACGCGCGTTCGTGGGCGCCTTCGAGACGAGGGACTTGTGCCCTCGAGGCGTATTGTAATAAACGAAAAGAGACGCGAGGAGTTCTTTCGATGCCTCTCGGCCTGGACGTACCACGAATATTTCTAGAGTACCGCTCGATTAAGTGGAGCGAGGGTAAGATTAATTCGTCCGATGGATGTGGGCTAATAAAATTTTGGAACGGAGTGAAAAATGATGAGGGCGAATGAGAACGGGAAGAAAAGAAGGCAGAGAGAGAGAGAGAGAGAGAGAGGGGAGAAATAAAACACCAAACGAGAGTGGGCTGCTCGACGAAGGAAAGAGATCAACGCGTAGGAAAAAATTAAGAAAGTTGTCGAGGGAGGAGGAAGGGCTCGCCCCGCTTTACGTATTCGAGGTACGGAAGGCGAGGCCAGGACGAGTCATTTTGAAATTAGTAAATGGGTCGATGTGCGTTGAGGATGATGAAGTGCTCGTGGGCGGGTCGGGGGGGGGGAAGCGCTAGCTAGATAGATAGATAGAGAGAGAGAGAGCGGAATGCAGACGAGATCGCAAATTAGTTGATCGGCACTTAAGAAGGCGCCACGTACAGAAGTAAGCGCGCAGTGCGGCTGCGGCAATGCCAGGCGGACGAGCGGAGCGAGGTTCTCGGGCTGGCGGGGGCAGGCGGGAGAGGAAGCGAGGTTGGCCGGTGTGGGCGGCCGAGGAGGGGAGGTGGGGGGGCGGCGGCAGCGGCCGTTAGGCGAGGAGACGAGCACAGCGCGGACGAAGGCAGGCAAGGCGAAAGCTAACCTCGGGGAGAAACCCATAGCGGCGGCGGCGGCGGCTGAGATCTCGCGGCCTAACGCGTAAAGTCGCGGGGCGAAGGCGCGGACGACGTCGGAGGAGCGCAGCCGCCGCCGCCGCTTCCGAGATTTTCCTCCGGCTCTGGAGCCGTGGGTGGGAGCGAGAGAGCGAGAGAGACAGGCGGCGGCGGCGGCGGCGGCTGGGCGCCGGGGTGGGGGGGGCGCATGCGCCTCGGCAATTAACCATAGAGGCGTGCGAGTGACGACATCTCGAGCCAATGGGCGCGGCCGGCGGTGACGCCACTTCTCTTAACCATGCGGTGAGTCACGAGAATAAAAGACAGTACTTTAGCGACTCGCAGGCAGAAAGAGTGGAGTGCTCGGCTGCAGTAGGGAGTTGCCGAAGGATATTATTCGGGGCCCCTCTCGAGTGCGCACGCGAGCAGAGCGGATACGAGGCGAGGAGCAGCAGCACCGGAGTGAGGGAGTTCAGTCGGTTTCGGTTTCTCGTCGTTGGTTCCGCGGGCGCGACTCGGCGTTGCGGGGCGCGTGCAGTTGTGTCGCGGGGCCGAGGGGCCGGCCAGGAGAAAGCTCGGCCGCGGCGGTCGACGCGGCCTTTTAGGGCCGAGAGAGCCAGCCCCGGGTTGCCGGGGGTGGGGGGGGTAGAGGCTCGGCAAGTCAGCCCCCAGCGCAGGATAGAAGCACTGCGTCGTCATCGTCGTCGTCGTCGTCGGCAGCAGCACAACGGCAGCAAACGGCATCGACGACGACGAGGAGGAGGCGGAGGAGGTGGCGGCGTGGTGCGGTGTGGTGACGGAAGATAGGAGCGATAAAGTCGCGGGCCACCGCAGTTCGCGTGTTATGTAAGAGATTGGCTCGCGGGGAAGAGCCGCCGCGAGTCGGGAGGCCGCCATCGGCGGCCGATGGTGTGCGAGCAGCAGCAGCAGCAGCAGCGGCAGCAGCAAAAGCAGGAGCAGCAACATAAGCAGCAGCAGCGGCGGCGGCGTCGGCAGCGGCAGCAGCAGCGACAGGATCAGGAGGATCCAAGCATGGAGCCGACCTTCTACGAGGAGCAGGTGGGTGCGATCTACGGAGCCCCGGGGAGCCGCGTCGCGGGCCCCGCCCTCGGCACCGCCAAGCGCGCCAACCTCAACTTAAATCTCGACTTGAACATGCGACAGGGCGGCCAGTGCGGCAAGCGGCCGCGGCTGGGGCCCCTGCCGGGGCCCGGGCTCAGCGCCATAGCCCCGATCCTCGGCTCGCCGGACCTCCTAAAGCTCGGCTCGCCCGAGTTCGAGAAGCTACTCATAGCCCAGCAGGACGGCCTCATAGCCGCGACCATGCCCACGCCCACCTCCCAGATATACTTCGAGAAGGCCGTGACCGAGGAGCAGGAGCAGTACGCCCGGGGCTTCGTGGACGCCCTCAACGAGCTCCACCACTCGGACAGCTCGCAGGAGCCCGGCAGCGTCCACGGGGCGACCTACACGACCTTGGAGCCGGCGGCCGGGGGCGGCGGCGGGGGCGGAGGCGCGGGGGCCGGCCCCCTAGGCCAGGGCCTCGGGCTGGTGCACGTCAAGGACGAGCCCCAGACGGTGCCGAGCGTCTCGAGCTCGCCCCCCATGTCCCCCATAGACATGGAGTCCCAGGAGCGGATCAAGCTCGAGCGCAAGCGCCAGCGCAACCGCGTGGCCGCCTCCAAGTGCCGCAGGCGCAAGCTCGAGCGCATCTCCAGGCTAGAGGACATGAAGCTGCTCAGGCGAACAGCGACTGAGCCAGGTGGTCAACAGGCTAAGGGAGCACGTGAGCAGGCTCAAGGAGCAGGTCATCGATCACATGCACTCGGGCTGCCAGATCGCCCCCGTGCCGGGGATATTCTGATGGGCCTCGAGCCGGGGTCGCCCCGGGCCCGAGGCCCGTCTCCTCCCTCGCGTCGACTGCTCCGTCCGAGTGGCGGTGGTGATTCCCGCTGCGTCGGCGTTGCCGGGGACGGCTCGAGGCCGGCGGCCCCCCCCCCCGGCCTCGATTCTGCGCACTGGACTCGCCGCTCGCTCTCTCTCTCTCTCTCTTTCTCTCTTTCTCTCTCTCGCTCGCTCGCCTCTCTCTCCTCTCGGAATAGCGGCGAGAGCCGAGCTCCGGACTCCGGTCTCGTCGGTCTGGTGGCGGTCTGGTCGGGGCTCTCGCCCGTAGCGCCGCTCCCTGGGACAGCCGAGTTGTACCCGCCCGAGGCGAGGCCTCTCGGCCGCCCCCCCCCCCGCCAACCGACGGATGGACGGATACCACCCTCCTGTATAGTATGGACATTTGTAATTAATTATCGTTGGATTAATGAACGACGACAGCGATAGCGACGTGGACGACTACGACTGAGCCAACGACGACCGCGACTATCCCTAGTGCTTTTTTTTTCTTCTTCTCCGTGCTACAATGGGCCGCCCGAAAAACGTTGCGCGCCCACGCACACGCGTTTGTGTGTGTGTGTGTATATATATATATATATATGTGCACACGCGCAAGCAAACTCACACACTCACACACGTATGTACGTACGTTTAATACGATTGCGTGCGAGCGTGCCTTTCTCATGCATATTATACGTGTAGCTGTGCTTATGCGTATGCGTGTATGCACATTAGCTCTCGTGTCCGTGTCTCTCGCTCTGTGCGTGTGTTATATTTTGGTAAACTTTTCTTTCTTTTCTTTTCTCTCTCTCTCTCTCTCTCTCTCTCTTTCTTCCGCCTCTGTTCTCCGATTCTTTTTATACTCTAGGATAAAAAGAAAATCCTGTACATAAGAACCATACTTTAGTTAATTATTCTTCGATATGATAATTAAATTATTTTGTAATAAACGATCTTTTAAATAAATGAAATTCTCAATGATAACAGCATTGTGATCATAAATCCATACGCTTTTTTTTTTTTTAACGCCACTTGCAACGGCGGTAATTATGATTCTTCTCTCGACGACCCTTACTAATTATTAGCTAGTTAGGACAGTGGTAAGGGGCAAAACATTTGTAAAAGCACGCGCATATTGAAGTACCCATAGACGTGGAATTCGAGTAGCCTTCGATTTACCGCTTATCTCGAATTGAAACCATTTTTAAAACTTACTCCATCTTCCCTTTGTAATTTACCCAATTGTTCGCGGTCGTTTTTTAAGTCACGAATGCTCGTTGAACAAAGTGTCGAGCCCCTCGCAGACGATCATTTCAAATATTAATTGTATTTTTAAAACACCTTCGGAATGATTTTAGGAATTTTAAAAATTTCCATTCATCGATATTTTCCATACGATAATTATTCCAATGTTACCGAATATTGGTCGTTTGCTTTTAAGTGAGAACCTATTTTTTTTTTTTTTTTTTTTTCAATTTTCACTGTCTGTGGAATTTTCACCAAAGCTCCTATGTTTTAATAAAGTCATCACTCTTTATTAACATAAATAACAATTTCTAATACAGCACGTGTATATGTATATATATATATAATTTTTTTATTTTAACGTTTAAAGGATAAAATTTTAATCTAACGTGAAGTATATATGTATATATATATATATTGAACATAATGAAATTCCAATATCAATGCTTTAACAACTAAAGCAACGATAGTATTTTTTAAAAGCAAACAATAGAAAGAACGCGGCGATAATTGTCACATGCAGTGAGACATTTTCTTACATTTTAACCAATACAAATGAGCTATTGCTTGATATATATATATATATATATATATATATATATATATATATAAATTCGAATTGAGTTATGCTCGCGAAATCGTTCCTGATATAAAGACTGAAATTATCTTGTATCGCATTTAAAAAAATTTCGTTTAATAATGCAACAAAATTATTGTTTTATTTGAAAAGAGCCTTTAGTCCGTCCGTCGGCAAATTCACGGGAAGGAAAATACAATGTTAATGTATCATTTTGATAATTATTATCGACAATGTCTATAATTTAAATATTAAAAAGGAACGTACGTCAGCGTTGATTTCAATAATGATCGTTCCACATAATCTCGTGAACTAATTGAAGAGGAATATCATCAACGTGTAATGACTTTTATTGAAGAAAAAAAAACGTAAAAGCGTATGCATAACATCATAATGTCATTACTAGAAATTTATTTATCCAATGCCCGTTACGTAAATGTCAATTGTAGTTTGTCGAAGAATGCAAATTAACTAATGTTTATCGCGTGTACATGATTTTCCATCCGATCCGAAAAGAAAGGGGGGGGGGCAAAAAAAAAGTAACAAAGCAAACAAAATACAGCACATGAATGAAGTTGGCGAAGCGTCAAGTCGCTCGTGCGCAGAATCCAAAATCATTAACTCTCTGGTATCCTTGCCGCGAGTAAGCTTAGTAGATGACTGCGCCATTTTGGAGAACGAGCTCCTCCACCGCGGGATATACGAATTTTCCGGCCCCCCCCCCCCAATGACCTAAAGACAAATTCAATATACAATTCATACCGATTGGTTATCGGTTAATTATAAGTCAATTTATTTAATTGGGGATTAATTTGACACTTTGAAGAACTTCCTTTCGCATTGACTGCGCTAAATTAAAACGCAAATTTGTAAAATTAATTTAGCCATTAATACTTAAAATTATATAAATTACCATAGAGTTAACGGCGTAATTCCCCCCCCCCCCCAATCTTCGGCGGACATCGATAAATAAGATTGTGACCTCGAGTTCGATAATTAATATTGAAAGATTGACTAAATTAAATTTGTTCGACTTTTAATAACTATCAGTTCAAAACCGTGCGAGCCAGCTTGGATTCTATCCCTTAAATTAGAATAATAGTTTTGTATAAAATGACTCTGCCTTTTTTTTTTTACCATTGTAATAAATTATTGATTGATAAATTAATAAATTACTGTAACATAGCAGTGTAATAGATTTAAAATCTGTAAATAAATTATGATGAGTATTTTCAGTAATAACTTTATTAATTTATTATAAATATGTATGTGTGTACGTGTGTGCGCGCGCGCGCCTGTGTGTAGTAGACATATATATATAATTATGCGAAATTGGCACAATAATTATAATATCATTATTTAAACGAAAAGTATTAAGTTACGTTTAATTATTCAAAGGTCTTTTATAAAACAAAAATTATGGGATCGTGACTCCCCATACTAATGGAACAAAATTATTGTCTAAATAAATTGTATTTATTTCCAAATCAAATTATTATACTTAGCTCGATAGTTAGATTAATAATTTATTTTGTAATGATAAAAGAATAACACAGAAGCGAATGTATTTTAAGAATAAAATTTTTAATCAGAGTAAATATTAAATTTTACTAATTTAAGTAATAAAACTTTAATTAAAAGTATAAAGTTTAATTTTTATAAACTTATTGATATTTTTTTATCGTCTTTAATAAATAAATAGCCTGTATAAAAATAATTTATAGAAAATAAATTTTACTCTAAATATTTTTATAACTTTTTAATATAATAATCTTTATATTGAAAGTATAATATTTTTTAAAATAAACTGTATAAAAAATGTGTAAATGGCTTTATTTTACAAACCATCAAATTTTTAAATAATCTGTATATTTATTGCGATCGGGGTTTGGAATTGTTGGTATAAATTGTTTTCAATATTTGAAGGATTTGGGAACTTTTCAATTCCATTATAATTATTGACTTTGGGCGTGGCTTCTTCTCGAACAAATGCACAAAAAAAATTTGTTTTTCAACATTGACAATTATCAACATAAAAATTGAATCAATAGAAAATAACTCAAATATTTGCTTGAACAATTTTAATAACTTCAGTATTGCTATTGTTATGTTATATTGGACATTAAATTTTATTACAATTTCATATTATATTTTGATTACGTAATAAATTGAATTGTGTTTTTAATTTTTGACAACATTCTGAAATAATTTTTTAACGAAATTGAAAAACTAAAGTACTTGGAAGAATATAAGTAATTCATACCGCCTTAAGAATTGGATTAATAGGTTTTATTGTTTGAGGCCACCATAAATTTACCGTTGGTACAGGCGCAAGTACTCGAGGTTATTTCGCTTCTACCGCAGTAATTATTACAGTTACTACAGGTAATAATGCATGTAAGTGATTAGCAACTATGGCAAAAAACAAAAATCTACCATTTTCTAGTTTAGCAATAAATTTTAAGCTTTACGATTGTTCACGATTTGGAAGAGGATTTATCGAAGTCAAGCTAGTTTATTTATCTTTGTATATTCCATTTTATAATAAATGCTATGCGGTAGATCATTTCCATGATTTACAAAGATAGTAGTAGCTTATCTTTAAAGATCTTATTTATTGGCAGTCGCTATTTAGCGGCTCGCCAATAAATCAAGGCACTTTTTTTCAATTTTGATTTCGAATAGTATTTACTGCTACGGCAAATGTGCAAGTGCGCGTGCGTTTGCTAAACATATTTGAGATTTAGAGGAATACCTTGACGATACTCGGATCATCCAAGTGCTACTGTCGAAATAAATTATCCAACCGATGCTTCGATTATTTCTTTTTTTTTTTGTTTATAACTATTTTTTTTTTATTTTCATTTAACGAAGCCATTTAATTCGATGTCTAATTTTCATGGATAAATGACTTACCTGCTTGACCATTCAATTGTCAAATTGTAGAAATTAAATACTCGAACGAGTGAAAAATTAAAGCTTAAATTCGATTCGAGACAAGCTCCGGATCCAATTAAATACCAATACTTTACCACGGAGCGAAGTTAAATTTTTTGTAAAAAAAAAAAAAAAGAAACTGAATTATTCCAGCACGACAAATTAGTGCAGTAGATTTAAATGCTACATTTACGAATAAAATTAGTATTAAAAATGGCAGCGTAAGGCCGAATGTGTTAGATCAATTATTTGAAAAATTAATGTTCTCATGATTGTATTAAAATGATTCTTGTTATTATGATTTCTATTCTACGAGTTTAAAACATTAAGGATAATCAATTTTGTTACAAGTATTTAAACTTTATTACTAATAATTTTTTGAGTTTTTACAATTTTATCATCATTAGACTTATTATAATTAACGGACAATACAAAAACAATCTTGATTTAATTAGCCAAAGTAATTGCAGAAATCGATGAAAATTATACGAGTAGAAGCGTATTTCTAATAAAAATTTGTCCTCAAATATAAGTGATTTTCTTTCTGTCTCATAAAGATTGCGTTAGTCTATCGATTTTTTCGTTCCAATAAATTATCATATTCAATTATCCGTCAGAGGCGTAATTCATTCATTTATTTCATCCGCTAAAGTAGTTGCAATTGACGCTCTTCTAGGCTACTTTAATCAAGCAAGTGTCTATTTATTTGGCGAGCCAGAGCTATGTTTTTGCCGTCATTCTGAATTTCGCTCAGCGGACCGTGGACTCGACGACACGCGTCGGTGTGGAAATGTTTTACGAGCGAAATGCCGATTGGGGGGCCGGGGGGGGGGGTAAAGAAAGAAAGAAAGAAAAAGAAAAAAAAAAAATTGCCGATCGAGTCGAGCGTATCGCCTTCGTTTTAAAAGACCGATCGATATCGAAAGTTAACCAGTGCATAATACGAATTTGGAAAGCGAAGGCAACGCTTGGAATAATTCGTTCGCTCGCTCGCTCGCTCGCTTGCTTGCTTTTTTTGCCGTCGTCGTCGTCGTCGTTGCGAATGCATGGAAAATTAAAACTCATATACCGACACGCAAGTACGGCATATTGCGGGAAGGCCCAATGATCTCGGGCCTTCTTCCTATCGGGCTCGATCGAGTGCACCGAGCGATTGTTCCTCCTCGGCCGTTGGCCAGCCCGAGGACTCGTCGGATCCTATTCGGCGATTAATTCGTCGTCGTCGTCGTCGTCGCTACCACCACTGCCATCAGCGCTAAAGCCAAGGCTCGCTCGAGGTAGACCCTCGTGGAGGCTATTAATCCAGTCTCGGTTGGGCGCAGCGGCAGCGCCTCCCTCGGCCGTGGATCCAGAGAACCTCGGGCGTACCCGAGCACCCGAGGAGCCTCGAGGGGAGCCTTGGAATTCTTTTTAAAGGCCACGGCAACGTCGACTATCGTCTCGGCTCGTATCGGGCCAGGCGCCCCGGAGCTCCGCGAGCTCTCCGACTCGGATCGGGCGCGGCAGGAGGACGATCGATTGGCTCGGTAGGAGGCAAAGAAGGGCCCCTAAGGCCTTTTCCGGGGAGCTTCCGAGCGACGGAAGCCAGCCGGAGAGTCGGGCTCGGTCCCCGGCCGGCGAATGGGCCTCGAATAGTGACTCGGCTCCCGATCTACCCGGCGGGCCACTTTCGCCCGGGCTCAGCTTTGTTATGTCGACCGGAGAACGATGCGACCGAGGCTGATCCGAGACTGGCGGACGAGCCGGCTCTGATACGGCGAGTGGGGGGGGGGTGGCCCCCGATTATCCTCTAAGGCTTATTTCCCACGACCGATTGGCCATTTTCCGAGGCGGGCACCGAGCTCCTCGAGGCCTCGGGTATTAGGGTATCGGACTCTTCTTCCGTGCCGGGATGCGAGCGAGCGCCGATAAGCGGCTCTATTGGGTAAAGAGGCTTGAGGCTTGTGCGCGCGCGCGAGCTCTTATCGGTCGATGCTAGTCGAACCGGCGGTAGGCCTCCTCGCGCGGCCAAAGCTCGTGGAAATGGAAAACGAGGAGAGGGGCAAGAGTGTCGGGAAGGACGAGGGCTCGGACGCGATCGCATTCGGTCGTCGCCCTAAATCCTGATCAATGGAGCCATTTCCTCTCCGCTGTCATTGTACCAGTGGCCAACCGGGGCTTGCCAGATTGAAATACTTGTAACGTATGGATAAACGTGCCCTCGGCCTCGGTCTGCACGAGCCGCGCCCAACCTTACCAAGATTAAAAGGTGCCCCTCTCTGGCTTAGCTTTGGTCCCGTTGACGGCGTTGAGCCTCCGACCGCTCGGGGCTTGAATACGGACGATCGCCATGGTAATTATCGTTATTATTGAAATATTAACGAGAGGAATGGTAACGATAACAGAATAGATATATATATATATATATATATGTATGTATTTTACGTACACGAGTGCGAGATAAGTTAATGCAATTTTGTATCGGTAATTAATTATGTAACAGCCCGCAGCTGAAGGAGCGCTTAGAATGATAAACAACGATTCCGTACAAGAGACTAAGCAAAATTTTTGTACGCGAATATATATATTATTTTTGTAACGAGCGGCGAAATGGTTGCGCAAGCTTGTAAGGACAAAAGAAAATACATGTGATTTAGTATTTAAGTCAAAAAATACCATTAGAATATACATAAATACATAAATACATACATACATGCAAATATACATATATATATATATATACACAAATATGTATATGTGTATTATATACTTTTTAACAGTAATGCGAAATCACAGGCTGAAAAATAAACAACGTGTGCGTGTGCGACACGCAGGCAATGTTGTTGCGTTAATACGTAATAAAAGAAAGAGCCGGGCATAAAAATTATTGCTCGAGCTAGATAAAAAAGTAAAGTACTTTTAATTGTAATTTCGATTATAGTGCTAAATAATACACATATACATATATATATATATATACCTACACGCACACACACGCATACACACACACATATATATATATATATATTTATATAAGATGATTAACTTACTTTGATAATAAAATGCGAAACAATATATGCATTATGTACCAATGAAAGTGCTCGGAAATCTTTGTGCGATAATATTATTTTTGAACGAAATATGAAAATAAATTTTACTACATTAGACATTTATTTATCCCTTGTAACTTTATTATAAACGAATGGACCATGCTTTTTTCGGTTTTTTCTTTGTTTTTTTTTTTTTTTTTTTTTTTTTTTTTTCGTTTACAATATTTAACGTATTAATGTGGTAAGTGCAACGCTTGAGAATCAAATGAAAATATTCAAGATTATCGCGCTATTTTCGCAATTTCATCTTTGCGCAATATTCCGCTTCCTTATTTTATACCCAGGAGATAAAAAAGAAGAAGGAGGAAAAAGAAATAAAAAAAGAAATAAAAAAAAAAAGAAAGAAAAAGAAAAACAACAACAAAATCAACGACGCTTCATCGAAAACAATTAATCGATAAGTATTAAGCCGTAGCCTGATATTTCATCACGGCTCAATTTCTTCATTCATTAGATTAAAAGCGAATGGATTGTCCAAAGTTTCCGCGAAAAAAGTAAAGCACTCGAGTGCAGCGAAGGAAGAGTAACGGAGGCGAAGGTCTCAGAAGCAATCTCACGGCAATGAACGAGTTCGGTGAATTTCCTTATAAGCATTGAGCAAGAGTTTCGAGTCTTCCCCGGCTCGGAGAGTTTCTTCAAAGGCGCGCATTGTGCCGCTGGAATTATCAGCCGATGGTGCTCAATTGGGCCGCGGGAGGCGGGGGAGGAGGAGCCGGAGTCGGAGGAAGCCACCGCAAGAAGCAGAAGCCGAGGAAGGAAAGGCCCCTCGACGAGAGTCGGATCTATTGCTCGATGCTCATAGAGCGGGCCCTTAACGCGACACAATATCGCGAGAGCCCCAATAGGCCTCTGGGCCCAGCTCGTCGGCCGATTCGGCAGAGGCGCAAAAGCGCAAAGGCTAGTCAAGGCTACTTTATTCCCCGGGGAGAGCGAATAGAGCCGCCGGAGGAAAGTTCCCCCGGGGGGGGGGGAATTCGCGCGGCAGTCCTCCGGTACAATCGGTCGTTCGTCCGAATCGGAAGCAGGCCCCGGACGGTGGTGGCCGCCCGGAAAGGCCGGACCGGCGTCGACTCTCGGCGCTACGGCGCGCCTACTCCGGACTTTCAAAAGCCGAGCGGCCCCCGGCCGGCCAAGGGCGGACGCGTCGCGCGTGGAAAGCCGCCGGGGCTCGGCGCGGGCCAGGAGAGCTCTACCTTGGCTTGGGGGGGGGGGCCGCCGGGGAGCTGCCCCTCGTCGACGATGATCCTTGGCCGGTAGGCGAGCCTCGGCGTTCTTCGCGGGCTTCGACGCTGCGTCGACCTCGTAACGTTGGCCCCCCTCGTTACCTAATCGCCTCCCTCTCTCTCTCTCTCTCGCTCTCTCTCTCTCTCTCTCTCTCAGTCCTAACGGAAACAGGAGCTCGCAAAAATGACGACATCGTTGTCGTAGCGTCGATTCGAAGCGCGACCAGAGGTTCCTCTTTCGATTTCCATTGGGGGGGGGGGGAGCGATGGGGACATCGAGCTTGCGGCGAATGAAATTACGTAGCTTTGGTGCGATCGGCGACTCGAAACGCGGCGAGAGCAACGCCC
The DNA here is from genome assembly GCA_018907135.1 of Kradibia gibbosae. Classification (NCBI taxonomy): domain Eukaryota; kingdom Metazoa; phylum Arthropoda; class Insecta; order Hymenoptera; family Agaonidae; genus Kradibia; species Kradibia gibbosae. Next base: position 2,394,631 of record JACCHX010000001.1, on the reverse strand, counting down.
CGAAAGCGGTCCGAAGGGTCTGGAGAGATTGGGGGGGGGGGGAGGGAACAACCGAAGGGGCAAATTAAATAGCGCTCGCGTGGCTCGATTTCAATTGGCGCGCAACGGGAGAGTCCGATCGAAATCGTATGGATCATTCGCCGAATGGCTTACTTCTTCCCCGTTGGCTTCTCAATACAATCGGTCCATTGTACCTCGCCGCGACGAGCGTCGGCGGACGTCGCGCGCCCGGACCGGCATCTCGCGAGGATGAATTATTCGAATGGCTCTCTCTCTCTCTACCCTGCCTTCGGCGCGAGAACGTCCGCGCTTTCCCTGGAATGATAATGGTTCGTATGGGGGGGGATCGAGAAGGGGATGTCACACCTATATTCCCGTAAGGGGGATTCGATATCGGCAATTAATAGCCGATCCGTGGTCCTGACGTTTCGTTCGGCTGCTCTAAGGAAGATCGGACCCGTTGTTTCGTCGGGGGATTATTATTTTCATCCTTACCTTGGCGCAATGCGATCTTAACAAAAAAGTCTGCCTCTCTCCTATGCTCGCGAAGAGATATCCCTATTTTCTAATGCTCGACTCGCGCGGTTTATTACCTTCGTTATTTTTCGACCGAGGCAATTATAATGCCGGCGAGTGAGTAATTCTGGTGTTCTTTCTTCTTCTTCTTCTTCTGCTTCTTCTTCATTACGATCATATTGCGCCTGAAATCATCCGACGGCCTTAAGCGTCGTATATTCAATTTTACGTATTCCATTTATTCGTCAATGTCTTCTCGAATGGAAAATCCATTAGCGTACGATGTGCGGTTTCATCGCCATTGTCAGTGACGATCACCCAACGATCGTTGAGAAATAGGAAAAAGAAAAGGGCCGAACTATCACCGTCGTTATGCAATTGCTCAAAGGATCGAGGAAGGCCATTGGGCTTAGAAGAATTATCGAGCGTCGAATTCGAAGCTTCGCGAGCAAAGCGAGCTACGGAACCCGTTGATGAGCTTGCCCGGCCGGATCTTAAGCCAAGGACCAATGATCATCCTCTCGACGACGCGTCGCTTTGAGATTATCCGCGAGCCCGGTGTCGGGTAAGGCGCAATGCCGATAATGAGAAACGAAGGGAAAGTGAAAAAAATTGTAAAAACGATCGCTTTGGGCAGTAATCGAGCCCCAGAACCGGAAACCAGCGCGTACCAAGCCGACTTATAATTGTACTTAAAAAGCAAAACGTTATGTTTTTACATCTAATTGGAGTGTCGTCGTATCGATAAATGGATCTTTTTTATTTTTTCTTTTTTCCCCCTCCCCCCCTTTCCCTCCTCGGCGCGTACAAGTCCGATCGACGCTTTCTCGGATTTTGCCTTTTTAACCAAATGAAATGCAACAATGCAGATGGATTTTAGGTCAAGTCGCGCGATACCTGCTGCGCGTGTTTTTGCGCATGGGAAATCCGAATTGCTTAATGAAGATTCCGTATTGAGAATTTCACGCTGTCCTTCGACACCGAACTTATAAATATATATATATATATATATATTTTGAAGCCGAGGCATCCGATTTTAATTAATATGAGAACAATGTGCAATCCGTTTTTTTTTGTCGCCCGATGCCACATTTATGATGCGATTTTGCAATAAATATTTATCAGCTGCGTCGTTATTTTCATTATGCTTGTTTGGGTGCGTGCACACTCGCGCGCACGCGCACGCGCACATACACATGTAAAGAGGGAGAGAGAGAGAGAGATGTAATAAAACCAAAGATAATAACTACTACTAATTACATCTACTCTTACTTCAAAAATAAAAATATTTCAACGCTATTAAATTAACAAACAATTAAAGTCAGTAATTACGCGAGTCCTTCGGCGTTCGAATTTTTTCACCGAGAACAATCGCCACTTATGCAAAGTACCAAAGCGATAAATAATAAAAGATAAGAAAAAAAGAAGGAAAAAAAAAAAAAATAAAAAATTAAAAGAAACGTTAAAATCAACATAAATCTCGCCCGTAAGACGAGATGCAGCCGCCAACGAAATAAGAACACAATGATTATATGCACTTTAAAGGGAGTAATGATCGAAATGTAAACAGTACTGTATCGCTTAATAATAACAGACGAGTTTCGGGTTATCGTCGATACGTCATAGTGACAACGAAATTTCTAAAACAAAACAACGGTATTGCGCATGCGCGCGCGCGCGCGCGCTCTCCGCATTTATCTTCGGCAGCCGTAGTGGGAGAAGATGACCGAGTCTTTCATTAAAATTCAATGAAGAGAAAACTGACGGCAAAATAAATGGATTCTTATTGAAAGTTGCTGTGTAATCATCGACGAATAATTCCAATGAACGCACTCGCGACAACTTTGTAAATTAATATTGACTTATAAAAAGGAACTGTGTGTTTTTTGTTTCTTTTTTTTTGCTTTTCTTTTTTATTTATTTATTTTGATCACCAACTTGTTTTCTTAACGCTATCATAATGAATGTTGTAGACGTTGCAATCGATTGCGTTGGCTTGATCTATGAGATTTATGGTTTCGAATTTATCGATAAGGATTAAAATTGAGGCACGGTGATGTACAAAATTTGACCAATTACTCAATAAACAAGAAATAATAATTCAGCATCGTTTAATGATATATATATATATATTATCATTCGTTTACCAATAATCATTCTATAGAATAACAATCGAACGAGCCTCGATGGAGTTGTTAAGTTTTTGAATATTAACATTATATCGTAGTCAGGATCGGAATTTCCGACGAATCAAAAGCTTCCGATTGTTTTTCTAATGCTCACGGAGTTAGCTCGGCGCATTTTCCTCGACACCTTCTTATCGCTGAACCCTTTTTTTCCCCCCAATTTCTCATGCACAAAGATAAGGTATTATTAGTTAAGAGTTTATAAATGGAAGAACCAGCGAGTGACTAAGGCGTCAGAGCAACTGCGAGCTTAATCTATGATTTTAAACATTTTGCATGAATCATCGGCAAAGAACCTTTGTTACCGACTATTTTCACAAAATGACTTAAGTTCTTAGCTGCCTATTATGTAGGCTCGGTCCCGACAAAAAATTCGTCGACAATTTCACCCAGTGTCGCATTTCCTTTTCTTTTCTTTTCTTTTTTTTTTTTCGCTCTTCGATAATTGCCCCACCGCTCGGGAGCAACATCGGCGGGTTGTTTGCTCTCCGCGGTCGATACGAGCATTCGAGACAACGCAATGCTACAAAGGATTAAAATTCGACAATAAGTAAAACCGATCGGATGTGCATTGGGCAATAAAGTTATTAGAGCCATTAATTTGTATCGAGGCGCTCGCGTAGCGCACAGTACATTGGTACGATAATTAAAATCCGCGAGACACGAGGAACAATGCAAAGCGTTGGTTTGTTTGTTTTTTTTGTTCTTTTTTTTTGCTTTTCCCATCGCGCTGCCACTCGAGCGCTCGTTCGCGAACTTTTAGAATTTCCAATCGAATCAATTACCGATCGCATTGGATGGTCGAGCCTTCTTTAAAAAAAAAAAAAAGGTCTCGCGATCGCGCTCGTCCAGGCATGGAGGATACACAATTTCGCTGCACACCGGTGCCAGGCATCGACAAGATTCTTAAGAGCGAGAGAACGAGGCAAGCCGCGACATCCTCGGCGGGAGGTGGCGGCTGGCGGGTGGGTGGGGAGCGGCCAATATTCAACAACAATGATAATACGGGGGCAAAACGAGCATCGGCCCCTACAATCGGGAGGAATAAGCTCATAGTTGAAATTCTCGTCGCGCTCCATTGGAACGATCGAGATGCTCTAGCTCTTATCGCTCTACTTGTCTCGTTATCCGGACGAGAGAAGTCCTACCGCGGTCGGGGCACGCCTGCGTAAATAATGCGCCTCGGCCCCTGGGCCTTTCCGAGAGCGGAAAGTAACGCGGGCGCGGCGCATGGCGGTGGTATTTTTGTTTTTGTTTTTTTTTTGATCTTTTAATTTCTCCTCCAGCCACCGAAACCCCGGGCTTTGGCCCGATGGATCCCGAGGGGCTTCGGAAGTAAGGACGATCTTGGAAAAGAGATCGGAGAGCCGACGACGCTCCGGCCCGAACGCCGGTGCTCTTGGCATCGAGGAGAGCCCGCGGGAACGAGGCCCACCCGCGATCAATTGAGAAGAGGAGAGAAAAGAAAACGCGCCCTCGACGGCACAGTTGGGGTACGAAGGAGGATCGGTCGGCTTGGCTCGGAGCTCGTGCCAAGGATCGAATAAAGTAGGAGAAGAAGAAGAAGCAGAAGAAGCAGAGGTGCTCGACAAGGAAAAGACACTTTATCCCTAGCTTCGGTAAAGACTGCGTGTCTGTCTCTAGTCGGGGTCGGGATCGCCGAGGCTCCCTCGGCGCGATCATCGGTCGCGCGCGCGCGCGTCTCTCCGACGCTGAGAAAATGACCCTCGCCGGTGATTTTTTTTTTTTTTTTTTTTAAAAAAAGCGGCCGTCCGTCGAGGTGCGCAAAGCTCCGGCAGGCGCTCGTTAATCGCAGGTATTGCGCGAGAGTCGGATAGATAACGGGGAGACCGCTGCCGCGGCTCGGCGGCCGTAGGAGGAGGCCCCTCTCGATACCAATTACGCAAATGACAATAAGCGATTGTTGCCGGGGAGCCGATCGATCGAGGTGGTTGCCGGGCGGGGGCGAGGGGGGGGCCCCCCTGGCTCGGAGGCGCGCGATCGAAGCATCTCGGGGAGCGCGGGGTTCTCCGGGGGGGGGAGTAAGATCGCCGGCAGCGGCTCGGGCTCTCCGATGTTCCAAGGCGCCTCTGCCCCCCCCCCCGGCGATGTTATTATCCCCGCGCTGCGCCAAAGTGGCACACGTGCGCCTCGAGCGGAGCGCGGCCCGCGTGGAAAAAGGTCCGCGCATTTTTTCAATTCATTCTCCTCCGTCTCTCCTTTGATGCGGTCATCCTCGCACAACGTCGTCAGCGGAGCAGACGGGGAAGTCTCACAGTCGGCTCACGCGGCCGGGGGGAGGCGCCCCCCAACGTCGGCGCCCCCCCCCCCAACGCGCCCAAATGCGAGTCAATCGCCCCGCGCGCTCTCCCGCTAATCGAGGACGCTTGCGGCTTCCCTATGCCCTCGAATCGTCTCACGCGGCTGACTATCAGCTGCTCTCCAGATTGTCTTCCGCCGCAATACCAAGGCCGGCAGCAGGTTCGGCAGCCTCCCGGCGTCTCGAGTGAAGCCCTCCCCCTTTCTCCACTTGAGCGCGCGCATGCCCGATTGCGCCGGAAGGGTACAGTTTCAGCCTGGATAGCGATTTCTTTCCCCTACGCTTGGATTTTTTTACATTCTCGTACATACCCAGTTTTTACGCAATAAGTCTCCCGGCCGCAAGCCATCGCTTCCTCATGGCGACTACTTCCTTCCTTCCCCTCAAAGATTCATCAATATGAACCCCCCCCACCCGCCCGCCGCGCGCCGGCAGCTGGACGTTCGCCGGAGCCGCGGCCGCTCGCGAGCGCCTTGGCCATATTTAGCGATTCGCCTCGATGCGCGTTATTCGGGAAATCGGACTCGCGAGAGCGCTCTCGCGGCCTCCCGCTCCTTTAGGACCGAGGGCCCCCTTCGACGACGGTCCTCCTCGCTCCTTTCTTCTTTTCTTTTTCCCCTCCCCCCCCCCAACTCTCACCGCTCGATCCCCGGCTTGCATCGGTGCCCGTGTTTCTTCGTCCTTTCGAGCGATGCCGCGCGTCTCTGCCCTGGCCCTCCCAGCCGGAGCCAATCTTTTTAGGGAGAGAAGCTGCGCGCTTCAGCAGGTTCCCCAGCTCATTACGAATTGCGCGCGGCCGGACGCATCCGGTAATGCACGGGAGCCGAGGGAATAACGGCGGCTCGGGCCTCGCCCCCGGTCTTGGCTTACTATGGGAATTTTCCCGAGGGCCGAGGAGCCGTCGACCGATGCGGAATCAAAAATTACGATAGCTGCTAAGGCCGTTGCATCGGCGTAGGATAACGAGCCGAGCGTGGCTGCCCCCGACTTTGAGATCTTTGTTCCCTCGAGGCTTGTCTCGCTAATAAAGGCCCGCAGGAAGCTCGGCCGACTTAAAAATACGTTGCGACAAAGGCAATCGTCTCGGCATCGTCCGCAGTGCGTACGGCGCGAGGGAGATTAGTCCTGCACGCGCGTTCTTCGAGGAATCGCTTTCAAAATTGAGAAACAAAAAACAAGGGGGAAAAAAAAAACACTTTGGACTCCGTTCGCCTCGAGAGAGAGAGAGAGAGAGAGTATCGATCTATTTCGCGCGCGAATCAGCGCTCGACGATACTCGACCTTTTCTAAGCTTCAAGCGCGGAAGGCTATTTTTGAAAGTATCCGATTGAAAAGTCGCGTGTGCCTTCCCATCAAATTACGTTTATCGGCTTTGACTCACCCGATACGAAGCCTATTGAGTACCAATTGAAATACTTTAACGTAAAAAAGTATAAAATATTCATATATATATATATATATATATATATATATACAGATATTCGGAACATTTGGTTTCGTATATTTACGAATACTCAAAGCACATCGATATCATTAATATCCGAATGCGCTAAAAAATCGCATTCGCATGAAAAGTCGAAGGAAGAGCTCGAGCACCGTAAAATCGCGAGCGATGTTCCTTCCCGTGGCTCTGCGCACTCGTAGGCCTTTCAACTTTTGCGCGTCGAAGCTTAAGCGAGTGTCGGATGAATTATCAAGAGCTTATTTTGCAGCATAAGGCGAATTGTAAAATACAGTATTGAAATAACGAAGCAGCACGCGCTTTTAATCTTTCGGCTTTGGGAAAAATATTCGACGATGCCGCTGCCTTATCGTACGAACGAATAATAATAATAATAATTATAATAATAATAATAATTATTATTATAATAATAATAATCACCGTACAAGAATTAGAATTTGCTCGTACAATTAAATTGATTACTCATGCTTTTAGGAAGCGAGGCTCAACGTAGCCTGCGCCCGTAATTGGCTGTATTTGAAAAAAAAAAAAAAAAAAAATGAGAAATATCGCTTAAGCCTTTTATCTCGGTGTCTAATCACAAAGCACACAAATTTATGTATGAATTTTCGTAAAATCGTACATCGTACCTGCGCAAATGGCTTTTACGAAATCTGCTCAATAAGATAAGCTTCTCAAATAAAACAAGCGGACAATGAGAATTATACGGAAGCAATAATTTTTTGTAACGCGAGAAGAAGAAGAAGAAAAAACTGCTTGCGGATTCATATTGCTACGGCCTTATAAGGACCACTCGCTGATTGAATTCATCGAGGACAAAGATGTATACATCTTATATATATATGTGTGTGTGTGTGTGCGCACACGCGTATACGTGTATTCTTAATTTTCGCATCCGAAGAGGCAAGCGTTCCATTTAAAAAGGAAAAGAAGAAAAAAAAGAGAAAAAAGAAAAGAAAAAGGTACAATCGCGGCTGTGCAATAGCGGCGCATACTTGGTCGAATAATCTGCAAAGAGTCAATAATAGAGCGCGGGTCGTTTCTTTGTTTGGTTAGCATTAGTCGATTCGACTGTGTTTACACGTGCTGCATTATATTTTAGCGTCAGCAGCCGCAACTCTTACATTTGCGCGTTTCCTTTATCGCCGAGCTCGCAAGACCGAGTTGCCGCATTGCGACGCTTGGATTATTCTAAAAAGAGGGCCCAAAGACAATGCAATCTGTCAAGGGCAATCGCGCGAATCCGACGACATCCTATTTGGCTTGAGTCGGAAGGCAAAAGTTTTTCCACGGAAACGGACGCCTGCGCGTAAAGAAAACCAACGATCGCGGCGAGCCTCGAGCCTCCGCGTCGCTTAATCTCGTTGCGGTCGAATACTCCCATGGGCGTTCTTTAAGCCTTGCCAAATCGCGCGCCATTCTTTCTTCTTCTTTTGCTTTTTCTTTTCGGTAAATTCCTCCCTCGTCCCCTCCCGCAATATCGTAAACGCAATGAGCTACACTCGACGCGCGCGTAACGATGCACGGGCAAAAGCAAACGAGAGCGTTCGAGAGCTCTCGTGGTTACGTGGGGGGGGGGGGAGCCGAGGATTTTCGTCGTGTACGCGCTCAGGTAAAAAGCAGAAGAGCGTCGACCGAATTACCGATGAATTTTTCTTTCCAACGAGTTACCGAGCGCCGCGCGCAAACGCGGGGCAATCGGCCAAACGATCGAAATCATTCGATTGCCTCGACCGGGCTTCTAGGCCCATTATTAGCTTCGCTTCGGGCCTTCGTTATTCGTAAGCCGCGGCGAGAGGACGGGAGCGAGCCGGTCCAGGGCTCAGCTCGGCGAAGGATAAAGGGACGACGACGACGACACGCGCTTCTTCCTTTACTTTTTTCTCCTCGCTTGCTCCACGAGACGGTGCTCTGCCCACCGGGAGTGCGGAGCAACCGAGATCGGGGCCGAGGCTTCGCGCGTGACTTTGGCGCTGCTGGCCCGAGGGAGGCGTCGTTATATCCAGCCGACGGGCGGTTCGCGCCGGTAGTTGGTTGGGGGGGAGTGGAATAAAAGCATCCCTCAACGAAGTTTTTATACAGCGTTGAGATCCCCCTCCCCCGTCGGGACGTCGATCCTAAAGGGGGGGCTCGGCTCCTCTTCCACCGTTGCTCGATCAATGGGACCACGGCCGCTGCCCTTGCCCTTGCCCTCGGTCCCCAAAAACCGACTCCTCGTTAAGGCGCACGGGGACGCGCCCACGGAACTTTATACGGAAAATCGTGCGACGAGCTCGGCCGAGCCAAGGCTTATCGCATCCCTATGATCCCCCTACCCGTTTTTTTCATTCCCAGCCGTTGAAGCCCGGTCGGCGAGCTCCCCCGGTCCCTCCTCTTTGAGCTTCCAAATCAAGCGGAGAGGAAGTTTATTACCGAGGCCCACGCGAGTCGACCGAGGAACCTCGGAGATCCTCTAGGGTACTTCGGGGAGCGCGCGAGGGGGGCGCGCTCGAACCCCAGCCGAATTCACCGGCGGATCGATCCTGGGAATGATTCATCGGCGATGGATTGGGGCACGACCCCGCCCTCTCGTGAATAGGGCACACACGGCACGGCTTAGGAAATGGGGGAGGGGGGCGATGCCGCGGGAGGCTCCTCGTCGTCGTCGTGACTTTCCAATTGCCGGAGAGGAGGATGGCTTTCGGGCCCTCGGATGAAAAACTCCGCCGGCGACCGACGAGCTCGAGGCCTCCCGAGGCCTCGCTGGATTTTCTTTTCAATCTTTAGTACCGAAAGGACAAGGCGCGCGCGTGACTCCGGAGGGAAACGCGTCCCGATATTTAGCTCCCCGGGGTCGTGCTTCATTCGTACGCGCGAGGCATCGCAATTACAAATTGCCCATAATCGTGTAGAATTATTACAATATCGTAGAAATTAATAACCGAAAGGCGCCGAGTGAGATTGGATTGAAATGTCTGGGTTCGCGTTATCCGAGATAAATACGCTTTATTGGATGAGGCGGGGCTCGATTTGCGCTACGTAATTGTTTTCGAACGTTTGAAGCGAGGAAAGGAGAGAAAAAAAGAAGAAGAAGAAGAAGAAGGAAAAGGAAAAAACAAATTCTTATCTCTACCCACCTGATGTAATAAGTTATTATCGTTCTTTTTAATTCTATATTTGCCGTCTCGGTGATTGCTAACATCGATTTGTTTGGACAGAGATTAAAATTTGTATGGAACAAAAAGTGCCAACCACGGCGATAAGAAGGGTTTTTACGCTACGCTCAATAAATAAACATTGCCTGGAAAAAAAGTGTCTTTCTTTCTCTGGCTGGAGGCGGCCCGAGGAGCCCCGAGGAGCATTTTATAAAAGCAATTAACTACGGCTGTATATCAATCCGCATTTTTTATTTCCTAATCTCGCCTCGACTCGAAAGCAGCTTAGAAGATAAAGGCTCAAAAATGAAAAGGCATCGAGAAGCTAATGCCACCAACCCATTCCCGGGCCCGGCTTATCTTGTTTGTAACAAAGACTTAGATAAAGAAAAAGGAGCCTCTCTCGACGTGACATTTTTTCCTCTTTATCTCCCTCTCTCTCTCTCTCTCTCTCTCTCTCTCTTTTCTTCTCTTCTCCCATCGAGGAGAAAGAGCACGCGGCCACTCGACCTTGAGCCGAGGAATTAATGGCCGTTTTTGGAAGAGGTTTCGCGCTGCTGTCGCCGCCGTCCCCCGCCCCCGCCCGCATAGCCTCAGAGCCCGCGCCAAAATAAATCGGCGCAGAGCTCAATAAATCCGACTTATAAATTGTGTCCGCCCGTTGATTTATAAGTTCGACGTCGCCGTGTCCGACGGCCTTTGCAATGGGAACCCGCGAAATGCCCGCGCCGGGCGTCGGACAATAATCGCGAGCGCGCCGATACCCCGACCCGTCAACGGTCGAATGCATCCGAGATCTTGGCCGAGAGCGCCGTACGCTACTTTTTCGCCCCTCTCTTAACAATGGACCGAAAAAATACCCCGGGCGCTCTCGCTCGAGCGGTAACGAGGCGGTAACGCGTGGTTCGGTACTCCGATATCTCTCTCTCTCTCTCTCTCTCTCTCGGGAAAAGAGAGGAGGCCGAAATCCTAGAGCAGCCGCGTTGAAATGTTCTCGACTCCGGGAATCGGCAGGTGCCGATCGAAAGCAAAGCCAAGCAGCGGAGCAAACCTCCTATCGCCGGATGACGGCGAGTGGGAGAGGCCAGAGGAAAATCGACCGCCCGGGCTTGGGGGGAGGCGGGGGCGGGGGCTCGAGAGGAAAAACAGGCCCCCGGCGGGGGCCGGAAGTCCGTTTTCGTCGGGACCGAGCTCGCTGCATAAATTTGCCGAGATACCCAAGCAACGTAAAAGATACGAGCGCCGGCGAGCGAGGTTACGCGACTCTTTTCAATCTCGTTAAAAAGTGGATAGAACGCGGGCAGATAGAACAAAGGGGCTCCGGGGGGAGGCGGAGGAGGAAAGAACAGCGGTGGGAACGCGACGACGGTAACGGAGATGTGGGAGGGAGTGGGAGTGGGTGAGAGAGAGAGAGAAACTCACGCAATAATACTTCCTCGTTAAATGGTGTTTGGTCTGACCTCCGTCTTCAAAGACCACGTATTTCCATCTCCGGTACCCGAGAGCCACGAGAGCTTCGTAAGTGTATCACCTCTTACAAATTATTCCACCTCGAGAGTCCGAATTCTTCGACCCACGACCAGCGTTGTAATAAATGAATAATAAAAAAAAAAAAACAAACAAAAAAAACAAAATCCACCGCCTTTGAACGATATGCCTTTTGCCTCCTCGATTACTCAGTCGCCGGCGTCTGCGCACGCGCGCGCGCGCGCGGCCAGTCTCACTTTGTTCAATTACGTAAATGCTTTTACCTAGTCGGTTGATTATTATTCCTTTATTGGGGTTTCTTTGTGAGAACGAGAAAGAAAAAGGAAAGGGGGTGGGGGAAACAACCGTTACGCTGCATTAAAAAATTGAGGAAATAAATTTCAAGCGTACAGATAAACTGTTATGTAGATAAATAAAATTTCTCGGCATGTCCGAATAAATTTGTACGGGCGCGCATTAAAATTGTACGCCTCGACTCGTGTTTTGAGTTATTAAAATAGACTCGGCCATTGGAAGTCTTATTATTAAATGCGGATACTTTGTATTATATTCGAGTCAGAGGATACGAAGCGCGCGCCTACCGATGCAAGTGGAGAATTATTAAGAAATAAGGAAGGGGGGAAAGAAAAAAAAAAAAAAACATCGAGCAACGTTAAGGAAAGACGAAAAAAAATTGCGCAACCCGATTATCAAAAACTCCGACCAATTAGTACTTCGGGATAATCAAAAAAAAATATCATTAGTTACCGCTGGATTAGATCGAGCTCGCTCGTTAAAGAGCCGAGAGTCCCGCGAGTTTCGATACTTTTTTGCTCTCTCCCCCCCCCCCACCCATCTCATAATAATCATCGGCGTGGCCTCGGCTGCCACTCCGTATATCCTCGTTACCGTATTTAAAGAGTTTCGTAACAGTTTCCTTTATCGAACTCTCCTCTGTAGATGCAGCCCATATATATATATATATATATATAATAACGATAATTATAATCGCGATAGGGAACGATCGAAGCCATCGAGCGCCGGCTGAACTTTGAAATGGAAATAAAACGCGATGATTATGTAACCATTCGCCGAATCGCTCTTGCAGAATAAAATCATAGGCGCGTCTTATAAATACTTGCGTCCGACGATCGCGACGCGTAAGACTGCGCGTGCCCCCCCCCCCGAGAAGTGTCGGGCAAGTGGTCCCCTCCGGGATCAGGATTTAAAATTTCGTCAAATAATTACCCCGCGCGTCTCCCCGCGTCTCCCCGCAGCCGTGCGCGCGCGTGGGGGCTCTTTATCAATCTCGAATGCTCCGGCTCGGTTGTGAAATTCTGCTCCGTTGCTCGAGTCGGCGCGATTTGCATTTGGTCGTTGTGGCCCCGGTTGGTACAAGAGAGCAGTTCTTAAAGAGCAATAATAATAATAATAATAATAATCATCCGGCACCGTCGTCGACGGAAGTTGACAAAAAAGGGCGAACAATCCGTTCGGCGATCGCTGTCCAAAGGTCTGTTTAGCCCACACGATTCTTGTCACTCGGCACTCGACTGGCAACAATGCCCAGATAAAGATTCATTGAACTAATTATACCGCTCGCGAGACTCGTCTCCCCCCTCCCCGCTCTCTCACTCTCTCTCACTCTCTCTTTTGGATTAGAGAGAGAACGCCATGCCAGCCTACAGGAATTCAGCATAAGATTCGGTCTCGAGTTTGTTTCCAGCTTCACGTGTAGCCGTTACCACTCCTGCAATCGGCTTAAAAATAACAGGCACGTGTGCACTTTCGCCCTTTATTTGCGCGCCACTCGAAGCCTAAATACAAATTATGTTGTATTTCTTCGCTTGCTCTCTCTCTCTCTCTCTCTCTCTCTCTCTCTCTCTATCTCTCGACATCGGTCTCCCTCGCTATTCACTGTACATCGGTATTATGTCTTCTTCTTTTATATATATATATATTTTATAATAATTATTAATTTTTTCTTCTTAACGAACAACATTATTCAAAGCGATTGTATTCCTCGCATATCTGGCAGCATAAAGTTTCTTCTAGATAAACATTATTAATAAGTCGGTAAGGCAAGATTTAACGATCAAACTTATTGGAATGATTATTAATTTTACCTAGAATTCTTATTAATCTTTTTTTTCTTTTTTTTTTTTTTTTTAAACAAACTGAATTTCTATCCGTCGTTTAGTTATAAATACAAATACGAACGTTGCGGAGCCTACAATTTTGAAGCGATGTTAAAATGGAAATAAAAACGTAATGTATTTTGTTTTCTTGTATAATACACGCGGTGTCTGTACATTTCTTCTTCTTCTTCTTTTTTTTTTTTTTATACGTAAATCAAGATATCTCACCGCTTAATAATAGTAAAAAATCACATAACAATAAAATTAAAGCTCGCGAGTTTTGTAATAAGGGAATTCTAATCGACTTCGTGCAGAAGCTGTACTATATTTTATATATCTAACAATTTTTACAACGGATTTCCTTTCTCTCGCTCCAATACTATACGCATGTCGTCCGTAACTTTTATTTTTTATCGTACGATCGCTTATCTTCGCGCAACATATTGCGAAAAGAATAATTCTCCGCTGACAATTATTTATTGCACAATTTGCTGAAATTCAGATTTTTATCCAGACGCGCTTCGGCATATCGGGACTCTAGGGTAAGAATGGGCAAAAATCACCGGACCCGTAGAGCCCTTCTCGTCGTTGATTTACGATTTAAAATTATCCGTCCAACCTCACCTTAAGACATTGAATTAAATTACTACTTACATAAGTAAACAAAATGTAGCTTACTTTCAGCCGTGAGCCAGCATTGCAACTACGCAAAATCAAATTACGAACGTGTTTTGAGGCTGCATTAGCTGCATTGATAATTTTCTCCTGTTTCCCCATTAGCGCATTGTTATCATATCAAATTAAACGCCCAACTCAAGGTCCATTGTATATTTAAAGCTCGTTTCATAATTTTTAGAAGCAAGCAAGTAGCGCGCGGCATTGTTTAGAAGCGGGCTATTTTCATACGGTTTGGCTACTTAACGGGCTCAAATTCGTAAGAAATGCATTGCGCATTCGTCGCCCAACAATTCGGTATCGGATATTCAAAAAAAGACCACGACTACGACTACGACGATTGTACGTTGGATAAATCTCATCTCGCTTCAATCGATCGCCGAACGAAGGAGGCGCTTGAAATTATACCGCGTATGTTAATGCCGGGATATTTTTAGGACTTAGGATAGCACAAGGCGGGATAATTTAATCGATAAATCAAAGAGTCGTCCTCCTCGTCTCGCTGCGTGAATCTCATCGGTACTCGGAATTCTAAATTTCCCAATGGACCCATTAGCCGTAACCTTGGCGAGCCGCGCGGCGGCCTGGCTCCCCCCCCCCATCCCCGGCCCGCGCGCTCGCGCGCCAGGCGGTTGGAAAACTCGCGCTAACAATCGAGAGGGATCATTAGCTCGCGCGGCGGCTCGGGCGCGAGGGGGGATTATCGATCGGCCCCTGTCCGGCAGAGGCGAGGGCCAGGATCCGCGGCGGCTCTCTCCCCCCCCCCTGCCGAGTCGAGCCGAGGCGGAACAATAATTATCCGTCGACGTCTCGCGGTGCCAAGCGGCGCAGGGGCGATTCGAGGATGGAAGAAGGGCGCAGGAGGCGATCGCTCGGATCGGTTCTAAGAATTTCTCTCCTCGGCATCCCGAGAGCGGCTCCGAACGCTCCCCCCCGGTTGGCTCGGGCTCCGAACGCTCGCCCCCCGGTCGAGCGGCGGGCGGCGCCGCGCTTTATTAATAATTCTCCCGAGTGCATCCAACGGCGGCTCTCGCGACGAATTCGCCATTAGCCTCCTCCTGCTCCTCTGGCATCCGCGGCCCTCTCAGCGAGCCACCGGATGGATCCACGGTAGCTAGAGGAGCTCGGGTTCGGAAGGACCGAGCGCTCGGCGACTCCCGTTCGAGGGGAAGCAAACGCAAGAGAGCTCGTTACGACTGCGGCTGATTGCCATCGTTTTTGAAATTCCTCCCTTCCTCCTCCCGCCCCGCCCCGCCCCTCACTCTCCCAGCGACGCACTCCCCTGGGTCATCGGCAAAATTCTACGGTTCTCGGTGCGTCCTTAGGACTCGAGCCGAGGTGCAATTAAGGCTAATAACACACGGTCGGGCGTAGATTATCGAAGTAACGGCCGGCTTGCGGTAGGCTCGCGACCCCCAACATCGAGGCAATTCCATCGTTACGACCGGCCGACGACTCATCGACGCTGATCGTCGAATCGAGGCTCGGGGCCTTAGACGCTTCGACCTCGGACCCGTCGATGCACCGCAAAAAGGAGGCTGGGGGGGGGGGAGCAGAGCTCCGTCTCAGCGCTCGCGAGCATTGCCCAACTCGACCGATCGATCAAGGATCCAAGTGTTTGTGCGCTCTCTCGCACAACAACAACAACGACAACAACAACAATCCTGTGAATTTTCGTAGCGGCCCCGAGGCCGCGGCCTTGTGACAATTGCCTCCAAATAATCCGTGCCAGTAGGCGTCGGCCGAGTATCGGGGCAAACGGGTTTTGTAATTGCGGCACGCACCTACGATACCGCGGGACGGAGCCTCACCGGCGAGCCACCGAATGCACGGCGCGTCTCGCGTAGCTCGGAAGACGAGCGGCGGCGGCGATAGCGGCTCTGGCCCCCCGACCCGCCCCCTTGCCCCGGGGAGTCGCGGGCGCCGAGATAGCGGCCCAGGCCGCGCCTCCGAGGACAGGGGGAGTTTGTTTACATCCCGGTGGCGTCCGCGGGCGGCCTTGGGGAAGCCTCGGCGCGCCTATTTTCGCCGCTGGGCGCCGCTGACGCGCCTCGCCGAGGCTACCGTGGGCTGGGCTGGGCTGGGCTGGGGCCGACCGAAAAAGGGGCCGGGGAGGAGGGCTCTCGGCGGAATGCGCTCGCTCGGAGGAACAAAGTGGCGCCTTATCTCGGACGCGCCGTCGCCGTCGCGGCAGCGAGCGAGAACAAAGCCCCCTCGGTGCCTGCTGCTGCTGCTGCTGCGTAAACGCGGTTGGCGGGGGGGCGGGGGGTAGTGGGCATCGTCGCCCGACGCGACACTTGTGCACCGAGCGACGCCGCGCGATTCGCCGCGGGGCCTCGCCGACGGCTCCCCGTTATCGCCGAGCGATCCCTCGATCCAACGATCGGGGGAGGGGGCGGGGGGCTCGGTTACGCGAGCGGCGCTAAATCGCAATTGCATCCGTTAAATTGATTCCTCGAGGCGGCGACTCGTTCTCACAATGCTCCAACTGCCCTGGGCATCCTTCTGCGCCATCAACCGCGCGCTCGCCAATCTTTATGCATAGTTGTGCCGATTTGAATACGCCCTTGGGATTTTTCTCTCTCTCTCTCTATCTCCATCTCAATTTCAACGAACTCTTCGTCGCGGCATACCTCGCGCTTGTGATTAATCGAGCCTTCCCGAGCGCTCTCGATCGTACGGTGCCTTCTTTACTATTTGTTTGTCGGCCGTTTGTCTCCCTCGTTTGTTCGTTTGCCTCGAGACCGACCTCTTTGAAAACTATGCGTACGAAGTGAGACGTCTTTGGGAAGGGTGGGAGGAGGCGAAACTCTCGAGGCACAAAGAGAAGATATCGACTTCGGATAAGGAGACGTTTCGTCGATATCGACTACGAGCAAAAGCCAGCGAAAGTCAACGCGTGACCGCCTAGTTTGTAGTCCCCCAAGCCGAGGACAATTATTTCATTTTTACAATGCGGACGATTCCTTGGACGAGCTCCGAAGAAATGAACTCTCCGTTATAAAGTCCCCCGAGCGCGTGACAATCGACGATACGCACTGGCTTCTTTACCAAACCAATGAAATCCTAAAGCTGCGACAGGGGCGAGAATAAGCAATGGGCGGCGGCGGCGGGGGGGGCGGGGCCGGACGAAAGCAAGAAAGTGGGCCGCGATGAAAAAATGAGATATCGCGAAACGGGCCTGTCACGGATCGTCATAATTATGGCTTATTCCTCTAATTGCAAGCACAATCTAACGCGAATTATCCACCATTGGGCAATATTTTGCAGTTGTTTTCGCATTCTTCTTTCTTCTCTCTCTCTCTCTCTCTCTCTCCACCCCCCCCCACCCCATCGTTATTATCCCCTTTATACCTTGTTCTTACATTCCCTTTACGAGTTCACTTTATTACGAGCTTTCCATGCTCTCCTTCTACCGTTTACGCCTATAAATCCGAAACGTGCCTCTATCTTCGTAATTTTTTTTCTCCCTTCGTAAATAACGCAACCACTCCCCGACCGATGCTCGCCCTCTCTTACCCATCCCCCGTTCCTTCTGTTCAACGCAACCATTGCCTTTTCGTTTCAATTTCACCTCTCTGCTTAATTCCGTTTCTACGATAACCTTTCGATAAGAGCTCACCGATTTTATCCAAAGCATTGTCAAGCGTCCACTTTCTGCCTCTTTTGTTATCTCGAGTAAGCTCTTCTCGAGATTGTCTTTGCGTCCCGGTTATTCCCTCGATGCCAACACTTTTAATTCCGCATTTTTTTTCCCTTGGCCTCTCCATCTCCACTTTCTCTCTCTCTCTCTCTCTCTCTCTCTCTCTTATCTACGTTCTGCGATTCCACCTTGCTCGTCTCGATGCGTTTCGTGTCCTATTCTCAATTTGTATCTTCGATACAATTTACTTTTCCCTAGTTCAACTTGCGCAAACTTCTACAAGGCTCGAGATTTATTACAAGTTGGTAACTAAGCCAATAGTTCGCGCGATCCCCAATTTCAATTTTCAAAACGAAAGGCTTCACTTTTAACGAGTCACCGAATAACAATCGAAACAAAGCGTCTCCTCGGCGAACGATTGTAATTTCAACAACGGGCGAATTTAAAAAAAACACAATAATAAAATCGTTGGGGCAAAATTTAGACCAATCGAGTTAAGAGCTACGACGGGAATTAAATTACAAAAAAATTAACCAATCAAAAGCGCGTTGGTCGCTTCGAATAGACCGTTTCGAACGAAGCTGCCAACGCGGTAACTCTCTCGTGAGTCGATGCTCGCACCAACAGCGAGGATCAATATCAAAGAAGTGCAATTGTCGAGCATTGAAGCCTGTAGCCGAGGATCGACGAATAGCCGGTGGTAGGCCCGGAGTAGAAAATTCGTGTGGCTTTATCGAGGAGGCTTGGGAGCCTCGCTTCACCCGATCCTCTTCGCAATCGGAGAAAAGCCCCAAGTTATCGACCTCTCGCAACGAGGACCCAAAGCTCGGCGGTAGGCCGTAACCTCCAGGCGCTCCGATTCCGGGCCTTGGTTCCACCCCGGTCGGAAGTGCCTGGAGAGCTCGAGTCGTCGGGATTTGCCGAGGGAGGAAGGGGCCCTAGACCCCGCCGGGGGGCCGAGGACGCTCAACGCTCGGGCATCGACGATTCCTGTCCTCGATTGTACGGGGCTCGAGGAGGGCTCGTACCCTCCTAAGGGATCGCGGCTCCCTCGACTCCTCTGTGGCCCCCCCCCAAACGCGACGACGAGCTCTGGGTCGGATGGCGCGGGATGCGTCCAGCGGAGCCGCGGGGACCGCGACTCGAGTCGAGCTCGCGCTTTGGCCCGCGTAACTAACGACGGATCGGCGAATCGCGTCGAGGTTGCGCGATGCGCGATGCCCCCCCCGCCCGCCCCCTGGACCCCGTTACCCGAGCGTTAGGAGCCAGTCGATGGATCGTTAAAATAGAATCGGTCCGCGCGGCTTGGCCAATCGCGTAAGCGCATCGTCGCTTATTACACTAGCCGTGGGTTCGTGCGCTTGGCATTTGAATTACCAAAATTTGTTACCTCCTCGTTAGAGAGAAAAAAAAAAAGCAAAAGAATTAACAATAATAAATTAGCCGTCCAATGCCGAGGCCGCTGCTCTTTTTTTTTTTCAATTTTCGTCGCTTGCCTTCGACCGTGCGATCTACGGGCCGGGGGAGACGCGATTGAAATTCACTCTCTCGTTTCACTTTCCTGCCCTCGATTCTCATTAGTGCCCACCACGTGCATTGTTTCGATCTCTGGATAACAATCGCCGTTGTAACGATAGCCGCCGCCCCGGCCCCCGCGATTACGTAGCGGCGGCCTGAGCATTTCTAAAATCATTCCAAAAACTTTGCGCTCGATTAAGCCTTTAATCCGGCCAACTTTTTGTTATCAAAGCACCGCTGGTATTTCCAAAGCGACACTCTCAATAATATTTACCGATTCGTTCGAAGGATATTGTTTGCTTCTTGTTGGACGTGCATTTAAATATTTTAAAATACCGCGTGTAATACTAATGAAAATTTTCTATCAAAGGCTTCTTTAACGAGTTTATTCGCGAGGTTTGTTTTACGACAAAACATTTCTGTTTATATTTTGCGTGCGTGTTTTTTGGTTTTTTGTTCTTTTTTTTTTTTTTTTTTTTTTATAGAAATCGGTTATTTTTAAGAGCTATAATAATAATTTGCAATATTGAGCAACGAACACGAGTGAAAATCAAACATTTGACCGTAATAACGAAACACGTTTATCGGACTGCTACGAATTAATTGCATTAATCAAGAATCTACGTTCGCGTATATTAAAATTGATTGCATTTAGAAAGAAGAAGAAGGGAAAAAAAAAATGAAAAAGAATAAAAACGATAAATAAAATTCTTAAACTGTATCAATTGAGTTTATTTTCATTGGCTCGTTTATTTTTAGCGCTCTAAAAACATTTTCGAAAGGAATAATAATTGAAAGCAATAAAAATAACTTTTACACGTATAAAAACGTTTTATTGGAGTTAATGTTTGTGGAAAGAAGTAAAATTTAATATTCCGATCAACAATAACGTAATATATTGTATTATTAATAAATCGAGCGAGGTACACGAGAAAGCGAATACATTTTTTTTTCTTTTTTCTGTTAAGGAAGGGAGGCTCTCGCGCATATAATAATAACAATAGCAACAACAATAGGTCGCGGCTGGGCAGTGGTCCACATTGAAAAATCGACCGCTGCGAGAAAAACCGTTGGAATAACTTTAGCCGAGGCCTCGTCCGGACAAATTGCGCGAGCCGCTCTTCGTAAAAAATATATTTTCAAACGCTTGGCGATAATTTCACGAGGCGCGTTATAATCTAGCATTCGCCGAATGCCTCGAGAGATACACGCCGGCTCATTGTGTTTGAATTGAGGAGCGCTCGCGCAAAGAAGTAAACGAAGTCTCGGGCGCGGCTCGCGATTCTCGGCCGTGCCTCAGATCCGGAGCGGCGCAAAAGGGAAGCTTCGGGGCCGACGAGCCCTGAGAGGGTCCCTTGCATTGCGTGGACGTTGAAGGGGGGGGTGGGGAGAGCCCGCGGCGAGCTTTCGACAATCCCCGGGGGTCCTCGAGGAGGCTTCGATTTCAACGCGGTCGACGATGATGCCTTGGCGCGCATCGGTGCCCCCGTGAAAAGTGATTTCTTTTCAAATCCCGACAACGCCCTCGGGACTCGCTCCTGAAATTTTACCAATGGCGCATCAGGAGGCGTTCTGTTTTGACTTCGCGAGATAAGGCACTCGGCACACCGCAATCGATGCACTCGTTCCACTCGGAGCGAGAAGAGGCCTGCTTCTGGTCGGACCCGACGGGGGCCAGCGCGGGAAGCGAAGAAGTCGAGGATGGCGAATCGACGAGGGAGCCCCCCGTGCGCGTTCCCTTTCTTTCCCGCCGCAGGCTCCCACTCCCCGGGACTGCCCTCGATCGGCGATGTGTCGCAGCCCTCGAGAATCCGCGAGTCCTCCCCGCCCTACGCCTACGCCGAGTCCCGGTGAGCCTCGGCACGAGCGAGTCGGCGGCTCCGGGCCTCGCTCGCACCTGCGCCCGCGAAATCACGGGCTGCGGGCCGGGGGCCGGGGGCTCGTCCCCCGGTCAGGCCAAGACCGAGCAAGCGTCCAATTCACAAAGACCTCGTTAAAAATAGACGACGACCGCCTTAGCGGAGGCTCAATGAATCGCGCGGCTGATCGATGCAGCTGGCTCCCCTTGCTGCCGACCGAAAGTCGTCTTCCCGACCTTGGATTAGGGGCAGGGGCGGGCGTTGGCGGGGGCGGGAGAGAGAGAGAGAGAAAGGAAGGGAGAGGACCTCCGCGCTCAAGGTCAATTAGCGAGCGGGTTCACTAACACTTTCCGAATTCAGGAATTGATTGTGCCTGCCGTCCGAGGCGCACACGCGCGCCTCCCCCCGCCCCACCCCCTGCCCCCGGCGACAAAGAAGACCCCGCTCTGCTCGACTATCGTACGCTCGAGGCAATCCTCGGAGCTCCCGAGCCGCTCGCGTTATTACTTACGACGTGGACGCGCTCGCGCACCTCGTCGCATTCGGGAAAGCCCTGAACCAAGGTAACGCCGCCGTCCTTCCGCAGCCCGCTCGCATTCTTCGTTAACGTTGACCGCCTCCCGTCGACAGCCCGCCCCCGAATTTTCAGTAGCGTCGAGAAGTCGCGCCCGCCTCGCGAGCCCAACCGCGACTCGTTCGCGAAGCCCGAGCCTCGGCCGAGTGCGCAAAACCCAATGGCTGCGTTGGCGAGTTCTCCGTTAAAGGACGCATCCGAGACCTGCTTTTTAGGGTGCCGCACGTCTCGGGGGGAGAGGCCGCGACCGGTGCTCTTTCCCCGGCACATTGGATTTCGCAACGGTCGCCAGCGTAGGGAGGATGCGAGGCCCGGGGTTCTCGAGGCCGATACTCGGATCGATCGGAAACGTTGCCCCGAGAGCCTCGACCGGGTTGGTTCCCGGAAGCCGTGGCCGGCCTCCCCACGAGCGAGCCCGTACGCAGGGCGCGATCCTCCGAGGTACCGGTACTGCTTCCTGGCGGAGGCTCGCTCAGCCGGTCCTCGGTTGTGGCTCGATCGCGGCCCCGGCCTTCTTCCCGACGCCGCCGCCGCCGCCGCCGCCGCCGCCGACGGTAGGCTTCGGATGGCCGCGGTTGCTCGCGGCTGCGCCAGGGGCTCGTTCCGATTATCGCGGGGTGCTGCTGGCTCCCCCCTCGGTTGCGCTGGTCCCAACCACCGACCCGCGGGCAGTGCACCGACGCGAAGCGACGGATTCGCGAGCCGGTGGCATCGGTCGACGGCTTCCTTCGGCCGCGGAGGCTCGCTCGATCGGCTCGGCAGCCTTCGGCTTCCCTTGGTTAGCCTCGGGAGCGTCGATGTGCTCGGTATCGGCTTTTTCCCCCCCGCCCCCTTCATTTTCTTATTCTTCTCTGGGCTTTTTTGCCTCGGGTACGAATATGGGTGTTATTTCCCGTTTTTTGTTTTCTTTCTCTTTTTTTTTTTTTTTTTTTTTTTTTTTTTGTTTCGCTCCCTCGAAAGAATCCGATCTCTCGCGTCTCCCGACTCCGCATCCGCGGTGGAGCCACCGCGATCTTGGCCGGGCGATTGTAACGAACCGCCGACTCGGACGATGCCGATGGACGCGAGGAGGGATTCATCGAGGTCGCGCGTAGCTCGGGTCGAAAGGGCCGACGGCGGTTGGCGATCCTCCTTGCCGAGTCAAAAAAAAAAAAAGAGAAAAAGATGAAAAAAGCAAGGGCTGGAGGGGCACGGAAGGGGCGGCGAGGTTGACGAGAGAATCGCGCTCTCACCGGCTATCGGCGACACCTTGGCGAGGCCGCGCAGGCATCCGCGGATCGATGCCGAGGGCGATCCTCGCGGCGGGTATTTTTCGCGCGTGCGCGCGCCTCGGCCGCGCCGAGGCGCCCGGCCGAGGACGAGGATCCGGGGCCGGGATTCATGGAGCCTAAGCTCGGAGAGCGCGACGATCTGGCAACGCGTCCGGGCGCTATCAACGAAATTTGACAACGCCGCATAGACGACGTTTGAAAAACATGTAAACAACGTAGCCGCCGCCGCCGCCGCCGCTCGACGGAGGAATGAAACGTCCACGGCGCCGCGCTCCCAGGACGGCCCCGGCCGAGGTGACCGATCGCGCTCCCTCTACGCAGCCCCGCGACCCCTTCATCGCTGGCGTCCTCCTTCTCTGCTAGGGAGATAGAGAGAGAGAGAGAGAGAGAGAGAACGAGTGTGTGCGTGGGAGGGGGGGGGGCTCGGTTTCGACAGTCGCGCCCACATTTTTGCCTCGGCCTCGGAGCGCCGCTTTTCCCACCTCGACCTCGGGCGATCATCCCTTATTTGTATTCAGTTCTCACACGTCCATCCGCTGCTCTCCTCGCGGCCCCCTGAAACGAATGCGTCCTAACGGGACTACTCCGTCTCCCTCTCCGCTATCCGCCCGTCCTTTTATCCTTGGCTCTCGTCGCCCCCCTCGCCCCACCTTGGCCCCGCGTACAAAGCCACGCGCATCCACCGGAACCGACTCGAAAATTCACCATCGAATTCGAAATATCAAACGCTGTGCTTCTGACACGCGTAAAATGTACGTTTTCGGCTCTCTCTCTCTCTCTCTCTCTCTCGTCCATTCCTGTCGTTCTTTCCCCGTCAACCGCGATCGAGGGATTTATCGTTGCGCCTCCTAACCAAGGTACTCAACCATCCGCGGCTATTGTGTTTTTTGCGAGCAGGACGCAAGAATGGAAGCAGCCACAACTTTGTTTATAAATTAACGCGCATTGGGTGGTAAAATTCATAATTTTAAAATCGATTTAAGCGCCTCCCGCGGGCGGAGTCTGCTTTGATATTATTAAAAAAGAAAGAAAGAAAGAAAGAAAAGACAACCAAAAAGGAGGCGATTAACTCAGTCGGAGCGCTGATTATTCGTTACGAGCTCGATACGGTCGAGCGAAATATTAATCCTGGCTAGGGCTACGCTCGGCATCGACGAGAACTAAATCATCCGTAAACGAACGAGGCCTCGAGGAATTATCCAATTTGCTCGGTGGTTGCTCGGCCGGGAAGGGCGCAGTTTTCATAGCCCTTTCCATTCCATTCCTTTCGGGAGACTCGAGCGAGCACCGGGAGAAAGGGGCTCGACGCGTGCCTCGGCACTCTACGAGGTCGCTTCTACGAAGAGGAGTCCGATGTTCGTATCCGCGTAGCGGAGGCTTCGCGGAGGCTGGCCGCCGAGAGCCAAGCCGGGCCCCGGGCTCCCGAAAGGGAACGGAGCTAAGGATCCCGGCCGCGGGGGGAGGAAGCCGGGGTTTAGCGATAGGGATCTCATCGGAGGGCTATTGGATCGCGACACAGGCTGCGCACCGGTGGACTCTCTCGCGCCTCGTCGGAGCGACCGAGCGCTTTCGGAGGAGTGAATCACCGGGTTCGCCTCTTAGCACTTAGCAAGGCGATAGGGGCGCGCGCCTCGGCTCCTCGGCTATTACGAGGCCTGCCCCGCCGCTGGTCGAGCCGCGATAACGCGCGTTACGTTGTTACGAGCGATCGTGGCTCTTGCTTAAATATTTTCTTTTACGCCTCTTGGCCATCGGTAAGTAACGTAGCCTCCGGCTCGGGCGCTCCTCCCGTTATCCAGGAGCTCCTATCGATGCTCCCTCGATTCGCCCCTCGGACTCGCGACTCCGCGGACATTCCTCGGATCCATTGGCTTGCGTTGGCTCGCCGCGATTGTCCCTTCCTTCCTTTCTTTCCTTCTGGCTCCTGCGAGCGCCCGACTGTTATTGCTCGGCGTCGATAAGCTCCCGTTGCTGATTACCGGTAGGCTCGTCTAGCCGCCTCTCGGCCTCGTCGACGGCCCAATTGTTTCATTAGGCCATTGCGCGCGCTAATTGTCGGCTGGCTTCGGCTTCGGGACGGAGAGATCGAGAGAGAGAGTGAGTGAGTGAGAGTAATAAACGGTGCTTGCTTTATAAACGAACGGACATTTCAACGAGCTCCGAGCGGACGAAGCGCGCGAGTCTTTTACGGGTTGCGCAACGATGAAGATTACCGGGGCGGGGCGGGGCGGGGGAGGGCCGTTGAGCGCGGAATAATTTTTTCCAGGATGTGGGTCTCGGCAAAGGTGGGGGGGGGGGACCGCCAAAAATACGGTAGAATTTTCATCCGTGATAAAGCGAGGCTTTATCGTAAAGCGGACCTCTTTATGGCTCTAACATAAATTTGCCCCCTTTTAAATGCCAGCTCGTACATCGAAAATCAAGCGACATTATCCTCGGTTTCGTTAAAAACATCTCATTTATTCTGCGACACGGCCGCGTCTCGTTAAAGCGTATAAATAATAAGATCGAGCCTCGTCTTTTTTAGAATTGCCACGGAGCCCGGGGAGATACGGTTCAGGCTTCTTTTCATCGGTCTTGTACAATGTGAAAAGTGAAAAAAATAAAAAAAAAAAAAACATGCATTCAAAGCCCGTTGTTTAAGAGCCAATCAATTATTTATTCGCAAACACGCATTTATATATTGCTCTCTCTCTCTCTCTCTCTCTCTCTCTCTCTCTCTCTCTCTCTCTCTCTCTCTATCTTCATCTCAAAATACTGGACTTATTTTCGTACGCGCGAAAACTGCGGCGCCCGACAGCTGACATTATTTTTCGTCGTCCTGCATTCGTTTCAACGGTCATCTTCTTTATCATCTCCGGGCCTCGCTTCGTCGTTCATTTGGTAAGCGCCGCAGCATCCTCTCCCCCCCCCCCGCGCCGCCTTCCCCTCGACCTCGACGCATTCTGCACTTCCACCCCCCCCCCCTGAACTCGGTGCGTCCAGGCCGACTTCTTTTCATTTCCGTATTTGCATCCGCGATAAATCTTCCGCTCTTAATTCGAATAATATTCCTCGAAGACGGGGGTCCTCTTGCGCGCCCACGCGCATACATTGTCTCGTACCAGCCGCTGTACCCTCGGACCTTTATCTCTCCCGATCTTTGTATCCGAGCTCCCTTATCCTGCCATTCGTTATAATTCACAAGAAATTTTATTGCCCTCTTTCGCGTTGACCTTTATGTTATTCGTCAATGTTTCACTTGTCCTTCTTCGTGCCCTCCGCGCCTCTTATTTTTCTTCTTTTTTTTTTTTTTTCTTTTTTTTGCCCTGCAGCCTTCTTTACCCTCTTCTTCTTCTTCTTCTTCTTCTTTTGCCCTTTAAAATTCCTCTTGTCTCCTTACATACATTGTAGTGCCATTCGCAGTCCACTTTTACTATTTGTACCCTCTACCGGTAACTATGTAGCTTAAAGTCAACTCTGCCGGCCTCGAACACGACTGTCCATGTTTTATGGTAATGAGATTCGGTGCTTTACACTTTTTATAACCAAAATCTCTTCTTGAAACAAAAAACGAAAAAAAATAATAATAATAATAATAAAAGTACGAAATGTCTCACCGACAATAACGTTAGAGCCTTATTTCCCGGACCGGTCCGCAATAATTCCTCGAGTGCGCCTCACTTTTCCGCAGCGCGCCTCCTAGGCGGATCCTCCCCTACCTGTTGCCTCCTTCATTTTATTCCTCGTCTGCCCTTCCCCTGCACTCGTCTCGTCCTTTCCATTGAGCCCCGTCCCCGCCTCGCGCCCGTTCCTATTCTCATTCGGCTGGGGACATTTTTAGATCTTGGCGCCAGGGGCCCGAAGCCTCTCCCCCGCAGCAACCGCAAAGTTTCCCTCCTTCCCATCGATCGAGTCCGCTCCCGTCCGTCCCATTCGATCCCCGTCCTCCTCCTCCGAGGATCCTCTCTCCCTCTTGCCACCCTGCGGGGACAATACGGACCGAGCGGAGCCCGAGCCGCTACGAGGACAAAGTCTCGCTGTACCGATCGAGAGGCAGAATGGGAAAGAGGAAGGGAAAAAACAGTCCGCGAAGCGCGGCTCCCGACGGCATTGAGGTCAATCGAGCAACGAGTCCATTATCCGGAGTGGCTTTTAAAACGATCTCGAGCCCGAGC
This sequence comes from Kradibia gibbosae, assembly GCA_018907135.1. Classification (NCBI taxonomy): domain Eukaryota; kingdom Metazoa; phylum Arthropoda; class Insecta; order Hymenoptera; family Agaonidae; genus Kradibia; species Kradibia gibbosae. The sequence goes on along the minus strand of JACCHX010000001.1, from coordinate 2,367,711 downwards.
CCGCGCAATGTATTTCATTTGCGTTAGCGCATTGCGTCCCCGGCCTTGTAGCCGCCGCTCGTCGTACAATTGATTCGTCGATCGGCAGAGCGGCTTGGCCCTCGGCTACGTCTTCTTCGTCGTCGTCGTCGCGTTGCAACGGAAATTAGTCCTCCGTTGCTGTTGGGCGGGGGAGGGGCGGCCAATTAATTTGCGGCCCCTTGCAGCGAGGCCCGCAACCGCGTGGGGCCCGGCGGGCCCGACCTCCGGGTGGACTTCGCATCGGCTTCCTCGGGCCGGGCGCGAGACCCCTTTGCTGAAGGGAACGCCCCCCCCCCCCACCTTCCTCGGTTGGGACTGACCTAGGGGCCACGGGCCCCTTCCCCGCGGGGCCTCCTGCTCTCGTGGGCCGACCCTCGCCTCGGTGGCTTCGTCGATCGTGGCGCGCATTGTTATCGGCCGGCCGCCGATTTCCAAGCTCGGCGTGACAATTAGCGCATTGGCGAATCGTTGCTTTGAAATTAGCCAAGGCCACTCGGCCGTAGGCTCGTGGTCGCCTTGAAATTATCATCGCCTTTGAATGCGTACGGCGAAGAGGTAAATGGTAACGTCGATACCCGAGCAAAGGAGTCTTCTAGTTTTCCGTTCGTTTTTTCCTTCTTTCTTTTTTTTTTTCTTCTTCTTCTTCTTCTTTTCACCGTAAACCCCACCGTAAAATCATCTCTGAAATAATAATTTCCAGAATGGAAAATGAACCGGAAAGATCGTAAACTAAATACGAGAGCGATGCTTCTCGAGAGACTAAGCGACAATTATCAGCCGGTCTATTTATTTCTATCAAAGAGCTTATCGAGGCGCAATTCTTTTTTCTCCTTCTTTTTTTTTACTCTCGTTTATCGTGGCGCGTATTATTTTTCAATGGGACGGATCGCGATACACAAGTTTTTATTCGCTAATCATAGTCGATACGCGCGTCGAGGCGCGCGGTCGTATTTTCATTTTAATTTTAAAATTCTCGATAAAGTAGCCACCTTGTTTTTAAATTACCGTACTTACGGCTTAGCTCAATTTTATCTAACGATAATACTTTTTCAATTGCGATCGATCGATTTTCATACTCGATTAAATTATCTCCACGACGCGCTTCGATTATTATTTAATTGCGCATTAGTTATTTATCGATGGACTCGCGCGTAAATCCGTGCGACCCGTTGTTAAAACACTGCCGGCTCTTTCGTTTTGTCTTTTTTTTATTTTATCTACGCCTTTTTTTTTTTTTTTTTTTGTCGAACCGATAGCGCGAGCCTGGAATAATACGCGTGAACGAGTAGTAAGATTTTTTTCGTTTCAAATCGGTCCTCTTGATTACCCCCTACCGCCTCCGCCCCTCAACTCCTCAAAAAAAAAAAAAAAAAAAAAACAAAACAAAACAAAAGCAAAGAAAAATGTATCGATTTTTGGTCCCTTACAAGGCAATTAAGTGCGCGACGAGACAAGAATAAATCATTGTTAATTACTTGTATGCATATAGCGAGCGAGGATACACGCGTGCGTTCTGTCTGTGTGTGTGTGCGCGCGCGTTCGACGATTATACCTTTTTTACCTTTTCACGTCAATTGTATGCAGATCCAGTAATGACGGCTGATCGTTCAATCAGCTCGCAGGATCTTGTTTAATTCTAACGGTGCATTTGCCGACGCTCTAGATCAGGGACCACGAGAATCGGAACGCAATCCCTTGCTCCCCCCTAGTCAGTGACAATCGACCCGCGTAATCGTTGATCCTCCGGGCGGGCGCAAAAGTTCCCGAGGGTTTATTTAACATTGGTCACGCGGCTGGGGAGAGTCGGTCGAACGATTTCCCTCCTGCTGTCCATCCCAACCATCGCCTTCGCAACGGACCTCTCGAGAGAAACGCGTACGGCTTCCGTTCGGCATTGGCAAAAAATTCCTCCAACGCTGCGCAGCCGTATAGGCGAACTAAACGAGAAATGTTCCCTTCGACCGGGGCTCGCCTAAGCTGGCAAAAGCAATTGGGCCCTAGATTCGCCGCCTCGTCCCGTAACTTCGGACCTATGATAAATGCGAAAGCTCTTCGATAAAGGCGATGGGCTCGATTGGTGGCTCGGTAAAAAGAGTATTTATCGGCTCGGCCGGAAGAAGTCTCCGAATCTCTTCTAATCGCCTCCTCGCTCGGCCGCCGACGATATTCCTTCGCCGATAAGGCGACGTCGTTGCCGCGCGCGGAACGCGTAGGTGGAGCTTCTCGCGGCACGCGCGAGGCCTTAGATATCACCGATACCGGAGAAAAATGGGTCAAAGGGTCCCCCGCCAAGAGTCGACCGTACACCGGCCGATTACTTATCGGTCGATCGGTTGCTCGGCTAGAATTTTTCCTACGCTACTGCCGTTCGGTGGCGTTGGTGGGTGGGGGGTTGAGGGGGTGGCCCGTATCGTTCGCAAGGCTCGCTACTATTCGTCGGAGGTGGGCAAAATCTGTAGCGAGCAGAGGTGAAATCGACCGGGGGCCCCTCGTCGGTCCGCGAGTTCTTAAGCGGCATTGCGAGTCGCCTCGAAATTACGGCCGGTCGAGAGCCTTCGGCCTCTCTCTCTCTCTCTCTCTCTCTCGCCTCGGCGGCTCACCTTGCCTCCGGTGCGCTACGCTAAATGGCCAAAATTGATTTCGGGTAAAAGGGATCAAGAGCGATCGCTCGCGCGCGCGTCCGATTCGAGCGGACGACGACCGTTACTTTCCCGTGAGCCGAGGCTGCTGCTGCTGCTGCCCCCCACGCCCCCCCCCCGACTCACGCGCGGTAAGCGTCGCCGACAGCGCAACGTCGGCCTGGCCGGGATCGCGTTTCTCAAATCCCCGACCGGGAGCGATCCGGGAGCTAACCGTCTAATGGCCCCCCGGGCTCTCGATTCCTTACGCGGCGTTGGCGCGATTCTTCGCGAGGCAGCGCCATGTGCCCGAGACCGCGATTCGCCACCGGAACCTTCGACGATCAAAGATCGGTAATCGACGATGAAACGATAATGCGGTTATTGCGGTCGGTGCGCGAGCCCGATTTGTTAAGCGCAATGATAATTTTTTACACGGAGTCTCGGGCGCCCCCTACCTTTTGGAGGTAAAAATTTTTTTCCACCGCAGAATGGAAATAAGTTTGGTTCGAGCGCGAGTCGACCTCAGCCAGTCCTATTTTAGGTTCGTCCGTGTATCTGTTTTTTTATGCAGGCGCAAACTTAACCTCCGGCAATTATGCCTCGCTTAAGGCATTTACTCGCTCGAACTGTCAAAAATATTGCCGCGGCCACGAACTCGTTTCGACCGATTCGAGGCGAATTAAAGAAAAAAGCTGCTAATTGCCACTTTCGAGGACGGAATCACTAATAATCGCGCGCTAAAATGCTCATTGACGATACATCATAATGTGCCGTATTTATCCTGGTAAGAGAAATTTCAAGGAATATAATAAATTACGATTGGGATAAAAACAATTAAGCCCAATAGTGCGTACGCATGTGTGCGCGTGCGCACAAGCCACACGATTTGTTAATTTTGGCTTTCTTTTGCAAACTCCCGCACTTTGATACTTTCACATCTTTGCCCGACTTTGCTCCATTACATAATGCGAGGCCATTATCGTTTGATAAAGGATAGGCGAATCTCGCGAAAGCGAGACTCGGAAAGCCAAAGGAGCTTTCGCCAAAATCAATGAGCCTAATGCACGATTGCGTAAGCGATCCTTGCGCTGCAGACGCTTTTTTTTTTTTGTTTAATCGTCATTTAACGAGCAACCGCTGGCAAATGACCCCGACACATCGGCGGTATAACGCGATCGACGAAGTCTTTCGGGGAGGAGGCACGCGACCGGTCGAGTTATACAAAAAAAAAAAAAAAAAAAAAACACATGCCCAGATGATGCAAAGTGCTCGAGCGGGGATGAAATAGTGCCGAACGATTCGTCGATTGCAATCGATGGATGGACTCGTCGGATCCTCCCCCTAGGAAGCGAGAAGAGAATTGAGAAGTGTCCCGACGCTCCTCGATCTTATTGATGAATTCAACGAGCGACGGTTACAGTAGTAATGTTTACGTCGGTGATTATTGTCCGGCTCGGCGGCCAAAGGCGAAAGAAAAAAAGAAAGAAAGAAAGAGAGAGAGAGAGAGAGAGAGAAAAAAAAAGAAAAAGAAACTGGTTTTACTGCATACCGAGCCAAGATTTGTGCACCAAAGATCACCGCTGGAATGTGTATTTAAAGCTCGGCGTCGGTAGCCAAGTGAGTCTTATCCCCCCCCCCTGGCCATGAATATTTTCTTAGAAATCAAAGGAGGGTACAATTTTTCGCCTACGTCCCATTACGAAGCCATAGCCAAGCTCGCGGCGACTTTGCCGCTTTGATGCTTTACAATCGACGTCGCCTAGCGCTGCTGATGCCGTTTTTTTTCTTTTTTTCTTTTTTTACGGATTATCGAGAACTCGCCGAAACTCGTCGAAAAGTTGGCACTCCGCTTAACTCGTTAATTAAGTATCATTCGTTGTAAACAGAGACATTGTCGGGAAGGCAAATTATGTTTGTCCCAAACATTAATTGACGCGCGCGCTCGCAAGCTCCTAAACTAAATCGAGCTTCTAATTTTTTAAAAAAAGAACAATACGAATCGCTTCTTGTATTGCGCACTTGGCTAAAATTTTAGCTTCACGGTGTGAGATTTGTTAACGACCATCGTATTTTAATTTTACAACAACGATAAATTGCCTGGTGAGCTTAAAAGGTGTATCGAGAAATGAAAAAAAATGACCTTTACAGTTTACGTGCAAATTAACTTTATCGCGACTCGTCATTATTAGTAGCGCTTGCGCAATTTGTAACTTCGACTTATAATAGGCCATCAAGATCCTGCACTCGTACGGCAAAGGCTTTTTTTCAAAATATTGCCCTGCATTGTAACGAACATTTCGCACGAATTTAAATCCCCTGGCTCGAAAAGCTTATAATCTTGCGTAATTAAACAAATGGTTGGCTCGAACGGTTTTTGTCATTTTATTTTTATTCCCCCCCCCCCCAACTCCATCCCCCCGCCCCAATCGCGTTCGGAGCAACGAAATCTTCCGTCAAGAGCGCTCAACTTACAAGGAAATTATCGCCTCGTTGGATGATATCAATCGGCTTGTCTGCTTGTCCCCGGAAGCGTGCACGGTAACAAAGCGTGTATTCCATCGAGGCGACCTCGCCGCGACCAATCGGTACGCGCGGCTCTCGCACCTGCGAGCGGATCTTTCCCGAGGGCCCCTTGACGCGCGGCAAATCCAAGGATTGGACCCTCTGCCTAATTTCAATTAGCGGTCAAAGAGCTTATCCGGATAGGTAAGAAAATCGATTCCTCGGCAACTGACAAGGATTTAAAAGGCTCGATTGCGATTGCGCCTCGACGTCGGCTGTCCCGATGAATTGCCACGCGAGCCGAATTATTTCACGCGGCGGAGAGTCGGAACGGGAATTCCGGTCCTTGCGTTTATTGTCCCTTTTTTTAAACCTGAATAATATTCCTCGCTCTACTCTTGCGGGCGTATCGCCTCGAACGAGTCGGCCGCTTTCCAGGCGTTGGCCCCTTTTCGGAAATACGCGTGAAATTGCGCCTCGGACCGGGAAGGAGTTTCGTCGTTGCGATTAAAAGGCAGCTTTAACGCTCTCTCTCTCTCTCTCTCTCTCTCATTCTGTCTTTCTCTATCATTGGGGGGGGGGTGGCGGCTCTTTGCGGTCAAGGCGGAAGAAGACAAAATTCATTTGTTCGATAGGGGCGGGGGCGGGGAAAGGGGGGGGGGGGAAGAAAAGAAAAAAGCCTCGCAGAGGAAGGTCCGGCCACTTCGCTCATTGCCGAAGGAGCGGAAAACCGCACTGCAAAGTCTTGCCGGTGGTCTACGGTCCACTCCATTGGCAAATCAATTATCGAGAATCTACACCGGCGGCGCCCTTCGAAATCCATCGATTCGCCCGGGCTCTCTCGGCTCGACGCGGAGGCAATGGCCAATCGCGCAACATCGAGATCGAGACTCGCGGTCGCTAAGCCCTGTTTGAAATTCCAAAGATAACGGACGGAACAAAAATCCCCTGGGCTCGCGCGCAGTTCGCCGACGCCCAACTCCGAGCCGGATAATAAAAAGCGTCGTCGAGTGTCGGGGTTGTTGGCCGCGCTCGAGGGGCTCGCGACACCTCGAGTCCCCGAGGCAACGCTGCTAACAATCGCCAGGCTACATCGGCTTACCGTACGATCGGAGACCGATCGTCGGCCGAGCTCAACCCCCAGAGGCGAACAACGCGAGAAGCCGGGGGCGGGGGCGGGGGGTGGTGGATCATAGGGAGGCGAGCCCTCGCGGGTACGGGCCCATCCGCTCGGCCAACGGCGACGATCGACGTACGACTGCCGGTCGGGCGATGTAAGGCCCTTGGGCGCGTGGAAAAAAAAAGAGGGACCGATCGATGGATTGGGATATCGAGGGCCGAGCGGCAGGAAATTTTCGCCGAGCACTCGGCCGGTCGAGCTTCGCGTTTTCTCCCTATATCGAAGCACAGCCCCGGCAGCGGCGGCCCTCGCTCGCTCTCCGGTGCGGTACTAAATTTAACTCGGGCGAGCTCCTCGAGGCGCATCATTGTTCGGGCTGAGCGAGAAGCCCCGACCGGCGGAAGCCTGTGGGCCTCCTCCTCCTCCTCCGCCTCCTCTCGTCCCGGCCCTGTGGCCCTCCGGCTTCGATACGCGCTCGGGTCTCGTTGCAGCCGGCGATAGCGATCGGTCGAGGGAGAGGCGCAGAGGCGATCGACGGGGATCGATACTCTCCCCCCGCCGGCCATCGGTCGAGGGAGGTGGCGAGAGCCAGGGCGCGAATCGCCTGCGCTCCTCGTCGTAGCGGAGGCTCCGCGCGCGCGTCTCCACCTAACCGCCCGAGCGGCAACCAATCGAGGGAATCCTCCGCGGGTCGCTTCCTTATCGGCCGATTTTCGAAGCGCGGCGAAGCCCAACTATGCAGTTGCATCATTCGTGCCCGACACTGCGTCCCACTCGGTACCTCGTCCTCGTCCTCCTCGTCGGGGCCACTCCGAGCCGCCGTCCTCCGCCCCCTGAGCCTCGTCGGTCCTCGGCCATTGCAGAGGAAGCCTCGCCATCGGCGGCAACAATGGGAGCCCGTCGGCGCTCGAGGAGGCGCGAGTGACCTCGAGGCCGAGCCGCCCGGAGCGACCACGAGGACCGCCAGCCTCCCCTTGGATGCCTCCGCGGGCCCGAGCCCTCCACGAGTTCGCCCTAGCGAGGGCCAGACCATTGTTAGCCCCTCGTTGAAGGAGATCGATTGCATCGCGAGCTGCGCGCGAGAGTCCGGGCTCCTCGTCGTCCAGAGCACTCGTGAGTACATCGGCTTGCGCCCGTCGTGGCTTGGAGAGCCATCGAGCGGCCACGAGACACCCAATCCCTCGTTTGTTCGTGCGCGGCAGGTGCACGCGTGTGCCTCTCACAACCCTTACAACCCTTACACTCCTGAGATTTCAGAGCGAGGGACCATTGCATTGCGCCGGCCGAGTCAGTTATGCCTTGAGTCGACATTGGACCTAGTAAAATGGAGCGCAGCATACACGAGATGCTGAAGGATACTCCCTCGCTGAACGAGAGCAACAATGCCGTGCACTCTGGGACGCCTCCGTCGCATGTGCCCAACAGCAGCCGGTCGAAGGAGAACCAAGCCGTAGCCAGACCAGCTACCATGAACCTTGGCCATGGCATTTTCACCTCCCAGTCCCGTAAGCTTGCCCCTTTTTTGTAAGCCACTCGGGCCTAGAGGGCGGACCCTTGGATCCTTAACGGCCAAGAGTGCAATGTTTCAGTGACGACCACTCCTACCTCTCCCGTGCAAAATGGAGACGCCAGCATCCACGCCGCGCAGAGCAAGATAGAGACCATAAAGAATTGGAGCATCTCCACGTACAAGTGCACCAAGCAAAGGATCTACGAAACGTTTGGAAAGATTTCCCGCACCGTGGACTCAGGTGAGCGGATAGAGTTTGCGGAATGAGAATGAGAACTGGCGAGAGTCTTGGGATATAATTAAAGCTCCTCGCTCCGGCTAATAATAGAATAACTTATTTTGGCTGCTCTGTGCACAATGGCTTATTGATTTACGGGGCAGATGTTTACAATGCCGTTGGAGATGCTTGAGCCTTGTTCCTTGGAACGACTGTTGCAGAGCTGGAAACCCAAATAGAATTATTGCGCGACACCCAGAAGAAGTACTGCAATCTCCTGAGGCTATCCAGGGCGCTCGCCTCCCACTTCTACCACGTGGTGCAGACGCAGCACTCCCTGGGGGAGGCCTTCTCCGAGCTGGCCCAAAAGTCACCCGAGCTGCAGGAGGAGTTCCTCTACAATGCGGAAACCCAAAGGAACCTGACCAAGAACGGAGAGACACTCCTAGGGGCCTTAAACTTCTTTGTCTCCTCCATCAATACGCTTTGTAACAAGACGATCGAGGACACCTTGCTGACCGTTCGACAATACGAAACTGCTAGGTAGCAGCGCCCTTTATTATTGGTTTGCTTTGTCGTCGCCAATGCCAAAGGATCGCTTTTGCTAAATAGCGGAGCATCGGCGTACCGAGTTGATTCGACTCAACGTACCGCGAGCGGCTCTAACGTTGATTATTGTATTATTCCAGAATAGAATACGACGCGTACAGGTCGGACTTGGATGCTTTGGCCCAGACCACTAAGTCCGATGTAAATAACGTTGCTAAATTAGAGGAGGCCCAACAAAATTACGACGTCCATAAGCAAAGCTTCGAAAAGTTACGCGCCGACGTATCGATAAAGCTCAAGTTCTTGGACGAAAATAGGGTAAGCGGCGATTCGTCAAATTTCAGGCTTTATTGCCATGCCGCGGGACGAGTCCTTGCGCCCCAAGATCCAAATAAAAATCAGCCAATGATTGCTTAGCTCTGCACGGGGGATAAATTTAACCCTGCAAAGTACTTTGACCTTCGGTAGGCGCATGCGTCCGCATTAGCTTTGCGAGCTCCGTGCTTGACCGCCGCCACCCCCCTCACCTCACCTCTGCAATATTTAATACTGAGATTTTTGTCTTTCTTCTTCCCCCCTACCCCCCGATCCCGCCCCCCTCGCCCCCTAGATCAAAGTGATGCACAAGCAGCTTCTTCTGTTTCACAACGCAGTGGCGGCTTACTTCTCCGGCAATCAAACGGCATTGGAGGCAACGCTCAAGCAATTCAACGTGAAGGTCAAGTCCCCGAACTCGACACTGCCCTCTTGGCTCGAGCAGTAACTCCTGCGGACTCGGTCCACTATCGTATTACTCGATCATTCCTGCGCCTCTCTCCCGCCCGCCCCCCGTCCCCCCGACCCAACTACGGAAGCCCAATTATCATAGCCCATTGGCATTAGAGCGATTCGGGACAAATGGAGAGAGAGAGAGAGAGAGAGAGAGAGAGGCGCGTGCGAACCGAGGTGGAAGCAGAATTTTAACGCGATAAGGGGCAATGAGACGGAAGGGCGGGAACTCTTTAAACGAACAATAAAAAACAACAACAAGCAGGAAACCGATATTCTGGCACGCGAGTACAAGATAATATTTATAAATAGGATTCGAGAGCCGCGAAGAATTTATCAACGCGAATCGAGCTGGCGATGATGATGGCCCTTGGCCATCGCGTTATAACTACTTTCCGACTGGATGAAAATTTATCGTTATATAGTTTATTGGAAAGGTGATCGCAGTATTAGAGCGAATTTTTAACCCAAGAACACAAGGGGGAATAAGTGTATTTATGGTTTTGATAAGACTGTATAGATTTAATTTCGGGAAATGCATTTTCGTCTCTTTTTTTTTCTTTCTTTCTTTCTTCTTCTTTTTTTTTTTTTTTTTACCCTTCTTTTAAATTATCAAACAAATCTCTCAAAAGTAACGAGCACCTTTGCGCAAAGTCGAACCGAATATCGAGACAAGGTTTTCCAATAAACAAGACTTATCGATGATCCCCGATTGCATGAGAGCATAAACCGAAACATATTTTCAACTGCAACCAAATAAAGCCGTAACTATTATAAAATAAGTATTAAAAAAAAACATGAGTCACATGAAGTTCTAGTCAAACGGTGTATGATTAACAGTTACTGTAATGAAGTAAATGGAATAATAATTCGAATTGTTATAAATAATGACAAAAGTTTTATGAATTACTTATGTTTGCTTTCGAAACTGTAACGGAAACAATCTCGTACAAAATTATATACGAAAATTGTCGTTCATACGTAATGCGTATGTGCTCGGAATTTTGTGCAAGCAATTCGTTTTTTTTTTTTATTATAATGTATTTTTAAACTTAACGCAACGGAAAAATAACATCCTCGACCATTTATCAACTTCGAAATCTAACAAACTGGATTTTAGCACTTAGTTGTTAGCCAAGCTTCAATCGTTCGACTATAATTTTTTTGGTTCTACCTATTGCTTTTACTTTATTCGTCACTTTGTTTGTTAATAAAGTGCAAAAATAATGGAATTGGCATTTGTTTTCCACGATTATAAGGCTGATAGTTTTTAAAACTGATCGAAGAATGTATGATTTCTTTTCAAAGTAATCTCAATCTTCGTTAAACGTTAATTATAAAAACATAAGAAATAACTAATGATTTCAATTGCAATTAAACGACCGAATCGACTGTCCGCTAATGGTATTATATAAATACTTTAAAATAAAAGCTCTTAAACAAGTCCCTAAACAGCGTGAAGTCTCTTTGCGAATAAAAGTATCATTTTCTAGCTTCCTCATTTATCGTGCAATTAAAATTGTTTAACAAGAAGTGCGATTTTTTTTTTGTTTTTTTTTTTTTTTTATTTTTATTTCCTACAATTTCGAATCGCACGAGAAAATGTTTGTAATGCGGAAACTACTTTAAGAGAGTAAGAGGATACGTTTTAATTTGAAATTGTATAGAGAAAACAAAACACCGACTCTTATCTACTTTAATTGAGTTTTCGAAGCTTAGGCTCCGATGATAGGGGCTGAAGAATAATGTCGTCCCATTGAAAATTAATCAGCTCTACGATTGGCGTTGTAAATGAAAAATGGAACCGACAGAGATGAATGAACTACCCAGTGAATTAATTTACATTTTTTATTTTTATTTCTATTTTAAAAAAATAAAAAAAAAAATGTATTGTCTGTATGTAATACTGTACCCAACCTGTAATAAAATCCGTTGATTTTTGACTTCATTAAACGATAATTGGTTTTTATAATAAAAATCTTCTTCTTTTTTTTTTCATTCCAAAATGGCCTTTAATCAAGGATTACTTATTTTTCGCAAATAATTGTATTTTATTTTCTAATTGAGCTGCATTCTTCTAATCGAAATAAATGAATAATTCATATCAATTGCAAGTATTAAGAATAATGTAATTTATCGGCGAAAGCTAACGGCAAATTGAATTAATCGAGAACAAATAATTTAATTTCGCAATTATCTCATCAGCGATGTATGTATTATTTCATCAGTGATAATTATTGGTGATTGTGATTCTGTCGTTTATTTTACAGCGAATGGAAAATTATTTATTCTCTAGACCATTTAATAATTTACGTCTAAAGCAGTTTATCGATTCGAATTCATCATTGGCAAATGGCTTTAAAAATAATGCATTGATCTAAATAGCTGCATTTTATTATTTAAAAACCGTCTATAGAAAATTAATTGGTAACCAATACTCGCGGAAAAGTTAACGTTGAGACATCGTTGTTTCACATCGATATAACAGGTAAATTAATCGACTTTAAATATTAACGTAAGAAAAATAATTTATGACGCTTGGAGATCTTTTTTTACCTTACCTTAGTGGTCGTAAATACCGAAGCCCGAACAAATCACTCGCAAGTCTAAGTTAAATAAATAATTGGGTAAATAAGTTTTTTTTTTAATGTAATCTAAAAAAAAAAGAAGAAAAAAACTGGATATAAAAAAATATTTCCCGATCAAAGGCACGTAGTGCGCGTAACGCGTGAATAAGCATTAATTTTATCATTAGCACGATTACGTGAAAATTATCTTTTCGACAATCGTAAAAATCGATCGAGTGCCTTTTTTTAATTATCAAATGTCCAGGTCGCACTTTAAACAGAATTACACAAGAATTAAATAGATTACAAAGTAACAGAAACAAAAAAAAAAAAGTATCTTGTTTTTCCTTTTATTCTTGCTTAATTTTTTTGTTTCATTTATGAAAAGAAAAAAAATTATAGAAAATTTGTTAGTATTTATAAAGACAGAATAAATTTAAAAGCGTTAGCATTGGTTGGCCGAAATTATTTGCGAAATAATGCTCCTCTTCGCCTTTTGAAAGTTGTATTTCATAAAGCAAGCAGAGTCAGTGTTGCATTGGAATGGACGAAAGAAAAAAAACTAGAAACTTGATTATTTAAACGAGCTTTGCCCTTAAAAAAAAAAATATATATATATATAAAGTACGGTGGTCCAGGGCTAGAATCGTAAGCAATAAATAAATAATAAATGAGAATTAAATAATTTTGTAAAGCAGATACATTTTTCCAATTGATTTTTATTAATTCATTATCTTTTTTCAATATACTGTATGCACTGATTTCTTTGTATTATTACATAGTTAGACTCTTCATAACAATGTATTAATAAAATTTAATTTATAATACTATGCTCTACTTATATTCATCTTCGACACGTCACATAACCTGCATTTGCACTGTGCAAATTCATATTCATCGTTTATATTTATTTATTTATTTATTATTAATATAATGTTTTTTTTATTTATTTTAATATTATTATAATATTATTGTAATGATGCATATTTTTTTCATTTATATATATATACAGTGTGACGAAAAAACACAAAATTTTATCGTAGCTGCCGCAAGCCTTTGATTTTTTCGACGCGTTTCAAAATTGAATCGGTAATATCCATTCTTATGATTAATCTTAGCTCGTTACAATTTATATTCGCAAAAATTTTTCATATTTTTTTGTTTATATTTATTTATTTCAATTCAAATCGTTTTGTTTTTGTTGTTTTTTTTTCTCTTTATTTCATTATGTCACTCGAACTCGGCAAACTGCATCTCGATTCACTTTATATCTATCTAACGTCTATCCGCACTCACTCTTAATTTGCAAAACTGAAAGTTTTCCACTCGCATCTTCTTCATTAGTATTAATAGCGGCTGTTCGTTTACGATTAATAACCGCCTAATAATTATTATAACGATCGAATCATTATCACATTCGACTATTATTTATAAATAATGTTCTCATGTATTGTTAAGAAAAAACATGCCATTTCCCTGAACTACGAACGCCGCTCATTTGAACGTTCGCGTTCTCTTAATTTACAATGTATATATATATATATATATGTATATATAGGCGTAGGATGGGTGAGCATCGTTGCGCTCGGAAAGGTGTCATTTTCCGAAGATAAGGAAGCCGCGAGCGTTCGCATCTTGTTCGACCCTGGACCGCGTGTTTCTATCTCGCGTCGAGTCGCGCTACTCGGGAAAACGCATTTCTATACGAGCGGTCATTATTTTCCGAAGCCCTTACAGCGCACAAAGATTGCAAGACTCGGACAGTTCCAATCACTCGTACAAATCAACCTTGTAATTTTCTCGATTCATCCTAAAAGCGAAGCTCCCTGCCTACGGCGCAGAGCTTAATACGCAACGAGCGTAGAGCTTCGGTCTACTCGGGCTGCGTATCACCCGCGATCGTAAGGATAATTTCTTAAAGTGCAAATTGCACCTCCGCGACGCAACATTTGGTCCTTCGAGCCGGATGGATAAGCATTACGAGTTTCATAAAAAGTGTCAACCATATGCGTCAACTAGTGTTCCGATATGTGCAAGTGAAGATCAAACGGAAGAAATAGAGTTGATGAAAGCCAAATCATTCCAAGCGGTGGAGCTCAGCAATCGTAACAGAAAAACTAGAAAGGATCTTAAACCGAAGGGTATATAGACGTATAGAGCAGACCGGAACAAATTCGTGCACCGGCTACAACCAACACTTATGCCGAGCATCGTGGTTCCTAAACCCAACCCATCTACGCGACTTAGGGAAGCACGGTAGGGGAGGGGTCCGACAGCTCGGTTCCTAACAGAGGACACCGGGTAGGAGGTGAGGCTCTCACCCGGCGGATATAACTCCCGCCCAATCTCCAGTGAACGGGAGGGATTGAAACCGCACCTCGGGCGGCCCACAAGGGGCGCACCTGTTCCAAGATGTCGTGGAACGAGGATCCAGCGATTGTAGAGAAATCCCCGAGGGAGGAGCGTAACAGGGTAGAACCTACGACCCCGTATCGGGTTCCCCGGTTCTACCGCTCCTACCATCTCCAAACTGTTCTGCATACCCGAAGCTCCCAAAAATGCGCAGTGGTGCCGATGTCGCCGGGGATTCCAAACCCCCTTTATCAGAAGACGAAATCAAGAACTTACCAGCCGGTCCTGTCGAGAGAGAGAGAGAGAGAGAGAGAGAGTTCGGCGTCGAGGAGGAACAACGGACGCAAGTAAACTTTACGAGCTCGCCCGTAACCAGCCCTTTGGCCGCCTCTGTTCGCGCGAACCACACCTGTGCGTTTTGCCTCTTCCGGCGGAGCTCCGGAGCACGGCGGGCCGCGCGAAATCACGACGATACTTCGGGATACACCGACCAAGAGCCGATGACGTGACTCGAGACGGGTGGGTGGGTGGGTGGGGAGGGGGCTCGCTAAAGGCCGGCTGGAGGCAGCAGCCCAAGCCCGCAATCGAGACATGCACGCGCGGCACGAGACCACGGCAATATCGACGCGCCGGGCGGGAGTTCCGCGGCGGTCTCGGCTCCTGTTTCGGGACAAGGCCACGGTACGGGTAGATCGGACATCGGCGCCGCGCTTGTTCTACGCGCGATCGTCTGAGAGGGCGGGGGGGCGCAGCGCCCGACGACAGCGGGGGTACCCTATTTACCGATATTTGGGCGACGAGCACGAGCCGGAGGGGCGCGATATTACCAAACGCGAATGCGACGAGCTCTCCAAAGGCCCCCCCCCCCCGCGCCCCTAGGACCATTCCAAAGGCCCCCCCCACCCCCGCCCCTACGAACGACCGCCGCGGCCTAAACGACTCCGAGTCCGTGATAACCGGGACCTTTCTTGAACGAACGCTCAGGCGATAAGGAGACGATCGAAGGCATCGCCCAGTGACTTTCGGCCGTCGACGAGCGCGTCAACAGGGGTTGGGGTTGGGGGAAGTAGGGGTTAAACCAACTACCGAGGGACGCTAAAGAGGGCCGTAAACGCACTCGGGGAGACACCGTTGATAGACGAGAGAAGACAGCGGCAGTGGGGCGACTCGCCAACGCCTCGTGGGCCACACGTACCGCGAAAGAAACGAGCGCGAGGCGATGTCAACATCGGTCCGCGTACGACTACGAGGGACGACACCGGCAATTCGAGGCGCGCACCAGCGAC
Source organism: Kradibia gibbosae (assembly GCA_018907135.1). Lineage (NCBI taxonomy): Eukaryota > Metazoa > Arthropoda > Insecta > Hymenoptera > Agaonidae > Kradibia > Kradibia gibbosae. The sequence continues at coordinate 2,352,198 of JACCHX010000001.1, read as the reverse complement.
ATCGGCCAACCGACTCAGGTGGGTGGGCTTAGGCGCCGATTCTCGCGGCTACGGGATCCTCGAGGCCACCGGGGCCGCGGGCGAGAGGAGGACGGACGCGGCCGTCGAACCATCGCCCGCTGCGCCTAATGCTGTGCTCGACCCTCCACTGTGGCCGTGCGTATATATACTCGTGGGCTCCCCTCCTCGCCGCAGGGCATCCGCCGGGCGATGGGACGCGAGCACCGCGACTACAGGGGCTGGTTGGCTTCGAAGATACGACCACTACGACGAGTCACGAGAGGGACGCGTATATCGGAACGCGCGGGAGTGGATTGTGCGCGGTCCGCGCCGCTCGATACACCAGGCGGGTGGCGCTGCGACGCCACCTTTGCGCCGTAATCGAATGGGGTGGCATTCCGAAAGGGTGGGAGACGGACAAAAAAATCAGACGCGGAGCACGAACGGCTCGGAGGCTAGGATCGTCCCATTGGGAGGGTACGACGACCCGCGGCAAGCGGGTCGCGCGATACCTGGGGGTCTTGAGTCGTCTTGCAATACTACACCCCTCCTCGCTTGGGTTGCCGAAGGAAGCGGCAGTAAGAACCTCGGGCGTCGAAGAGCCCAGGCCTTGCGAGACCTTCGTTGGGACCGCGAGCCTGATCGGTATCCGTAGTAGCGCGCGTCCAAGGTCGTATTCTCGATGCCCTCCCAGGACGACCACCAAAGGACAACGTTCGGAGAGTAATCGTTCGACGTCGCGACCCCCGACCACCGCGGACGGGACGGACACTCCCTTACGCGATTTCGACCACGCGGCGACAACTCCGTACTCGAGCGCGTACTCGCGCACGGATACACACCCTCCACGCGAGGGGCGCTCGCCTCGTGCACCGAGCCGTAGTATTTTCCCAAAGGCGTCGCCATCGGCTGGAAGCAAACGCGACATCGGTTGCCCTCGCGGTAAGATGGCATCGGAGGATCGAAGGTGCCGCAGCGGTGAGCGCAGACGCCCCCGACGTAAGCGTTGGCCCTCAACCGGCAGGAGTGTACTCGGCCGTTTGGGCTCGATGCCGGATACCAACGTCGATGAAGAATCTTAACCGTACCGCGATCCGCCGTCTTGGGAATGGACGTGGCCCGTGCCAACCCGTAGGTGTTGATCGGTTCTGGGGGGGGGGGGAATATGGCCAGCCTGGCCGTGGCGACGGAGGTCTCCGGCTGCGTTCGATACCCCGTGTGCGCGGGGAGGACCCCCGAGAGCCTCGTTGGCGCGATCCTGAGGCGGCGCGTTGCTTACTTTCGAGGAAATGAATACGCATTCGTTATCGAGTTCGAGGCGATACTTAACTCCTACCGTCCTTCGACTCCCTTGTCATCCGATCCGAACGATTCGAACGCCCTTATCTCCCTCTCGTTTTCTCATCGGCGATGCTTCAACCAACATCCCCGCTCGAGACTCGACCCATTCAAAGTTGAACCCCAAAGTCTACCCGGCAACGTATTCGAAATATGAAACAACATTTCTGGAGACGATGGTCGAAGGAATATCTGCGCGAGATGAACATGCGTGCAAGAACGCCAACTAAGTAAAAATCGGAACCGTGGTCTCGTCATCGAGGAGGACCGCGCACCTCCGCTGCAAAGTGGAAGTTGGGAAGGGTCGTCGATATCCACCCGGGCAAGGACGGCGTCGCGCGAGCAGTAACCGTTCCAACGAATACCGGCATCTACGACAGACGCGCGAAATCCATATCTCCGTTACCGTTGCGATAAACCATGTGATATCGATTCAACCACAGTGACTATTGCGTTATTATGCATGCACGTATCAATGATTTTGTAATTGTTTTGGTCGAACGCGAGCGTTCAAGGTGGGCGGTATGTTGAGAAAAAAAAAACATGCCATTTCCCTGAACTACGAACGCCGCTCATTTGAACGTTCGCGTTCTCTTAATTTACAATGTATATATATATATATATATATATATATGTATATGTATATATAGGCGTAGGCTGGGTGAGCATCGTTGCGCTCGGAAAGGTGTCATTTTCCGAAGATAAGGAAGCCGCGAGCGTTCGCATCTTGTTCGACCCTGGACCGCGTGTTTCTATCTCGCGTCGAGTCGCGCTACTCGGGAAAACGCATTTCTATACGAGCGGTCATTATTTTCCGAAGCCCTTACAGCGCACAAAGATCGTAAGACTCGGACAGTTTCGCCGAGACTTTCAAATAAATCACTCGTACAAATCAACCTTGTAATCTTCTCGATTCATCCTAAAAGCGAAGCTCCCTGCCTACGGTGCAGAGCTTAATACGCAACGAGCGTAGAGCTTCGGTCTACTCGGGCTGCGTATCACCCGCGATCGTAAGGATAATTTCTTAAAGTGCAAATTGCACCTCCGCGATACAACATGTATTGAGATCTTTAATTAAATTTTTTCTTGTTATTTATTATTGCTTTTTTGTATCTTCATATTCTTTACATATACATATTGAAGTTACGGCCCACGAGGGCTAGACACTGAATATTACGTTTTCTCGCTCGTTATTAATGTCTATTGTTTATGCATTTCTCTTTACCTTACAATAACTATAAGAAAAATTATAATATGTACGATAAAACATATTAATAGTTATAAATAAATTGTGTTACACATATTTTTTAATACATTTCTATTCCTTTTTTTTTTTTTGCGTTTGTTTACTTTAGCCATTATTTATCTACAATCGTGTACTTATTATACGCAACTAATTTTAGGTTTATAACATTGTATTTTTTTTACTTTCACTTTACAACATTCCCTTTTTTATGGACATACACTAATTTGCTGATCATTTGCCTAAGGTAGAAAAGATTTGTTTTTAAACGTTTTAAATCACTTTGAAGTTCATCTCGCTTCTGCATTTGTTGTGCCGCTATTGCGTCTCCTCTCATTTTATTCGAAAGCATTTCAAATGCGAGATCAGCTCAACATTATTTATAATTACTAATTCATATCTTAACACAATAAATTTTTATGTTCTTTCTACATTAATTTATGTATTTATACTTGCTTGCACGCGCGCGCTCTCGCTTATATATATATATATATAGGTGTGTGTGTGTGTGTGTGTGTGTGTGTGTGCCGCGCGCGTGCAACTTTTTCATCACGACTTCGATTCCGTGTATACATCAATTCTTTACAAGATAATGAAATAATTCAATTTTATTCGCTTTTTTTTTTTTACTTTAATCGTTAAAATAATTATTTACACGCACATCCTCGCTTTTAATCAGAATGCATCGATGGAGGTGTTTTTTTTTTGTTTTTACATTTAGCAACTACTCCTGTTACATCACTATTAATTTCATAGTATGCGCTAATTATTATGAATTTTTTTTTTCTCTTTGCCTCTATAGTTTGTTTTTTGTTTTTTGTGTTTTTTCTCTGTCTCTCTCTCTCTCTCTCTCTCTTCTCGCCGTTTTTATTAACTCGACTCATTTCGGGGTCACGTTTCATTGACATTGAAAAGCGTATTCTCGGCATACTCCCGCATCAACAATTGAGACTACGCACGCACGCACACAACTTTCTCGCTCGATTGTTCAGCCTCTCTGACTCGCTCGCTCTCGAATTTCACTTCAAATTGGACGCGCTCGTTAAAGGAAGATATAAGGTACTTTCATGATTTGGGGGGGGGGGGTTGGGGGGAGCGCGCGCGTACTCGATGGGGATGAGATTTAAAGCCACTGGCGAATCCGAAGGAATCGACGGTATTTTTTTCTAATGCTCGCGTCTGCTCGACTCGTACGCATTGGCAATAGGGACGACGAGTGGATTTCTCCTCCTCGTCGATGCCACGGATTATATATACCAGCTCTTTATCATTGGCTCTATCGAGCATTAATAAGGATAATTTTTTCTCCGCGCGTCTACGCTCGTGCGCGGTGAGGTTTTTTCCCCGTTATCCCCCCCCCCCACCCCGCTCTCTCTCTCTCTCTCTCTCGCAAGCAAACGTCATCGATCGCGCCACTCCAGGCGAACACGAGGCGCGATCTCGCAACGCCTCGCAATGCCCTCGGTAATTGCATTTTGCCGCGACGGCTAATTTTCGTTAGCCATTGTTCGACCGAGCGAGGAGATAATCGTTAATATGCGATTTCTCTCCTGCTCCCCCCCACCCATCCACCCCGCCCCTCTGCACTCGAATAAGCCCTTACTCGTCGCGCTCTCCTCTTCCCTCTCGCCGATTCTCCCGCGAGACAAAAGCTCAACGAACAGGAGTTTAGCGATCGCGCTGCCCGCGCGTTTATTACACGAAAATTACTGAGCAAAGCTCGGCACTACATTCTAAACGAGCCCCCCCTCGAAAAAGCCAAAAACGCAACCGTTGCGCGTCAACGGTCGGCGTTAGCGACCGAGTTCTCGTCGCTTTGCGCGCCCCCCCCCGCCCCGGTGCAAGCGCGCTTTCGAAATCTGTTGGCGCGCAAAAGCCGAGGCGCGATTGCTCCACGAGCTTTTCCGAGTTCTGCGCAAACGCAATCGCTTATTATTATTATTATTATTATTATTATTGTTATTATTATTATTACTATGCATGCCAATGGATTTATCATTGATCGTTGAATTTCATTATCCATTGATACATATATATACAGGTGAATTTTAATTCCGTAGCGTTTTATCGAGGTGCCGGATAATCGGCGCGCGAAAAAGGCGAAAAAAAGTGCGAAAACTCGGCGTGCAACGCTTGATCCATGCAAATACGCACAATTGTCCTAATGCAATCATACGAATCAAGCGTTGAGAGCATTTTTTGTCGAGCCGACAAAGGCGATACCTGCATCATCCGCGCGCTCGCTCACCCACGCGTGTACGTGTATTTGTATGTGCGCGCACGTAAGGTTGTTTTTCTTACTTTGCTATGATACATAGCTTTTGATTCTTTTTTTTGTGTTATTTTCGCTATAGTTAAATTGCATGATCAGCGTTTCAATCGCCGTACAAATGCATTACGCACGACAAAGTGTTTACTTTAGTAATTTGATGATAGCAAAATATAGAAGAAGGGTGGTGCGGGGGTAAATTAATAAATAAGTAAAGAACCACTGTGAAAAAGCGTACGCGCGCATAATAATAAGGTACATATTTTTGCAAGACAAATATGAGTATTAGACGCAGGCTAAACATGTGGCAATTTGATTGCGACAAATTTACACATTTTTTCCAATAACAAGTGTATTTATCGTATGCATCTGGCCGTACTCGCATTAATTCACCTAGTAAAGCCAAAAGCATTTCGGACGAATTAACAATTTAGAGATTCTTATTAATAAGCATCGATAGCAATTTATTTTACAAACTAAAACGACGTTAAGTAAGCTTCGTTTAAGCTCTGCGATTACTTATAATTTTTCTCTTCCGTATTTCTTTCGTGCGTGTGATTTTCTTTCCTTTTTTTTTCCTTTTCTTTTTCTTGTTTTTTTTTTTTTGTTGTTGTTGTTTTGCTTTTGTTTATCTTTGATTAGTCTTTCTCTAGCGAGAGTGAAGATTTTATCTCTACTTCGACGAATAAACAGAAACGAAGAAGCAATCGAGCGCTACATTACATATATATACATATATATATATATATGAAGCGGAATGAGAATATAAATAAAAAGAACAGATACAATGATAATAAGAGGAAAGAGTACCGCAGGACAAAATTGCTTTACATCTGCGAAATTTTATCGTTTCTTGTTTATTACGAGACTCGAGGAAAGAGTCCACTAATTCACGATCGAAGTATTCGCTATTCGGCCCGTGAATCTAAATTGGTTTTCTTCCGTTACGTCAGTCGGCGTAAGCTTTTCTCGAGATCAGATATTAAAACGTCGGTATATCACTTTTTTTTACACATCTTATGCTTCAACTGAATTTCTACTCGGCAAATCGTCCATTCGATTTTGCTTGCTTCCATTTAACGAGACCATGGAAAAGTACTTCGGTTTATTGCGTGTTGCTTACTAGGCTGTAATTTTTTTTTTTTTTTCTTTTAGAATGTAATTAAAGGCCATTGGTTCTTTTCTACAATCAACTGTAGAGTTAAGATGGTAAATAAATCAAGGTGTGCGTTGTGTATGTTGTTGTTGTTGTTGCTCTGAGAAAACGGCAAAAATAAAGTCTTGCACCTCAGTTTTTCAGAATACGATGATATATATATATATACATATATATTTACACCTCATTCGTGCGTGTCACTGCTTTGTGACAATAGGAAAGTCCAAGCATTTTTCTCATCCGAGCGACGACAATTTTCTTCCTCTCCCGCTCGTAAATTGCCTTCGATACTCCTTTATTTCTATATATATATATATATATATATATAGATGTGTGGGTGTGTGTGAAAGTTACTCAAAAGATCGATCTCGTTTGCCGTTCGAACAAATTACACGAATCCAATCAGATGAACGATAACGCGATAAGTTTACGGGCGCAGCTTTTGGGCACTCGTAAATTAGGAACTCAAATAATTCGCCCATCGCTAGAACGGCAATATTAACGCTCGGCGGCTCTGCCGAGGATGAAAATTCTCGACGTTCCCGATCGATGGTTGTAAATATAAAGGGCCGGCTCCGCCGAGCCTGCACTCCGCACAGTATCGCAAGATAAATAACGGAACGAGTCGCCATATCCTCCTCCCTTCTTCGGCCTCGCTTCTTACGAATTATCCCGCTCTCGACGGCGTGGACCGACTCTGCGCCCTCCCATGCGCCGGTCTTAAAAGTACGCACGCACCGCTGCGTGTGTGTGTGTGTCTGTGTTTTTTTTTTTTTTTTGCTCTCTTCATTTCAAGCCGTTGCTCTTGCTTTTCACCCTCGGGCAAACACGTGTCGTGCGATCGATCTTCATAGATCTCGGCTCGATGCGATATGGACTAGATTCCAATCGTGGGGGGCTCGAGTATTGTTGCGGATCGCCTCGGCCAATCGAGGTCCGAACACTCCTCCTCCTCCGGAAATCAGCGAGAATCCCAGCATCGACGTAGGAATTTTCTTTTTTTCTTCTTCTTCTTTTGCCTTTTTTTTTTTCCAAGCAAGAGAAATGTAAATTTACACGTGTGAAGGCAACGCGCTTGTACGCGTCTTATTGTTTTTCTTGGTCTCCTTTGTAATATCGATCGCGGAAAATGAATTTTCTCGAGCGATCTCGAAACTTTCCCCTTTTTCCTTGGGTTTAATCGCTTTACGCGAAAGTACGAGTCGATAATAAACTATGAATAAAAGAGTAATCTTCACGTGATGAGCAAAGGGAGAACAATATTATATGACAATATACAAATACACGGACACGTGTGTGTGTGTGTGTGTGTGTGTGTCACAAGGAAGAAAGTAGTCGAGACAGTCGTAGGTATATCGATCTTAATCTAATAGAGGTAAGCGATCGATTGCAAAACGAAGATAAATTAAATGTAAATAAGGTTAACGGGTAATAATAATCGTACGATGGACATTATAATTATATACAGAGTTTATAGGTTAGAAAATTAGAGTGATATGTTTTTCCTTTGATCGATCGAACGGCATTCAGTACTTGGAGATTTCTCGTAATTCAGGTGCAGCGAGTGTCCCATCCAAGGTATATTGTAACTCGACCACGGATTCTGGATATATTGGATCGAAGCTTGTCGCCGAATGAGCGACGAAACGATAGCCTGTGCCCCGCAATCGAACGCCCTCCAATTGGAATACCAGTAGCGAGTAACCAAAATATATTGATTTCACTATCGAGGCTGCGTTACAATGTCACCTCGTTGGTATCCAAAGGAACGAGGAGTAGTACCCCATACTACTCCTCGACAGGCCGCGCGAATTCCAGCCTCGGACTCGACGCGAGTCCCCAAAGAATCGAGCCAATTTTTTATCGTCCCTCTCGGATCAATGGCGCGATCGGGCGCCGGAGGCCGCCGTTAACGATCCGTTGGCGACGTTGGCCCCCCCCCCCCGAGGGCTGCGAGCGCGTCCTCTTGCCCCTTGGCGCAACGCTTTATTAAAATAACCACTGACCGGGGAGTCGGGCACGCGTGTGTGCCCAGGGAGTGGGGCGGGGGGCGGGGGTGGTCGATCCAGCGACGACGAGTCGCGACGATCGAGGGGAAGCGGAGCCCTGCCGCGCGTCGTCGTCCCGGGTCCGGTGGTCTCGGCGTCCAAATATTTACAACGGCGACGACGACGACGACGACGGCCTCGATAATAATCGTAATAATGACCACAATAATAATAGTAATAATAATAATAATAATAATCATAATAACGATAACGAGATAACGATGATGATGATGATGATGATGATGATAATAATAGCAATAGTAATTCGAATAAATAATTCCCTTCGACGTCGAAGGGAGGCTGGCTCGGCGGCTCGAGGAAGCCGCCCTCGTTGATCGGTCGGCTGGATGGGCCGCCGGCTCGAGAGCTTCCCAAGTGCAATTATCATCATCTCGATGCGTTAGGAGCAGAGACGGGGCCGAGAGCCTTCGGCGGTGGCCGTTTCGCAATACGGACCCAGCGACGGGATCCAAAGCCGCGGCCCAGCCGCTCAAGGTGACGAGGCGTAGGACGAGCCACTTGGGAGGGGGGAAAAAGGGCTCGCCAACCGATGCTCGGCTCCTTGTGCTTCGCTTTCCCAGGGCTCAAGCCGCGACTCCTGCTGCTGCTGCTGATTCGTCGCACGATGCGTACTTTGCGCGACTCTCGTGCTCGCTCCTCGTGCCGATCGAGCTTACAAAGCTTGCCGATACTCCGGACGGGAGCGCGGCCCGGGGGTCCATCGGTCCTGGTAATTATCGGCGGCTCGCTGAGATCTCGGCTAATATCGCAATCGACAATTTTTATTATTACCCTAGCGAGCGATCTTGTCTCCTTCTCGATGGATCTTTCGTAGTCGTCGCTTTAATTAAGGTCATCGAGTTCACATTCTTTCTATTCCTATTTCTCTTCAACGTGTAATAGTCGTACAATAACCGTGCAAATCGTTGTTCAAGAACGATACCGTATAGAAACAAAAACAAAGAAAAAAAAAAAAAAAAAAAAAAAAAAAAAAAAAAAAAAAAAAAAAAAAAAAAAAAAAACGGTAAAAACACAGAAAGTTTAAATGATACTTCGAATGTTAAACATCAAGTACTGCGGCTGTAAGGATTTGGAGAATCGATCCACGTTGGAAAATGTTAAACGAGACTCGCAACGTGGCTGAGGATATACACAAGGCTTTGGAAGAGAAGGACAATTGAAAAAAAAAAAAAAAAAAAGAAAGAAAAGAAAAGAACCCAACTCCATCCTCTGTTCTCGGTTTTTAATTGTCAAGTTCTCGTTATGCGACTTATACTCTATAAAGACAAAAAAAAGCGCAATCTCAATCAATGAGTAAGTAACGCACGATTATGTTTAGTATCCTACTGCTTACACTGAGGTGACAGACGGAGACGGAGACGGAGAGAGAGAGAGAGAGAGAGAGAGGGGGAGAGAGAGAGCGAGAGGAAGGGAGGAAGGGAGGAAGTTTGGTAGGTAGAGATAAAGTGAGCGAGCGGTCGGCGGAGGGGAAGTGGGAGAGAAGTGGGGTACCGGTAGGTAGCGACAGGGTGGGCAGACGAGGATAAATACCCATACATACATACATACATACGCACATACGTATATATATGTATATATACACGTATATGCGCGTATGCAGCGAGACGCAGTGGGCGGGGGCGGGTTGGAGATCACACGCGTGCGAACCGGTGTCTGGGGGGTGGGGCGGGGTGGGGCCGGGCGCGAATCGGGGGAGTCGTAGGCGGGGAGGGGCGTCGGTCGCGCGCACCCTGACCTGAGATCAAAGGACTAGCATTTGCGGTTGTTGTTGACACCGCTGTTGTTGAGCCGGAGCCGATCCTGGCGCCGCAGGCGCCGCCCCTTGCCGCCCGAGACCTCGCGTACCTTGTTGCCGCGCTCCAGTCGGTTTCGCTTCGACGTCTGCGAGGAGCGCTTCTCCAGCATCTGCGAACAATAAATCCAGATCTAGCCCAGTTCGTAGGGGTTCCCTCTCTCTCTCTCTCCCCCGGCCCCAACCCCCGATCCTCGTCATCCATCGGGCCATCCCCGCGATAAGTTCGCGCGGCACTCGGAGGAGCGGAGCCGAGGGGGCGAGGTTCCAAGACGGGGAGGGAGGTGGCATTGGATGGGTGGGGTGGGGGGGTGGCCTGGTTATCGGCCGAGGCCTTACCTTCTGGGCCGAGTGAATCTGCACGATTCTGATGTTCTCGTCGCCGCGTACTGTCTTCAGGTCCCTGACTCTGGGCCTCCTTGGCAATTGCTCGACCAAGTCTCTGACTTGCTGCTGCTGCTGCTGCTGATTTTGTTGATTTTGCTGCTGCTGCTGCTGCTGCTGTTGATTCGGTTGCCGCTGCCGCTGCTGCTGCTGCTGCTGCTGCTGCTGCTGCTGCTGCTGATGATGGTGATGATGGTGGTAGCGATGGTGATAGAGGTGATGGTCCCGAGCGTCGCTCTCAGCCTTGGGGGGCTTGCCGGAGGCGGGGTTCGGCCGCTGCTGCTGCTGCTGCTGCTGGGCGACCTGGAGGTTGGTGTTGCGGGGCGCCAGGGCCAGCCTGGGCCCCGCAGGGGGGGACTTTACGCTCTCGTGCACGAGGCCGCAGCGCTTCGGCCTGGTTGACCGCCGCTGCCTGGGCTTGGGGAGTGCCGTACCGCTCACGGCCCGTCGGGAAAAAAGCTGCGCGACCGACTTCTGTTGTGTCGATAGACATGTCCGCGAACTTCCACGGTGGAACAGTGCCTGGCTCTCAGCGGCACTGCTGGCGCGCCGGTACCAGTGCCTCGTGCCCGTGACTCAGGGTAAGCCGGACGGACGGCAAGAGCCGATAGTCATCCCAGAGTGCCACGAGCCGTGCACGAGTCAGGGAGGTCGGAAGCACTGCGCCAGGCTTCCGTCAGGAGAGGCCCGGACCACACCCGTCGATGTCTCGTAGGGGCCTGCTCCCCGTCGCTACTATTAGGGCCGCCTTGGTGTCTCGATGGTGACCGATTCGGTAGGTGTGTGGGTCCAAGGTTGCGCATATCGGTTCTTTTCACCGATTACGATTCCGACATCGTCGGAAGTCGCCGCGCTCGACCTCGACGGCCCGCCTCTCTTCACATCACAGCAATACCGGTCTGCCGCCTCCATCCGACGCCGAGCCAGCCTCGCAACAGATAGCTTGCCAACCTGCTCAACATCCCGTCCTCCTTCTTCTTTTTTCAATCCCTATCTGCAACAGCAATGGAGAGAGGGGGGGGGGTCTATATTATTGGCCTTTCTTCGGCAATTATTATCGCGATGCGGATGCCGTTGGTTAAGCGTCGGGGAGCTTTGGCTCCTTTCTATCCCTGCTCTTTGAGCCCTACGTCTTCTCGCGCTTACGTCCAAGCAACATCGGTACCAAAGGAGTCGACGCGTGGCATCTCGGAAGCTTAGACGCTGCTTCCGAGTGGGGAGGGGCCCGAGAGAGAAAAGCCCACGATTCGGAAGGAAAAGGCAGCTGGACGACGCGCGAAGTGCGGGCCAAGGGATCGATCGATAGACGCACCCTGGATAACCAAAAGCGATCGTGGATTCGACAAGAAGCAGGTGTTAAGGAATCGATTCGGGATTCGGGTAGACGGGATTTATTTCGGGATACATTTTTCACCAAAAAGCGTACGGAAAGAAACGAGAGAGTCGTCGCTCATTGGGCCCATTGCAAAATATTACACCGATGCTGCGCTCCTCAAAAACTTCAGGCGACGACGATCTCTCTCGTAACGGTCTTGTAACGATACACTTGCCCGTGCAATTGAGTTTCGTTAACGAGAAGAATATATTGCAAAATTCGCCTTGGGTTATTGGGCTACGCGGCGGCGGTGGCGGTGGTTGGGGGGCGGGGGCGGGGGGGGAGTCAAAAGACGCGGTCCAATACAAAAATGGCAAGGAACAATCGTAAAAAGCGAGTGGCCGCGCCTCGCGAAATATCTCGCAATTACCGGCGAGCCAACGGCTTATTATTAGTTCTGGTTATTCGAGCGACAAAAAAGAAGCGCTCGCGCCTTATAGACAATTATTTACCCAAGCTCGTGGCTCGCCAAAGTTAAATCGGAGTGCGCAGCGGCGGCCCGCGCCAAATGCCTCTCACCCGCGAAGTGCCAGGGAGACGCGCTTCCGAGCCGTAGGGCAGCCGCGACTCCGCCGTTAAGATAAAAATATTGACCGGTCGGAGGGCGAGGACGACTCCGGGGGCCCCGGGAGTCCCCGTTGATCGCCCACGGGGATGCCCCCTCCCCGCCGCCAGCACCTGTCCGCTGCCGAGTGCCGAACTCCTCCCGGCCGCGGGTGGGAGCCCAGTCGATTTGTGACGACGATGACTCTCGACTTCCATTGCTATTTCACCCTCCCGCGTGCGCGGCTGTTAATGTGCGATGCCCGTTAAATGCGATCGCGCGTACTTCTCTAGCTTCTAAGAGCCAAGTATCGACGGATTAAGGTACGACGTCGCGCAACCGAAGGAAAACTTGAGGGTTGCGTCGCGGAGGTGCTGTTCGCCCTTTAAGAAATTATCCTTACGATCGCGGGTGATACGCAGCCCGAGTAGACCGAAGCTCTACGCTCGTTGCGTATTAAGCTCTGCGCCGTAGGCAGGGAGCTTCGCTTTTAGGATGAATCGAGAAAATTACAAGGTTGATTTGTACGAGTGATTGGAACTGTCCGAGTCTTGCAATCTTTGTGCGCTGTAAGGGCTTCGGAAAATAATGACCGCTCGTATAGAAATGCGTTTTCCCGAGTAGCGCGACTCGACGCGAGATAGAAACACGCGGTCCAGGGTCGAACAAGATGCGAACGCTCGCGGCTTCCTTATCTTCGGAAAATGACACCTTTCCGAGCGCAACGATGCTCACCCATCCTACGCCTATATATATATATATATATATACATTGTAAATTAAGAGAACGCGAACGTTCAAATGAGCGGCGTTCGTAGTTCAGGGAAATGGCATGTTTTTTTTTTTCTTAACATTTAAGCCTTTGGCTCGATGGTCTCTCTCGCGTTATAAGTGCACCGGTGAATTCGGTTAATTATCCGTAATTCGAAAAAATGCATTTTTTTTTTCACTCGTAAAAGACTTTACGCTCTGCGCAATTATCCTAATTAATGCGTTTACAAGATTATCGAGCTTTATCTTGTTATTCTTATTATTCGGCCGGACGTTGGAGCTATTTTACTCGTTAATAAAAGGTCGCTTATAATAAAAGCTGCATTTGAAAATGCCCATTCTAATGAATAATACTATCTGCGTTGTTACATGGCATCGATGGCTTTTTATTTGCTTTAGATAAAATGCCATTCGGGCTTGTTAAAACTGACTTTATCACGGACAACTGAGAGAGAGAGAGAGAGAGAGAGAGAGAGAAACTGATTCCATAGCATATTACGTTATTACTTTCAGCTGGTGAATACACATTTGGAGCATATTTTCGTGCGACAAATTTAAAATGTTACGTGCACTAATTGAAAAAAAAAGAAAAAAATATAAAAAAAAAAAAAAAAAGAAATGTCATTACAATTTTTATGACGAGTTCTAAAAAATTATATTTTTCTTCATTACCATATTAAAGCTGCGGTAAAAATTAATTAAAACACATTATCTAGCGCGTAAAATAATGGCAATAATATTAGTTTATTTTATAACTAATGCTAGATTAATTTCATCTGTTCGACTTCCTCGTATAATCAAATACAATGATTTAAGCTCTTCGACTAATATTAAATTGAAAAGTATTATATTTGTCATTTGCTCGCGACGAATGCGCTCGAGGAGTAAGCGCAAAAATAAACGCAGAGTGCGCTACTACTATTGTTATTACCGTTATTACTACTGTTGTTGTTGTTATTGCTATTATTATTATTATTATTATTAAAATCAATTATTTTTCGAGAAAAATACGAATCGACGCTGGCCACTTCGCGTCCGCGTATTTTCATAACGGATAACTATCGTAACGTTTAATACGTAAAATACCGCTCAGTGCATATAAATAGAATGTACGGCAAAAAAGCGTAGCTGAGCAGTGGGAAAACTCTAATTGGGAGGAAAAAAAAAAAAAAAAAAAAAAAAAAAAAGGAGTTGGCACTTTCCCAGACGTTGGATTATTTATCCGAAAAACGAAAAGCGTTAACGGCGAAGTACGGGCGCTTTTGTGCTTGCGCGAAAATCAGAATCACCTTTGGGAGTCGGGGTGAAAAACTCCGCGAGGGGGGGAAAAGCCTTTTCCAAATTGCCCTACATTCGCGCGTTATTATTATTTTATAATAATCGAAGCGCGCATTACGAGAAAGCAAAATAAAGACTGCTCTCGTAAGCGATAAATAATTTATCTTTCGGTCCAATTGTTTCACTTTTCGAGTTAATTTTATTTTTCATTAAAATATCTAGAATGCGGTTTGATCTTAAAGAAAGATATTAATACAATATTGCACATACGAATGTTAAAAAAACTGAAAACCTTGATCTAAAAAGTTCTTCAAATTATTGTATTTTAATGTAGATTCTAATCTAATAAATTTCCAATAACAATGCACATTATTCGAGCCTTCGGCTAATTATTCACACACACACATATATATATTTTTCTGTATGCGTATAGTTGTGTGTGTGTGTGCCTGTGCGCGCGCGCGCGTAAACACGTATATTTTATTGGTCAATTATTCTTTTTTTCCGAATTGAAAATCAATCGAAAACGAAACTGAAAGAGTAAAACTTTTTTTTGTGCTAATAAAAGAGAGAGAGAGAGAGAGAGAGAACGCTCTAAGAACTCGCCAAAGCGAAGAAGCCCCTCTTATTAACAATGGGCTCCCCTTTAAACGTTCGATTTCGCAGCTAGAGACCGATCGACAAAACTTACACGGCTCGGGCGCTCGAATAACGAGCGTTTAGGCATTGGAATTTAATGCCCTGCATTTGTATGTCGAGAGCGGCGAAATTGTTTACCAAAAGGAGGTCGGTAAATATAAAGCGGGATAGCCAAAGCAAATAAGCCTTAAGCACGAAGGAGGAGGAGGAGGAGGAGGAGGAGGCGGCGCGGAAAATCGTGGCGCATCGCAGTTAAATTTAAAATTAATTTGCCCTCTAAGCCGAGGAGTGGACTCTTTATTCGTATATTAGTCGACGACGACGGCTTATTGCGCATAGCCGCCGCCACCGCCGCCGCCGCCGGTCCCTGCTGCCTATTACTCCTCGGACCGCGCGCAGTCTTATTAATCAATCTCTCGCCCTTTGCGAAACAGGCGCGCGCGTGCACCTAAATCCGATTTTCATTATCGCCTCGAGCCAACGTCCGAACTACTGTTCGCGCGCGGGGGGGTGGGTGGATTGACAGCACGAATTTTCTCCTCTCTTTAGATCTATTCTCTCTCTCTCTCTCTCTCTCTCTCTCTCTCTCCGTCTCCGGTTCAACTCTCCTCGAGCAACCATCGCGCGGATCGAGCAGCAAAGGGCGGGGACGGCGATGGGGGATAAATCGGCTAGCAAGACGGAGGGAAGAAGGAGCCGGCCGAGCGACGACCGGCGCACCTGGTGGCTCCGTTATTATTAGGCGAGAGAGCACAATCGAAAGTGAGGAAACGCCAAGATGATGGACGGCCAAGATAGCGGGCGCGAGAGAGAGAGATAGCGGCGCGGTTATGAAATAACCCGTTTTAAAATAGCCACCCGTGTCGTCGGGAGTATCGATTAACGGCGGGCGCATGCGCGGCTCTTTCATGGATAACACCCAAGTGTACGTGCGTCGTTGGCACAGGGCCTTGGGGATCCTTTTCGAGCCGTAAACACGGCGGCGGCGGCACGAGAAGCGCGACCGAGAGCGAGCCTTTGATTCGAATTGCGTGGCCAGAGGTAAGAGCTCGGCTGCTGCTGCTGCTGCTCCCTTCTGCTCCGCTGCCCCCCCCCCCGATGATATCGAGGAATTTTCGGCAATGAAAAATTATAAATATCTTTTATGGATCGATGGGGCGGGGGGCCGGGGGAGCCGGGCGATTCTCTTAGCCTCCTCTCAAAAGTCGCGGCGGGCGCTTAACGGCGAATAATAGCGTCGTACGCGGAGTTGAGACTCGGTCGGCCGCCTCCTACCTTATTCGCATGAAATGCGAGAATTGGAACGTCGTCGTCGTCGTAGTCGTCGTCGTCGTCCGGCCGCGCGTCGCGAATCTACACGCCATCGTTGGCTGATAAGCCGAGGCCTTAATAACGAGCGACTGCTGCTACTCCTCCTCGAGGGGCGAGGCGCGCGGTGGGGCTCTCGGGCTATCGGCCACCTTTTTTTTCGGTCGCTGGGATCCCCGAGCGGACGAAGAACTTTATCGATATCCCAACCCCCCCCCCCCTTCCAGCCATTGTGTATCTTTTAATAATGGCTTATCGTCGCTGTTGCCACGACGCGCGCCTTCTACAACTTGTCCTTCCTTCGGTAATAAAACTTTTAGCCAAACGGTCTCCACCCACCCCCCCTCCTCTAGAGCTCCTTAAGTACGATACTCCGATGAGCTGCCAACTGTGTAACGACTTTGCACGGCGTGAAAATGTTTCGATGGAAACTTAGTTTTTAATAGCTCGCGAAATTCTATTATTCCCCCTTTGTGCTCGACTCTATCCCCTATTAGCTCCACTGCTTATTATTGTTTATTGTTGCAACAAATTTGTAAACACCTTTTATTAACGAGGGAATAATGACTCGTGCCTTTTTCCTTTTCCTTGTTTTTTTTTTTTATTTTTTTTTTATTTCAACAAGACCAGGCAACCGAATCCTTTTTTCTTACGCGGAACTTTCACGAACCTTTCGTACTTCGTGAGTTGCCATCAGTTCTGTTTAAGCACACGGAATATAACGAGCGCGTAATTGTACAACGAGAGAGACGCGCAATATTATTTTTGTCTCGTGATTTTCGACTGCTTTCCCATGCGTCGATCGATCGAGGCAGGATTTATTTCACCGTAAAAATTAACGACAATAATTTTAGCCGCTCGGCGAGATGGTACCCTTAAGGTCGTGGTAAGTATTTTTACGAATCGGTCCGGAGCTTGTACTTACGAGCGCAGGGGCCCATAAATTACACGATTGAAATGTAAAATTTGCCCGAGTTATCGTTGACCAGGCTTATGGAGAAGCAAGAGGACAGAGATAGAGAGAGAGAGAGAGAGAGAGAAAAATTGCGGCGTTTCATCAAGCTCGTACGCGATGTAAATTTAAGTCGATAAAATGCAAATAAGAATTGTAAAAGGGAAATAAAAGTGATTCGCTCGACAATCTATTACACGATATGACATACATTTATGTGCGCGCGCGCGCGTGGGTATGTTTCGTCAGGCATAAGCGGTAAATTACGAGCTCGCGTAGCGTCCCCCTCGGGCATCGATATTATTTCTCTTCGTAAAAATCAAGGACACCGGAATCAATAACACCGCATTCGTAGCGGGCGGGTCTCTTTCAATCGGGGCCCTCGGTGCTCCATTTTTTTTAAATCGGGGTAGCGTCGGCTTAGCGGCCGCGCAAGATAAGATAGCCGAGCGATATCCAAGCGGAAGATCCGGGGGCAGTAGTCCCGGCGGGCCTCGCGCCAACTGCTTCTCGTTTAAGCGCTCCTTGGTCTCTAGGATCGCCTCGGAACCGGCCCGTCGTGGATCGGCGCGAGCGCGCGACTCTTCCTCGATCTCGGGATCTTGGGAGATTCGCGAGCGCGTCGGGCCATCGGCTTGCGAAAAATCCAAGGCCGGGCCAACCCTTCGGCCCGGCGTTTCCACGGTGGACGCGTAGGAGGACGAGGAGAGAGAGAGAGAGAGAGAGAAAAGGAAAAACCGCCGACGCGAGCGTTTGAATCGGGGTCCGGGTGTGTGTGCGCGCGCGCGCGCGTGACGTAACGCGTAAACTCTCCGGAGCCGCGCACTTGGGCGGATAAACAATAACGGACTCGGCGCGGGAGTCGGTGTACTTGGCAAGGAGTTCGCGAAAACTGCGCTCCGCGTATTTTCTACGTTTGGAAACGTACGATATTCCGCGATTCGAAAGGCTCCCCGACCGAGTCGGCCAAGCTTTTTTTTTTTTTTTTTCACCTCTCTCGGCTTTTTCGTTGTTAACAAAGAGCGCCGCGCGATTTCGCGATTGCACCACGGCCCTGTTTCTCTTCTCTCGCTCTCTCTCTCTTTTTTTTTCTACTCGAGCACGGCTGACGTAGCCGGCCGTATTGCATCTGCCATAGTTTTCCTCGGACTCGGTAGTCGGGAGTCGCGACGATGGAAGAGGCATCGAGAAATTAATATTTGGAATCACGGCTCGCCCACTACCCGAAGTTTGGATAAATATAAATATATATATATGATGCGTATGTGCGCGCGTGTACATGCATGTATGTACGGGTACGAACGCGCGCGAAACAAATGCTGGCATCGATATCGCATTACAATAAATACGTAACGTAAATAAATGTGATTCTTATAATGCGAGCCGCGGTTTTAGGATCCTCGCAAAAATTTTATTCGGTTGTCGAACGCGAGGCTGGAATATCGTGACACGAGTGTAGCTCCTACTTTTACAATTGGATCCATCGAGGGTCAGCGATCGCTGATTTTATTAACATAAATTATTCGCGTATGGAAAAACAAATTATGCTTTCGGCGATTAATACTTTGGGCTTGGAGGGCGCGGGGCCGATAAGCCCGAGTCGGATCATTAAATCGAATAAAGTTATATTTGCACACACACACACATATATATATATATACATAATGTGAAATTTAGAAAGCTTTTTCGCGGAGACATCGAAAGGAAGGCCGCCTGCCTTTTTTTCCCTCCTCGTCCTCCTCCTCGATGACGATCGGTCGCGTTTTCGCACTGCCGATTCTCGGAAAGAAATTCGTCCCGTCCAACGGCGCAACGAGGTCCATTGATGACGACGACGATAACAATAACAATGACAATGATAAAGGGGGGAATCAAAGACGGCGACGTCTCCTTTCGCCCGAGTCCTCGAGACCGAGGCACCAAACAAACACGGGCCCGGCTACAATGGGGGGGAAAAAAAAAAAAAAAAAAGAAAAACAAAATCCGTACGCGCAACGGCAGCAGCTCGCGATCATCGGCGAGCGGTAAATTACGCGAGCGAGCAATCGCGGCCCCGTCTTTAAATATTCTCTCGGTCCGGGTCGTTGGGGCCGGGGGGGAAGGGGAGGCGGAGCGCAAAGCAACAAACAACGCGAGCCGCGTAGGCGCGCGCGTCCGCGATCGGGCCGAGGCTCAAAACAGAGAGAGAGAGAGAGCGTCAAAACAAACAGGAGGGCCAGGGAGAGGCGAGTCCAAGGAAAGGCGGTGGGGGATCGTCGGGGATGCGCACCCGCGCCCGTGCACGGACCCCGAGACCGTGTGTGTCGCAGTACCGCGCACTCGGTGCGCGCTCGTATCGCCCGAGCCGAGTCGCGCCGCCTCGCTGCTGCCCTGCTCCCGTGCATCTCCACAGGTAGGCGCTGCTGCTCTGCCCATGGTGGTCGCAAGGGGTCGTCGTCGCTGGTCGCGGCCGGGCCCGGTGGGGCGGGGGCGGGGGCCGAGCGGGGAACTCGAGAGAAAGACGCCTCTTATCCTTTTGTGAGCGGTAGTAGCTGCGGAGGGGGGGCGGCAGCGGGGCGGGGGAGTCGGACGGGAAGAGAGGAGAGGACAAAGAGCGAGCGAGCGAGCGCGTTAGAGAGAGAGAGAGAGAGAGAGGAGAAGAAAGGTAGGTGTCATCGAATCAACTTATCCCCGAGTTAAAAAATACGCGTCATCTGTCTGCCTCCTTCGTGCCGTGCGCTCCGATCTGGCTCCGCTCGGCTCTCCGTCTCGCTCGCACCCGCAGTACCGAGGCTACGTAAGAAGAACAAAGGACTGCGCAGTATAAACACAAATTTCTTTCCTCCGTCGCTCGCTAGCTCTCTCTCTCTCTCTCTCTCTCTCTCTCTCGCTCACGCACTCTCTCTCACTTCTTTTATCCGGTCAACCGACAACGCGAATCATCAATGATTTTTACCAGTGGCAGGGTCCCCTTCGCGACAATTGCGCCGGACCCGATATATCGATACCAATTTTCTACGGAGCGTCCGTCAGCTCCGACCGAACGAGCCAAGAGGAAGGAGGACGGAGCTACGGTGGACGTGCATCGAGAGGCGGCAGCTCCTCTGTTTACAAAAGTACGATACGGAGTACTAAGGTGAAGGTTCCCGATCTGGCGCACCTATGCGAAAATCACAGGCCCTTGTTTGTAAATGAATCCGCGCACGGACGCGGCGAGCCGAGCCGAGTCGGACAGCGCCGGGACGAGGACGAGACGACGGGGGGGGGGAGGTGTCGGCGGGGGGTGGCGGAGCAGAGAAGGGGGTTGGCGGTGGCGGCTGGGAGGACACGTATTTGCACGCGCGCACCCACCCACACACACACACAAGCGCGCGCGGAGGCCCACACAACCGACACGTACCGTTAACACACGGGCGCTGTGGACGCACATACACAAAGGGCACGTACACGCGATTATATATATACACATATATATACGTATATAGGATAATATCACACACACACACACGCGCACGAAACTCGACGTACCCGAGAGTATCAATTCACAATTTGCGTTTCGGTTGAGAATCGTTGGGCATTTTTAACGAACGTTCCCGAGTTCCGATTATTGCGAGCGACATTCGGTGTTTTATGACAATCAAACAAAAGTAATACATGAACTAGAAAGCAAACAATGAACTAAGAGTAATGTGTACTTGACTTGCGCACGCGCGTCTCTGTCTGAACTGTGTGCGTGCGTGCGTGCGTGCGTGTGCGTGCGTGCGTGCCCGAGCGCCTGGGTGTGTGCGTTTGCAATTGCGCCTGTGCGTACGCGTACGCACACACGCGCCTAAGCCTGCGCGCCTGCTCGTGTATATGCACGCGCGCGCACACACACACGTACGTATGCATACATACAGAGGCGAGTGCGGGCGCGCAGTACGCGCGAGGTGTGCGGGCGCGCTTCTGCGTGCGACCGTGTACGTAGGTACGTATGTGTTTATGTATGTATGCACGTATGTATGTATGTATGTATGTATGTATATATATTAAAAAAAGTGGTAAATTACAGAGGGCTCTTGTCGTCGTCGACCCCGGGTACGTTGCTGTCGAGAGCTCACGGCAGCGACTGGCTTCTCTCGTTCTCCGTTGGCCGTCGCCTGCCTGGACTGATAGCCGTCAGCTGATCAGCCTCGCGGAGTACAGCCGCTCGGTAGTGGGGCAGGGCGAGGCGGGGCGCGGTGGGCCGTCCGAGTCCGTGTGAGTGCGCTCGCTCCTCGCTCGGCTCGTCCGTCGTCCGTCGTCGTCGTCGTCGTTGTCGTCGTCGTTGTCGGCGGCGGCGGCGGCGGCGGCGGCGGCGGTGGCGGCGGTGGTGGTAGCAGCAGCTGGTGGTGGGGGGCCGAGCGCGCGGGGCCGTGGCCGAACGGGGCGGGCGGGAGAGGAACGGTGCCGAGACCAAGCAACCGAACGGACCGACCAACGCAATTCCCCTCAATGTTAATTCTATCAGAGAGCAAGCGCTAACATCCTCGCAGTCCTTTTACTAAGACTGCCGTTCTCTCTCTCTCTCTCTCTCTCTCTCTCTCTCTCTCTCTTCTTTTCACTCCCGACACTTTCGTTGGTAGCCGCTCTCGTGAATGTAGCACGAGGCGTTTCTATATTCCTTCGTTTCGTCCTCTCGCCCGGGATCCAACGTCGAATTGCTTCTCTCCCAATAGGTTATGCGAATAACGTTATTTACCCATTTTACCTTTCAATAATAAATCAGTTTAATGCAATTATTACACGATTCGTAATAACTCTGCCGTTGTTGATACACGGGCACACGCACACGCACACACAAACAATGTATGCCGTTTATGTGTATTTACGTATATGCGTACATCCACACTAGTGACACTAGTTAATCATGAAATGTAAATGTGTCGTAAATGGCAAATTGAATACTTAAAAATAATAGTAAATACATAAGCGTCGATAATTGCTCAAAGATACGTTAATACCAACTGCGAGTGTTTAATTTTATCTCGATTAAAATTTAATACATATTTCGAGCAATTATCGAATTACGGTGATATGTACAGTATTTTGCTGTGTACAATGTGTATACGTGCGCGCGCGCGTGTGTGTGCGTGCGTGTTTCGCGTTTGTTCACACATGCATACGTGCATACATGTAATACTTTGTAGCAATGTGCTTTATTATTAAGGAATAGCACTATTTAATGTAGGCGACAATTACGTTGTAAAAAAGCGTAAATTTTTATTTTTTTTAAAAAACAAACATTATTCGAAGGATCAAATTAAATAATAATCTCGACTCGAATGCACAGTTCTTAGTAATATTTCACGTAGAAAATACGACTTTTTCATTTAGGGCAAAAGTTTCTTATTCGGGTGCAAATTGAGGCGATTGAAGAATGAGAGGGGGAAAAAAAAGGAACGGCGATATTACAATTTCCTTCATTGGATGAGAAAAATTTGCAAATATCTCGAAATGCTTTTATGCTATTAAATAATGTGGATTAGTAATACGATTGATTTACAGCGACGTCGAATCCAAACAATGAAATCCGCAGTTCTCGTCATTACGGTAAATTCAAAGTAGCCAACAGCACTTGGGTTAAGTGCTGCATTATTAAAAAAAAGTTTCCAGTAACCGCTCGACTGGATTGTAAAATTTGTTTTCCCCATAATATTATACTTATATAAGCGTGAAAATGTAAATTACACATATCGTGGAAGGCTCGCCGTGCAATAAAACTGCGTAAATCATAACTGGCTGACAGTCACCATCGGTTCCGTAACGCTGACCGTCAGCGTCACTGCAAAGTCGGACACATTCTTCACTTTCTTCGCATAAGAAAAATCATTTTGTTACGTATAAGTCGTATGCACTCGATGCGTTAAAAATACTGATTTTCTAAATAATAACAATAAGTAGGACACGTTAGCGAATCTAATTAATATTGAGCAAAATCATCGATGCGAACTTACGTTGATCGATCGATTTAACGCATGCGATTTATACAGTTTCTCATCAATTTTTTAGTCGGTACGCGTTACAATAATAAACAGTAGCGAAGGTGATTACAAATCGTTAATTAGACTTTTTAAAGCCGTTTTAAAGTTATAACGCTAAGTAGCATAATGCGTTTTAGAACTTTGGAAATGGAAATGGTTTTGCGCCTCGCGTTGCCGTTGTAAAAAAAAAGATCCGCTCTCCAGAAAGTAGGTGTACTTTTTTTTTTACTCGCCCTTTTGACCGAGCGAATAATCGGGCGTTTCGCGATCTTCCATCCTAGGGCCAAAAGTTCCGAATAACCTTTCTCTCACTCTCTCTCTCTCTCTCTCTCTCTCGAAACTATTGAGCTTTTTTTTTTGTTGAGTGTATTTTTTCAGTGATGAAATTCATCCGTTGCTTTTTGTTTCATTAGTCCTTGATTAACCTACCTTTTGATAAGCCGTAGATTATTTCCTCGTAATAGCCAAGATTTAAACATTTTTTTTTATTATAAGAAGAATACTCATATGTATGAATATACGTATGTATGTGTATTTATGAAAGGACTAGTTAAATTTACAATTTGCGTTTCTTTGCAAATATTGGTCGAGGAATTTTTTGCGAACAAAAAAAAAAAAAAAATAAATAAAGCATACAATAACTAGAGGATAATATTTCATTTTATAAGAAAAATTAAGACCCAGCTGAAGTTGCAAGTAACAAAGGGCACGCGTGCCTACCGCAATATACGAAGCTTTTAACAATATTTTAACGTAATTATAAAATTACTCAAGCATACGAATCGATCACTGCAGCCGCAGCTTGTAAATTTAATGTAGAAAAGGTTGAAAAATAGGTGCGTTTTATTTAGCGATTAAAATAAACAAAATAAATATTTTAAGAGACAAAAAGAAAAAAGTTGCGAACCTCATTTATTTCATTAATTCGATTGCAAAAATTCTGAAACCTCCAACATAATTGCGTTGGGCGCATTAAATCTAACGCTTTGTGACAATGTATACTTTGATGCATACATGAGAAAAAAATCTATACTCGCGCTAATTATGTAATTATAAATTTCTTATACTTTGAGGATGGCAAGTATTTTGAAAATTCACTTTAATAATAAAAAACATTATATTATACGCTATTCCTGTTTGACTTGGCATTAAATAAAATTGTAATTTAATGCTTCGAATATTAATGTATCAATATTGTTTATATTAATAATATATACATATGCATAAAATTTAATATTACATTGACTTGCGTGTATATAATTTTTGTAAGAAAAAAATATGCATTCTTAGTTAAATTCGTATTTTATTGTTATTCAACACTAACTGAAATTCGATAAAAAAAAATCTTGATAAATAATTACAATCGCATGCATTTTACCAGATATGAAAATAAAATATTATGTGTAATAATTTTTTCCCCAGATAATAAATACATCTAATGATTTTGCTTAATACATGTGAAACATTCGTCGTTGAAAGTAAATTAATTATATTATAATGCAACTATTAAAATAATTTACATAAAATAACGCTGGCTAAAATAATTTTCAAGCCATTTATAATTCGCGACTGTATAATGTTTTTAAATATTTTTGTACAAAGTTTATGATTTAGATTATTTATTATGCGTAATAGTTAAGCGAAGTCTAAGTAATGCATCAACAGTAGACAAATATTCTCATACTCAATCATTTTTAATAATAGAATGGACAAATCTAATTACGTGTTATCCTGTCGTTACATTCGTAGCCTCATTATTGATTCTTTTTAGAAGCGACGGATTAACTGCACTATTAAAACATTATTCTAGGAAGGAGTATTACAGATTTTTATAACCTATTGAAAATTCATTTTGGCATTTTAGTAGATTTTCTACTCCTGTATTGTTTTTTCCTATTGTTAATTTTAATTTACGGCTTTAGGATCGAATTTTTTAAAAGCACCAGTTTTTTCTTGCAAATGAAAATACATTTGGCTTCAGATATCGTTTGCATGATACTCTTATCTTAGACAAGGAAGCGGTAAATTTGTAATCTCGTTGCTCCATGATTTAGAGTAAATGCTACATTATTTAAACTAAATTTTAAAAATATGTAATCTAATCATCGAGTTTTTGCAATATTTATTTAAAAATCATGATACATTTATTATGCGATTGAAGTGCTTCAATTTTTGTTTTGTTTTTTTTTTTTTTTTTTTTTTTTTTTTTTCGTAAATAAAAACGATTTTCGTGCATAATTCAGCGCAATTGTGAAAAAATAGATAATATTTGCAACCAGACTTTTTATCATGAAAAAATTCACGATGATATAAAATAAGTTTCGCATCAATCATCCAATTACTTTACTCGTATATTCATAACAGTGAAACTTTAATTGTTCGTTTTGAAATTTATGCGCTTCATTTTTTTTTTGCGTTGAATACTTTATAAAAATATTATAAATAATATACTACGTTACGTAGGCGTGTAGGCGAAAATCAATGATTCTTATACATAGATAAGATATATATATATATATATATATATATATATGTCTAAATATATCTATCTATCTATTTATCTAGCAATATATATATATATATATATATATATATATATATTACTACATATACATATACATAATTAGATTTTAATACGTATAATACGTAATATAATAAAGTAACGTAAAATCATTACACAAAAAATTAGCTTTCCTCCTTCCTTTCGTAAAATCGGTCAATGTCAACGTTTAGTTTACGACCGCGACCGTATCTATGCTATCATTTTTCCTTCCCTACTGTTCGTCTTACTTTTTAAATACGTGGGATTCCTGTCCCATTCTTACCTCATTGTAAGCTCGTCATACCTGGATCCCTTTTTCTTTTTAAGCCAGTACTCTCTGTTCCTTTCGATTTTGCTCGTTTTATTAGATTTTCTCCACATTCTCCGGGGGCTCGCTTCTCTTTCCATTCGAATTCCAGTCCGCCACTTTGTGCCTGATCTAGATTTTCTCAACCCTCCGTTCGTCGGTTTTCCTCCTTGTCCCTTAAAAACCCAAAAAACCTTTTTTTTCCGCCCCCTTTGAAAAGGCTTTGGCTTTGCCCTCCAATGCAATCGTAATTTTTCCCCTAGAGCTTCCCAACGAGCTCTTCGTCCCGATCTTCGCCTCTCCCCCCCCCCACTCCTGAATTTAAAATCGGAGTATCTCGCTCCAGCCTTTGATACCGCGACACGTATTTTTCCTTTAATTTTGTTTTGTTGCTTGCTCCCTTTGTAGCTCTTCCTTTGTAGCCTTTGGCCTCTACCCATGCAACTTAAATTATGCAGAGGTCGGCAACGGTAAGCTTCGTACGAGTGTTGTATATTTTTGGAAATTCTTAACCGAGCGGAGCCGCGAACGATCGCTTAGATTTTAGATTTTTAGACGCGTATTTGCAATTTTTGACGAGCTACGATTGCGGGGAAAGGATTTACACACCGAACAATGCGAACGATGTACGAGTATTAAAAAAAAAATGTATGAAAAACACATGTTGATAATTTGTTATCGAGCCACACGAAGCTTCGAACGATGTAGCCTTATATTATTTTTTAATAAATAAAGCTTGATTAATTGCGCCATATGTTGGTACTGGATCGGATGCATTGTGTATTTTAATTTAAATTCGATAAATGAGGAAAATTATAAAATGAATTGTGCTTAAAAACATTTTATTAATATTGCTATTTTATAAGTTTTTTTTATTTATTTATTTTTTTTTTTTCATTTCTTCACTATACTTGATAAAAATTGCGATGTAAAAATAGGTATGGTTGGCCAATATAAAACAAACAAGAGCATTTTATAACGTTTTGTTAGCAGATTAACTGCTTTGCATTAATTTATTTAGGTAGTAATTGTACATAAATAAATTACCTAAGATGACTCGGTCATTTTATGATTTCGAATCTATGCATTCTATTTCCGAATTACCACCATTTGCTTTAGCAGTACGCGCGCGCGCACACACAAACATATATATGTATATATGCATATACGCGTGAGCGCGCGCGCGCAGCCAAATCAAAAACATTTTGCCATTTTTCATTTACACGTTAATTCTTTCAAAGCTGTCGGGCGTTCATTCATTACACATTATTTTACTTATTTTTTTTACACCATCCAGAAAGCAAACGCTATAATACTTCTAAAAACATTTTCACTATGATCAAGTTGAACCATCACATTATTCATCTCCCTTTCATATTCTAATTAAATAAAAGAAACAATTCAATAACATCTAATGAGTGTTGCTGTTGGTGTTTTTTTTTCTTTTCTTTTCTTTTTTTTTTCTCTCTTTCTTTCTTTTTTGTGTAGCAACAAAAATAGCAAACGCATTGTATACTTGAAGATAAGATGGACAGCAGCAGTCGAAATTAGCCTTTATCGTACATCTATAAATTGCAACGATAAATTTTTTTTTCTTTATTAAAATCTTCTTTATATTAAATATATAACTCTAAATAATATATGAGGTATAAATTGTAAAATATTTTCAAGCAGTTTTGGCCCGAATAGCAGCACGTTTGCCGGTAACAGCCTGAAAAAAGAGAAAAGAAAAACAATTTATTACAAATCTACTAAGGAATGATCTCATTGGAGATTGCATCGTCTTTTAAGCAGCCGCAATTATCGATAACGCGACGATGCACGATATGTTTCCAAAAAAAAAAAAAAAAAAAAAAATAAATACGAACTTACCTGGAAACCAGACTTTATACTAGCTACAGAACATCTTGAACCACACGATTCACATTGAAGGAAGAAAAGTCTTGTATCTTTTTGCAAAATGGTATCAGGAGAGCGGCACGTGTGACAGGTAACGTATTCCTTAATATATCTTCTGAGTACGTTCTCAATTTGCTTCTGTTGGAATCTACCCTTGATTATCAGCTGACTGTTACCATCGACGGATCCGCTCGTTCCCAATTCAGCTAATAAGAAATCAAGCAAGTGCTTTGGCTGTCGGTGAAGGGTTTTACAAATCTAAAATTAAAAATATCAACGGTGATTAATATCGTTGCGCAGCTAGCTACCTTATTTATAATATTACAAGCGGTGATAAAAAATAATTGTACGAATTTGATCCTCGGGAATGGCAACGATACCTGCACAGAAGTATCATGGATATCGCATTTGCGTTAAAATATTTAATAAGAAGGATAATCAACAGTTGAGATTCCAATTACCTCGGTGAAATTGGAGAAAGATGTCTTTTTCGTCCCGATTCGGACGACTTGCGGGGGTCTCATGACGAACTTTTGTTTTTTGCCCGCTATCATGTCGGGATTCTTTTCCTTCATTATATTAAATACTCTTGCAAGCAATTCATCGTATGTATAATCTCGGTCCGAGCCCACCCATTGGCTTGGTTCCTCTGTGCGAACAAGGATAATCTTATGAATAATTTCTATTAGCGCGATACAACTGTTCGAAAATTCCAATTTATACCACCGCGCACACACACACGCACGCTTATGTATAATGTAGGTATAAGCACCGACATACACCCACACACGCACCCATATCCATATGTTGGTTAAGCTTATTGCTCGTTAAATTAAGACGTTATCATTATACGAAAAATAACTTCGTTCCGATGACACAAAAAGTCTATCAATGAAAATGAAAGTAAATTTATCAAAAGTAAATAGATTTTAACGATGCAAAATTGCGAGAGCTTGTTCTTTTTTTTTTTCAAATCAAATGTAAAATCACAAGTATAGATTTTTTATTGTTACGAAAGATTGAAAATGAATTGACTTTAAATAAGTATTTTTTATGCGCATTGTGCTCGACGAGGGATAAATATTCATTATAGTAAGAAACAGTAGAATTTTCCTCAAAGTATCATTTTAATAAATAGTACGTAACACTTTTCAAATTTGGAAAGGACAGAAAGAGAGAGCGTTGATTTAAAATTTTCGAATAGAGGCCTCAATCGTTGCCAATGCTCTAAATCGACGGAGTCGTAAGTTCTGACGATTAAATAAAAAAGTGCTATTACAAAATAAGAATTTTGCTTTCGTGTTTGTCTTACCATAATCTGCACTTCGCTCGTACTCAGTGCAGCATGTTAACAAATGATGCAAAACATAAACATTCAGACGGACACTTATCGTTTGAATTTCATTTAATATTATATTTACCATTATCATTGGCTTCGTTCTCTTTTCTCTCTTCGGCCATCAATTCATCTAAATCCTTCTTCTTCTTCTTCTTCTTTTTCAAATTTTTCGAAAAGTCAAGAGACAAATCAAAGTCTTCGACATCGTGCTCTTCGGGTTGTGGTTCTGTGATTTCCTAAAACAATAATTTTCAACGCTGACATTAGATTGCAAATAAATTTGCATCCTAACGGATTAATATACAATTTTAATATCCAATAAGCTCGCAACGCTTTAATCATTGTAATTACAAGTCAAATATAAACGCACTTCTTTTTTGGTCTCTGGGAGAGCTGCATCGAGCTCCTCTAAATTAAACTTTTTCTTCTTCTTTTTCTTTTTTCCAAAGTTTTCAAGATCCAATGACTCCTGGTCTTCCGAGGCAGCAAACTCAACGTCCACATTCTCCTTATCCGCTCTTGAATTCTCAATTGTTTCATTTACAGTATTACCTCCTTCGGCTATAGCTGCATCCAAATCGAAACCCGTCTTCTTCTTCTTCTTCTTTTTTGTAAGTTTGGGGTCGAACATCTGAGAGCAAAAATTAAGAAAGACATCAATTCGACCGTGGATGAAAATCACACCTCGACGACTGGCTCAATTTTGATCCGTGCAACTACGTGATAAAATTGCCAATCGTGCAGCGTCTTCAAATAATTAAAATGCAATCCAGGTCGAGGGCAAAGGTTAAAAAGGAGCCCATCTCAACCATCATTCATGATTCGTGCAGTCTCATTAGAGCTGAACGTATTTAACAGTAACAGAGCCAAGAGCACGATCCAATGAAAAAGATCAATCGAGCATTAAGAGAGTCTCCAAGAGTTGTGTGGCACAACCGTAGCTTGGAATGGTGAGTAAAATGAAGCTCAAGAGTTGCACGACTCTCGGGGAGCCCTCCTCAATTTCTAGGGAGCATCCCAATGCAGAGGAGACGAGGCTGCGACGCAGAGTTTGCCAGGGAGGAGAGGTCGAGGGCGAGCCGAGGCCATTCGAAATATCCGGTAATCAGTGGCTGAGCCGGAGTACGCGTCGAGCTCGGTGTAAATAAAGCCCGAGGAGCCGAGCTCTCGACGGAGCGCGGGGGACGATCGGGCTGCTCGGAGGGGGCCAGGGGGCTCGGCCGGAGCCGAGGTAGCTGACGTATGCGAGGCTCACAGCAGGTAGGAGTCGGCGAGCAAAGGGGGCCCCGCCGCCGCCGCGGCGCTTTTGGAGGTTGGGTTCGGCCGAGCGCGGAACGAGGAGTCGGACCGGCGCGGCCGACCCGGGGTCAGGGAGCCGAGGCCCGGTGCCGGCGAGTCCTCCTGCCTCCTCCGGGAGAGCCGGGGGGCCGGCTGGCGGGGGCGGGGGTGGCCGGGCGGTGCCGCCACGCCGCTGGCGAGTCGACCGCGTGTCGAGAGCAGCGGCTCGGGCCAGCCTCGGGGGCTCACCGATTCCTCCTCCGTCATCTCGGCGATGGTCCTCGGGGGCCTGTGGGGGCCGCGGGGCTTCCTCTCGGCTGCTTTGTCCTCTGGTAGGAGCTCCGCGACAGTCCGGGCGTCGAGGCGGCACTTGTCCTGGCGATCCGGGCCGACGATATATAATCTGGGTCAATAAAAGTTGAAGCCAGACTAGAGAAGAGAGCGAGATTATCGGAATATCGGGCCTCGGCCGTCGGCTGGCGACAGATGGCGTATCGAGGCGCCGAGCCGGAGTCGGGCTCCCGCGAGTGGCGCCTCGACTCCTCGGGGCCCGGCTTCGGGGACCGGCCCCCGCGCCTCCTCGCCCAGCTCCGGCTCGCCGACCCCGCCTAAGCGGCGAGAGAGAGAGAGAGAGAGAGTTCCCACCGCGACCGCGCGGGAGCCCGAGGGCGCCCGGCCCGAGCCGGCTCTCCCGGGCCGCGGCTTCTCCCGGTGGTGGCCCCGCGGTCGGCAAGGCTTCGCTGCGCTCGGCCGACGCGCCGAGAGCAGAGCGACGTCGGAGTATCTATTCTTTGCGTTGTCCGTGACGGAGCGGATGACGCAAGACTGGCTATTTTGCATAAGAAAATTCTCGGGCTCGCGAGCCGCTCCACCGAAGTCGTCCTCGAGCCGGTGATCGGCAATCGATGCCCGATAGCCTCGCTAAATTTTTTGCCATTAACTCGGGCTAAGAATCAATCCTCGGCCGGGGTCGACGATGCGCTCCTCCCGGCCAATCGACTCCGCGTTAGGCTTGCTTCTAAATCAATAGCCAACGACTCCTTCTCCCGGTACTCGCGGCCTGAGATTTATCCGGAGAGGCGCCCGAAGCCTCGGGGCCTTTGTTTAAATAATCCTTTCGGAGCCCTCTAGTCTGCGCGAGTAACTTTGCTTCGTTGCGCTACTTGAAATGCTTGCGGACTCTCTCGATACATTCGATGGCGATCCGTTGTAAAATTGTCATAGGATCGCGTCTCAAGGTATCTCTCTGTGCATTTCGTGCCTTCGATGCAAGTCTAGCGTGAAATTGAATCGAGGGAAAACGCGCCGCTGTAGCTATAAAAATTAGAGAAGCCTACAGGGAGTTTTGTTTACTCAACTTTTAAGAACGCACGAGAGGCTCGATTATCAGCTCACCAATGGTCAAAGCTTCCCAACGCTTTTTAAGAAGTCCTGTAATTTCAGCTCTGCTTTTATCGTATCCGCAAGTTGGGCTAATCTCTTTTACAGGTGAAGCTCAAAAAGAAGAAGAAGAAGAAGAAGAAGAAGAAGAAACCGAACGATAAGGCCTCCGCGACTCCCGATGGCTCCTCGCGGCACAGATTGATAATTAGCGCCAAGCGATGAATCCCAAGATTCGGTCGCACCTACGAAGTATGAATATTATCAAGCGATTAGGTGTATTAATCGAAGCAAACGACGGGCAGGCGAGACGATACGCCCAGGTAAAGAAAGTCAGAAGCCAATCGCGACAATCGCTTGCGATTCGCGGTCCGGCCTCTCGTCGCGGACCTTCCTCGCGGGTAGGCTCCACCGAGCGAGGATCCCCCGAGCCAGGGCTGCTTCGCTTATTCTTTTTCTGGCCCCTCCGAGTACGGGTGGGTGGGTGGGGGGGGGGCCAAGGCGGAGGCCGAGCTCTCGGCTCCTGGGCACGATCGATGAGCAGGTATGTTGGCCAGGGCGAGGGCGGCTGCGGGCCCGAGTTCCGGGGGCAGGAGCCGCGGGGAGCCGGCGCTATCGCCGATCGGTCGGCGCGCATCCCTCTGGTTGGGGGTGGCGCAGAGGGGGCGGGGGCGGCTTCCCAATAGACTTGTCGTCCCCGGCGGCTCGGCCGGGCGGGCGGTGGGGGGAACGGCCGCGGCTGCGCCGCTGGCCCTCGACTGCGGCACGGCTCCTCGGCAACGTCCCGCCTAGTCGCTCGCGAGCTCGCACGCAGCCGATAATTGGGCCGACGCTGCCGAGCCCCACCGAGGCCTCGTCCGCCCCGTCGACGATGTAGGCCTCGTCCGAGTGCTCGGAGTCGTGCCAGTGAACGTCGTCGTCCTCGCCGCCGCCGCAGCAGCAGCAGCAGCGGCAAAGTCGATAGCGGCCCGAGCGAGAGACTCGCGACCCCGCGGCACTCCCCGGACGCGCAGTGGTGCTTTGTTCTGTGCTCCTCGGGATACAGCGCGACCGAGTCCAGGGCTCCGTCCCTCGAGCTCCGACTCTGTCTCTGGCTGATTTCCACGTGAGCAGCTGCCACCCCCCCCCCCTGCCCTGCCCCCGCGGCGCCCCTGCGCGCCCGTCGCCTCGACCCTCGCGACCGAATCGGGATCTTCCCCGCTTCCACGCGCCCTTGCGCTTTGTGTCCCCCGTTCGCCCCCCCCCCAACCTCCCTAAGCGATACCGGCACTCCGTCGACTGCTCGTCTCGTCTCCCCGTCTCGAGCCCGGTAGGCCCTCGCGAGTTTCCAATCGCCAATTTCCTCCCTTGGCCCCGGCCGACACGTGACACCAATCGCCCGCAATGGAATCCCTTTCGCCGAGCCCTTAGCTCCCTAGGCTTTCGGGCTCCTGCGTTTGCTTACACCCCCATCCCCACCCCCCCATTGGCGAGCTACTTCGTCGGTCTCGATGAGCTCTCCCGCGCATTGTCGATAAGTGGACAGTTGTGTGTATGGTTCGCGAATCCTTTAAATTTACCCAATTATTCATTGGCAGGATAGTCCAATTGCATTGTAAAAAAAAAAAGGATCAACGGCAGGGATTCGCTCGACGTTAGACGGGCTTTGGAATATCCCTCGGCAATTTGCATAGCTTCACTCGCTCGAATGCTAAATCCCTCGCTGTACGCTTCGGATGCGTTTATTATTATTATCGTTTCGATTATAGGCACAATAATTTACCGACAATCGTGGGAAACGTCGAGTGAATTATTTAACGACGAGCATAGCCCGTCGGGCTATTACTTAACGTTAAGTGCTGCATTGTTTATATCCGATGTAGGCGCATAAATAGTTGGATCCTATCGATGATCGCGAGGGAGTGTATTTTCCGTACCATTTGCACGCGCGCGTTGTCTTGAATTATTATTCAGCACTCGGGCGTTCGGTGATTAGGTTCATCGCTGACGCGTAGGGATAATTTCGGCCCAACTCTGTCGTGGATTTGTCGCGCGACGCAAAAATGTTGCCCGTCAGTTGGAAATTCGGTCGTTCCTACATCCAAGCGCATCGATGCATCGCTCATCCAAGATCGATGGATTCACAAATCGAGCATTGGAGCATCGGTAGAGGAGAGCACAGGAGAGAGGCGAAATTTGCCGAGAACCGAGGGGGAGCGTAATAAAGTACGGTTGCTCGTACTCGAGGTGGGGGCCCGTTTAATTTAAAAGCCGTGGGTACTTCTCTTACCATTGTCAAAGGCTCTCGTTACGTTTCGATCAAATTTCAAACCTACCAGTCGTCCACGAGACTCTTAAAGCCTCGTATCGCCTCGGTCGCGGCTCCCTCGAAGGGATTACGACAACAGCGCTGATGTTCACCTCGATGCTTCGGCTCAGCGCTTACAGAGCCAGGGTGACGCGATTACGAGCAAGGAGCCGGAATCCTCTTCCCCGTCAAAGCTCACCGAGGCAGAGCCGCAATAAGCTATAGTCCGGCCTCTGCGGCAGCCGAACGGGGTTGGGAAAAGGCCGCCGAGGAGTCGGCTCTCCCTCCAATCGCTTTCGCGTTACGCGGAATTAGATCAGTCGGCTGATCGGGCCTCGGATCGCGAGCTCGTCCCCGGAACGCGAATCGCCTCGGAGGCTAAACGAGGAGTCGTCGTCTCCCGGCCCGAGGCAATCGCAAACCGCGATGGGGTACTCGACGATCGACCAGCGGTTGCACTCGCGGTAACGGGATATTGCCCAGCTCGGATATTGGATCGTCCCGATCGTGTGCGACGCGGGCCCCCTCTGGCCGCCGCCCCCCCCCAGCGGGGGCATAGCATCCAAGGGCCCCTTTGGCCTCGGCATCGCGCGACTCTCCGGGCGCGCGTCATCGTTGGGGCTCGTTGGGGCTTGTCTGGATAAAAAAGATTGGCCGGCATCGTCCTCCCTCGGGCTTCCCGGAGCTCGGCTCCCCGCAGCAACGTAATTTATCGGGCGCCCCGTCGGTGATTCGGGAACGGACGGAGAATCGCGATCTTGCGCAGTAACGGCAGTCGCGTCGACGTGGGTTCTTCCTCCCCGGCCGCACGGCCGACCTCCTCCCGCCCCGGTGGTCGGCTACCCCCTCCGCCCCCCGCGCTCCAACCCACGTTCTTTGCTTTCGAATTTCGGACCGAGGAGGGCGAGCGCGACGGAGGCGCTCGGCATTTTCACCGCGCCTCTGCCGTCGTGGCCGCCCCGCCCCCGCCACTCGGCCCCCAGCGGGAGATACACGAGCCGAGGGGGATAAGCCAGGGGGCGAGAGGCTGCCGCTGCGTAAAAATCCGAGAGATCCGTCGGCCCCGTAATCAATTGACTGGCCTGGCCGCCGCCGCCGCCGCCGCCGCTACTCGAGCCCTGCCGAGGGAAATCAATGCCGCTAATCAGAGGCGGCCTTAGCTCACGCATTAGCGCCGACCGCGAGCTACGCGCCTTTCCGTAGCGGCCGATCGTTGAGTTCCCTCGGAGGCGCGATTCCCTTTTTTTTTTTTTTTTCCTTTCCTTTCATCCGTCGCCACCGACCCAACGAGCCCGCCCCGCCCCCCCGCCACCCCAATCACCCACCCACGAGACTGACCCCGAGAGCACAGATTTAGATTTGACGGGCTCTCGACCCTTTTCCCTCAAGAGCTCAGATGGCGGTCGATATCCTGGACATGGATCATCTCGCGGTCAGCGCGATCGTGACCGTGGGCATGCAGCTGATATTCTTCGCGATAGCCGCCACCTTTCAAATGGACAAGCTGACGGACTTTGCGGGAGGGGTCAATTTTATCATACTGGCCCTCCTCACCTTCTTCCTCGGACAGGTCGGCAAGGTGAGTCCATTGCTTTCTTCCGCGCTGCTGCTGCTGCTGCTGGCAGCGGGAGGGAGACAAAGAAATCGCTCTGCCCCCGAGAGTCAGGGATAGAGAGAGAGAGAGAGAGAGAGAGAGAGAGTGAGGTGGGTGGGGGTGGGGTTGACTTGGCTAACGCTATTCGATAATACGACGTATGCGCCAAGGTCACCGCATTCGCTTCATCGGTCTCGCGATCGTCCCTGGCTTTAGCCCCGAGCCGAAAATCACGCCAAAGCTCCGTCCAAAGCTCTTCGACGGCTCAAAGGCTGTTCTTGTTCTCTATTCGAGCCAAGCCTGGCACAGGCGGCCCGGGCTCTCGACGAGCCCCCCCCCGGGAAGGAGGAAGTCAACGCTGTACGGGCAATTGGTCGTTGGGGTGCAGGGGCTTCCCCCCCGAGTCCTCCCTGGTAATCGCCGTCGAGAAACGAGGGCGACCGTCGCGTGCCTCCGATTAGCGACCCGAGGAGCTCCTCCTCCTCCTCCTCCTCCTCCTACTCCTAGCAGAGCCGCCAGGGACCCTGGCTTTACGCGAGGAGCGCCGTTGTCCCGGTGCCAGGAGCCAGCAGCTCGGGGGCCGACCAGGGGGAGGCAGAGGGTAGCCAGGGCCGGTTCGTTCCGTTATTTCCGGGGGATTTCCGGCGGAAGGAGCCGCTCGGGGACCCGGTCCTTTAAGTATCGTCGACTCTCGGGGGGTCGGCCGGCCTCGGGAGGAGGGGGCGGCGTCGCTCCTGCCCGGTATCCTTGTACCGAGGAGGAGGGAGCTTCTCCCGGTGAACGCGCGGGGGGGGACGTCCAGCCTAGCCTAGCCCGATAAGGGCCGACTGATCGGTAGCCTTGGATACTTTTTCAGGCCTACGACAGCCGCCAGCTGATGGTGACGATTTTCGTTTGCCTCTGGGGAGCTCGGCTCTCCTCCTACCTTCTTTATCGCATCTTGAAAATCGGCAGGGACAAGCGCTTCGAGGACCGTCGCAGCAACGTCATCCGGTTCGCCATCTTCTGGACCTTCCAGGTAAGAGGGGCGCCCCCGCGGCTTTCGGTCGGCCGATTCGAGCCGAGGCGGTGGGCCGGGCTGCACCGGTCTCGTCGAAAATCGGTCCCAGGCCAACCGAGGCCTCCGGGAACCGGGAAGTCGGGGATAGCGAGCCGACGAGCTTAAGTTGAGACGAGTCTTGGGCTTTTTGCCCCACCCCAACCCCCTTTACCAGCCCATTGTCTTTCTGCACAAGGCCGTTTGGGTGTACGTGGTGAGCCTGCCCGTGATAATCATCAACTCGCCGAGGCACAAGATACCCCCGGCTCCGAAGACGATGACGACCCTCGACAGCGCGGGCACCGGCTTGTTCTTCGTCGGCTTCTTTGCCGAGACCTACGCCGACCTGCAGAAGTTCGCCTTCAGGCAGGACCCGATCAACGACGGCAAATGGTGCAACGATGGTGAGCGCCCCCCCCCCCCGCCTTTGTTTTTTTTTTTTTGCTTCCCCTCTCTCTCTCTCTCTCTCTCTCCAGCCGATTCGACGACTCGGCGCGCTTGGAAAAAATCCTCTCGGCCGTCTCGGATCTTACGGCAAAACCGCGTATCGGTCGCTCTGCGCTCCCTCGCCGTTGATAAAACGGCAATCGCGGAAGCTGATGAAAAACGGCGGGCTCTTTATTATCGCCTGTAATCGATTTGGGCTCGCGGGTGCGAATCAAAAGCCTCCTCGATGGTGTAGAGCCACGTTGCAAAGGTCTCGGCCGATGCTCGATGAGAAACTAATGGAGCGCGAGTGCCGAGCG
The DNA here is from genome assembly GCA_018907135.1 of Kradibia gibbosae. Lineage (NCBI taxonomy): Eukaryota > Metazoa > Arthropoda > Insecta > Hymenoptera > Agaonidae > Kradibia > Kradibia gibbosae. The sequence continues at coordinate 2,314,689 of JACCHX010000001.1, read as the reverse complement.
GGAGGGAAAGAAGAGGACAGCGAGGACGAGAAGTTTGGCAGAGAAGAGGGTCCCGAAACGGGAGCTACCGTCCGCTCGGCCGGTCCGATCGCGACGACAGTAGCGACGGCGGGTGTCCCGGCAAGGTTCAAAGCCCAGCCGAGCACGGCGAATTTCTTGATGAAGGCGAAAAGCTCGATGGCTTATTGACAGGGGCGAGCGCGCACCCCTCGCGAATCGGAGCCCTATCCCTACCACCCCCACCCACTCTTGGGGCGTTGACCACGCGGAGAAAAGATCGGGAAGACTTTGCGGGGGGGGGGAGGTGGCGGTCCCGAGAGGAGCCTCCGGCGATAAAAAAAAGTGCCGTTTTTTTTCCGAGCGCAGGCCTCTGGAGACTCTCTAGGCACCCCAACTACTTCGGCGAGATCGTCGTCTGGTGGGGGATCTTCGTCATATCGCTGAACGTCATCGAGGGCCTGGAGTGGATAGTCATAGCCTCGCCAATCTTCACGACCATAATAATCCTCTTCCTGTCGGGGATGCCCCTGCTGGAGAAGGCCGCCGACGAGCGCTACCGCGAGTGAGTAGAGGGGGGGTGGGGCCCGAGGCGGCCCGAGAATTCCCCTTAATCGGCCTTGGGAAACCCCTTGTCTTCCAGGAACGCCGAGTACCGCTACTACAAGCAGTCGACCTCGCCGCTGATACCCATACCGCCGGCCATCTACTCGGAGGTGCCCTGGTTCCTAAAGTTCATCCTCTGCTGCGAGTTCCCGCTCTACGACTCGATGGAGGCCAAGCCCCGGGCGACCGTCACCGAGTCGACCTCCATAAGCCTGGCGCCCTCGACGTAGCTGTAATCGTGCGCCGGATCGGTCTTCGGCGCACGTAAAGCCCCGAGGAGCTCGGCTCCCGAGTCCGAGCGACTCTCGCCGAGCCCCACCCGCTGTCCTCGGCCATCCCCCGCTGCCCCCGGGCCCGCTCCGCGATCTTCGATCGGTGCTCGGCGGCGTCCCCGCCCCCTGGCCCCCTTCGGTCTCCTCGCTCGCTCCTCCCTTCCAAGGGCCGATGCCCTCCTCCCTTTTCTCTGCGCCTATCCCTCCCTATCGATGAATCAAGGATACTTGTGAAATTCGTCAACCGATCCAAGCGCAGCGAGGGATCAGCGACGTATCGCTCAGCCGCGGCTCGATCGTTGTAACTCGGCCGAGTCGGATACTCGTTGGCGTTGGTCCTCGATCGTGGAGTCCCATTCGACCTGCAGGAGCGAGGCCAGGCCCCGACTCGTCTAACCCCGCTCGGTTAACAGCCAAAAGCGCGAAATAACGCGGCCTCGCTCCTCGCCCCTACGCCCTCGAAGGACTCGAGCTCCGCTTTGGGAGAGCATTCGTCGGCATGGACGGCGAGAGCCAACCAAGATATTATACTTTGTGCTTCGTAACGGCTGTCCCTCCGAGCGAGAGCCTGGGCTCTTAGCCGTCGAGGCCTCGCTGAATAAACGAGCACGGCCAGGGTTAACGAGGAGACCGCCGATAACCGAGTACTTCGCGACGAAGCGAAGGCGTTCGCGATCTCCCCTTCATTTTTTTCTTTCTTTCTTTCTTTCTTTCTTTCTTTCTTTCTTCGATTCTCGTAATCGCAAAACCGTTTGCCGTGGTCGAGGTGGCTTTCGTCGGGACAGCGACGTCTCTCTTCGTTTTTTTTTTTTTTTTCTTTACCGAAGATCTCCCGTGCCGCGTCCTGAGCGGCGCGAGACCGATCGCGTGTCGATTGACGGATGAGCCCTGCGGGTTCTCGTGCAAACGCCAGGCACTTGTCCCACTCGGCCAAAAAGCTATAGGGGAGAGAGCTAAATAAACGCGATCGATTTTTAGTACGTACGACGTTGGTTGAAACGCAAGAGCCGCGGCAACGGCGACAACGACAAATTGATTTCGAATAAACTGCTCGGGAGATGGTTTCTCCTTTCTGCGAGCTCTTAAATGTCGCGACAGGGGCATTGGAAATTATTGAGATATTCTATTACGATAATAATAACAATAATAATAATAACAACAACAACAACAACAACAACAATAGCGATTGCCATTAAAAGGTTTAAACTAGTTGACGCTTGCAATACATAACGAATTAGCCAAAAAACTCCTCGCCGCTGAGCGCCTAAAGTAATTTACAACTTAGAGCTAAGCTACAAAGTAATAATCATAGTGATCGACTATTTTTCTACGGCTTCGTCGCAACGGCAGGGCAGGTTTTATCGAGCGAAACCAACCGAGAACAGAAAGATCGCTCGTTCCATTAACGCTGCAGCCGACTTCTTTCATTGTCAATTCTCGACTAATTGCTAATTTATCCTGCAAGGGACGGTTCGCAAGTCCAGCAATTTCGAAAAAAAAAAACAATTTTACCGTAATGAAAAGAGTCCCGCGCTGCCGAAGGCACTCCGCGCCCGCGTTATCAGATGACGCGCGTCGTTGTAATTTACCCTTGGGGGGGAGGGGGAAGAAATCGGACGGTCGGACGCCTTTCCGCGGTACCTTCGTTGAAAAGCGGCTCGGCCGGACAATATCGATGTTTTCCCAGCGACGATCGATCGGCAAAACTGATATCGGCCCTCCGTTTATGATAAAGTTATTTTAAAAGGAGCTCCAAACGAGCATCCGTAGTATGTGCGGTAGTGCACACGCCGCATAGTAAAAACTGCAATCTTTATAGTTCGGTAGGCGCGGCGCGTTGAATTCGTTGTATCCGACTACTTCGTGGATTCTAAAACTTGTCGAATGTGCATTATAATTAACGAGGAAGCTCTCGGTTATGATTTATATAGGGCTGCCAGAAGCAGGAGAGCAGCCGTAGTTATATTTCATCGTATTTCGATCTACGTTTTGTAAAATATATACATAATATACCTATCTATACACACATATATATATATATATTTGATCTTCGACGGTCGAGTCGGTCCACGAGCCTTTGCTCGGGCTCGATGCACTCGTCGTTTAGTTGCATTCGCGTACAGTGCAAGAATAATCAGTATTAATGGTCTTCCGTAGCATAGAGCATCTTTCTTAGGGTCGACCGCTCATTAAAATCAGGCACGAATCGAGCCGGAGAGGAGGCGACGTTTGGGCGCGTCGCGCTTACGAGCAATGGCCACGCGTTTTTAAAGGGACGTCGGCGGGGCCAGGGGGCTAAGAAGCTCGTCGGGCGTCTGAGGAAATCATCCTTCGCGCGGCGAAGTTGAGGTGCCCGCGATCGGAAAAACGAGCAACGATAGAAGGCAATCCGTCGCCCTCGCGGTAGCGCTCGATCGATGTAAGCTTGCACGTATCTTTACTGTAGAAGCCTGCGGCTCGTTTCACTTTCACGCGATCGAGCTAACCCTTGATCGATAAGGGGCAATTTAATATCTCGGTAGGATCGTGTAGTTCTTAACGATGCGTAGTTTTTGGATACGATTTACTTTTTTGCGAATTTATCACCATAGCAATACTTAATACTGTATTAGGAGGACTTCAATTGCATTGCAAGAAGAAACGTTATTATAGACAATTGAACGATGCGAGTAGTTTTTTCTACTTAATCATGCTTAATATATAGATATAATAGTTTAGCATGGGCAAATACAGTTGTGCACGATACTTTTGAGAAAACTTCTATAATAAACAGTCGCTACCGTTCGTCTCGAAGCGAAATTTGACTTTGTTGATAATTTTGAGGATTAAATGACGAGAGGAGAAACAAAAATATTGTAATAATAATAATAATAATAATACTATTCGTACATTAGAACTCGAACGCGTTATTAACAAACTTTGTTATCGCGAATCACTGTACACATATTGTAAATCTGATGGAACCGGAATTTAAAAAAAAAAACTATCAACATCGTCCCTTATTGTAAACTAATTAAGTTTTACCTGTGTTGTTTCTTACTTTCGACCAAGACGATTAAGGAACAAAGCGATAGTGAATTTCATGTATACTTGTTAAAAAAAAAGTAATCGCGATACGTTATTCATCGGAGTTGTCATTTGCTGACGATGTGTAATATACACGTATACTTGCGTGTATAAGCGACTATGTAAACGTCAATGAATAAAGGAACGACGGTTCCAAATTTTAAGGTGTCTATAAAAGTCAATTTTGTAATTATAAGGTAATGCATAATTAACGCAATTGTGTGTTTGCGCGGCGCTACTGTACGCATTTGTACATTATTATTGACAAAGTGCGGAGGATCGAAGGAACGATCAATCGACAAAAGCTTAGCGCGTTCATCGGTTAACGATAGCATTTAAAAGTAATGTAATATTTAGATCGGCCACTGATCGAGTGTCAACACTCCCGCGTCTTGCTGCGTTACGGTCGCTAACCTTAGGCGATAGAAAATTAGGCGCGTTATTAGGCGCAATAGTTGGAAAAGCCAAGGGAAAACCAATAAGCGAGGGAATTCAAGTTACATGCCAAACGAAAAGCAAAGGAAAAGCAAAAGGAGTACAAAAAAAAAAAAAAAAAAAAAAAAAAAAAAAAAAAAAAAAAAAAAAAAAAAACAAATTAAGCGACTAATCAACGCATGCCTCTACGGATTATTGCCAATTTTGAAAGCCGTTGTTTTTACTTACCTTCCCTTATAACGGCCCGATGATCTACCGTAAACTATAAATAATGCCAGGGAAATAATTTCCACTGGCTTGTTTCAGCGACTGTTCTCGACTTTTGCATTTCTTTCAAAGGAGCATTTGATTCAAGCGTACGCATTGTCAAAATGAGAATTTTCAATAACGAAATAACCATCATTGTTATTGAATTGCGAATAAGATCTTGATTTGCATTCGGATAATTTTATTGTTATATCCACAAGTGGAGTATGTACTTTCAATCGATACCTTATAACTTAAATAAACTAAAGAACCTACACCGTAATAAATAATAGTTCTAAAACAAATAAACTGCATGCGTATTTGACTACCTCTTCATTGGTGTTGCGGAGCGCTTGTAAATATTGCCGATAAGCATCGGCTTGGGGTATAGTATCATGATGCCCAAGGGCGCGATAATGCACTGCTCGTACCATTGCAATGCGCGAAAGAATTATAATGCCCTGGAACGAATCATCGACGGGACAAAGGCCTCCTCGTCTCGCTGAGCCGAAGAAAATTAAATGCGTAAAGTCGGGCTGTCCAAATAACATTGCACAATGTTCAGGGTGCCTTCGCACGATATTGAATAATAATAATAATAATAATAATAATGACGACGACGACGACGACGGCGATAATGGTGGTGGTAGCTTTTGGCCAATTCAAGCCGCACAAGGTAATACTCGATCATTGAAGCTCGTGGCATTTCACAAGGGTGGTCGTTATTAAGTGTTGAGCGAATCCGTGAGACTTTTTTGCTTTGTTTATTTAAAAACACATTTTATTCATCCATATGTATTTAATTAATAAATGCTGTTATAATGACAATGTTAATGTATAACGCCGAGCACAAGACGAGCCAATTTTGATTTTATAATTTTATGCACAGAAGGTTGCCGTTGAATCTCCTCTGCGTTACTTTGCCTTCCAGTGCTAATCATTATTTCAATAACAATATATTTAAGCTACTTCGATGCTGCAAGTGTATTCGTCCTGAGTTTCGTGTACGTAAGGTTAATTAATCTCGATTGCCGCAGAGCGATCCTTAACGGGGAGGAGGGGGGTTTTAGCTCGCACCTCATGGATACAAAATTTTAATTTCTTCCGCAAAATCAAACGTCGCTTATTCGATGCATAACAAATCGCATAACATAATTACTCTCCGGCAATTTTTAAGTTTGAATTGTAACGGATGACACGCGCGTAATTTCGAATCACCTTCAAACTTGAAAATTTCTATCAATCTTTACGGAGTTATTTCTTTTGTTTTATTTTTTATTATTTTTTTTTTTTAATTTTTTGTTTTTGTCTCACGGCATACACTGAGCTGTCTTATATTTAAAAAAAAAAATGAGTTAGTACTGAGTGCGCAAGCTCTATCTTCGCGACTGAATTTTTATTTATGTATACTATACGTATACATACATGCATACATATAAATATATATATATATATATATGATACATGTGCATATACATATGTATACATGGATTGTGTATACATATCTGTATTTTATTTCTTAATCTTGAATACATGTGAAAATTTTTTTTTTTAATTATTTTTTTTATTAAATTCATTATCCTTTACCAAGGAGTCGCTCTTTCGATTGTATACATTTTACAAACATGTATAATTCCATTCTCTTAATTTTGCATTATCTCGTATCGTCGTTCCTTGCGGGCTGCATTTCGCACGTTCGCATGTATATAATGTACACACAAATATACAATATGAGGTATCTTTATAATATACAATTAAATGTAATAATAATAATTATTATTATAAACGTAATCGCCGACGCTCGTCAGTTTCGTATAAAATGATGAAGGGACTACACATGGATACAAAAGAAATTGGATTCTAAATTTAGGCTTTGTTTTTTTTTTTGTCTTGTTTTGTTTTTGTTTTGTTTTTCCTTTCAATCTTTATTATTTTTTCATTGCTTTTCGCGCGGTACCTCTTACGCGTCGGTCTACAAAAGCGAAGAACGGTATCCAAGTATGCCTTGCTGTGCTTATCTACGCGCGCTTTGTCTCGCTTTGCACGCACCTGCGTATTCGCGTATAGAGATACGCAACGCGACAAGCGACCAGTCGCGGACTCGGCGGTCGTATTAAAATTAAGCTACTGTACGCTCGTGAATTACTTTCAAATTATCGCCAAAAAGTTGAGCTTCCCGCGCGACAAGCGGCAATCCGAGGCTCCGGGTGGGGAGGAAGAAGAAGAAGGGAAAATACACGCAAGGAGTCACCCGTTGATCAGAGACAAAAAAAAAAAAAAAAAAAAAAAAAAAAAGAAGAAGCATCGAGGTCTTATGTAACACGAGGTTAAGGTGATATGACGGTGATATTACTCTAGAAGCGACCGAACAACGCATCGTTGTTATATATTATCGCGCAGGAGTTTTTCCTCGTCGAGTTTCTTTCTTTGCGCCCGACGCCGTCTGCTCCCGAGACTCTCGAGAAAAATCAGCGGCCTCGCGTAAATACGACGACAAGTGGCGTTGGCCATTTACCTGTCGGGCGTATCCTGGATTATCGCTCCATTGTCGTGTGCTCCGATCGTTAAATCTCGAATCTGAATTTATTCGAGCAAGCCTTAATTGATAATTCGCAGCGGCAGCTGCAACAATTTTTGGCGGAATAATGTGTCGGCAGTGGCTGGTTGGATCGGCTCAAAACGTCGGCGGCCATTCTCTTGCGCGACCGTTGCGAGAAAAAGTTCGTGTAAATTTGGGGGAAAAAATGCATTAATGTGCGCGTGTGTGTATATATATATATATATACATACATACATATATAACGAGGCCAACACACTTGTACCCGAAAACCTTCGCGCGCTCGAAAATTGCGACCAACCGTTCGATAAAGTGCTGCTCTTAATTCATCGGCCTCGACGATCGGATTGAGCATTTTTGGCCCTCTCGGCTCGAGCCCCGGCCGTACAACAAGCACTTGGCAAAATGCAGCGGTGTCAGTTTCATCATTTTTCTTACAAGTATCACAGTACAGCCTGCAAATTAAATCGAATCGATCCTAAATTCCTCCTATCGTAGCGAAACAATAATCGGCGTGCTCAACGTATTCGTTGGCTAATGCGTAAGCGATGCTGGTGACACAATAGTTATAACGTGGACATATGCGGTAGCAAATTTAAATAGCTCTCTCTCTCTCTCTCTCTCTCTCTCTATCTCTCTCGTAACGGGACTCGCTGGTCGTGCCTGCGCAAGTGCGGATTCCCGATTATCCGATAGTGATTTACTAATGTCAAGACGCTCCTTTCTTGCCTCGAGTACATAATAATATTGGGCCGAGTCCGATGCACTAATAGTAAGACTAATCTCTCTCTCTCTCTCTCTCTGTCTGCTCTCGCGGATGCGACCCAACTCGATGCGTTGTTGGTCAACGAGAGATTGTTAAAATTCAGCTTTGTTTCGTTTCCTCTATTCTCTTTAATTTTTTTTTTTTGCTTTTTTTGTGGTTGTCTCTTCATTGTTTTGCTTGTCAACGAAAAATCATATGCACCGGAGGTCGATGAAAAGTCGGTAATAATTGCCATTCGTTTTCGCATAAGAAAGTTTTTTATTTTCAATCAATCCTTCCTTCCTTCCTTCGCATTCTAATACTTCTGCCCGCTCATTTTGTACAAAATAAAGTAACATAAAATTAAAATAATAATAATAATAATAATAATAATAATAATAATAATAATAAAATGAAGTAAAATAATTAAAAAAAAGAAAAAAACTGCAGACACGCAAGCCCCTGCATATAAAAAGATCATTAGTTGGTAACCTCGCACTTAAATAAATCAGTACCCATTGTTTTCTTTTTTTTATTATTATTCATTTAGAAAAAATCGTCATACATGCATACGTCAATAATATAATGATGCATTTCGGAAAAATCTCTCTCTATTTTTTTTTTCTTTTTTGCTTAGGTTGTACATCATTAACTGCGAATTTCCTACTCCGTTTCGTCCATAAGCGACAGGCTATTGCATTCAATAATATTGCAGTATACACACTATGAATTATTAATAACTTGTTGTTTAAAAAAAAAGAAGAAGAAGAAGAAGAAAAAGAAGAAAGAAAAAAAAAAAAAAATTCAGATGAGAAGAAATCGAAATCGAAATTGGCTAGAGATAGAGACCGGAAATCCATCGTCGATAAATTCTTCTCGAGAGAAAATACTGCTCCAAACATTATAGTTTGACGGCCTATTTAAATACACATACATAATGTGTGTACACGTAAGAATATAAAAAAGAATTGCAATGCATAAAATTAAATATATATATATATGTATATATGTATATATTTGTGTATATATATATAAATATATATATATATATATAGAGAAACTTACGGTATTTATAATAATAATAATAATAATAATAATTAATAATAATTAATAATATTAATTAATTAATTAATTAATAATAATAATAATATTAAAAAAAACACGAGTGTTTTTTTGCTCCTAGTTCGTTAATGTTATTTAGAGAGCATCGTCAAGGATAAAGAGTCCAATTGTGTACATGTAATTATTTCTGTGTCCCTTTGGCCGAGTCGCGGCCCACTTTATTTCCCCTTCTTCTCCTTGTCCTTGTTCTCCTCCGACTCCTTGTCCTTCTCCACGTCCTTCTCCTCCTTGTCGGCCTTCTCCTTGTCGCCCTCCTTCTCCTCCTTCGACTCCTTGGTCTCCTTCGCCTCCTCCTTGCCCTCCTTCTCCTCGGTCTTCTCGGGCTTGGGCAGGTGGGTGTTCATGTCCAGGGTCGAGCAGATCTCGTCCCAATCCGGGAAGCAGCGCTCCTTCATTCGCGAGCAGTGCCCGACGAGGTTCGGGCAGTTCTCCTGCATGTAGTCGCGCAGCGCGAACGGTATCTCCTTGTCGATGTAGAGGATCTGGGCGAGGTTCGCGAACGCCACGACGTCCAGCTGCGGGTCGTTTGGTGGTGGTGGGGAGCAGAAAAAGAGATAAAGAATACATATATATATGTATATAAGTAAACACACACAGAAGAGAGAGATCGGCGGGAGCATGGAGAAGGGGGCCGCGGTGTGTACTTACGGCGGTGGGCTCGTCGCCGAAGAAGAAGGGCTTGTCCGCCAGCATGTCGCTCAGCACCTTGAGGTCGTCCGATCCGAACTGCAGGACCTCCTCGGCCGTGTGCACGCCCATGCCCTGAGCCTTGACCTTCCGCGCGCCCTGTAACCAATCCAACTATTTCTCACTACAAATGACCAAGACGCCTCTCATTCCCGGAATCGCCAACAATATTTGCCCAAGCATCCCCGAGCGCTTTTCTTTAATCCTCCTCTGCCTCGGCCGCACCTCCCCCCACCCCCCCAAGGTTCTCTTGCCGGCCCAACCTCCTCTCTCGGGACCGCCGCCGGAGGGCCGAGCGCGCCCGACGACTCCTCTCCTCGTTGCCGTTAATCGGAGGCTGCCAACGTCGCTGCCTCGAGGAGCCCCGGCCATTATTCCGTGCAACCTCTCTATCCGTCACTCTCTCTCTCGTCGACGGGAGCAGTTCTCCGTTGAGGAACAATTCGAAGGACCGATACGCGCGCGCGGCGCTTCTTTGCTTTTGTTTTTTTTTTTTTTCGGACAAAATAGATCGTCGGCGAGCGCCGAAATGGCAGGGGATAAAACTGGGTTGAAGGGGGGTGGGGTGGGCCTCCGAGGTTGACGCGCGGGTGGCTGGGCCGGAAACGAGTTCGTCCGCTCAAGGTCGGTCGTCGGGTGCGCGAGAGGGGGCAGGGCAGGCGGCGTGCGGGGCGGTCAGGGGTGGCCGAGCGCGCGCACTCACCTTACGCCCGTATGTGAACTTGAAGAAGAAGTTGAGGATGCCGTTGGGGATCCTGGTGCCGAGGGCGTGCTGCAGGTTGACCTTGTAGCCCTTGAGCATCTGGTCGAGGTTCTTGGTGCGCCAGCACGCCACCACCCACATGAGGTTGTTCTCGATCATGGATATTGTCGCGTGGGAGACGCTCCGCTGCTCGGGATTCAGGACCGCGTCGATGTCCTTGTCGTACTTCTGGCCGAGCTCGCGCATTATTATCTTGCTGTGCTCGATCTCCTCGCCGTTGAGCTCGATGAACGGCAGCTGGCCCTTTTTCGAGCGGAACTTCATCTTGTGGTCGACGTTCTGGAAAAAGAACAAACAAACAAGCCGAACATTAGTACACACCGTTGCTGCTCCGCTCTGCTCCGGTCTTCCCTCTTCGCTCCGCCGAACGACGCTAACTCCTCTCTCCATCGCTCTCTCTCTCTCTCGGTCCTCTGTCCTTTGTCCCTGATCGCGCACTCGTTGTTCAAGCTCGACCGGGACTAGAGAGTCCTATTTTCGTTTTATCGCAGCGCATGGATTTTACCCCCCTCGATTCGCGAGGGACCTCCGAGCCTCGCCGAGCCGTTGTTCCCCGCGCCGCCCGTGAAAGCCAGGGGGTGGACGGACGCCGGCAAACGATCCCCCCCCCCGCCCCGGCCCCGAGCGACACCCAAAACCGATGCGCAACGCGGCGAGCGCTGCCAAATTTCTAAATTCCTTTAATTCCACGAGAGCCGTGGCCGGGGAGGGAGGGAGGGTCCCCCCTCGAGCCTCGCCGAGACCACAACGAACTTTTATGACTCTTCTGCATGTGTTTACGGTTTCGGCCGTTTTCCCTCCGGCGAGCCGCTATAAATAAGCTTGGGAAAAGAAAGTCCGAGGAAGCGGAGACGACGCCAAAGTGCGAGAAGAGGGTCGGCGCTAGGAAGGAAGGAGGCACGAGGAGGAGGGAGAGTGCGCGCACACATGCCGGGTGTTTTTCGTCAAAAAGACAGATGTCGCTCCCGAGCCCCTGGGACACCCGCGCCGATGGCTCAATCTCTCGTGCGATTCTAAATTCGATTCGCGGGGAATTCCCTCCGCCTCCTCCTCGTCGACACAACTTTTTTGCATCGAAGCAATAGGGCACGGCGCGCGCGCTCCACTTTAAGAGGCCGGAGCAACGAAGCTCCGGATTTAACGCCGGCGCCGGGCCCCGAGAGCTCGGGGGCCTTGTCCGATCGGATTTCGATAGCCAGAGGGGGGGGTGGATATAGCGGCTCCTCGAGCGGGGACCGGTCGATCGAGAAAGTCCCGGGAGAAAGGGAAAATAACGAAATGGAGCCGCGATGACTTTCGCCGAGGCCGATAGAATTGCCTCGAAATTTCGGCACGGGGGGAACCAGGAGCGAGCCGAGGGATCAGGGCCCCGTTCGTAGAAAAAAAAAAAATAATACGAGATTCGAATTATTTGGCCATGCGTAAAAAGAAGGAAGGATTAGAAAGTTTGGCGGAGGAGATGCGCGCGCGCGCGCGCGCCCACATCTGTTACACATATTGCCGGGCCCGGGGAAGAAGCCGAGGAATTCCACTCGGGCTCGACAGTGAATCTATTCATCGCTGTAAGAATGGGCGAGAGCGCAGCAACAGCGAGCAAGTGGCAATTTTTACTTCGGCTCACGAGGCCGCTCGGTTGAGGAGCTCGCGAACAAAGGAGCAGCTCCAACGGCCCTGGAAATACGCCGGCGGGGTAAAGAGGGTCCACCCTCCTCCTCCTCCGCCGCCGCCGCCTCGGGAAGCCTCCGCGCGCCTCTTTAAAGATCGCCCCCCGCGCAAAAGCCCGAATCGCGGCTTTTTTTCGATTCGGTCCTCGGCCCCAACGGGCAATTGAATAATGGTCGCGCCGCGGCCGGCGCAGGTTTGGCCGTTTTTAAAAGGCCGCCGAAAGCTCGATCGGCCGGCGATCGTCGATAATGCGGTCGATGCCCGATGGCTTTTATTAAGAGGCGATTAAAATTTCACCGGGCGAGACTCGTTTCACAACGAGACCCATTGGCATTAATAACTTAGCGGCGGCGGCGGCAGGGGGTTATGGGTCGAGGGGGGTGGGGAGAGAGAGAGAGCAGGAGGAGGAGGAGGAGGAGGGAATATTTGCAGAACCGATCGATGTCGATGTTTGCTCAACGCGAGGAGGTTACGTTGCCGGCTAGAGCCACTCGCGATCGGTCGTGCACGGCAATATTTGCACTTGGCCGCGTAGCTTATCGCGGCCGACATTGTTTTCGATTTGCGGGAATCCTCCCAAGATGCGCCTCCTGTCCGTCGCTTCGGGCGGCGGGAGGTCGGATGGCGTGTGGGCGGGTTGGGGGGGGCGGGGGGGGGGAGTACGGCCACCGGGGAGGGATCGGGGCCGAAAGGGATAAGGGCAGGTGAGCTCGCCGCGAGCTTAGCCCCGAAAAATGTGGAAAGCGAACGAGAGCGAGAGAGAGAGAGAGAGGGAGAGAGGGAGAGGAAGAAAAAAGAAAGGCCAGCGAGCGAGAAAGAGGGAGAGAGAGAGAGAGAGAGTGAGTCCGAGGACGGGAGGGAGTAAGACGAGAAGGAGGAAGAAAGAACGAGGAGGGCGATGAACTCGCGGTAATGGAGCAACTTCTGTCTCCTAGCAACGTACGCACGTACAGCATCGGCTTATTGATCGGCTCTCAAACACGCCGACGCCGAAGCAGCGCTTCGCGTAATACGACAATCGGAACGAGCCACGAATAAGCGCTTGTTACCAATCTTCTTACAACTTGGCTGGCCGCTGGCCTCGCCACCTAACCCCCCCCCCCCGCCCCTTTTTACCGGGGCGGGGGCTGACCAAGGAGGGATAATAGGAAATCCCATGACGCTCCGCATTTTTTTTTTTTTGTTCCGCGGATCCTGTCGAGCGTCCTGGCTCGCGCGCTCAGCTGCCGCTGCATCTCGAATTGAATTACGGCTAAATTGACGCTTGCAATGGGCGCCCGTGGCGTGTTGTCTCCGTCTCTCCGAGAGCTTCAAAGTTCGCCTCTTCTTCCACTTTTCGCTGGATTGGATATTATTTTGCAGTGGCGTGCGCGCGCGCGCGGTACAAAGGCTTTTAACAACGTTTGCAAAAACTCGTATTCGTAGAACGGTTCGCGGCAATGGCGTGACTGCACATTGCAGAACGGGGGCTTGATTCGGGAAAAAAAAAAAAAAAAAAAAAAAAAGAAAAAGGAAAAAGAAGAAAGGGAAAGAAAAAAAATTCGCTTCACTTTCCCCCCCATCGGAGCATATTTCGAGACTTGCCAGTCATCAGCGTAAATAATACCCTCTCTATTGGTGCAATTGCAATCGCGATTAAAAGGCCAATAGTATGTTGGAGTACGCTTCGTAATATAAATACAAATGTGTGGCCTTATTGTTACCGCGTATTCTTACTTTTCTCTCTCTCTCTCTCTCTCTCTCTCGAAATATTATTACATTCGTTACGCGCCGAAAAGTGTATTTTCCTTGCAATGCACAGAATTATTATCGATTAATAATATTGAATTGAATTAAAGCCCTGTGTAATTTCACAGTAGACAGTCGTGCAATTTTTGCTTCTACAATTACTCAATTACCTTGGATTTTATAATTTGCTGATAAAAATCCATTGGTTGCCCCATTGAAAACGTCGTTAAAACTCGCATTGAAAGTACCGTGTAACTTTTAAATGCGGTAGACGAGTACATTTACGTGAACTAATGAGCCGATTTATAGAGGATATGTATAAATTATTCAATTTCATTTTAATACGGGATTTATACATTTCCTAGACACGAAATAAATGGAAGAAAAAAGAAAAGAAAAAAAAAAACATCCCGAACGTACGACTTATTGAATTTTTTTGCTTTCTATTTTACAACGACTCGCAGTTGAATGAAATTTTCATTTAAAATCAATCTTATCGGATGGTCAGAATTATTACTTCTATTTTTTTTTTTTTTTTTTTAGATCAAATAGCGCATTAATTTTTACATATAAAGTAGAAACTACGGCATTTTCTCTTAAATACGAAAGCTACGAGATGAAAACTGGACTAACCTCTGCGCTCTACTAATTTATTTTCAGGAAACTCTCTATACGCTCGTATTTTTAGTAAATTGAAATTTTGCATAAATATAATTTAATCTCGGCGCGATCATCGAGACTTTCTTTTTCAAAACTTCACCTACATAAAAATGCATAATTCTATTATATATTCTAACGGCTTTATTATATGCAAATTTCAAATCTCAGCTGCGACTGTACGCTTTGAGCCAAGCTCGCGTGAAGAGTTTGATATATATATATATACATATATACATAGAGAGAGAGAGAGAGAGAGAGAGAGAGAGAGAGAGACACGCGCAGAAGCACGAAGCTTTCCCTTTGAAAACTAGTATAATTATTAATTTTACGAGTTCCTTTGCTTAAATAAAGAGGTCCACTGCACGACACGTGCCATTGTTAGCTTTTTCGATACAAAAAAAAAAAAAAAAAAAAATTACCATTCAGAAGCTAGAATTTGCTTCGGGGACAAACAGAGCCCACCATTGATCGCGTGAAATTGATAGATGGTTCCTCCTCAAAGCATCCGCTATAATCCGATCGTGTTTTTTTGTATCCGCGAACGATGAGTAAGCAGAGCGAGAGAGCGAGCGAGGGGGAGGGAGGAGGAGGAGGAGGAGAAATGCGAGGCTACAAAAAGCCACTGTAAAGTCGGTGCAATGTTTGTTATACACGCCCGCGCGCGAGTGTGCGCGTGCAAGCGTGCACACGTGCGCGTAAACTCGAAGAGGCATTTTTTGCGCGCTCCTCGGGTTGACAACCGCGCGCGCCTCGAGGACAATTAGCCATTGTTAATTGATCGGCAGTGCGAAGCGACCGGGAGGGCATTTTTACCGGACGGCCGGTTGCATCTCGCGGGGGTGTCGCCGAGGGATCGCGCGGCGCCTCTCGGCCCTAGACCGGCGGCGGCAGGGCAATCGAGAAAAGGAAGCTCCTCCTCTCCAAAGCCAAGCGGCGGCGTCCTAGAGCTCCTGGGAAAAGCTCGTATACGATCGAGGGCCATCGGAGGAATCAGGAGAGCTTGTGCCCAACGAGCCCTCGCTCCACCCCCCACCCGCCGTCAACGTCGCGACAAAGTCATTCGTCGCATCGGGCAATTTAAATTCGAGACGGCGACTCCCTTCGGTCCGGGGGGGGGGCTGAGGCTCTCCTCCGGCATTAGCCAAGCTCCCTCGACGATACGATACGCCCCCCCGCTCCGCGGTCGGCTCGTCCTCGATCGGGGAGAGTGAGCCCGCGGACGGGACTTTGAAATGGAAACCCCCCCCTTGCGCAAGCTCGGGGTCGAAGGAGAGCCGAGCTACGACTAATCGTTTCCATTGCTACGGATGTAGGTTGAAGCCCCGCGGTATAATTTTCTACGATTAAGTGTGTTTTCTTCCTCCCCATCTCGCTCTCTCTCTCTCTTTCTCTATCCATCAATCTTAACGAACGATGACTCGAGGGCAGAGCGCGGGGCCCGAGAGAGCCACGAGCCCCTTCCAAAATCATCCGAGATACGACGAGGCGTTTGTTCGTTAGGGGCACGCGAGGGTCTCGCCCAAGTTGCGCAATTGCCGAGTCGCTCCTTCCATTGCTCGTCTACGAGGACTCCCGGGAGACGCGCGCCTCGGCGAAAGGTCGGTCCTTGGATGCAAGCGTTTGAAAAACCGGTGCGCGCCTGCGGGCCGGACGACCGGCCTCCTCTCCGACTCGGCAAATCGGCAGGAGGAGGAGGAGGAGGAGGAGAGGGACAGTTTAGGCTCCGGGGGGCCCAAAAGCGTGTCGGGAGGTGCTCTCCCCGGCAATGGGTCAGGCCCGAGGCAAACGGTACTTCGGAATCGAATTTCCCAGCCGGGAGTCGCGGCCTTCCTCTCGCGCCAATATTAGAATCGATCATCGGAGAAAACTCCGTTAATAAGTGGGGCGCCGTTGTTTTTTTTCCTTCTTCTTTTTTTTCCTGTTATCTCCCCGAGACGTGATCGATGGCCAGGGAAAATGGAGGGCAACGCAGAGAAATCCTTATCGGCTCGGACTAGAAAACTTTATTAACGATATCTTTTATTAGGCGCGAGAGTATTAATGAGAGCATCGGCCGGCTGGGCACAAGAGCCGAGCATTAGACGGGGAGACGCAAAATCGAGGCGAGCGCACAAATTGCGCCGTGATTCACGAATCGCCACAAGCCCAATGCAATGAATCTCAATAATGGAGCGCCTTGTGCTTGCAACATTCCCGCGCGCCCGTGGAGAGCATCCGAGCCGAGTTGGAAAAAGGCAAAGGATAGAGAGGCGCATTAACGATCCACGTATCTTCTTCTCACTCGCGGCTTGGATTGGCCTCTCGCCGGGCGCGGGCGACTCGTCGTATCCCCCCCGCCCCCCCTCCCTCATTCTAATAATCTCATCGCCGGCGCGGAAAAGAAAGAGGGATGTTGTGCTCGCCCGCAGGCATGCCGCAGGTGGGAGTAATGTGCCACTATTAGAGAAAATCAATTAATTAAGCGAGCGCTCGGGCTTAATTGGCTCTGAGATCGTCGAGACATGCGACGAGTTTCACAGCCTACGACCGACGCTCGGTCTCTCTCCCTTATTATTATTATTAATAATCCGGCTTGCCGAATGGCCGAGAAGAGTGTGTGTGCGCTCCACTTGGTCGGGCGGGCTCGGAGGAAATTAATCCAACGGGCCCGGGGGGACTACTTCTTTCGCGTCACTCCCGACGAGAGCCCGCACTCGTGGCTCCCGGACCTACGACGATCGGCCACCGATAGGGTAAGAACTTTTTTCTCCAGCCGAGCCCGCCCCTTCCCGGCCCCGCAATCCTTTACGGAAAGCACAAATACGTCGGCGGTACTCGAGGCCGCTAATGAGAATGATCGTCGTTGAAATTACAAAAAAAAACACGTGTCGGCGGGTGGTATGACGACAAAGGAAAAAAAAAAAGATGATGAAGAAGAAGCAGAAAGAATTTAAATAACCTCAAGTGAATCATAGGCTCGGATAAGGCGAGCGAGCGTTTGCTCCTCGCGATACAAGCAGCCATTGATATCGCACGAGTTACGATGATTCGTGGTGACGTAGACGTGATTCGTCGCGCAGGGGGAAAGAAAGCTAATTGGGCCCGTTGACGAATTAATGCGCTTTCGTTGCGTAACCATCGCTCCGTGGGCAAAGAGAGAGGAGAGAGAGAGAGAGAGATAGAGATGGGAAAACCATGTGAAAAGCCTACACTAGTGATTTGAGAATAATGATAATAATAATGCAAACAGAGTTACTTTTAAACGCATCAATTTAAGAATTAACGTCACATGGCGTTGTAACAATATTTTCGATCGCACATCTCGATACGACGCCCTTAACCGATTTTTACACGCGCTTTCCCCGTGCAAAATTGATTAGCCCGACGCGTCAACAACAATGGAGCGCCGATGCGAATACGAGGAAGGCCACAGTTTTCGAATGGAGGCTTATTTCCGGAATAATCGATTATAAATCAGAGCGCCGAGAGGCCAATAAAATGGCTCGCGTGCCCCCCCCCCTACCCGCCCAAAAGCCAAAACAATTGCCACGGCGATCGCGAATCCCGACGGAGTGGCGACCCGCGACCGATGCAGGACGCAGCCTCCGTCAATAATTGCGCGAGCTATTATCGGGTCGGGTCGGAGGGGGGGGGGCGCTCCCCGATATTCCGGGAATCGCATTGTAATGGGCCTTTGTCCAGTTATACGCGGCAATACCAACAGAGGCCATAAAATCACCTTTTCAGGTAAGACTTCCCCCCGCCCCCCGGCCCCACGGATTCACGAGCCGGCGAGGTGTTGGAGAGCACTAGTCACTCAACCTACAATCTCTTCACTGTAAACAAGTAAAAACATAACGTCGGCCTTGCGCTTTGTAGTTACGGCTAAGCCACGCAGGGACCAAGCGCAATTGTTTCTCTTCTCGCCTCTAAGCTAAGTAACGAGGTTGGCGCGCCGAGATAGATAGAGAGAGAGAGAGTGAGAGCGAAAAAACCCTTGGCCATTATTAATGGCGAAATCGGCGAGTATCGTAACGATCGAATAATTATTACGTTTGCCATGTATTGTAAAAACCCGTAAACGCGACATTAGACTGGCGCATAAAGTACACGCGCTGTACTTTTTAAACTACGCTCGCTCGTCGAGAATAACAACAATAATAACTGCGACGACGACGACGACGACGAAGGAAGAACGCGTCGTGGGCTCGAGAAGCAATTAGTAATCAGGCGCGCTTTAAAATTTTTAGCTCGCTTAATGCATTCTAAATTAGGCAACCAAAAATGCCTCTCCCCTTTTTAACGAACTCGATTTCTAATCTGCGCCGGCGTCGGCCTCGACGAAATTTCCAATTCTGCGCCGCCCTTAAATGCAGCAGGAGTGTCCGAGGTCGGCAATTAACGGCCAGGACGACGCTTGACAATTCGACAAAGCCGATGATAAACAAGGAGGAGGACTGCCAACCGTAATTCCACCGTAGGCTCCTCGCCTTCCACTAAAAGCACCCTCCCCCCCCTCCCAGCCCCGCCGTTCTATGATCGAGCGATCGGCTAGCTCGAGGCAGGCCCCGGAGTGTACTTTTGCCGAGATTACGAGGTACCGTTGAATAATTATACGGCCTACGATACCAGTCGCAACTCCGAGTCGGACAGTGGGAAAAAGCGGCGGCGGCGGCCGAAGCTTATTCCAGAAAATTGTGAATCATAACTCCATAAATGCCCGCGCGTGCATTTGTTATTCCGTCTTCCCTCCCTGTCCCGACCGACCGCCGCTCCGCCCCGCCCCGACAGGCACCGTAACGAGCCGCCGCCGCCGCCGCCGCTCTTGCAGCGGTGAAAAAAGGCTCGAGACCGGGTTATTGCGAACGAATTAACGGGGTCGCCGGCTTCGTATCCTCGATCCGGCCGCAGCGCTCGGCGCAGAGTTAAAGAAACGTAGACTCGCACCCGGTGGATCGATGGCACCCAGGCAGGCGGGGGGGGGGGCCCGAGTCGCGGAGCCTCCTCCTCCACCTCCTCCGGACGACGGCTATGCGAGCCGCCTCCCTTTTCCAAACAGGGACGGCGAGTAGCCTGCTGGCCGCCCGCTACGTGGCCTCTACTACTCCTCGATCGATGATCAAAAATTCATAAGGTAGGGTGGTCGGCGCGCCGAGCCCCCGCCGCCACCCCCGTTTTGCAGCGTCTCATCGATCGCTGGTTCCCCGGAAGGAAAATCGTCTTAGGCGCCTAAAGCCCACCGTTCGTCGTCGTCGTCGTCGTCGTTTCCTCGGCCGGCTACGATGCAACGAGCGCGACGTCGCGAAACCATCGCCGAGACGGCCGGCAATTAGCCAAGGCGCTCCTGCCACGAGCGTGTAATAATATCGATCGGATATCGGCTCCATCTACGCCGAGCCGGCAATTATTCTCCGGGAAAAAAAATATACGGTATTCCATAGCACGGCTCGCTTCGTTTTCCCCTCTCTCTTTCCCTCCTCGCGGCATCGCCTCGCGCTCCCTCGCACTCCCTTGCGCAACTCCGCGAGTTCTCCTCTCCGTTTTTCTCTCCTTCGGCGCGAGCCGCGATTGGCCTGGGCCAGAGCGACGATTTTTCGAGCCATCGATCGGCGCTACTGGAACGGGCCCTGGATAGGCGCTGGATTTCTCACGAGAGGCGCGAACCTCTCGAAGCCCTTAAGCAGTTTTGCCCCTAAGGGCTCTGAGGTGCCTCCCTACGCTGCGCCGGCTGAGCTTTCGATCGACGAAAGCTCGTCCCTCGCGTCCGATAGCCGAGAGCCTCGCGAAGCTTCCGATGAGGAGGGGGGGGCCGACGGCGGCTGTTGTCTGCATAATTTGGACTTTTGGAAGGAGGCACGAACGAGCAGCACCTGGGCAAAACGAGGCCACGAACCTCCGCGATTCCGACCCTCGCGCCCCGGTAAAATCTTTGCCCTCGAAATACGGACCCCGATATCGAGGCGCATTAATATTGCCGGGGAGCTTCCCTCCGCCCTGCGCCCCCACAAAGGGAGACGGAGACGGAGAGAGAGAGAGAGAGAAAGAGAGAGAGAGAGAGCTCGTGTCGCGTCGTGTCGTGAAAGCCAATCGATAAGCGAACACAGGTTGAAATGACATTGTCAAGTGGGTTGCGGCGGAGGAGGAAGAGCAGGAGCAGGCGAAACCGATGACATAAATACCCGAGGAGGGGGAGACTGAGACTGAGACTGTTAGAGAGAGAGAGAGAGGCGTGCCACATACGATACGCGATTTCCACGTACCCGTAAGACTATAGAAGGCAAGACCGGAGAAGCAGCGCCGCGCAGCCTTTATGAATATCAATAAGTCCGGAGACATCTCGTAATATGCGCATGGGCGAGGAGAGGCACCGAGCGCACTTGTTTGCTCGCGGGCGCTTGCGTGCGCGTGCGCGTGCGCCAACCGCCGGTACATGGCCCAGCTGCAGCAGCAGCAGCACGAGAGAGAGAGAGAGAGAGAGAGAGAGGCGCGAGTAGCCGAGCGCATAGCCCGACCACGCCGATATTCGCAACGCAAGGGGCCTGCCTTCTTCTTACATTGTCCTCGGCTGAATTTCCGATCGCATACCGATGATGAATCGTGTCGCTTCTCCCCCTGTCCTACGTGATAAAACGAGCGAAACGTGACTCGCTGACTTTTTCCCCGTGAATTCCGTGCGCGCGAATCCAGAGCCCGAGTCCTTAACTTTTATTAATTGTTTATGATCTCGGCGGCGTGCTCGGAGAGTGACCGGGGGAGGAGGAGGAGGAGGAGGAGGAGGAGGAGAAAGAAAGAAACCTGCCTCGAGCCGATTAATTATCTCCTCCCGTGCTTATCTGCAGCACGCTGTCTCGTTGCGAGCTGTTTTCGCGCCAATGTTTATTAATAAGCCAATAAAATTTGCGAAAAGCGACGGGGCCGCATCCTCGGGCTTATCGCCCGCGTCGTGCGCTAAGCGGATGGAATTCCTCGGCTGCTTTTCAAAATAAGCCCGGCCCCGCGCCGCAGCCGCCGTCGCCAACCGGCTGCACTCGTGCGCCTCGCGGAACTCGAACGGCGAGAGTATTAATAAGCCATTGTCGATGCGTCGAATGGCCACTGCCGTGCGCATTCGCAATTGAGCGTTGCGCAGCCGCGCGGCGCCCTTATGTCAACCGAGGCAATTATTTAGGAAACAATTGCCGCCGCCTATTGCGAAACAACGAGTTGCGCGAGACTCCGATGATTCCGGAGGCACGTCCTCGAGGCCCCCGGCGGTATAAGGAGAGAGAGAGAGAGAAAAAAAAAAGAAGAAAAAAACTAAGCAAGAGCCAAGGAAAAAACCGAATAGGCGATTTCCTGTCTTATCTAGGCTAAACACTGGTTGAGACGCCTAGACCCTGATACAAATTGGCCAATAATTGTTTAGAGCCAACTATTCCGAGAGCTTACGATGGAAGAAAGGCGAATGTGTAATTCCGAATTTCATAATCGCAAAGGAAGCCCAACGATCATTTATCGCGCGATATTATACACATCGTAAGCTTATTAGGCTTTCGGCTCCGGCGCTTTATTTTAAATCGTAAAGCTTGGCTGGCTTTCTACACGCCATTCGCACGCGAGCCGCGCGAGAACTGATTTTTTCGCGGCGCCTCGCAACGCCGCTCGTACGCCCGGGGAATATTCGTAAAGAAGAAAATCCGGGCCCCGCCTCGATCGCTTACGGATTTGCCGATTTGCTTAATTGCGAGGGAAGAATAGTATTTGATTCACGGGTAAGCTCGTTATTGGAGTGCGCGCCGCCTCGGGCGCCGAGGCTTTTTAATGAGTAAGCCTGCCTGCCTCTCTCGGAGATTCGAACGCCTCTCCACGGCCGACGCAATCGCCAACGATTCCGAGGAGAGGAGCTCGGTGTCCGATAGCTTATTTATAGGCGCGGAATGCCCCGCCGCCGGATCGATTGGAGTTATCGTCGCGTCCGGCTTATCGCCACCCCTATGAACCCTATTGTTTATCTACGAGAGATTCGGTAGCGACTCTCTCTCTCTCTCTCCGAGCAAAGATTGGCCTAAGGCTCCAGTTCAGCCATTGACGGGCTTGAAAAAGGCCCCTTGAAAGCGTCGAAATATGGGACCGCGGAGCCCGAGCGACCGGCGATTGTTCCAGGATGCCGGAACCTCGGTATGAATTATTTTATACCAGCGCAGGGGGTGGGAGGCCACCTCCCAGTTATCATCGTTGTCATTGTTATTGGTTAACGATGGGGAGTAGTTTCCGATGAGCCGAGCGCCCGCGAAATTACAGCGATCCAAGGTTGGGATACGCGACGCGGGAAAATTCCCTCGAAATCACGATATTACCGCAGTCGATGTGGCGGCGCGCCTTGCCGAGGAAAACGCCGATACGCCCGCGCGCGAGGTACTGAAAACCGATTACCAAATAAATATAAATACGCGTGGGGGGCATTTCCGCTCGGGAGGAGGAGACGTTTTTTCAGCCCCCCCCCCGACTGCCGTTAATATCGATATAGGCGATATTGTCTACTTGACTCGAAGGCTGGGAAAAATCTTGCTTGAAATCGATTAGCGCGCACAATGATCCCAATTTTGATTCATAATCGCTTTATTGCAGAGATCGCGCGAGCGAGTAATATTGACCCAGCTTTATCGTGTGAAAATTCCTCGGTACTTAATGATCTTACCAATGGTGCATAGGAACAAATTTCTCTTTGGAAAATGGAAAAGGAACACGACGCATTAGCCATTAGTTTTAAATTTTCGTTATGTACGACGGCTAATTTATTCGACTCGTTATTTCCGATACAGAGAGAGAGAGAGCGAGAGAGAGAGAGAGAGAGAGAGAGCGAGATAGAGAGGAAGAAAAAATTACAGTGTTTTCATCGAGTAGCAATCTATTAAAATGGCGAAGAAGGGGAACGTCTGTTTTGCCAAGGCGATGAGTAGCATTAAGTCCGACAGCGAATCGAAATACGGCGTCTGCCGGTGCGTGACCGACTTGTTCCTATACAAATACTCTCCGAGCCATTACCCACGAATGTTAATTTCAATCGCGGCTACGCCCACCTGTTAATAAATGTCAATAGTTGTTTTTCTCTCATTCTTTTTATCTATAAATAAGAAGAAGAGTAGAAGACCGCGAGTAGTTTAATTGCCGAAAATTCAAAGCACGAGTATAATCGATTGGAATTCCAGGCCGATTCTCGTGTAGGCTCGGTCCGAGAATCGAGCTTAATTCTTCCGACGATAAGGAAGTATTCGAGGGCAGCCTCGAATCCGTGGTACTTAGCTAGCTAACATTGAAAGGAATTGATATACGCGCGCCTCGTACGATTAAAGTATCTTATCTCGCGTACGTTACAGTAGGCCGACGCTCGGCGCGTCAACTGCAGCTCGCAACTTATTCGTACGGAATAACAGCAATACCGAAAGTGACGAATGCCTTATCTCGAAAGTTCAAACCCAAGGGGTCAGCGTAAATACGTTCGCTACTCGGCTTTTCAACTCGGCGAGGCCTGCCGCCGCCGCCGCCGCCGAGGTCGGAAATTAAGTTACATGCCTCTGACGCACACCTCCTCTTTATTTCTATGGACAATAATCGCCGTTCTCGAATAATCTAACCGAGTCGAGGCTCCCCCCGACTCGGGGTGAGATTACCATTACCATTCTCCCGCGATGACTTCCCTCTTCGGTTCGCTCGCACCCAACGGAGCTTCGGGCTTGCGAAGAGAGCCTGAAGCGCCCGGTACTGACCCCCCCCCCGCCGCCCCCGCCGACCACTCGAATCGGCAAAATTTTGCATTCGGAGGATGCTTTTTCTTACTTTGTTTCCAAACCGAGCCGTAACTTGGCAGCTTTCGATATGCGCACGTACTAAGTTACGAATTTATACGTGGTCACGGCTATTCGCATCGCGCCCAGGTAAATAGTTTACAAAATACCCACGCCCAAGTTAATTAACCAATGGAAAAATGGAAAATTATAAATTTCTTTATCGATATAAATACATACATACGTGCATACATATATATATATATATATATATATATATATATATTGCGATAATTGTTTATTTCGAGCGTGCGTATCAGTCTCATGGTATATGAATGCCACGTTGAAATGATATACGATATGAATCACCGCAATAAAAATATTTGTTTCACCGAGGAGCTTTGAAAAATTGAAATACTACGGGCCCCGCCAACGGTCTCTCTTCCCGAGTTTTTAGAATCTTCCTTTCGAACGGCAGCCATTTCGTAAAGGTGAATCCATAGCAGCGGTGGCTGGCGCACGAGCAAAGGCAGAGAGAAGCTGCCAAGAGCCAAATGATTCACAAGTGGAGCGCGAGGGCCCACGCGGCCCAAGAAGCAGATCACGAGAGGGACATTCGGCGGAAACGAGAGCCGAGTGGTGTGCTTGGCCGCCCGTGGAGAGAGAGAGAGAGAGAGAGAGAAGAAAAAAGAAGAAGAAGAATTATTCGTCCACTGGCCAGAGCGAGCAGCGAACGGAAGCGATGCGGGCAAAATTGGGGGGGGAAGGAACTTCGGGAAGACTTTTGTCCCGGCTAAAGTAAACGCTAAAACCCATAATCAAGGCTTATTATGTATCAAGTGCCTCGAGTGTTGCCAAGTTAATGGGCATGGATACTCGCTATTTATTCATTAGCGCTTATCCGAAGTCGTAAAACTTAATTACGATCGTCCGCTAATATTAAATACCATGCGTCAATACGCCTTTGTTCGCAATCTTCGGATAGAAAATTACGGCTAACTATCGTTAAATAGATGCTCGTTATGCGCGCGACAAATGCCTCCGAGCGATCCGCAAATTATAGTATTTTAATAAGGCGCAGTGAAAATTAACCAAAGAAGCTCGCAACTAATGCTCGCGCGGCTGTGTTAACGAAAGCTGATACGATAATGTTACATCTGAATAAGTATGGCAACTCGCAGACTGTAATCCTTCGGAGACAAAAACAAAACTATGGGGGAGAGAGAGAGAGAGAGAAAAAAAGGCCAGAGAAGCCCCCTTTTATCAGGGTCCGTTAAAATTCCTACAGGACCCGAGCCACGACACTTTTATTAAAACTGTTCTAAATTAATTGGGCACAGTGTCATTGCTCAGTTCGCGCCGCTAAACCTATCGATTCGCTCTTATCGTAATAGTATTCAATTATTAAAATCGAATCTGTAGGCTCGGGTAGGAGACGCCTCGTTAACAGCTAATTTACACTGAATTTTGTAAAAAAAAAAAAAAAAAAAAAAAAAAAATATCAACATTCAGTGAGCCTGGTCGATAATTCATGCGGAGCTGAGAAGTCTTGCCGCTGCTCTCGAGCCGAGAGAGAGAGAGAGAGAGAAACAGGCCGCCCATTTGACGAATTTTAGTAAGATTTTAGAAATGCGCGGGCATTCGAGGAATGCACCGATGATGGCTTTCTAATGGAAAGGTGCATTTAAAAGACGATGCAATGGCCAGCGGCGGCCCGTGAGTCACGCGCGACGAAAACTGTTTTAAATTACATAAGTTTTTGTTTTCACTCGAGTCCGTGCTTGCAAAACGATCGAGGATACCCTCCTCCTCCAACGAGTGCTCCACATTATTAACAAATCGTCGATAACCTTAAGTGATTGCTTACGATTCAAAGTTTTTTTTTTTTTTGTTATTTGCACACACTCGCGGCCAGTGTTACAATGCAAGCCACTACTCGTTTCATTAGTTATTGTAATTTTTATGCTGGATCGATTAATCACTTTCTTACATGGATACATTACAGCGACGAAGTATCCTCGGCATTCCGTTAATTTTATTACTTAAAAATGTTTTATTCATATTTCTATCTCTCTCTCTCTCTCTCTCGCTCACTCTCTCTCTTATTATTATTATTATTTATATAAATATATATATATATATACGCGCGCGCGCATACATATTATATTATATTTCAAAGAGTCACATCTCACTTTACACGTAAATACCATTAAAATTAGAAAGTAAAATTCTTTCAATATCCAGTTAAGCATATAAACATAGCTGGGCTGGGCTTTCATTAGTCAACTCGTCGAGCGCGACTTATTGCAGATTATTTCGGCCGACCAGACGATAACTTATCTAATAAGTTCGTCTAATTTTGAGCTCCCCGCAAAAGCGCCGAGGATCATCCGAGCCGCTCCTTTTACAGGATCGAATTTAAGGTGCCGAGGCCTGCGGCGTCCCCGGCGATCTCCTCGCCCCCTGGGCATGGCTCGCGAATCGGTAGGGGTACCGGGATGCGCGACCCTTCGACCGGCTGATAAAGTCCCCGGGTGCGGCGGCATCGACGCGGACTCCCCGGGCTAAGGCCGAGGCGCGGCCCCAGTGTCGCGAGCCGGGGACAAAGGATACGTAAAGGCGCCGAGGGAAGGCCAACCCCTCCGCGACCGACGATATTAAAATAAACGAACGCCTTGTGCACTGCGTGCTCGACTGGTCGCCGTGCCACTGGCCTCCCCCGGCCCCCCCCCTAGCAATCGGTGAATCCCATCGGTAGAGCCGGACTCGCAGGGTGATTTCGTCGGGGACCCGCGGATTATTTATAGCTCTCTGTCCGATCAATGCCGATGCGCGATCGAGAAAATTAACGGCCCGCGCTGGAAAAATGTTTGGCTTAACGATGGAAAGGGGAACACGACAGTGAAAAGGGGCAGGGGGCGGGAAGAGAGAGAGAGAGAGAGATTAGATACAACGAAAAACAAACGCGCAGACGTTGCGCAACGAGCTTCTCGGAACGAAGCGCCACCGAGGGCAAATTGTTTCTTATTAAAAAAAAGAAAAGAAAAGAAAAGGAAAAAAGTAGCAATTCAGTTGCGTTCCGACACGCGCGCAAGGAGGCGCTCGGTGATCGATACGCTCACCCCCTCCGCCGCCGCCGCTCTCGAGGGGCGACGACGACGACGACGACGACACCCCCCCCCTCTTGAAAATACAACAAGTTGTCGAAGACGAAGAGAGCGGTCGTCTCTCCGGTTGTCCGGGCCGCGACGACAACTCCAATGGAAACGCACTTTTTAAACGGCACCATTGTCCTGGGGCGTTAGCACGTTGCCGGTCGAGACGTCGCGCGAAAATTATTTTATCTCTCTCCTCCTCCTCCTCCTCTCTCTTCGCAATTCGGTTCCAACAATTGGACATCGTCTCGGCTCTCCTCGCCTCGATTACTTGTATTGCATCGAGCGAGGGCGCGTCCCTTTAAACCCTGTCGAGCCAACGCCGAGCAAAAAAGTAACGCCCGTAAATACGCCAGGAGATATTAATTTAGCTCCGAGCGACCGAATTCCCCTGTTTTTCCCACTTTGGCCGTATCTCACGTCGGCCGCTCGCTTATCCCAGACAAGAGTCCTCTTGGCCTTTATGATTCATCTTTTGACCGCGAATTATGGCTAGGCCGTTGACGGCTGAGGGTTCGGGGGTGTGGAGTCCGCGGACTCCTTCACCGGCGCGAACTATTAATCCGTCGTGTGCAAGGGTCGCAGCATTCGCCAAATGCGTGCGCCGCCGGTGGCACAATCGCCGGGGGACAATCGATCCGCGGGGGTCTGCCTCGCTTTGAAAAGCCAACGGCAAAATATTGTGGCGCGCTTTAGGGCGGCATCGTGCCAAAGCTCGCTGCACTCGCGAAACTACGCGGCCCCTGGAAGCACCAGCCGAGAACTACTGCCAGGGCTCTATTGAACGAGTTGTCGAAACGACATTGGAATTATCAAACGACCGCCAGTGCGAACCCAAGGTGCCCAAGGTTCCCCGAAAAAAAAAAAAAAAAAAAAAAATCCGTCGAGCAGCTCCAGCGCCCCAACGTCGGACAATTGGTTCCCGAATACCGTCGCCGAAATCCAGCGGTCGGGTGCAAATTATCCAATCGTCCGACACCGGCCGAGCCGAATCCTCGGTGTCACGAGTCGCGATGAGTCGCGAACCGAGTCGAGGAGGAGCGTTCGCTTACCTTGCGACCAGAGAGAGAGAGAGAAAGAGAGAGAGCCTAAGGATATTCCCCAATGGCGTAAACACGGCTGATCGCTTATCTTAGGATCGGTGTTCGTTATCGGCGGGGGCCACGGGGCCGGCTGTTGCGGTCTGGCTCGAGAATTCCAGTCCCATTCAAAAGAAGATTCATCGATTACGACGTCGGGCCGCGTCAACCTCGGTACGGCTTATTTTCGCAAGAAGTCATCGATTCGGGGGCAGCTTACGCATCGTCTAATTCATTGACTCGGCCCGGACAGTGGAGTCCAACACGATATTGTATTATCGTTGAAGGAGCTCCGGATAAGGTCCCCTCCGGAAAAGTCCCCGGAGAGCGGGGCTCTCGGAGCTCTCGACCGGCGTCCTCTATACCCATCGAGCGATTAACGATCGCGCGTTGCGAAAACGAATTCTTTCGCTGACCCGCCCATTGTTACTTGCAAAACACGAGCGCCGCCGATTGTGCGCAATAACTCGGGGCGCGCGGGCCTTCGCGTGGTTTCGTTAAAATTTTCACTCGGCTCCTATGGTACCTCGAGCTGCCGGCTTCCCTTCCGGAACCAGTGCCGCGTCGTCGTCGTCGTAGTCGCCGAGCGGCTGTTCCCCGACGCAATCGCATATTTGTTAAAAAAAAAAAAAAGAAAGAAAGAAAGAAAGAAAGAAGCGAGGCGCCTCTCGTTCTCGCCTTCGGCCCGTTGCGTTATTGAGCTGCCGTGGAAAGCAGCGACTCTCCTCGAGGGCGATACACGGTATCGCGGGCCCTTGACCCCCCCCCATCCCAACCCAGTCGGCCCGGGGGCAGCGGCCGCCTAGGCGAGCTGCCGAACCGTCGAGCCGACGACCTCCTCTCGCGCGTTCGCCCGCAATCGCGAACGCGACGCGAGCGTTGTTCTAAGGTAGCGAGGGAGAGCCAAGGGCGGAGGCGGCCGGCTTCCTCTCCGGCCCTCGCGACGATTCTCCCGATCGATTAAAGCTCGAGAAAGAACGGCTCTCGTCGCGCACGTGCGTGCGCGAGCTCGCTACCCGAGCGGGGATAGGGATAGGGATAGAGAGAGAGAGAGAGAGAGGGAGAGGGGGGGGGAGAGCGGCAGTGCCCCGCGTTCGCACTCGGCCGAGCGATATGGAAAAGTCGAAGCTCTCTCCAGATATAGCAGGTCGTTGCCTTAGGTGCTTCTAACCCCGTCGTCGCTCCGCACCGAGCGTTGCACACCACTCCTATTAATGTCGGGAGTAAACACGCGAATAGACTACCGCCGGAGTTTTTAGTTGCGCGTAACCCCTTGGGAGCGCCCGCAATTCTTCGTCAATCGGCTTCCGAGAAATCGGGGGAGGCAGGCGCCATTGTTCAGCTCATTGCGATCGTTATTTACAGTCAAGCGCTTCGAGCGACGCGTAAGTTGTGCTACGCCTCGTTGCCCGGCAGGCGCCTCCTCCTCCTCCTCCTCCCCCGCAGCCGCCGCCGCCGCCGACAAGGAAAAGCGAAGCCGATAACGCGCCGTGAAAAACCAGATCTCCTCCTCCTCCTCCTCTCTCCTTTCGCGGGTTCCGATACTTTCCTAAGGGTTTGGCGATCGCCGCCTCGGCCCCCGCGCCACCGACTGCTCCCGGCTCGGACTGTGCGCCTTCGTTGGACGAGCCGAGGAGCAGCAGCCGGCCGGTAAATTTTAGAAAATCGAGAGCGGCAGGAGCAGGAGGAGGAGGAATACAAATTGTACCTCGTCGTAGTCGCGAATCGATTATAATGCTTCATTGGCGAACTCCGTAAGCCGCGCGCCGCTTAACCGTACGTCGAAAATGTTATTTTTAGCCGGGCCCCGCTCTCTAAAAAAAAAAAACTATTAAATTTATGTTACAAGCCTCCTCGATATTTGCATACGCAGTCGTCGCGGTCCTCTCCCTCCCATCCCTCGATCTCTCTCTCGAGACGCGAGCCCAAGACTCTCGCAGAGCCTACAGCCCGAGACTTTAATATCTGTCCCATCCGCGTTGATGCCTTTAATTTGCGACGCGCGCGTCGACGACCGAAGCCGACCACGGAGGCTTCCAGGGCGCGAGGGAGCCCTCGGTCGCAGTCGCGGAGTCCGGGTACTCAGCGGGAATGAAAGCTCCCCCACCGCCCCCCCTTGAGAGGAGCCCACCAGGAGTGGCGAGCCAAAGAAGAAGCAAAACTCATCGCAAAATCCTGGCTCCCCCCCACCCACCCTCCAGCCGCAGCCAGTCTCGCGGAAACCGGTGCTGCGTAGGATAAAATTCGACGGCTCTGGAGTACGAGCCAGTGCCCCACCCCCCGTTAACCGATACCTTGGCCGAGGCTCGACCGGAACACTCTCAGCCAGTCGCAACTCATCGATAACAAGAGCAGCGCGTAAGCCTGATTGGGAATTAGCCGGCCGGGGGGGGAGGGGTGGTGGAGAAGCGCTGCCGGGTAGGTAAACCGAGTGGATTGGAGCGGTGACCCGGGGCGCTAGCAAAGAGAGAGAGAGAGAGAGAGAAACTACTTGTGCGACGGGATCGCACTCGGGGAGCATCGGAGTTCCGCTTAGGGCCGGGGCGTTCCTCTACCTGGCTCGACTAACAAGCCCGAGTAATTTTTATCGATATCGAGTTAGCGACGGTCGATACGCTTTCCCGGTCAAGCTGCTCTCGAGGAGGAGAGAAACGAAATCCAAAGGAAAGAAGCAGCGACAAAGGGCCATCGATCGACCCCCTTCGTAGCAGCCTCGGCGCGAAAATTCCTCCCGACGAGCCGGCGGCTGTCGCTCGGTAACGGGGTAGTAAGGCGCACCACCTCCAGCCGAGGATGATTTACGCCGTTCCGGCGAGGGCCTCGGCCGTTGCCGCTACCATCGGCTCGGGTCTTCGGGGAAAAATCCGCCTCGCGTTAATTGGGCCGTTAAGGATGGAGCCGCCCCCCTCCTCCTCCTCCTCCTCCTCGCTTATCAAGCGCTCCCGCGGAGGATCCACGAGCCAGAGTCGGCGAGAGCGGGTGAAGACGATGGCCACGATGATCTCGGTGTCGACGCGGGCCTTGGGGAGCGCGTGGGAGGGCCGCCCCTGCTCGAAACGAGGAAAAGGAACGCCGCCAACGCCGAAGGCCGCTGGGATCGGAGAGTCGCGGCTCGATTCGCAAATTAGCGCTAACGGCGAGCGCGGCCTTTTTATCGACGGGCAGGAGGAGGGCAGGAGGAGGGCAGGAAGGAGCGCTGCTCGACGGGAAAAGACGCGGTGTCGAAAATAGAGTAGTTTCGACAGCCGATTGTCGAATGCAAGAGGCATTAGTATTCGTGGGCAGCGCCGAGGCATCGCCTCCACTGCTATATCGCGTTGAGCATTTCGCTCGATGCGCGAGCCCACGCTCGGCCCGTACGCATCCATCCTCGCACTTTTTATTTCACTACGGGCGATACGAGTTTGCAGTGCCCTGCCGCCGCCGCCACCCCCTCTGCCCGCCCCCCACCTTCTGCAGCCGGTGAATTTTCAGCGGACTTTCCGAGCCTCGCTCCGCCGCCTCCTACTCCTCCCTCCTGCTGCTGCTGCTGCTCCTTCGCTTGTAATATCGCGCGCGCCTTAATGGAAATTATATTTTTACGTCTGGCCGGTTGACGCGAACGGCGGCTGAAATCGAGCCTCCGATTGCAAATTTATCGCGCAAAGACAGAAATAGAATAATCGAAGAGCGACCGATTCGCCCGATGTGAAAACACACGTACGAGGGGTTAAGAATAGGCTCCATTGCAGAAAATGAACGATATGACATTGAGCAGGAAAAACTCGTTTCCGAGCGAATAACAAGCGTCGAGGGCAGTGAGGGAGAAAGAGAGAGAGAGAGAGAGAGAGAGAGAGAGAGACGATATAGTTTTTTAGGAATGAAAAACGTACGAAGTAATTGCACGTAATAAGAAACCGATAAATAAATAAATAATCCCCCTTACCCGCGAACGAGAGTTAAGGTCAATGAACGTACAAAGGAGGGCCAATTTCTTGTACAATTAGCGTACAAAGTTGCGGCTCGCAAATGAAAAGCAACGCCGCTCGTGGGCTGTCCTGCAAAGGCCCCGGGTATTATTTAAAAAGTGTTACTGTACTCTCGATTGTAAAAAATGAAAGGCAATTGCCGACAATTGTTGTCGTCGTGATAAATTAACACCGAGAGCCTCTCCTGTGCCGCTCCTGTGCGTTAAGCGCACGTTAAACAACAATTTCGTCGGATACGCGAGACACGTAGAAACGGCTATCGACAGTTGGTGATAATTAAATTTCACCGCCTGGTTTAAAAACCAGCGCACAGTCGGGTTAGTGACATTAGACGAGAAAAGCGCAAGTGCCGATGGCGCATTTGAGAATATCAAAGGACGGGCGACTTTTCGACTAGTGTCGCGCGATCGAGGACTCCCCCCGAGGATTATAAAGCCAACTCGCGAGATGGAAAGGCTGCAATTTTCATCGGCCGAGGAGGATCGCAACAGCTGTCTTGGGAAAAAGGTTGCTGCTGCATTGAAATTGAAATTGAGGGAGCGAGAGCTAGAGAGAGAGAGAGAGAGAGCGAGAGAGTAAAAGTGGAATAGGGGGATAGAGAAGGGAAAGGAAAAAAGGAAGAGACGAAAAAAAAATGGCGGGAGGGAGAGAAATAGAGGCTGCTGCTGGCTGGTGTCGAGTTGGACACGACTAGGTTATATAGAGGGGGAGGCGTAGGTTCCTCCGGTTAAACTTGCAACGTTGCCGCATCTTTGCCCGAAAGTGCGCAGCCCTGGTAATAAGTGCAACACACGAACCCTGCCGCAGCAATTTAAATGTATCGCTGCTCGGTCGCGTCGTTGTTTCATCGATCCGTCCTAGTCCGGTCATTCCCATCGTCGAGCCCTCGAGCCAACCGACCGCGAGCCCGTCAAACCTCGGCTCCGAGAGAGCCCCCCCTCGAGGAGCCTTGGCCCCGTCGTCGTCCTTACCGGGCGGCCGGACGTACGAGGAGCCCAACGACGACGACTGACGTACCGACCAAAGGGCAGGAAGGGGGGGGGCGTGGGCGGGGGGTACAGGAGGGTGCAGCACCGGGCCTCGTCGCCGCCAATTCCCGGTGCTCTCGTGGTGCGCGCGGAATTTTTTCCTCCTCCTCCCGTCGCCGCCGCCGCGCCCCGCCGCCGCCGATTGACAGGGCGATGGGCGCTCGGGCGGTTATTGGCTCCGAAGCCCAGCGCCGCGTTCCATCGAGGCGTCAAAGTTATTCGCGGCGTTAAACAAAAGAAAACGCCACAAGTACTGGTGATTTCGTAGCATCGGGGGAATGGCTATGTGGAGACGCGGATGGAGCGCGGGGAAGATGGAGAGCCGGAGAGAGAGAGAGAGAGAGAGAGCGAGGAGAAAGAAGGTGAGGCTGTCGATGGTGCGAGTGCGGGGGAGGGGGCGACGATCGGAGGGACAGCGCGCGAGCGGGGCGGGGAGGCGAAAGGAAGGAAGGGCGCCGGGGCGGGGTGGCGCAGAGGAAGCTAGAGAGAGAGAGAGAGATAGAGAAAGACGCCACACTAACCTCGTATTTGATGCCGTTGAGCCTGAGCCAAGTCTCGACCTTGAGGCAGTACGAGGAGAGGCTGGGTAGGAGCGGCGTTCTGGGAAACTGGTAGAGGTAGACGACGTCCTTCTCGAAATTGGGCTTGTGGACGCCGGGGGCTTTGGCTGCTACAGCGGCAACAGTGGCGGTGGCGTTCGAGGCGTCGCCCCCGGCCGCCGCCGCGTCGTTCGCACCGTCCTCCAGTTTCTTCTCCGCCTCGATCTTCTTCTCGTTCGAGGACTCCTTGGCCGCCTCGTCCTGCTTGTTGTCCGGCGGCACCTCGTCCTTAAGGGCGTCCTTCATGTCCTTCAGGTCCTTGATGTCCTTCGTCTCGACCGTCGGCCCGTTGTTCTCCGTCTCCGTGGCCATCGTCATCTTGGTAAGGGCCGCTCTCTCTCTCTCTATTTTCTTTTCTTCTCTTCCTTTTCCTTCCTCTCTCTCTCTCTCTTTCCCTCGCGATCGATCGAGAGTCGCAGTCGCTGCTCCTGTCGCTGCTGCTGCTGCTGCTGCTACTACTACTGCTCCTGCTCCTGCTGCTCCTTTATGTCGCGGTGGTGGTGCTCGATGGTAGTGGTAGTGGCGGCGGTGGTGGTGGTGGTAGTGGCGGTGCTGCTGCTGCTGCTGCTGCTCCCCCGAAGCGCGCTCCCTCGATCGATGGACTCGAACTGGCGTGTGGGCTACTACTGAGTCGGCTCGGTTGGCCAAGGCGGGCGGAACTCCTCTCTCCAAAGGCGGCTGGACTCGCTACGGTGAAAATTCCAAATGACACTAACCGAGGGAAGAGTCGCGGCGGCGCGCACGACGCCGACCGAGAGTCGCAGCCGGCCGGTTATCCCCCCCCCACGCCGCCGCTCGCCGCCGCCGCCGCCGCAGGCCCTAACTGCATTCGCGGGCTTGGCGGGGGGGCCGGGGGGGCCGAGGCGGCGATCGAGCGCGAGAGGCAGTGGGGGCACGCGGGCGCATGCGTCCTCGGCGACGCCACACCCCGTCGAGGGAGAGCGGACCGATCTTGCCTGGGGACGGCGGCGGAGTCCGACGCCGCCGTCGCCGCCGCCGCCGCAGCCGCCGCCATGGCCGCGCCGATGGCGCGGAGGAGCCGCCGAGGGAAGCCGAAGGAGCGGCGACGGAGTTCCGTGGGCCGAGTGCGCGCGCAGCCGAGCCCGAGCCAAGCCACGCCGCGCGCGCGCGCGAGGTCGGTCCCCGGGTGATGCCGGCGGGGCGCGGGGGGGGGAGCCCGACAGAGGAGAGCAGCCGGGAGCCGACAACACCCCGGACACTGGCCCCGTTAGCCGGCCTATGCCCATTACGACCCGCCGTCCTTATTTACACGTCGTTTTCACAATGGCTTTCTCCGGGCGAGCCAGCCTCGTCTGCTCGCTCGCTCACCACACCCCCCTCTCCCGCCCCACCCCACATCGAGGGGGAGGCCGATGATCGCGATCCGCCGCACTGCGGTCCCTTGCCCAGCCTCCCCCCCCCCTTGAACGCGGTCCGGCGTACCTGGCCGATTCCCCGCGAATACGAGGGACCCGGCAGAGGAGGCCTCCAGCCCTGGTCCCGCTTTCCTTGACCGCGCGCCAAAGTCCAAATTATGGGTTGAGCTCCTCTCTCGACGGGCTCGAGGCGCCCGGGCCCTCGCTCGACTCTGCGTCGGGATAATTTGCTCGCCGAGGAAAAGCACCGGGGAGCTGAGCCACGATGGAGGATGGAACGATCGGCCAGCGAGGCCGAGCCAACGCTAAGGTTCGAGGGAAATCATTGGGTTTTGATGAAGGAAAGCCTTGTATCGGCGTTAACGTAGCCACGGGCTGTCCGTCCCAAACCTGTTTTATAGAATAACTTGCGTATTGAAATTTCTTACACGCCGTTCGAATTGAAAAAGAATTCTAATTACACGTTAAAACTACCATACATTGTTTTGCCTTTATCGCACGGTCGTTAACTTGCCAATGTATACGCGTATGCATGCATACACAAACACGCGTATTACACGTATATTTATAAATAAATAAATTTATATATGTGTGTGCGTGTGTGCGTGTGTGCGCGCGCGTGTATCTATATTTGTATATTTGTATATTTATTAGCCAATAATATTTTACTCATTCGATTAAAATCTCGATTATTGTTATAATACAAGCGAATACAAAGTTTAATTAAACCGTTGACTATGTAGAATATGTTCAAAGTTTGATATTCGATATTAAACGGGAGAAATTTTAAGCGACTGTTAACGCTCGTTCATTACTACGCGAATAATCAATGGACCATTTAATAATTCGTCGAAATTAAATAATTATACATTCGATTGAATTGATATATCGAAACGTCTGAAGAAAGCAATAATTTAGCTTTTTGTGTGCGTGCGTGCGTGCGTGTGTTTATATATATATATATATACGTTTGTATATGCATGTGTAGGTATGCTTATGCGTGTGTATGTATGAAGCGAATGAGCGATTGCATTTATCGTAAATTAACGATTTGGCAACTCCAATACGTCCGAATGGCGTCAATTGTGTAGTTAATTATACGCCCGGAAGTATAGTAAAAATAAGCTCGAGGCGTGCGAATAAAAAATACTAGTGTTATTAACAATGAATCACTATCCCGTGTAAACAATCTTTGGAATTTCGAGTTTCGTCTTTAGGAGAGCTTTACGACTCTACAACCAGACACCGACAAATGGAAATTTTTCACTTATCGTTAACACTGGAATCCACGTGCAAAAATCACAATTTCCCACATACACGCGGATGCCCAAAGTTCGGACCTTTACCTCCATTTTTAAAGCACCTGCGTTTTTTTCTTCAAAAATTGAATAATAGAAACGCGGCTTTTAAGTATTTCCGGCCAAACTCCAGAATTAGCTTGGATTTATCTAAAGCCTCTCTTTTCTCATCTTGGCGATTTCAATCGATATCTTCCATTTTTATTCTCGTTAACGCGTTATATTCCTGCCTTATCCTCAATTTTTTTTCTTTTTTCTTTTTTTCTTTTTTTTTTTTATTTTTCCATCGCTATTGATCGGCCTAATCTGTTGAGTCTTTAACGCCTCTTATTGCAATAATACAATCGTCCTTTATTTTAATTACTTTTCTTTTATTTTTTTCTTTTCTTACGTTAGATATAATGTTGAAACAAAATGCGTGTTGAATAAATATTAAATCTGCTCTATGTGTGTGTGCGCGCGCGCGTGCGTGTGTGTGTGTGTGTTTTATGCTTAAATAATACGAAATTTTGTAATGCCCGCATTATCGGAATTGTTCACATTTCATTCTTAATTCCTGCATTCATTCACTAATTTGAAAATCGGAATTTCTATTGAAATGGAATAATAAATTTAAAAAGAAAAAATGGTTCCGTTTCCTTAGCTCGTAAAAAGGGAAAGAAAAAGCCGAATTTCGAAATTCTTCATTCTGTTAAATCGACCGTTTGAATCATACGTCCCGCGTGTAATATAAACACATTTTTTTTAATTACGTATTTGCTCTAACAATAATTAAGAGGATAAAAGGCTTTTTTTTTTTACGAAACGAACGAATACTGCACGAAATAGCAAAGAGGCTCGTAATAAACTTTAGCCGAGGGATTGTCTCTTTTTTTTTACTACACGATATTGTAACATTCGCCACAGTGGCTTACACAAGAAGCGAAGAAAAGTTTATTCTTACAGTAACAATTAATGCCTCGTTCGCAAGGTTACATCAATCTATGATTTTGCATAATCAGCCGCAATATCGCGACGAGGATCGCGTTGTAAAACCGCGACGATTATCGTGACGAATGCCGCGATGGATATTATGATTTCTCGAAAGCGTCCAAGAGTTAGACGGCCAACGGAGTATCGGAAGAGCTCGCGAGGCCCGCATTATTCCGGCCGGCGAGGAGCGAGCGAGCGAGCGGCTTATCGAGCGATCGCCGAGGAGGTTTCGCTAATGGCCCGTGGGGGCCGATAAGCGACTCTTTTACTCGAGCCTTTTTTTTTTTGTTTTTTGTTTTTTTCGCTGTTGCAAAGGCACTTTTGGCTCCCCCGGCGTCCCGCGACGCGATGCAGCCGCTCGCGGGGAATTAGGCGCGGTCCGATTGGCGGAGTGT
Organism: Kradibia gibbosae; assembly: GCA_018907135.1. NCBI lineage: Eukaryota > Metazoa > Arthropoda > Insecta > Hymenoptera > Agaonidae > Kradibia > Kradibia gibbosae. The sequence goes on along the minus strand of JACCHX010000001.1, from coordinate 2,276,527 downwards.
ATACCGTCCTCGGCTCTTTCGTACGAATGCCCAATACCTCCTTAATCCTCGTTGATTGGAGTCGGTCCGGAGCTGCGGGAGGGCCGACGATCCGTGGTTACGTACTTCAGGCTAATTAACTTAAAATGCCCGTAACGACGGACGCCCGTAACGCGAAGGGAGAGGCCGTTAATAGGCCGGGGGGCTTATTTTTAGGCCGCTTTGGAATCGTCCACGGGGCGAAGGACGCGCAGGGCCGCGCATAAAAATTTCGAGCGCTCGCACGCGCCTCCCTAGGAATGCCAGAAATGTGTAACGCGCCGTCTATTTCATTTCCCGAAAACCGCGATAACACTGGGCGCGTAGAGGCTTTCTTAAATTAGCCCGCGCGCTTTATATTGCCCTTCCGTACGTGGGAATGCCCGTTGCGAAATCCATCACCGGCGACAATGGTGCATTGTAATTACGGCAAAATTATATAATTACGAAGGCACGAAAATGCGTGTTTTTTTTTTTACATTTTTTTTTTTTTTTTTTTTTTTGTTTTTGTTTAATGCCGTGCCTCCGCGCCGCCACGGAGAGAAGTAAAAATGTGCGCGCGCGCGAGCCTACGTTTTACAAAAGTAGGAGACCTTCGGTTAGTTACTTTTTCAAGACGAATGCAGTTGAAAGATGAGGGACGCACGCACAATTCGTATGAATCATGATACACGAATACTTTTGCTCCCTTTCCAAGCATTTCTAAATAATTCATTTTACTTTGCGTTCTCTCTCTCTCTCTACTTCCCTATTGTCCGTATCTTTTCTCTCCTCCTCCTCGTCCTCCTCCTCCCTCCGCTCTCGGCTATAAATAAATTATTGACCGTTTGGGTAAGCCACCTAACGATTGTCGGACTCGACGCGCACGATTTTGCCCGTCGGTGCGCCGGGCCGGCGATTACGAGCAAGTTTGAAAATCGCAATTAAAGTTAACGGCAGCTTTCGTCATTCCGCAAAACTTTGGCAATGGCAAATAACAACAACAAAGCATACTCCGGGGGATTTAAATTATAAACAACGGCGGCGGGTTTGCGCTAATAGCACTTTGTTTATACGTTAAATCGCTGCTTCCTCCATTCGATCACCTGCTTTACGAGTCCTACGCGCTGCATCAAAGAGCCCCGGCCGGTGGAGGAGGCGGCGGCGGGGGAGCGCGGGGGGGAAAAATGCCGATCGGAGGCAGGCAGGCTTGGAATGCGATTGAGGAGCCTTCCTCAAATCCGCTTTCCGATTAACGAGGCACGGCCGAACGGTACCTCTATTTTCCACGCGAGCGACGAAAAGACTTTTCATTTGGAAATAACTCTCGAAATATTTCCGCGTCGCGCGCGGCCACTACTCGCCGGTCATCCGAGGGCTTCTTCCACCCCCCCCGCCCCGCCCCGCGCTCTCATTCTCCCTGACTCGGCCCAATAGGCCGGATCAATCTCCCGAACGGCCCCGGGCTCCCGATCCTTCCGTCCCACAACGACGACACTCTTCTCCCGGCGATGCAGCGAGCCGCGGGGAGCCTCGCCCAAGTGCGACAATTATAGATACGATTTTCATGAATGAAGATACTGGCCGGCGAACGAGCGTGGGATATTAATACCCTGTCAATAGAGCACTTGAAAGCAGGCGGAGTTTACACACAAATCACGCACTGTATTAGAAAGTCGATACAACTCTTTAGCACAATCGCCAAAGCCGTCGGATTTTTATGATCGGGCTTGAGGCTACGAGAACAGGAGCAAGGCGCGTTCGCGATGCGTTCGGCAATTGATTCTCCCCTCCGTTGCTTTGTACTTTGAAACGCTCCTGGGGCCGATTTAGAGCCGAGGCCAACCTGGCGTTCTTGGGCCTGGACTGCTCGATACCGTCCTCGTCGACGATCGATATTTAATTTTTTTTTTTTCCTTCGCAATCGGGCTACGAGAATTCGACTCGACTCTTGAAGCTGCCTCGCTCGGAAGCCTCGTCGATTGAGTTTAAGAGGTACAGAGGCAAAGGTACGGAGAGAGAGAGAGAGAGAGAAAAAATAAAAAGGAAACAAAGCCAACGCTATCGACGGCAAAAGGAGAAAAGCCTTTTCCTCGACGTTATCTCGGCGTTTCCTCGATATCTCCGTGCCGTTATTGCAATGGTACGTGGAACGAAAGCTCGCGCGCGCGCGCGGTAATTTCGGCGATGACGTACGCACCGCGCGTCGGTATTTAAAATACCAAGTTTTGGGAATATTTATGCCCGGAGGCCGATTATTACCCAAGCTAATAGCGTTTGAGCGCTTGTTAGGTTCGGCGATTGTTACGAGCCGAGGCTGCATTGTTGACAATCGTACGCGCCGGTTGGGCAAAATAACAAAAGAGGAACTAAGCCGTAATCGAAGTAACGGCGCGCTTTCCGTTTCGATAGGCGCGGATCGCGGGCGCAAAAAAGTTTCGAAGCCGATAAATCATTTTTAGGATGGGCGCAAATTTGTACTCGGGCCTTCTCGTTATCCCCTCCCCCACCCCCTTGGCCGGCCAGTGAATAAATTGTTTCCCGGGCATAAATTGAATTCGCTACAGATACTACTCTAATAAGTGCTTGTAGCTATCGGCAAAGAAGGATGTGCTTTATTTATTTATTTTTTTCCCCTTTTGTAATTACTCATTACTGTTGTAATTGTAGCATGAATAGTGGCTCGGCCAGTCCCATCATCTCGGCAAGTGTAACTGTATTAATAACGATTGTACATAGATTTATGCTAATGATTGTATACGTACATACATTCCGTTTCTTTTATTATAACGGTTAAATTCACTTATATATGGTCCGTTGGAACGATCGGCATAATTAAATTAAGATAAAAAATAATAAGCTTACAATGCCGTGGGGGGGGGGCGGCGGCGGCTTAATCATTTTTAATAAATAAATTACCGAGCCGGGAGTGTAAATATTTTCATAGGCCGCTATTATAAGTATTAATGGCGCATTTCTATTTCATTAGTATTAATCATATTTTAATATGTAGGATAACGACATTTAAATTACCAGCGAGCCGACAATTGCCGACAATAAAAACGTCAAGCTCGTTACTTTTGTCATACAAGATGTTTTAACTACGGATTTTTATCCTCTTACTCATTTTTGTAATAAGCAATCGATTCCAATCGGCCACAAAGCGTTAACGGCGCTGCGGCAGAAGGGGAGCAGGAGTCGAGGAGCACATCGGAACGCGCTCGGATATTAATTTGCGAGCGTTTGTGCAAAATCTCAACGGTCCCCCCACCCTCCCGGCCATCGAAAGCGAATAACGCCCGAGCCAACGATCAACGGCGCCTCGGCAGTACCCGATCGAACCCTGCGAATCTATGGCTCCTTCCCACTCGGCTCCACTCGCGAGAGACAAACGCAGCAAAAGCGTTTCGGCTCTTCTTCAGCCGCGACCGGTCCAGCTGTTAACGCGAAGAAGAAGACGTCGACGACTAAGACGAAGCAGCAGAAGAAGAAGGGCCGGAGGAGGGCCTCCGCGACGGGAAAGCGAGCCGTTGCGTGATTCTAGTGCGAATCCACAAGGTGGAAGAAGGGGGGGGGTCATTTAATTGAACAGGGCGTGGGCAAGCCACGGCCAAGATCGCAAGCACCGTCGGCGATCCTTCACGGGGTCTCCGCTGCTCGACTACCGGCGGTGGTTTTGGAATGCGCTTCCCGAGGACGATTTAGAAACTCGGCTCTGCGCGCCTCCGCAGCTCTAATGCCCGCCACCGCCGCCGCCGCCGCTTTCACTGTCGTTGCTCGAGAAAATTCTCATTTCTAATTTTCATTTCGAATAATTCGAATCGCTCGAGCCTCGGCTGCGACATCGCCGCCTGCCGAGGCTCCTCCCTTGACGCTTCTCTGCCCGGACCCGCTGCTGCTCGATTTTCCTCTCCCCGCCCTGCCCGCCTTCCTCCCGCTCTCGCCCTCCGCCTCAATCTTGGCGAATTGCAATCGACGAGCCAGCGACGGAACATCGGCGCCCATGGCATCCCGCGGGTTCTCCCAGGCGCCTCCACCCCCGTGGGGGACTCTTGCCCCTCTCGACGGCGATCTAAACGGCGCTGCCGGCGAGCTTCGGCAACCTCTACGGGAGCTGCTGCTGGACCGGCGCCCGGTTAGCTGGGGGACATTGCGGGTCACCACCCCCCGCCCCTACCGAGCGATTTGCAAGCGAGCCAAGGATTAGCCGGAGCTCGTGGCGGATTCCGCCCAGCCTTGATCGGGAAAACCCTTCCAGCGGCCATCGAGCCCCAAGAGTCGGACCGCTTAATTAGCCGAACGCCGCGATTGGGATTTGCAGGAGCCCGCCGAGCCAAGCCGCGCTTTTTCGCGGGCAGATTCGAAAAACTCACGGGAGGATTATGCAAGGGTCCATTGGCCCTCGAGCGTTGCCGAGCGCAAAATCGGGGCTAGATTATTGCGGCTCAAAGAGGTCGCGGCCAAACCGAGGGGGCATCCCCTCGATATCGGACGACGGCCGGCCGATAATCCAAACGGATGCGAATTAGCCTTCCCACGAGTCGGGGCCAGCCGGTGAAAATCGTCCCATTCGAGCGTCCCATTAGATTTGGCAGATACATCGAGAGGCAGTCGATCGAGGATTGAGACGCCAATGATGATTCCTTGTGCAGTTTAACGGTTAACGGTTCGCTCCTTGCCCATTGAGGGCCAATTCAAAGTGAAATTTTCCAATTATCGAAAGCCCGATGCTCGGCTAAGCCTGAGCCACGGCTTTATCTCGTACGAGAGGCCGCCGTACCGGCGTTTCACTTTTCTTCCCGTAACGATGATAAATCTCGACAATTTTTCAACAAATTAATCCCCCCCCCCTTTACGGTCACTCGAGCGGTCAATAATGGTCGCGATTCGATGATTCGTTTGCGGCTTTCGGGCGAAGAGCCTCGTCGTGACGCTGGCGCGCTTTTACTCTAGCTGCAGCTTTGAAGTGCATCCTTTCGTCTCTATTGAATGGTTGAACTTTTATGCCGTATCCATGAGCGCCAAGGAGCGAATCTTACGAAAATAATTAATGCGCGAGGGACAATTATTCGTATCTTCGTTGGGGGCTTCCAGCGCGTACGAGTCAAAGGCCAATTAGGTAAGTCTAAATTAAGGGCAGGTGAGTTACTCTTGCATCATTTAGAAATGAGCGCAATGCGAGCGCGCTTTGAAATGTTTATTAATGTTTATTCGTTTGTAGCTAGTTAGAAGATCAAAGGTGCAATGTTAATTTTACCACCTATTCAATTTACTAATAAAATATTATTTGCAAAGACACTTGAGAACATGCATTATATACAAATGATAATTTTTTTTTTTAATTGACTTTATCTTATGAATTTGAGGTAAATCAATTAATTAATGAATAATTAATTCAAATGGAAATTACGAGGTTAAAATTTTAACGAGTTCGGTCATTAACCTGTGGATTCCATCGACATCTTCCTCATAATTGGAATTCATTTCCTAGAATCGCAACAACGATTCCCTAAAAAATAAAGTAAATAATAAAACTATCGAATGTTTTTTTTTTTAAAATCTTTATTTATGTTTTATCAAATTATACAATATATACGATATTATACATTTATATATATATATATTATTAATTTACAAGATGTTCTTGTCTTGAATTAAAAATTATATCAAATAAAAACATAATGAAAAAGTAAGGGAAAACGGTTTTTACAAGTATCAAATACTTCAAGAATATTGCAGTTAGTCATTTATTAAAAGCTCACGAAAGTTGACAACTCGCAAAGTACTACAACTATGAATGATAATAAAGAGATTACTTTTTTATTGGATCACTTCCTTTATTACTTTTTATTAAAATATCACAATACTGGTAAAATTAAGTAAACATGATTTTTTTATTTGAAAAATCTGTACATACATTTTAACATTTTTTTTTTTTTTTTTTTTTTTTTTTTTTTATACCAAATAAACTCACAAGATATGTATTTTTACTTTAACAAAATATAATTTGAAATAAAATTTAAAAGGAAGTATGGTTTATGTTATTAATGTGATAAATGATCGTCATAAAAGTAAATTAATCGGAATACTTCTTCAGCTATTCATTATAAAAAAAAATGGAACAAAAAAAAGCAAGTATACTTCTCTTGGACAATAGATTTCAGAGAAAAGTTTCTTTTTCAATTCGTTAAAAAACTCTGGTTAATGTCGGAATAATAATAATAATAATAATAAAATAATATTATTTAATGGATAAACCTAAGACAAAAAAATATATATATATATAATATAAATAAAATGCAAGGCATTTATAATTTTTTATTTATCAATTAAATAATTTGAGACGCGAAAAACAAATGCAAATAAGATTAATAAGAAAGATTCGTATAAAATTCGATTATAGAAATAAATAAAGTATAATGACGCAAGTGAAGTAGTAACGAAATACAATTTTTATAGTTTTTTTAGCATAAAATTGCACAGTAATTATCCACCGAATCCTTTATTAAATTAATAGATAATTTTTTTCATCAGAATTGTATTATAATATGTTTGTAAATACGTGCATGCGCGATAAAACAGAAGCTTACATGTAAATCTTAAAGTAAAAAAATAAAACTTGCCACTACGGTAAGGACGATTAAATAAGAAGAGGAGGAGCAATAATATTATAGAATAATAAAATTTGAGACTATTTTTGATAAGATTTAAATAAAAAATAAGAAAGTGAGAGTAATGGATTTGATGGCCAATGCAAAACAATAAAATTCTGACGTATAATAAATAACCTTTTGGAATGAGTACGACTCGGTTAATATCGTGGTCAGGTAAATTCTATAATTTAACAAATATTACTCATAAATCAGGCTTGTTGATACGCTCGCTCAGTATTTATGCACATTTGCAATGTTTTTTTTTTTCGTGTAAATTGCACGATTTAATTAACATTGTAAATTGCATTGGACTTATCGGAGATGGCTTATATTATAAATAAATAAATTCCATTCTTAAAACTTAAGTAGAGATAAAATTTACTAATCGGAGTCTCTTTTAAAAAGCATCTACATTTATTTACAATCGCATAAACAAAAAAATTGTCACAACGATTGTCATTTATGTGTATATATATATACATATACATACATACATATATATATACACACACATACACACACAAATATATGTATATTATATCTTATTTCATTTACATATTAAAATAGCGCACGCTCATATACACACGTATACGCAAATATTTTATATTTATTGCTTGAAACATGGAAAGGAGATTGATAATAGATTAATCATAAATACCCATCTAAGTAAGAAAGGATAATCGTAATAATTCAATAATCGTTCTATTACACAAACGCACATACACAAATTATATGTATGTTAAATAAACTACATAAATGCTCTCTTCTAGCTTTCATATTTATAAATTTATCTCCTAGATCATTGTATGCACAATGAATATTGTGGTTTGCAATAATAAACTTTGTTTATATGCATGTCCCTTTGTCGAAAGTTTTTAAGATTTGCGTCTTTCATCGCATTCAATTTAATATATCTCGTAAGTTGGTTAGGGCCCAAAAATTCCTCATTGTTGAATAATGAAAAAATTGCATTTTTTTTTTTTTTTTTTTTTTTTAAATTATCAAATTTGCATTCTCGGAATAAATAATAAATATATATGTATATATGTATATATTAGATTTAAAAATGTATAAATAGGTTGATCAACGAGAATACAAAAAATAAACTTCAATCCAATATTATCTCACTTTTTCTTATTAAGTGCAGTATCAAAAACTACTGAAATATATTTTTATATTTGCTTTCCATTCAATGAATTATATCTTTGTTTAATCTACAGTTGTTTTTTCTTTAATTACAATAACAATAATAATAATAATAATAATAATAATATAATAATAATAATAATAATAATAATGATAACAACAACATTTGTAAATAAAATTAGATAATGCGACAATTAGTATTTATTATACTTATTATATTAAATGCAATTGACATTACTTCGCATAATAATAATTATAGTCTGTATATAAGTAATATGAAAATTAAGTTAATATCTCCACGTTTTAGTACGATTTTCAGCCTACGCTTATAAACAATTGCAGGGTCGCTCAACAATATATATGACTTCATTTTAACGTACGATGCGATTCGGAATCTTTTTCAGTAAAAATTGTAAATCATTATAATTAATAATTATAAATCAATGATTACTTTTTGACGACCCTCTCGTATTATAATATTAATAATTGTGAACGATTACAAATTGAAGCTTTTATCAAATTTAATTTTACCATTAAACGTTAGTTATAAAATACATTTGAAATTAAAATTTCCGCCCGATTATTAAAAAAGATGTAAAACTATATTTTAAAAAATGACAAAGTACGCAATTGTGTATATATTTCTTTTTATCGAAGCAAAATATATAATATCTTCTTCATCGTATTGCATAGGGTAAAACTATGTTTTATAGTACGAATCGACTAACTCTTGAAAAAATAAGAGCCTTATTTTTTCACACATTCTTATGTATATTAGCTAATGGATTAAAATTACATTGTTTAAGAATTCAGAGATTGCGGCGCGTAGAAAATAATAATTTAATGGACCGTCAAAGTATTTAAAGAATCCTCGTGAGACATTTAAATCGCGCGTAAATTTTTCCAAAAAATGCCCGAACAACTTTCGACAATTGTAAATGTGCATGAAATTTCTATACGCACACCCACCCATCCACACACGCACACGCACACACACACATTAGTATGGAATAATGAAACGATAGGAAGATGTTTGATAATCAACATTTTTTTTTAAAAAAATATCTGAATATGCGATTTATTAAAAAAAAAAAGGAAACAAAAACAGAAAGAAAAATAAAACCTATGCCTTTTGCAATGTTTTTGTTCGTTGTCTACGATTGAGATTCCATTGTCGTCAGTTCGCGTGCTGATAAAAATAAGGATTAATACAGTGTCTTGAAATTGTCATGTAACTCGATTCAATGGCGCAGCAATAGTTTCGTATCTTGGGAAGGGGGTGATTTTTTTGTTTTTTTTTAAAGAAAAAAAAAAAAAAAAAAAAAAAAAAACAAAAATCCCAATACTGTGAATGTAGGGTCAATTACGAGTCGGTACAGAATACTCGAATACAATCGATGAGCTTAATACTCGTAACGGTAGTCAGATAATTGATATTAAGACCATCTCGCTGATAAAGATCGCGGCAAGGATCGAAAACAAGAATGAGGAATAACGAATCTATCGGACGATGAAGTTGCCAAGCAGATCCGCGCGCGCCCTCGGATTTATCGTCGATCGTTCGCAGTGCGCAGTTCTTTAAAACCGAATAAAGCAAAAGCATGGGAATGGGACGAAGAGGACGCGGAGGCGGAGGTGGCAGAGGAGGAGGAGGAGTAGGAAGAAAGCAATGGAGGTAAAGGAGGCGAGGGGCCGGGCGGGGGGAGAAGGAATGCGCGCCTCCGGTAGGCGCCGCGCGAAGAAAAAGTGCGCGCGAGTGCACAATTATTATCAACGCGATAAAGCAGGGGGGGGGGGGAACAAAAGGTTGGGGGAGCCTGGGCGGCACAATTACGAATTGACGAAGGCCTGCTTGACGTCGTGATCTTGGAGACAGATCTTGAGATCGTCCCGATCGTCGAGCTCGGCCTCGGCGTCGACGCTGAAGCTGCGGCCGACTCGGGGCCTGCCTCCCTCGTCGGTCCAACGCTCCTTCCAGTTCTCCAACCTCAACACCTAGTGGCAGCAGTTGGAAGCTTTAAGATATTCGCTCGTACAAGGCATATCATTTACATGCACTCTTAATAATCTTCGGGCTCCGGCGACTCTCTACCGCCGCCGCCGCCCTTCCGCCACCCGCACCCTCGCGCCTCGGCCGGCCAGCCTCGCATTCCGATTCCGCGTACACTTGCTCGATGCCGTCACCCACCCCACCCCCGCGCATTCTTAAGCCGCGGAAGCCGGTCGCCGCCGCGTTCTTGGCCCCTCCCCCACCCCCCAGAGAGCGAGCGACGCTTTTCTTTTCCAATAATTGGCGCCTCCCGAGCTCGGCCCGAGTTCCCCGTGGCCGACCCTTCCGCCCGCCGAACGTCCTTGTTGGCTCTCGCCCGCCCTCTGGGCCGTCCGCGTTGCTCGACCGCTCCCCTCTCCCATCCCAATCCGATGCTCCCGAACGCGATCGGAACCCCCCAACCATCCCGTCCAAGAAGAGGCTCTCTCTCTTGGAAAGAAGTCACCCTGGGCCGCAGGAGAAGAGCCGCCACGCGCCGACTTCCTCGCCCTTTGGGTGGAAACCGACGATTATCGTTGATCGAGCCTCGATGCAATCGTTAATGCGACGTTAAACGGACCATGGGATATTTTTATGCCGCTCGTTCGGCTGGAAATATCTCGCGGTAGGTGCGCGCAAACAAGTTATTTTTGACTTACAAGGTATTTGCGCCTTCTTAATGGATGGTATTAAAAAGGTGTGTAAAAAGTTATTGCGCACCGAGAATAATCGCAATCGATTGTTCATACGGATATTCATTGATTGCGCCATCGATAGTTGAGAGTAGGCTCGATAATGATTTTTGCACAAGAGTTCGGCTATTTTTTGTTTTTAAAAAATTTATCTCCAAATCTTTCGAGATCGAAAATTCACTGCCTGCCATTGTAATTCTTTCATTCTTTAATAGAGACGTAAGATGCAAAGAACAATATAGAAAAATATAAAATTCATTATTAACTTTCATTAATTTATTTCAAGTACATTTGTTTCATTCACTTACAAGTAATTGTAAATATAAATAAATAACTTATTTGCGTTATTATCAATAATAATAACAGCTCAATGGCAATGCAAACGTATTGCTGTTATTATTTATTACGCATTACACATTATTACTTACGTAAAAATTTGTTAAAATGCACAAAGTACACATTAGTAATGCAAAATGCATGCAAACTTTGATGTAATATATATATATATATTTATATATATGTACATACACAGATATATATTTATATATATATATATATATAAAAAAAAGATTAGTTCAATATGCATGCACGAATATAAAAGCATATGTACACTTAATCTATGCATAAAACACAAGCGCTCTCATTTTTTTCTCATTAATGAGAGAGAGAGAGAGAGAGAGAGAGAGAGAAAGGTTATTGTAAAAATGTAGAGCCTTCGTTGCTTACTTTCAGCCGAGCTCGGATCCGCAAGCACCTACTTAGTATCAATTTACAATAAGTTGCCACTTTTTTTTTTCTTTTTTTTTTTTCCAGGCATTTTATTTCCCTTGACAAAGAGGCGCTGCTCTCGTGCATCGGTTGAATAAATATTGTTGACATGGAATCTAGTGCACCGATACTCTCTAATACAGTCTATAAATAGCTCCCCATTAATATTGCAGTTGGGAGAAAATTTGAAATGGAGAGGAAAGTAAAGCTCACAGAGAGTAGAGAAGCTCTGCATTATGCATTTACTATAATACGGCAATTACGTAAGGTGGCCTTAAGAATCAAGCTCAGTGATGGGGGGGGGGGAAGAGAAATAGAAAGTAGGCAACAAAGCGCATTGATAATGATAATGGACGACAGCATTTGCAAATAAATGATTTTGAAGACGGTTTAATAATATAAAGCTCGACTCAACGTACACTTTTTACCTGTGGATGCAGAAAATTATAATTTTTTAATAGACCAGGCTACGTACTCTACTTTACTATAAATAAAAAAAAATTATAAAAAAAAAAAAAAAAAAAAAATGACAATCACTAATGAACGCCCTCGACGATGCTGGATAAAATAATTTATTAATCGTATTTTAGATAGACAATTTTTCCTCTTCGTTTCTTAATAATAATAAAGCAAAATAAATAATACATTCGTTCCTAATAAGAATAAAATACTTACAAAATAATACATTTAAAAGAATATTCACAATTGAACGACAGTTGATTTTTTTTTTTCATCAACTGACCAATTCAATTGATGCTTCGAAGAGACTGAATTTTTCTTTAAGCGAATAAAAAGGAAACAAAAATTTCAAGGACAAAAGTCGAGTATCGATCGATAGTTTTGAAATCAATTTTAAAAAATTTCCTTCAAGCAATACTACACATATTCAAAATTAGAAACATAAAAAAAAAAAAAAAAAAAAAAAAAACATTACAAACAGGTATTTGTAAACTTACTCAAGCCAGGTCAACATTTCTATCTCTGGACTGGTGATTGGTGTAGGACACTGATTCGATAAAACACAACAGAAAGTGGGTTAGTCATAGATAAGAGACAATCTTTGAGCTTTTTGTTTACAGAAACTTTTTACTTTATTTAGCTACTAATATTATCGGAAATGTTAATTATAGAATGCTCGATCGATGTCATCTATTTTCATTGATCATTGCTATTTCAATAGAGTGAAATCTAGACTTTATGAATTCGTTGACGATTACGAGCGAACTACTCTTGTTGCGGCTTGCATTAATTTAATCGGTAAAAATCGGTTTAACGCGACATTCAAGTACGTCCCGACCCGCGAGCTTTTCCAAGATCTTCAGCTATCGGTGCTCGATAGCTTGATTTTTCCGCAGAGTAGATTTGCATCCCGTTTTAAAAATTACTCGTCTTTGACAACGGAACGGCACATTGACCGCAATATTGATAATAATTTAGGATACTAAAGAGGACGAAGACCCGATATTCTATTAGCAATGCTTGATCGATGTTCAATAAGTCGAATGGAAACAGGAAGATTTGTTTCAAGCGAAAAGTTTACCAGAGCTTTAGACAAGTACGAGTGATAATAGTGGCTCCACAACTATGGAAATACACACGATCCTCGCTCACATTTAAATGTTGTGTTAACCGAAGCAAAAAAAAAAAAAAAAAGCATGTATTTCATTTTATTAGTCGAACAATATAAACGCTCGATACGCCGTTTAAATATTAACTTGCCCTGCAAAAATAATGCATTGTTTGTTATTGTAATTACTGATACGATGAAGCCGTGGCCGTAATTTACAGTGCAATGTGAAGCAATTGCAAAAATGTGATTAAGCATAAGTTGTCTCGTACATTAAATATGTCAAATACGTATAGGTATTTTTAGTTTGTTTCTCAGTATGTTAGTACCATCGTAAAAATAGTGTTATTTTTATATTTTTCTACCTCTTACTGCTTAATGAATAACTGATATCAAATATTATCACAACGTGATTGGATAATGTTCTCTTATAAATACCTTTTCAATACTCACTTCGGCTTTGAGTTCGGCAACTTTATCTTGCAATTCGCGAACTCTTTCGCTGTCGTCCATATTGTTCCTTAATTCACCCTCCGCGTACATTTCTTCGTTCTGCAAGTATTATTAAGGTTAATAATAATAACAATAACAATAATAACAATACGCCGTAATAATAACAATGCCATTGAATAAATGAATTTAACGAGAGAGTAAGAGAGAGAGAGAGAGAGAGAGAGAGAGAGAGAATTATCTGAATTAAAATTCTTTCGGCAGAGCCGACTCGAATGAACCGATTGTAACACGTATGACAAACGGATCGAGGAAAGTGCCGTTGCCGGCTCATTTAAAATTTACGATGCAGAGCCGGCGCTCGGGCTCGACGTTATCATTTTAGCAATGCGGCCGCCTTGAGCGAGAGTAAGCACCTTGAGCTCCAAGACGGAAATCTTCTGCGTGAGCTCGGCGACCTGCTGGGCGTGCTCGGCGTCCCTTATCCTGGCCATCATCGTCTCGTCCTTGACCTTGGACTCGAGATCCGTATACCTGTTCTGCTGCTCCCTGAGCTTCATCTCGAGCTCCTTTCCCAGGGCGAGGGCGACCTCGAGCTCGTCCTCGAGGACCTTGCTGTTCTCGTCCTGGCGTCGCAGCTGATTGGTCGAGACCTGCACCTGGGTCTCGAGCTCCATGACCTTGAGCCTGAGGCTCTTCACCTCGACCGTAGCGTTGATCTCGCGTATGCGCGTCGACATCAGGTCCTCCTGGAGCTTCTGCACCTCGCAGCCGCGATCCTCCCAGAAGAGGAGCTTCTTGGGGGTCGACTCCGCGGAGGCGACCGAGTTCGAGGCCCTGTGCTCCTGCAGGTGCTTCTGCCAGGAGTTGCTCAGCTCCGTGACGCTCTGCCTCAGGTCCTGGGGGGGGGGGCACACAACAGAGGCCAATTTAGCTAAGCTCCTGGCCGGCTATCGGCAGCTGCGGGGGGAGTCGGGCGCGAGTCCTGGACTCGCGAGGACAACTAGGGTTGGGTCTAGGGTGGGGGGGGGGCCCCTCGGGTCGTCACCTTGAGCGAGAGGTTGGCCTCGGCCTCGCGGAGCTTGACGGCAATGAGCTCCTCCTGCAGATGGGCCACCGAGTTGTCGGGCTTGCTCTCCCTGAGGGTCTTCTTGTCCTGCTCGAGGTCCTGTATCCTGAGGCTGAAGTCCCTTATCATGGCGTCGTTCTCGGCCTCGTGGAGCCTCACCCTGACGAGCTCCTCCTGCAGGCACTGTATCATCTCGTCCTTCTGGGCCAGGGCCTCCTGCTTGGAGGTTATCTCGTCTAGGGAGGACTGCTTGGAGTTGACGTTCTCCTCGAGGAGGCTGGATAGCGAGCGCAGCTCCTCGTGGGCCTGCTCCAATTGGTAGGAGGTCTCCAGGTGGGTGTGGCGCAGGGCCGTCAGCTCGCGCTGGATCACGAAGGCCGTCTCCTCCTCCTCTGCCCGCGAGACCTGCCCTCGCACCAGTCTGTCGGCTGCTCGGGCGCGCAATCCACAGCAACAGCAGCAACAGCAGCAGCAACAACCAAACGATAAAATTGGCTCAGTACCTTTGCCAGCCGCGAAAGGCATTCTTTGCACTTAATCGACAAGCTCGACAGGTCTATTTTACCGAGTTCCGCCGATTCGGACTCCAGGAGCTCCACTCGCTGGCGCAGAAGCCTGTTGTCGGTCCTGAGCCTGCGCAGCTCGACCATCTCCTCCTGCTCCTTCATCTTCTGGGTCGTGTAATCCTTCTCGAGCTTCTTCATGCGCTTGGGGCTGATCTTCATGCTGTAGGCTATGTTCATCAGGTTGTCGGGGTCGGCCTCGGCCCTACCGGGCAATTCCTTTTGGAAGAACTGAAACAAATATACGCCCTCGTTGTATCGACCCGCGCTCGCAGCGGTGCCGACAGGAGGGGAGGAGGAGGAGGCCCGCGCGACCCTCGTCGTCCCCTCTCCTTTCGGCCGCCTCGATTGCGCCGCGCACCTTCAACATGCCCTCCATGTCGGAGCTCAGCAGGTCCTCCTTGCCCAGCTGCAGCATGGCCAGGGCCACCTTGAAGATGATCTCCATGGACTCGGAGAGGAAGACGTCGAAGATCCGACAGGCCACGGGCAGGCTGAGGACCGTGGTGAAGAGGGTCAGGAACCACGAGGAGGCGTACATGGAGGTGTGAAAGCCCTGGGCCGTGAAGTGGGCGAAGAGCTCCGGATGCGTGTCGGCCACCAGGTGGTCCAGCTGGTACATGCAGACCCCGAGCTCGGCCATCGTCGGCTTGAACATGTCGCGGAGCTTGTAGTCCTGCATCAGCGCGACCAGTACGGCGAACGCCTCCTCCTCCGGCATTTGCTGCTGGCCCGCAAGGCATGGAGCTTGGATTAAAGGCTTTGTCACGCGCGCGCGCGCGGGGGGGGGGGATGTCTCCCTAAGGGCCCACCGCCAACGATCGATTCTATCGAGGCCCGTTTATCGACCCGACGGCCGCTTGTCTAACAGCGACGACCCTTGGCTCGATCGAGGATCGCGCTTAATGGTGGCTCGATGACTTGCGCGGCCTTTAGCCGAACGCGACTCGACCAAGTTCTAATCGAATACCCGTAGCGCGTGTATCTCGATGAGCCAAAGCTTTCGACGCGACATCCTAACAACGATGGCCGGGCCTTCGCCGGTCCGAGACCAGGGGACGCCCGACGATCTCGATTATATTGCGCGGGGAGCGAGGAGGCTTGAACGATCCATCGATCGCCGATCGCGAAGGCCCACGGCGAATTCATCGAAGAGGGTCGGGGGGTGGTGGTGCGAGGCGGGGACCTCTCGAACAACCTGCATGAGGAGGAGGCCGACGATGAAGCCGGAGCCCTGGCAGTAGCCGACCTCACGGTCGTAGAGGCTGTAGGCCTTCATGACGTTGAATAGGCTCTCCTGGCCGAGGCCGTCCTTCTTTTGGAAGAACTCGTGCTCCGGGTAGGTGCGCGCTATGTCCCGCCTGATGATCCGCTCGCAGGCCGAGGTGCTCTTTATGTAGTGGGCGAACTCCTTCTTCACCGGCGAGTCGTGGGCGCCGCAGAGCAGCTGCCATGTTATGCCCCTGCAAGGCAGTCCAGAGTTAGCGAGGCTTTAGGAGGAGTGCCGAAGTTGGCCCCGAAGGTCTCAACTTCATCGGGGTCGGGAGAGGGGGAAGGAAGCGGGGGAAGGAAGCCCGAGGTGCCGCTACCTGAAGTGGTGGGGTATCCCCTGGCGCACGAGCTCCTTTATGAAGTCCTTCCGCCTCTTCCACTGGTTGTCCCAGTCGGCGACTATGTTGCCCCAGAGGGTCCAGGTGTTCTCCTCGCAATCGGTCGGGGCTCGCTGCTGACGGGCCGCAGCGGCAGCCTCGGCCGCGTTGCTGCAGCCCGATGGCAACGACACCTGCGATGTGTCCGAGCTCTTCCTGCTGTGGTTGGTCTGCAGCGAGCTCAGGGATTTAGCGTCGGACTCGATGAGCCTGCGGAGAAGCCGGGGCCGCCGGCCGTCAGTGGCTACTCCTACTATCTCCCCCCCCCCCCAGCCCCCAGCCTTAAGCAGCCAGGCGCCCGCTCACCTGTTGGCCTCTTCCAGTTTAGCTAGTAGAGCCAGCTCGTCGGTTGATACGACCTTGTCATGCGAAGTCTCCCCTGGCTCCGGGCCCCCGGCTTCCGGCTCCTCGTCCTCGTCCTCGGTTGCTTCTTCCGCGGATCTAATCGAGCACTCCAAGCTCATCACCCAAGGCCCATGTCCGGCTTACTGGCACCGAGGCGAATCTATTTTGCATGGCCAGGATACAGGGGCCCCCCGACGGCACGAGGCGATTCTGCAAAGGGAGGCCTTTAAAGTTACCGAGTCTCTGGCTACGGGCCAGTCGGTCTACGGGTAGACGCTGTCCCCGGGAGCAGGGCACTCGGATCGTTTCGATCGTCATTGCGCCCCTCGGCGGAATCAATCGCTAGCCCGAGCCGAACGAGGACGAT
Organism: Kradibia gibbosae; assembly: GCA_018907135.1. Classification (NCBI taxonomy): domain Eukaryota; kingdom Metazoa; phylum Arthropoda; class Insecta; order Hymenoptera; family Agaonidae; genus Kradibia; species Kradibia gibbosae. The sequence continues at coordinate 2,259,232 of JACCHX010000001.1, read as the reverse complement.
GTTCCTGGTCTCTATTGCCCTGGTACTAAGGGGATAATTGTCATTCGTCGGGAGGTTAGCCGTTGAATTCCATTCAAGCGCCGCGCGATTTATTCGACCGCTGCAACCTCGCTTCACGAGCTCGTTACGTAAGTTCCGGTTTCCCGGCAATTAAGCCAACGATATTGCCCGACGTTATGGGGGGGGGGGGGAAGAACGAGCTTGATTTGGATACAAATTGCAGAGTTATTATCTCGGGTAGGTAATTATCGGTCGAGCGGTGGTGCGTACACGTGTTTGGTCGACAATGCGGAATAATGCACTTTAGGCATTGCGAGAAAATTAATTGCCGCTAATTAAATCATACCACAATCGGATGATAAGAATGAAATAGCGGCATTGCGAGAGAGCCTTGCGCAATGCGGCTTGGTCAATTTTATTTTAGAGATTGATTATTATTAAATTCCTTGTCGGCTTCGGTCGTCGTTGCGGGATGAAATCTTTAGCGACGGAGCGCGCGCATTAATTGTACGGCTAATTACGAGCATCGGTAAGAGGGTCAAACTGTATAAATAAACGAGCAGCTCTAGTTATTAATTTCATTTGTATCTTAATCCGATACTCGATCTGGGTCTCAATAATACATGTACCAATTACATATACATACATACGCGCGTGTGTGTGTGTATATATATGTATATATTTTAAACTTCATTGTTAAAACTTACGACCAATGCCGAGCGATCCCACTATGAATTTTATGAAAAAAAATTTGCCAAGCTAACGATAACTTCAACGAATTACACATTCGGTTGTGCATTTCAAATAAGCATTCCTTTATCGACAATGCTTCCAACGGGTTCTCAATCGCACGGATAACAATGCATTTGACATTTAATTTTGCACGGTGTATTTAGATAAGAATTTTGCTCCTAGCGAGCGACAACGATTTTTTGTGAAATAAATTCAATTGTCCGCATCCGAATCGGCGACCGCTCGCGGTAATTTATCGGGGGAAAATTTTTCGCCACTACGAGCCATTCAATACCAAGGTAAAATATGCCCGCTCGAGTTTCAATCGTAAAGTCGAGCCAAGTTTTTTAAGCGCAGTGCACGAGCGGAGCAGGTAGCAAAAAGCAAAGCCGTCGGAGGAAAGTATTTGCCGGGGACTAGGCTCGTCGTGGAAATTCGATATCCTTGCGCGAGGAGCGCAGGATCGAATTGGTTTGGCGCTTTGGTCGAAACGACGGGCGCAGGTGAAATTTCGAGAACAATGAGGGAGAGAGGGGGGGGAGAGAGAGAGAGAGAGAGAGAGAGAGAGAGCGAGGACGCGGCAAGACCGGGCCAACGTCAGCTGCTCACCGAGGAATACCACTACGAAGGTGATTTCGCGTTGCGTATCAAGGTGAGGCGACGGGAGCAAACGCGTTATCCGGACGCGTGTGCGTCGGGAGCGGAGTGCACTGCGGCCGAGGTCGAAGCGGAGAAACGACGACGCGGGTCTCGAGTCACACTCTCCCCCTGGAATCGGACGCGCGCCACGTGCGCCACGTCATTCCCGTTAAAGGATCGGCGCCGAGGACGAAGACTCTTCGCACTCCGGGACTACGCGGTGCGTTCGACTGGCTTACCGCGGCTCCCTCCCGAAACCAATTGCTCCCTGCCCCCACCCGCTACTAGCGGCTCTGGGCGGGTGCGGGGCCGGAGGGACCAGCGATCGAGGGGGGAGCACCGCACTGCTCCTCCCCTTTGCAACCACGGCTCGTCCTCTCGGCAATCAATCCGCCGCGGGCCGCCAGCGCAGCACTGATATTTCGAAAGCAGCGGGAAAGCGGAAGCCAATGAACACGTGATCGCTACTGCGCAAAATCTGGCAATCTGGGGCTCTCTCGGCTGGGCCTAATGGCGGCGGCGGCTTCTGCTGCTGCCGCTGTTGCGCCTCGACGAGCGCTAAGGAGACGCTTTTCGTTTTGCACCCCGCCCGCCCGCCCGCCCCCCTGCCCCAGCGCCAAAAAAACACAATCAAACAAACGAACAAAAAGCCCGTATTCCACGCGAGCCCGCCGGATGCTGATAAAGCGACGAGGCGGGCTGCGAAATTTCACTCGCGACCTCGACGACCGCAGTTTCGTCGGGAGAGTCGGAAGCCGAGCCGTCGCAGTTCCTATGCCTTATACGGGTGAGCATCGCGATCCTCGTCAGCCGCTCTATTACGATAAAGCCTTATCGAGCGAATGCGTAACTCGCCCGCGACTAAACGGTTCCTAGAATTCGGAAAGTCGGTCTTCCCGGCTGCGGGATAATGTGCCGCCAACCGGGAACGTGCCCGCAGTAACGAGAGCTGCTTTTTTCGTTTTGTTTTACGCGCATTATTGGCGAGAGATACGGGGGAGGGGGGGGGGGGAGCTGCGAAAAATGACTTTTACTCGGATTCAAAACTGCTCAGCTGTCGTACGAGTCGGGCGCACTTGGCTTGCGTTGCTCTGCCTGCCAACGAGGATTGTGTAATCTCATTGCACATTGTTAGGAGGACGTTGTTCCAAAGGTATATAAGAGAAGCGTTAAGAGCTTTTGTTGGTAATCGATGATAATCACAATGACCAAAAACCATGGGTCTATTGAACTGGACTTGGCAAAGGCAAGGAAGGATGTACCAGTCTATCGTGTCAATATTTGAATTTGGTTCTTCGAACGCTGGCCTTTGATTTGTAGCACTTATTGTTTTGAAAGGTTACTCACATATACACAAATATGTATATATATATATATATATATATATTTATTTATGTATATTTATTTTAGATCAATTTTATTTATAACAATCGAACCAAGAATCTACTTTGCACTTTTATCTTGTACTAAAATTATAACGAGTAACCAGAGCAATAATCATAAATGAGCTATCGGTACTGGATTTTAATCTAGGCTTCAAAAAAGAAAATAAGTTTTATTACTTATTTATTTTGTATTGCACAATAATGATTAGTTATTGTAATTGTAGGGAAAAACAAAATAAAGACCAATAAATTCACCAACTCATGAGAGACAAGCCGTAAGCCATCCGCTTGATTTTAAAATCCAACGTGCAAGTTGTGCCAAATATTTAGAAGCCAATTACTTCCTGAACGATAAACTGCTTTCCAGCAACTAGTACAATGGGTAGTAAAGAGAGAGAGAGAGAGAGAGAGAAATATCATAATCAAGAGTCATATGAAATGTACCAATGCCACGTACAATAAAGTATCGTGCCTCAAAATAATAAGCTAACCGAAGAGCACTGGTTAAAGTACAAGCAGATCAATTTATATCCGACTGGGCGTACAACAGGCTCCAGATTTAATCAAGCAATCGATCAGTCGTTACGAAAGAGCGTACGAAACTGTCAAACGATCAAGGGAGGCGCAACTACACAAGGCTGGCTCTGGCTCTCGTCGGACGGAGCTGTCAAACCTGTCGGATCGCAATAGGATTTGCTCGCCTCGCTGGTTGACAAAGGAATATATCCCAGTGGCAATGGGAGAAGTTGGCGAAAATGGATAACGGGCTCCGGGCGTACCGGCAAAGTTTACGGGGACGCGCCGAGGCTTCCGGGTGGCAGAGGCTCGGCTCCGCCAGAGCGCCCGACGACGAGGAAGCGGCGGCAGCGGCAGCGGCTCGGCGATTGATATCCTCGGCGGCGGTTGGAGCGAAGAACCGTTGGAGGCGAAAGGACCGACGGCGCTGCTGCGACGCGAGGACTGAGATCCCGACGAGTGGGAGTTCAAAATAGAGACGCCGTTTATCAGGGGAGCGCGGGTTTCTCCCACTCGCAATGGAAACATATGCCGTGGGCCAAGTGTTATTCGGTATTAACGTCGTCGGTTCGTCGACGTCGCGTTAGCGCAAGCGCGGCTGCGGCTGCGGCGGCGGCGGCGGCGGCGGCCCGTGGCAAAGGGAACGCGAGGTGGCGAGAGGAGAGAACGAAACAAGAAAGAGAGAGAGAGAGAGAGAAAAAAGTAACTAATCGCAACAATGCAGGCCTCCTTTATCGCGAGGCGGAAAGGCGCGCGCGAACTTTATTATTCCACCGAGCAATGACTAATGGAAAGAGGGAGGGTAGAGCGAGCGGCACGGCGTTGGCTTGTGTCCGTCTCCGGGTGCGTGCGGAGTGCGCGGAAAAGCAGCGCCAGCAGCAGACGTCAACGGGGCGCTCGGCGGTGCTCGGCATCCTTTTCGAGGTCACTCACCTTCCTTCCCTGCCCTATCGCCAGTCCCTCTCTCTCTCTTTCTCTCCCCCCCTTCCGCCCAACCCTTTCGCTCTCTCTCTCTCGCGCTCTCGTCGGGTGGAAAAGCGCCGCGGACTCCCTCGCGCTGCCCTGCGACCTTTCCCCCAACGGGCCGACGTCGTTCCACCTGCTCTTGGGCCTGGCGATGGCGGCGAGGAAGGGGCCGGGCGGCTTATCACCTTCGTTCTTCGGCACTCCTCGGCGAGATCGGCCCCGGTGCTGCTCCTCCTGCTGCTGCTGCTGCTTCTGCTGCTTCTGCTTCTGCTGCTTCTGAGCCGGCGCGGGCCTTGGATTTAGGGCCCGCGAGGACGACGGGCAGGAGGCTTGGCTCGCGGCGACGTTGCACCGCGACACCGAATTCCCGATACCGAATAAAGCCTCTCTCTCTCTCTCTCTCTCTCTCTCTGCGCCTGACGTCACGTTTTACCGCTGGCTTCCAACGCAGCGAGCATTGCCACCGCACCTTATGGAGGAGAGCGGCAGCAGAGGACTATCGCGCCGCCGCTCACTGCTGCGCGTGTGGGGGCACGACGCGACTGTGGAGAGAAAGAGAGAGAGAGAGACGGTGCTCGGCCGCCGCCGCCGCCTCTAGTCCGGTGCTGCTGCTGCTCCTCCTCGTGGTGGGGCGTACGGCGGATAATGGGCTGGGGCCCGCCGGGGCCGAGGGGGCGTCGCAGCTCCGCGAGAAAAGTACCGGTAATGACGCGTCCGCGGTGGACTGCCCCCCGGTCGCCCGGCGCCCGAGTGACGGTCAGGAGGACCTCGGGGTGGGGAGTCGCCCCCGGCAGGATCGGCTCGATCCTTCCCCCGCGGCCGTTACGTGACGAGAGCTCGACCGTCGGGAAGCGTCAGCGGCTGCCCGCGAGAGTTGGCTCTCTCCGATTTGAAAAGCCCGACGACGCGGTCGTCGCGCCTTCGGCCCCGCCCGCCGTTTCCGTTCCCCGCCGCGCTACCGACGTGCCGCGGAGCCGTTGGCTCGGCGAGCTGACTTCGAACGTCGAGCCGCTGGCTCCTCCGCTGACATTTGCAATTCGAATTAACTTTGAAACGATTTTGAAATGCGCTCGGCGTCGCGAGCAACTCTTAGCCTCGCGGATGCGTCGGACTTTTTTTTTTTTTTTTTTTTTCCCCCCCTCTCCGAAGTCTTTGATTTCAAAGCGGCTCAGTTTTCTATCGCGCTTTTTTTCCTTTTTATTTATTTATTATAATTTTTTTTTTTTTTTTTTTTTTTTTTATACGATACCCGAATCGCCGTTGCACTTCCAATGACTGTGCTTTTAGTTTGCTTGTCAATTGTACATTGGGACAAAATCCTCCATGGCCGTATAATTAAACATCGACCACTTAAGGCAAACTCCAATTTTATTATATCAAAGTATACAAATTTCAATACAAAGCACGATTTTATACAATAACAATTCTCGTAACACATATTTACTTAAACCTGAAATATAAAGTTTTCAATTCCTCACAAGTACAATTTTGTCGGCGATAAATCCGCTACATTTTCTTCTCTATCGGCGATAGCTTTTGCTAATTAACTTAGCACTGTTACATAAAAATTTCTTCGAAATGCTCTTTAAAAACAAAGAAGCGGCGCAACTCTTTCAGCGTGTGTACAATCACCGTAAAACATTACGTATAAATATATATATATATATATATATATATATATATATATGTATATATCTCAACTAAAGTAATAAATAAATTTATCTATGTACATGCGAAATTGTCTAAAGAAAATTTATATTCTAATATATAAGCAATGACGTCGCTGCGAATCTGACGATTATTGTACGTATTATATTATAATGGTATTGTTATTAGGAGTACGCAACGCATTATAAATACCACACGGTTTGTATTATTTTAAGATTAATTTACCGGGGATATGTGATATATGTGTATTGCGAAATGGTTTTATAATACTCGAAAGTTTAAAATTCTTGATCGGCCGTTGCACTTCTTAACGTTATTGCACACTGATTCCTGCAAGGGAGAAAGAAAAGCATTTATTAGCCAAGGCAAATGTAAAATAATCGTTGGAGTCAACGACGCGGCTCGCGATTGAGTTCAATTTTTTTTTTTTTTGTACACTCCTTTTTCCTTTTTCAAGTTTACCTTGCTGTTATGCACTTACGTTTGAGCTGATGATCTTAATGTGGACCAAGAGCGATGCCAATTCAAGGTCCTCGCTGTAATTATTCTTCAAGGGCACGCTTCTGTAGCCAGTTCTCAAACAATGAATCTGAAAATAATCGTTGGTTGTAAAGTGGTGGTAAGACAACGTTCCTCAAAATTGGAGATAAAACGGAGGGCAATAAATGCAAACGACACTTACGGGATAAGTCGCTTGACCAATAAAATTACTATCTCCGAACATGTCTTCGTCCAGGACGACGAATCGTAGAAAGGTTAAGTTCGGATACATCACTTGAAATTCGCACGACTCGTTCCATATAGGATTGAATCCATTATCATCTGAAAGGTAAATTAGTTTCGTCCTTGCAATTAAATGTAACGAGGTCTACGGGGCGTTCTAATGGGAAATTGGTCTTAGAGGGGGAGAGAGATAGAGAGAGAGAGAGAGAGAGAGAGAGAAGGCCCGCTCACTTATCAATTTGGTCGTCAATTTCAAGCCGCTGTCAAAACTGGTGCCGACGACCTCGATCTGGACGAAGGGACTGGTAGTGCCGCGACCGGATTTGCTCAGGTGCCGGGCCCCTATGACGTTGATTCTTATCTTTTGTACGTCCACCCCGACTGTGGAATTTTTGTCGTAGGGATTGAACTCCTCGCTTAGCATGTATTCCGGCTTCAAGATGTAGCCGCAGTTGCCGTTCTCCCGGAACTTCGTCTGATTTATTTGCATGGGCTTGTCGCCCGTTTGGTAATTCAGGGCCACCATCTGGCAGCCCGAGTTCCATATGGGCACCGGATTGTAGTTGGACGAGTCGATGCGCTGGCCCCTCGGGTAGACGCGGCTGAATTGCACCTGGTGATACTTAAGAAAGAACTTGGTCTCTTGCTGGCACATGAGCTTCTCGGCCTTTATCTCGGGGAAGCTGCTCATCTCGTTGTAAACGAAGCTCTTAGTTCTCAGTCTTTCTAAATTGAAGGCCACCGATCTGAAATAAACTATGAGATTCGACATCTCCTTCGCTATCCTCCAAGCCCGCTCCATCTCCTTGTGCTGGCTTTCCTGCGCGTCAAATACAAATTGGCGTATTATTGGATGCTCACCGTCCGCGTTCCAAACGACTCGAGCGTTATTCGTTGAGTGGGGCCGGGGGAGAGAGAGAAGAAATAAAACAAAAACAAAAAAATAAATAAATAAACTAACGAAAGGGACGTCCGATGAGAAAACATTGGTTTGCTTTGCGAGCTCTCGAGCCGAACGAAAAACAAGGAGGAGCAATTTACCCGAACGCTGGCGTTCTGTCCGGTTTCGTGAATGACCTGCACCCATTCCAATGCCAGATCCTTGGACGTGGCGGCGGCTTCGAAGACCGAGCACGTGCTCGGATTCTGTATTCGCAATATCCACTCGAGTCCGAGTCTCTCCGACATTGTCAATTCCACGACCGCGCCTATAATGTCGACCGAGCCCTTTTGCAATTTGCCGAGGAGCATCGAGTCGGAGGTCTGAAACATCCAAAGAGGGAAGGAGCCGGTTAGCCCCGTCGGCTAAAGCAACCGAGCTGCGCAACTTTCCCCGACTCTTGCCACCAACTCACGTCGACCTGGGCGTCCTGCTCGATTTCATTGACGTAATTAGCGGGGAACCAGTGCTGCTTCTTGCCACCGTAATCGCCCCTCCACCAGCCGCCGTTTTGCTTGTTAACGTTTGTTATTATGGCGTGCTTGACCAGAGTCAATTCGTCGTCTCGTATGGCCTTGTAATCGTACACAGCCTTGACGGTTGTCTTTGAGGCAAAAGTCGTCGGGTCCATGTAGCCCGGGATCCCGTACACCAAGCCGTCGGTGACGTCCTGCGGGAGCGAGATCGATTGTAAAGAGGTGCTCCCTCTTTTGCCCTCCGCAAGCGCGGTTGGGAGAAAACGGGCAAGCTCGTAAAGTAAAATGCAAAAAAAAAAACAAAAAACAAAAAAACAATCGACCCCCACTTACCAGGTCCTTCTGTTCGACGATCTCCTGATTAACCGGATAGCTCAATTTAATTTTCTTATAAAGAGGATGGCACGTGTAATAATTAACCAAGTCGACCAAGCTCTCGAAATGCAATGTACCAATTGTGTACAGTCGTCCTTCGAGTTTGATGCGACAGTGCTTTATGATATTTTCTACCCTGAAAGAGGTAATTCGATGATATTTGTCCAAGATCACAGAGTAACGTTGCTTAGATATATATATATATATAACATTGAACTCGACGTGCCTTCAATGAAAATGAAAGAAGGGAGCTCGATTGGCGGCTACTTACCTAAACGATATTGCGTACGAGTTGCTCTCCTTCTCGGTCGGTCTCACTAGGAATGCCCCGTCGATGGGGACCCTCCTTAATACTTCCTCGGCCAATTGTCGCGAGCAGCTCACGTGCCACCATTCCTTCTCCTCGTGCTTGTTGGGTTGCGGAACTGGCTCTTGCAGCGTTATCAAAAATTCCTGGCCAAGCGAAAGGCTGCTGTTAATTTCAGGGCCCTGCCCCGCCCCCTGCCCCTGACCCCGTTCGCGAAACGATTAATAACGGCGCGGGCGAATTGTTTTTTTTTTTTGGGGAGGCACCGGGCTAAATGCTTACGCCCCACGTCGAGTCGATCGGTGATCGCACTCGTCGCGTTGGGTAAGGATTTCGTTGAAGGTAACCTCTTGCTGGTATTGTTATTTTAAGTGCGAGGGCCGTTTTTTACGATCGAAGGAAAGAAAGAAAGAAACAACAAGCCGGAAGAGAAATGTCAAAAAAATGTCTCGGCACTCTGGTCTGCCGTACAATTACAATCGAAAGTGGCGTGTTTTAAAAGTCTTTTTAAAAAATATGTGCGGGGGTACACTTTATTGGCTGCAGTGCTTCTTAAAGATTCGAGGGAATTGGTCAAATTGTTAAGAAAAGAAATGAAGGAGAGAAAGGAAAGTAAAAGCTCTGTCGAACAAAGGAGCACAACTATACCGTACAGACAATAGCAACTCTACTGAACATCGACTAATATTAAAAATATACGTGTTTACCTTTTACTCAGATCGTTCCGGTGCTTCTGAGCGTAATTTTGAAACAAATTAAATACCACATTATTATCGACGAGGCGCTTAATTTTGAAGAGTTAAGAGTTAGATCGGTTAGAAAATTCTGATAAATTTATGCATGCAATATCTTGGGAAGCTCTCAACCGAATGGCTCGACCATGGATGTCGCGTTTCAGTAACGCCTCTCGAACTAATGAGACTCGAGCTCCAAGTCAAGTTGGATAAATTATTTCTTTAGACTCAACGGTAGAAGATGCCATTGTCGGAAAGTGTTATTTACCTGGCTCTTCAGCGGGTTATTACGGTAATAGGTAATGAGGCTGTACAAGCTATCGAAGCAGTGCGTGTCAACTAAATAAAATTGCGTCTGGCCCATTTCTTGCTTGAGCTTGATCCGGCAATGATTGACCTTTCCCTTTCTCCAAAAGGACAGGCAATAATCCCCGACGAACGTGACGCACTGCCTAACGAGAAAGGTCCCGTCCCCCAGGTGCGAGTACTTTTGCAGGAGCTTCTCGGCCTCCTCTCTGCCGTTGGCCAATTTGCCGTGGAACCAGATCTCCCCGAAGTGCAGCTCGTCGTTTGGAATCCTCTACGCGACAAAAATGCGTAAACCCGATTAATGCCGGTGGTGGAGCTTTGCCCCCCCCCGGGGGTGTAGGGGGGGAATCGATCTTTCCGATCGGACGGGCATCGCGAGGATAATTATCGTTGGGGGAAAAAAAAAAAAAAAAAAAAAGCCGGGGGGGGGGGCCGACAGGCGATCGGGGATAGGATCGAGCAAAGTCAGGGCCAGTACGAGTACGCACGTCCCCGGGTGGCCTCGCCGCGGCCTCGTCCTCGTTCTCCGGCTCCATCTCTTGGGCCCTCGAGAAGGTGTCCGTGTAAATGAGCTTCTGCTGGGTGAGAATGAAGAAGTGGGGGTTCCACTCGCGGTCCATGGGGTCCTCCAGGTACAGTATGCCATTCTTAATGGTGTTCCTCAGGTCCATCTCCTGCTTGCCCTCGTCGTTCTTCATAACGTTGGAGTTCTCGTCGTTTCTCAGGACGAAGGAGCTCTCGTCTACCCCCTCCGGGAGCTTCTTGTGCTTGAGGAGGATCTTGCGGCGCAGGGAGTAGGGCGAGGGCAGGGCGAACTCGTTCTTGTCGACCGGCTGGACCAGTAGCATCTCCCCGAAGACCTCCTGCATGGCCGTGGCCATTTTGCGCTGCTGGGGCAGCGTGCAGTTGTCCTCTATCGAGAGGATGACCGGGTACCTGCAATTGCCGAAGGGCCATGAGAGCCGGCTCGAAGCGCGAGCAAGGACCAGCGGCGGGGGAGAGAGAGAAAGAGAGAGAGAGCGAGAGCGAGCAGCAGCAGCGGAACTCACTCGGAGGTTACGAAGGCGTGCTCCTTTATCGTCTTGATGACGTCCAAGAACTTTATCTTCGTGGTCAGCGTGTGACCGTGGAATATAAAGGGCATCCCGTCCGGTCCGTCCCAGCAATCCAATTCGATGCACCTGCAGCCGTTCCTCAAGGCGCGCACGTATGCCTGGCAGCTGCTCTCGCTGCTTATTTGATCGCCCATCAGGTAGCTGAAGGACAATTGCAGTCGCGTATTATTGACGTTGCCCAGATCATTGGCCCGACTGCTTTGGTTGGCGTTTCGCGCGAGCAGCCGGGGAACTCTCGAGAATGCGCCTCGAGCGCGCTTTGTCATAGAATGAAGGTACAAGGTACAAGAGGAAGAGCGAGTATTACGTGTTGTGCGAGGAGGCGATCCAGTAATGAGACATCGGCCGCATCATATCGTGAAAGACCGGATCGTATTTGCTGTTCCAGATCTCGTTCTGCTTGGAGTACAGGAAGTCGATGAACTCGGAAAAGTAAAAGTACGGCTTCTGGACGTCTCTCTGAGGATCTTGGAGGTACTCGCGAATGAATTGGGACACCTCGAATTCGTTGTTGGCCCAGAAGTCCTGCTGCTCCGATAGTAAGAAGTTTTGAAATTCTTGCAGGGTGACGGTCATTCCGCACTTGGAATATCTTAATAGCTTCGTCCAATCTGCCACGTTCTAAAATCGCGAGCGATTTGTTTAATTACTGGGCAGGGTACGCGATTTTCGTTTTTTATATAGTACCTTCTTACATTTATATCGAACATAAGCTTATGATAAAGCATCACAAAATCGTCGAATCCGATTTCGGTCCTGTTCTTCGTGTCTATTTCTTGAAATATTTCTCTAAGCTTATTCGTCGGTATTTTACAATTTATTCTTGACAGAAAGGCCTTTATATCCTTCAAAACGACCCTGCGGACGAGAATATCAAATTAAAAAGAATATCCGATTCATGCGCAAAATGCTTCGAGCACTTACATTTCTCGAGGATTTTCCATTGCGTAAAATTCTTTTCTTAACCAACGCTCGACTTGTAAGGGGTAGGAAGTGTGGATCGTGTCTCTAACTAAATAACGCAGTCCCTTAACCCATAACTCGCATTCTTTTTCACTTAGCGCTGCAAATTAATAGCAACAATGAATACACAAGTCTCCGTGTTTGTAAAATTATTTACGTTCAAGGAATTACCCGATATGGAGAGACACTTGAGTCTAAATTCTGAGCCGTAATAAATCACAAAACATCTTAAATTATCTATCTTCTTCGATTCTTCCGGCCATTTTTCAAAGTCCTTTGAATTTTTACCTATTCTTATTTCCTTTATCTCTCGTATGTCCACTGGAAAAAAAGCATCGTTTTAATCTCGTTACTTTGTAATAATTGTATTGGAAAAAAAAAGATAAACTTTTTCATCTCGAAAGACATAGCCTTTTTTATTTTATACGCCGTTGGCAATAAGATCTTTACCAATACTACAAATTTCATAAGTATTCAATTTCAAGTTTGCCACAATAATAAACAAATCGTATACCCAATTCGTCGAAAGGTCTGCACGTATTATTCCTCCCCGAAACAATTTGCCTGGTTTCTCGTCGTATCATTAAAGTTTTTCTTTCGGGTTTTTTCCTTGGAAAAAACTTAGTAACTATGGTCCCTCGCTCCAGCTGACTGATAATTTGTTCCATCTCGAGAATTATTCCAGTCATCTTTGCAGTCTTCCTTAAAGCTTAGATATATCTAAAACTGAAAGATAAGGGCAATTCGTAAATAAACACCATTCGCCAATTATTAAATACCTCGCAAGCCTCTGCTGCTTTACGCCGAGGTATCGCTATTACAGCTGGCGCACCCAACGATCTCGTAAATAAAACACGCACGCTTAGGGTCTATTGTTTAAAAAGCCATCGCTCACCAGCCGATCATTTGAAATTGCTCAAGTGCCGAAATTAAATTATCAAAGGATGAGTTGCTCAGCGCCGCGTCACTCGCATGAGCTCATCGGGGACGGAAGTCCAAGAGTCACCGATTCGCCGTTGTGGGCCGCGCAAGCCGCAACTTATACGCAAACGAATACTGATCGACGGCGTTTCGACCGAGGCTCGGGCGTCGACGAACCAGCAATCCGTAAACTAAAATAGGGATTGAAAAAAGAAAAAAAAAGAAATACGAGCGCAGTCGCACCAATGAGAGCAACACAATGCAGTCGACTGTCGTTGGAGCAAAGTAGGCGTTTAATTCAATTCATCGCAGCAGCATCGGCGTCGAGTCCCCTTATCGCAGGGCCCCCGAGGCCTCGGCCGACTCCATCGCTGACGAAGCTGCCCGGGCAAGAGGAGCGATCCCCGGGATCTAGACGACGAGCGATCGATGGGGCGAGAGGCGGCGGCGGGTCGGGCAGGGGGGGTCCAACAACACTCAGGATAGCGCCGCTGTCGAGGGTCGCCGAGGCGAGAGGTCGGTCATCGCGAGGGCCCCGCTGTCCGGACGCTCCCAGGCCAGGCGCTGCTTCGGGCCCCCCGTTGCAATCGAGCAACGCTGCTGAGCGGGCGGGGGGCGGTCACTTGCCCGCCGCGGAGAGGCCGGAGTCAGTGCTCAGCGGCGCGACGCGCGCGACTACGAGCCGCGCCGCGGCGTAGCCTGGAAGGATCCCGGAGCCGACGAGAGTTGCGCAGTAGTAGGGGGCGCCGAGCTCTTGGCCGCGGCCCCTCGCCCTCCTGCCCGGGGTCACGTCTCGGGGATCCTGGTCCCGATTGTGTGCCGCGCTCCGCTCCCCCGCGCCCCGCGGATTCCTCCTACTGCGCACGACGCGTAGGTGCGCTCGCACCCCCGCGGCCGTCCTCGTCCTCGGGACGGCGAGGGCGGATTAGCACCACGCGAGGGGGGGGGGATCGTTGATTCGTCGGCGGTGCGCCTCGGCGTCGCGGCGTCAATATTAATTCGATTCGAAGGAGACTCGGGAGGGCCGAGCCGCGCATCGGAGGAGCCTCGGGGGCCTTCGCTCGATCGCCGACTCCCCCACTGCCTTCGTTGCGATTGAAGCGAGGGCAGCTCCACCTTCGTCGACGAGTGCGGCTGGCCAAGCTCCAAGGACAGATCGGCAGAGGCTCGATCCTGCGATGTAACCAGGGACTTGCCTTCATCGTTGCCGCGTTCTTGGCTTGGGCGAGCGCCCGCTTGGACATTAATCGGAGGACGCGAAACAAAAGCCTGCGCGCGGCGCCTCTTCCCTTTTTGACAAATTGACCAGCGGTGATTATTAATCGCCCGTCGTCGTCGTCCTCGTTTATTGTAAGTAGCGCCGAGATAAAGTCATCCTGTCCTTGAGTCCTGAGTATTATCCTTTGATTTTAATTAGACGAGGTTACGATTATATCGATTATCGTTATCACCTGACATTGTTGTGCCTGTTACTGGTCTTCTTTTCTTTTTTTTTTTTTTCATCAGCATCGAGAGCCAACGGACGAGTCGTTTGTCGTTTAATTGCAATTTTTTAATTGTTGAGCTATCGGGAACGGTTTTTATTTTACCAGCTTAATGGTGCGCGATCTTTTGTTTTCAGTGACGAATGGAAAGTACTTGCGACTTCGATTTAAAAGCCTTTCGACGAAGCGAGCAATCGAGGTAAGACGTGAGAGGTACCTCTATTTTTTATACCTTAATCCATTATTTTTTAAAAAAACTTCACGTAACTTTGTTTTTGCTTGCAGAAATGTTTCGTTGAGCGGCAGGCAATCGCATGGTATATGTATACCTTAGACGTGTATTTGTTATTTAATATTAGCTGGCATCGCTTTCCAAAGAGCCAAGATATATCGAGCAGCAGTCTTAAAGAAATATTACTTAATGGCAACTAGAATAGAGGCGTTATGGAAATTAGCTTTGAAAACATTTTCCGGATGTAGGAGCTCTAATTACAAGCTATGTTTAAAGAATTTTGATAAGCTTAAAGCTCTCATCAATGAGATAACCGCCGAAGATGTTTACATCGATAAGACTGTACTGGATTACGTTCGTAATCAAAGTGCACCGATGTGCGCCATCGATGTTTTTGAAAATCAAGATGTCACCATCGTTATATTTATTTTAAAGGCAGGCGTTACCCTGCCTTTGCACAATCATCCTGACATGCATGGCCTTTTAAAGGTAAATGCCAATTTCTCGCAAAGCTTATTTATTTATCGTAAGACTCGACTTAGACAGGGACTAATTGCAGCCAATTGGGAAAGCCTCGTCTCCTCGATCCTGCAATTGTGCTCCCTTAAATAATCGCCCCCCACCCCGACTCTCCAAAAGTTGATTTACGCATACGACATTTTGCACGCAGGTCATCAGCGGTGTCATAAAAATCGACAGCTACTCGATCGAGTCGACAGGCGACAATATTTTAGAACAGAGCAAAGGAGTGTCGGCTGTCAAGCACTCGCCGACCATTATCAATCGTACCGACCCAGCCTGTGTACTGACGCCCCTTGCGAAAAATCTTCACGAAATCACGTGCTTGGAAGGACCGGCTGCATTTTTGGACGTCCTGAGTCCACCTTACGACACGGGCGAGTACAGCCTTGGGAAGAGATCGTGCACGTTTTTCAAGGTAGCCACGAGCAGTCAGCTATCCGACAACGTTCAATTGGTAGCCACGGATATTCCGTCGAATTTTTACTCAAGCAGCATAAGTTACATGGGCCAGCCTTTGAGGTGATCCGGCTCGGGCCAAGCACTCGATTCTCAGTAAAGCCAGCAATGTACACGTCTTTTTGATTATACGCAAGGATAGGGAAGGCGATTTGCTTTTTCGCCGGGTGCCAAGCGCTCGGCCAACGAACTCGTACCCGCGCATTATATTCCATTAGTCGCATGATTCTAGGCATCGTGGAAAATATTCCGAATTTATAGCGCGAGCCCGTTGCAAGCTATATTTTTCTAGGAACTTTCTCTGCATTATGTTGGACGAACGGGTTAATCTTGTCCTTGCTTCGAATGATCGTCGAGCGCCCGCATCGAGATCTTCCCCGCGTATCGCTGATAACCCTTAGCTCGAATAAATGTTAAAATTATTTATACAAACCATTTGTCATTATAGTTAATAAAGCAATAAATATTTAAAGGATAAATGTGGGTTGCGAGATATCATTAACAACTCATCGTCGTCGTCGATGTTGGTGTTCTTATGCCAAAAATTATCGATTCCATTTATATTTTTAAGAAAGAAGCTTTTATTTCCAATCGACGTCATTTTTATAACATAATTACTTGCACCTTTCAACACTTAGATTAAGTACTGAGAATTTGGATTATGATTATTATTATTATTTCTATTACTACACCACAAGAATTTTGAACTTTCTCAATCGGATACGCTCTCGTTAAATACAAATGATCGACCAACGAGAGAGAGAGAGAGAGAGAGAGCGGACCATACCCTTCTTTCCCTTCGGAGCCTCCGAGAAAAATCGCGCGATCATTGGGAGCTCGGAGCAATTGCCGCCCCGCGGGAAAAAGAGCGGCGCCGGCTCCCAATCGCAGGGTCGAAACAAAACGCGAAACCAGCGGTCGATCGACTCTCACCGGCGCGCGAGCTCTTAACTCCGCGATGGCTTTTGCCCCAAGTCCTCGCCCCGCTAACGGAGCCCGCGACGCCGGGAGAAGAGTCGGGGCTAAACGCCGAGGATACAAAAGTGGAAGGCAGCGGCGGCTCGATCCTCTTGCGGGGTGGGGGTGGTAAGGGAGGAGAGGAAACCGAGGGAGATCAAGGTTGGAAAAGCCGGTCGCGCGAGAAACCCGGATGCCGCGAGTCCGGGGGCGCCATGGCGTCCTTAATCATCGTTCCAATCGAGTGGCGCTGTCTATCTTCGTTTAGCTTCGCGATCGGTCGGCGCGTCGTACGGCGAGCTCGGCCATCCAGGCGTCCGGCTCGAGGCGCCGACCGAAGGAGGCGGATCTTTAGCTCGCGAGGCGCAACGGCCGACGGCGCCGGTAACCTTTGGCACTTGGATCTCTCTCTCGCTTCTTCCCGAAGAACAAATCACGAGCGGGAAGCCGAAGAGGGGTCGGGCCTCGAACGCGAGCTCGAGCCGAAGGGGTTGGTGGTGGCGGACCAGGTACGCGCGGCTTAGCGAGAGCACCGTTGAAACGTCGCTCGCTATTGAAATATTCGCATCGAGAAACCCTTTACCAATGCCCCTACTCTTAAATGCTTGGAAGATCATCCGAATCAATAGCCTATATTTGATATATGGCTTTGGCGTACGTATCGATAATTTATTTTACAAGTTGGGTAAAAAAGAGAGAGTGAGAGAGAGAGAGAGAAGCAATAATAATAATAATAATAATAATAATAATAATAATAATAATTAACGGCGATGACAATAGTGATAATAAATTAATCGACCGATCGAATGAAACACATTGCCGTGAGTAAAATAAGGTATTACAAAATATTCATAATTGTTAAGATTAAAGAACAGGAAACTTAAATACGCCACGTGTTTCGCCTCGATCGCTTGCCTTTTTTTAAGCAATTATATTTTGCCAACGACATCCTTAGCCTTCTACGAGTCTCCTGCAGGTGTGCCCTACAATAAAGGTAGGCATTCATTTATAATGATCTATGATTTATTGATTAATAAGATCTGTGTTGCGTTTGTTTGGACTCGTATTCAATCGAGCGTGTTAATTAAAATTATAATTAATGATTTAACGTAGTATTGCAATTGCTTTTGCCATTTATTTGCTTTGTATAAAACTATATATTCCTCTAGGATTCGAATTCTTCTATAATATTTCCACTCGCAATCTAAACATACAACATCGGCTATATATAAACATGCATACCTTTATGCTATTGTACTTGTGTGGAAGGTGGTCCACAAATACATTCCAAGAAATTTATGCGACATCTTCGGAAACCGGACACAGATTACGGAAACTTTTTATATACTTGCATATAGGATGTAATAAATATTATGCATTTAAAAATAAAAGCGCAATATATCGTAAAAAAAAAAAAAAAAAAAATATTAATGCAGCTGCTGATGAAATAGCTTTTAATTTACAAGATCGTATATCACCACAAATCCATTTTGTACAGCGTTTATTTAATATATATATATATATATATATATATATAATTGTGTGTATGTGTGTTCTTGCAAAGATCACAAGCATAATAATTTCTTTCTTTCTTTTTCTTTTGTTTCCTTTTAATGCAACCGAATAAATAATGCGTGTGTGTATGTATATATATATATATATATATATATTTTTTTTTTTCTCTCTTTCAATTAAACGTAAAATGCGGTATCAATCTTCATTTTATTATTATTATTTTTTTTTTATGAAAATAATAGTAAATAAATCTCTTACTAAAGTACATTGCAATGAAAATTTTACTCAAAACTCTTTATCCAGCTGCATTTGCTAATCGACCCGTCAAAGCGCTCGAAACGAACTACGATCATAGCGAAAAGACTTTTTTTTTAAGCTGTTGGTTCGGACTGGTTCGGTAGCAAAAAAAAAAAAAAAAAAAAAAAAAAAAAATAGTATAATTATCGTTAGTTATTTTTCGGTAAATCTGTACAAGCTTCAAAACGTTAGGAAAGGCTCTTAAAAAATTATCGTGTGGCGCCAATGCTAAAAAGTAGAGGCCGGCCACCCAGTTTAAGAATAACTGAATTTCATTTGTCCCTAAATAAAAAATACACTAAAAGTACCTAAAGCAAAATCGACTCCCCTCGTGCCAGTGAGTTTGTACAAGTGGTTTACTTTGTAAAATAACTATTTTACCGATGCTCCCTCTCGCCCCCGCCCCCCGCCCTCAGATCCCCAAAACCCCGTCGAGCAAGAAGAGTGGACCTAATTGGCGGCTTGGCTATCCTCGGAGCTCCTTTGCTTCCTGTACAGGGCTATGTTGCTCTCCGTGTAATCCATGACGCGCCTCTGGCGCTGCCTTATGTACTGCTGCTGCTTGTAGTAGATCTTGAAGGCTCCCTTGATGGTTATGAAGGCGACGCCGCCCTGGAGCAATCGAGGGGTTCGGGCGTTAAATAAAGCGCGCAAGGGGCAGGAGGCTACAAAGCCAACGACTACGACGACGACTGGTGTTTACCAATAGGGTTCTCTGCAGATTGGAGTTAATCCCGTAGAAGAATAGCTTGCCGCAGATGGTGGCTATGGTGGGGAGCAGGAGGGCCCCGCACAGGACCCTCGTAGCCGGCACGGGATCGGTCATCGGCGGTACGTCCTGGGGCCGGGCGAGGTCGTCCTCCGTGTAGCTGCAATGCAGTCGACGAACGATAATTTTGAGCCGAGGCTCGTTGCCGAAGGTAAGCCCCACCCCCCGCCCAATCGCAGGAGAGGGCATTGAACTTGCCGGTACTTGAGGAAGCGCTGCAGCAGCGGCACCTTGTAAGCGTGCCGTCTGAAGAGGCTCAGGATCTGATCCTCCCAGTCGAGCATCTTGCCGAGGACGAGCATTATGGGAATGGTCGGCAGGCCGATGAGCAGCACCAAAGGGTCCGCCTGCTCCATCATCAGTAGTCCGTCCTTGTGGCCGATCACCTGCATGACCGTCACCGCCCCGTAGGTCACCGCCGTCCAATAAACGCAGCCGATGACTATTCCCGCGGCTATAAGCGGGCACACTCGGAATATCAAGCCGTCGATCGTGTCCAGTATCAGCACCAGCGTCCCTGAAACCGTCGGCCCCAATTATTATCAATGGGATGCCGGCCCCGCGTTACCACGACTGGGACGATCGTTGGCCCGGTGGCCCTGAGCCAATCCGCGAGTGACTCATCGAGGGGCGGCGGTGCGCGCCTCGATCTTGCCTTTGGGCCAACGATTTTATTGAAAGCAAAAGACAAAAAAACAAAAAGAAACAAAAAGAACGAACGCAGTTCGATGGCTTCGAGCGGGCTTGGGATAGGATTTACGCGTAGCTTCCTACCCATATCGGGATACACGATGATGTACTCTGTGTTGCATTGCGGACAAGCGACGTGGATGCCCGCGCGGCCTTTTTGCTTTTCGTCCACCCAGCGCTGGATGCAGCGCTGGTGGACCCACTTGGCCGTGCCCCGGCAATGGCAGGGCTTGACCCAAGGGGCCGCGATATCGTCCTCGTCCGTGGCGAAGCACACCCAACAATACCTCTTGCTGCAAAGGATAATTATAAGCGTCAGGGCTCGGGTTACCTTGCCAAGCGCATTGGCAATGCGGTCTACTCACTCGTCCTCTGACTTTAATTGTCGAATACTCGATGTTGTTTGGTTAGGAGATGAGGCTCCATCTGTTAGGTCAAACGAATGCTCAAAATCTAATGTCGAATACAAAAACTTTGTAATAACACAATGTGCGGCACAATTAAAATATGTAAACGAGCGTTAAAGAAATTATGCGCATCGAGCTCGTTTTGGAAATGCATTGAGACTTGTCGTTTTAATTAGAGAGTTTCTTCGGAAGATATTTTACTTTAAGGCTTCAAGGCATTCTTGCATAATATTAAGAACTATTGCTTTTATCAAAGTCATTGCTTTTCGTTTAAGAGTTATTACGTTTCAACGATGTTTAAACAAAGATGAAAGTATAAATACAATTCCAAAAGAAGCGACAATCATCCTCTTACCATTATTAGAATTTAACGAATCTTCGTCTATCCTAAAAGTTGAACTTATTCTTCTAAAAGTTTCATGGAAATTAGAAATAGCACTAATGTCGGCTCTGTCGATGCGAACAATTCTTTCTTGATCCCAATTAACTGCAGCATGAGGATTGCCGTTGCTAGACATTATTTTTCCTTTATAATCACTAGATCATTGTACGCTAAAATTGATAAAAGGTTGAAATCAATATATTTTCCATCTTACAATATACGATTGTATACGTTTTGTAAACAATACACTACAATGCGTATGCAGTTTTAAAAAAAGTAACTTTATCAAATTATAAATTTGCTTAATCTCCATTCAACGCAAGTAGTGCAATTTACTTTATTCGTGATTAAATATCCATTCTAAGCATGTTGTTTTATACATATGATATGCTACCGAAGATCAAAATGATTAATTTGCAATGCATAAAAATTAATCAGAATTTATTATATAACAAATTACAATACATTTAATGTATATTAGAAGTTTATATATAGATATAGACATAGAGATGTGCATATATATATATATATATATATATATGTATATATATATATATATTAATTTACAGAATATCTATACATAAATGTATAAATATGTAAATAATAACAATCAATAACGTAAATTGCAACATTTTGAATATAATCTTGGCAATCGAAGTATAGACAACTAAAATTAAACTAAAAATAAACGACGAAATAACATTCGACTATAAAGATGAAGAATTAATTTGGTTATAATTGTAATAAAGCGAAGGGCCAATCGAATGCCACTTAGGTAAAATAAATTGTCCACAAGTGGAGAAAATGTAGCTAATAAAGCCATACGTCGTCTCGAGGAATCTTGTAAATGAAGGAGAGATATAGAGATGGAATGAGACAGAGATAGATAGATCGAGAGATAGAGAGAGAGAGAGAGAGAGAGAGAGAGAGAGAGAGAGAAAAAAAAAAAAAATAAAAACCAAACTAAAAAACGACACTGTCAGAGGAGCACATACTCACGGCGAATGGCAATACTCGATCGAGCGCGTAGGGAAAGCGACGGAAGCGATAAACCAAGCAGGGAGAAACGGTCGATAGGTTAGAAAGTACCGCGTATAGCTGGTCCGAGGATCCTTCCCCCCCGAGTCGACCTTGCGCAGTCCGTCCCAGCGGTGCGCAACCGTGTGTACACCGAGGCCCAGCGGCAACAACAGTAGCGCTCGCGCGGTGCGGCGTCTCGCTCTCTCGGTCGCGAAGAGCTCGCCAATCGGTTACGATTGCGAGGCCTAATTTTTACAACCCCCTTTTGGTAGGCCGCGCAGGCACTCGCTCGCCCTCGCCCCCCCTAGAGCCTCCCATAGGTCGAGCGCAATGGCCGAGCCCGTGGGCGCACGCGCACTCGAGGACCCTCCTCGCTGTCCCCCCCCCCGGCCACAAACGGGGCGAAGCAGCGTCCGGAATTCCCGATGGCGCTCCTCCTCGTCGATGCTTTTCTTTTCTTTTTCTTTTTCTTTTTCTTTCTTTTATATATCGGGCGTCGCGTGCAATTATCGGAGGAAAGCGAACAAACTAATAATCGACGCTGGCGTCGCGTTTTGTAAAGATTGTTCCTTTCCTTAGCCCTGTTTTACTCGCCAAATATTTAACGATGAAACTTACCGTTTCCTCGTTATCTTCCAATTGCGCCTCCGTTATTAAAGCTAACCGAATTATGAAAGCGTCACTGGTTAACTGGTAAACAATGTACGGACAAGGCAAGAGAAATACATAACGCACCTTTTACCAAGGTACGTTTGTACGTGCAATTGTGCCCGAGTACGCGCGCAACGACTAAATAACGCTCGCATCGTATCGTTGCAAAACATACGGATTGAGCAATCTTTCGGTCTTATCGGGTCTTCGAATCGGTTCCCTCATTTTAACATTTTAGCCTCGGATCTATTTGGAAAGTATCGGCAGGCGAGTCTTTTCAAGTTTCTCGAGAGCTCGTGAAATTCAATTGCCTTAACTCTGCCCTTAGCCGAGGAATCTAAGGTATCGCCGTTTGATAACATCGAGGATGTAATTTTCATCCGTTGAAATAAAAATTGCTCTCAAGCATCCGAGAGCTTGCGAAATAGGTGCACTAGGTTCATTGTGAGTTTTCTTCGACGCATTTATAAGGCAAGGTTTCGTAAAGATTACGAAAACCTCTTCCAATTGTTGGTAAAAGCGAGAAGGAAAATAAAAAAAAATAAAAAAAAGAATTTGCACGCGCCAGTCAATTTAATCGATAAATAACGATAAGTCGTTGGTAAAATTATTTTATTTACAATTTTTAATTTACGATATTTATATTATTTCTTTTTTTTAAACTTTTTCAGCTCGCTCTGCTGCATTGCAGCATCTCCAAAGATTTCCTTAATCTTGCGCTTGCGCTCCGCATCGTTTGCGATCTGCTGCTTTATTTTGACCTTGGATAAAAATGCATTATCTTTTCTAAATTCTCTAATGGCACACTTCGTTTCCTTTTTAATCTTATAAACTAACTTTTGCCTTTCGGATCTCGCCTTTGACATAGGCTGGTGCTTTTTACCTTCGTATCTGCAAAAGATGCGAAATTAAGTTGCAAATTATATGCGGCGGATAATTTTATCAATTTATCATGGGGATAAACCGAGATCTCGGCTCTATTACAAATTATTACACATCTCGTGCGTACAAATGTTAAATTACTTACATGACTTCAATTTTTGGCTCGTAAGTTCGTAGTATTTTTGGTCTCTTTTTGTTAAATACCAGATACGTCAATTTTTTATTTTTCAAGTCCTCCAAACCCTTGACCAAATCCTTTACCTTTTCTTTAACTGGCTTGGGATACCTTTTTACGGAACCGCATTTTAATAAAGTTAAAATGGGTTCGAAAATTAAATAAGCAGCGTCGAGCTCCTTCAGTTGCTCTTTAAACTCGTGCAACAAGTTTATCGCAGTTATAAATGTCCTCAATCTGTAATTATCATCGATCTCATCCGAACCGAAGTCTTCCACTTGCATTTTGGTAGTCGAGTCCATCGATGAGTTTTTTTGATTCTTTTCAAGCACCAACAGATTACTTAATTCATCGGTCTCTTTAAAAGGTGGTAGCACTTTGATAGGCTTCGCAAATGGTTTTGGCAGAGAAATGAAAATCACTCCCCTAAGAAAATTTATAACGCCAGGCGACCACTTTTTATTTAACGTAGTATACTGCAATGTAAAATATAAATATAGAAAAAGCTAAACAAAATAGTATTGTACACGATTAAGATTTTTATCGTGATTTAAAAATTCAAGCTTACCTCTAAAATAAGTGTGCATAAAAAGAGGCCCTTGGAAATATCCTGTTTTCTCCTTATTTTACTTCTAAATAATATTTGGGACATAAATACTAAACACGGAGTAACGATTGGATGTCTAAAATCAGATGTAGGATATAATACAGATACTAGTTTAAGTAAAATTATCTGAAATAAGCGATGATTATTATTATGCATATTTATTTATATTATAACATGCAAATATAATAAAAAAGATTATATTTACTTACCGTATTCAATTTTGGATAAGTTTTTTTTTTCAATTCAAATAAATCATGTTTCTCTTTAATAATATCGTGCAAACAAATTTTACTTGCTTCTGGATTTGCATGAGTCAAGTCATATAAATGTGGACATAATTTATCAAAAATATGAAAGAATTTTACTAATTTTTCTACATTGTTCATGAATACGTACTGATCTAAATATTCTAAAAGAAAAGAAAACACTTTTGCAAGTTTTTCCTTGTTTCCCTTAGCGGAATTCCATTCGGGAGATTTAACAAGTTTGTCAATAATAACTGATTTATAGTCAGAACCCCGATTATTAACTAAGTTTTGGTTTTCCTTAGATGCTTCTGCAGCTAAAAAAATGTCGGATAATTCTGAGCAGACTTTCTCCGCTATTACTTCCTCCATTTTTATATTTACACATGCTTTGGAATCACGATTTTCATTAATATTATTTTCTTCTACAATTTCAGTACTTTTACGCGAAGTAATCATTTGCGTTTTAACATTATTTACATTCGTTTCTTCGGTATTTTCTACTTCTTTTTCACTATCCGATGATTCGGAAGCTTTTAAATCGGTTAAGCTAATTTTATCTTCCTCCTCCGCGTTTGATTCACCAGATTCTTCTGCCTCCTCTGCATCCGTTTCCAACCCTTCGTCGTCCGTGTCTATTTCGTTATTACAGCTTTCTCTTTCCAAATTACTCCTTCCGACTTCGTTGCTTTTATTTTTCATAGTTCTGAACGATTGTATTAGACTCGCGAAATTATTTTCCGCGTCGGATGGTTCATCCTCAATTGTTTCAATTTTAAAATTATCCAAATCATCTGCTGACTTATACGATTTATTAAATGCACTTTCATCCGAAAATCCTTTCATTCTCGTTAACCTATTTTCTTCTAATTTTTCTAACATAATTGCCTTTTCCTTGGCAATTTCTGCTTCGGGTTTCAATCTATCGGTTGGCGTTCCTCTTGCTTCGAACTTTAAGTTCCTTAGAGCTAAATCATAATCACTAGCTCTTGGCTTTTCTTCAACGACTTCGCTATCTTTATTAGACGACATCAGAGGTAACAGATTCTGCCACTGGGAATCTAATTTTGACGTCAAATCAACGGTTTGCTCCCTGAGCTTTTGCCTATCGTGCTTGCGCTTCTTCGACTCGAATATCAATTGATCAATAACGTCCTTCCTCGACATTTCAGAATTAGGTTTAGAAAATAAACCGTTGCCGAAGTGAGCATCCGCCACGAATTTCTTATCCAATTTTCCTGCTTTGTTCTCCTCGTCGCTGTAGTCATCCTCGTCGCTCCTCGGATCATCGTACTTTTCAATATCGATCAAGGATTGGCCCCTGTGGGTCAATATTTCCTCGCTATTCAAGTCGAAGATATTCCTCTTGCTCAGGGCCTTGACCTTCTCGGCGGAAAACCTCGCCATTGATTTGTTCTCCTCCGTCAAACGAGGATCCCTCTCTCCGATCCGATTGTCCAAGAATACGTTGCTCTTATTCTTAATCTTGTATTCCAGGAGCAAGGTATTCTTACGCTTATCGATGGCCCTGGCTCTACTGACTCCTGGCAGTCCTCGATCGGCCTTGCTCTGCTTGCCCAAAACATTCTGCTTGATCTTGTTGACGTGCACCTCGAAGGGCGAGGGATTCTTCTTCTCCGCCTGCTGCTTTCTAATCTTGGCGAACTTGTCCGACAGGTTGGAGCCTTTCTTCTTCGTCTTGGCCATCGCGGTGTCCTAGTGCTCTGGGGGAGGGGGGGGGGTGGTAAAAAAAAGATTCGATTCTCATCAGTCGATTCCGGGGCGAGGGCGAATCTCCGATCCCAATGGGAGCGCGCGACCGAGGGTTAACCCTATCGGGCATAATCCGAGGTCCCTCGGCGGCGGCTTGTCAACTCACCTGCTCTCGGTTGTGCGTCTCTCGGGCCCAGGGCGTTATGAATCCTCACCGACGACGGAGCTCATCCCTCACGGCCGACTCGCGAGCGATAGGTTAGTAAACATCGACACGTGATCGTGCAGAGGGATCGAATGGCCGGCGGGGAGACGCGGGGAGGGCTCGGGAGGGCTCGAGCCGGCCTCGTGGTGCCGGGCCCCTGAGCCGGCGGGGGCCTGCCGCCGACAGCCCCTGGACAATGGCCGTCGGGAGGGCGTCGTCGGTAGCCGAGGGCGAGGAACGGGATCCCGGACGATAGCGAGAGGCTCGATTACGAGGAGGGAGGACGAGGCCGAGAAGCCGCTGAGCCGGCGGTCACGTGGGCCGCGCTGCGCTCCTCGGCCAAGGACCGAGGCAGCCAATGGGCCGAGAGGCCGCCCCGGTTCCAAGGGGCCCGGGATTCTTGTCTACGGCTACTCCAGCGCCGCCGAGTCCCCGTGGGCTCATTGGCTCTCCCGGACACCACGGTGATACCTGGGGGACCGAGGGCGAGAGAGGCTTCGAGAGATTCCTCCTCGCTGGGCACGTCGCGTCGATGCGAGCGAGCCCCTTTTTTTGGCTCTCGACGAAAGCTCGGCTGCGGATCTTGAGAATCGATCGCCTGTCGAGGTTAACGTTGGCCAAGGGCCAACGAGCGATGCTCTTGATTCGTTACTTAACAGGCCGCCGCGCTCGCGGCACTATTATTCATCGATAAGAGGGGACAAGATAACGCCGTGCCAAAGTCCTCGCACCAAGGCAAACTTGTACAGTTGGCCAATTTTAATCGCGATGGCTTGTTTCTCTATTTCATTCGGCTCGTGATTAAACATACGCTTTTCAATTGAGCATAATCTCCGAAATCGAAGGCAATTATTCATGATTAATGTATTGAAGTGCAAATACAACGATTATTTTATTAAGAGTTTATTTATGCGGATGGGTCCTTTCTATTATAAAATTTCTATTCAAAATTGTGTCTACAAATGATAACGCTTTAATGTAATCAGGGTACGTGTGTATTTTGTTTTCATCGGGTTTTTTCTCCTCGCCGTAAAACCTTTGCGCTCTGAAATAATTTCAAGTTATATTTAAAGTTACAAAGTTTGCAGAGCTAATTTTTTTTTTCTTTTCTTTTCTTTTCTTTTCTTTTCCTTTTCCTTTTCGGTAACAGACTCAGCATCAATATACAATTCGTAGCAGTCTATGTGTTTACCTACCTTCTATATTGTACAATATTTAACATTTTTCGTTAAGGTTCACACGCACACTTGGGCGCGCGCCTACGCACGCACGCCAAAATATACGCACGCGTAGGCGCGTACACCGAGTAACGCAACGCATGCAACGCTAACTTTGGTACTCGAGCGCATTATGCGAATGCAAATTATTATTTGGTACGGCTTCCAGGTCGAGAGGCTCGGTGGCGGCGAAACTTTTTAACGATTAAGAGAATAGCGTCAGTTGCCGAGCGGCCGATTCACGATATGGTGCAGGAGGGGAACTGCTCGGCTGCCAGGACGCCCTCGATGAATTCCCGATAGTAGTAGACGCTCGTGTAGACGTCGGGCAGTCCCTGGGCGCAGTGGAAGCAGAAGGAGGCGAGGCCTATGAGGCTTCCGTCGGGGGCGATCAGTGGGCCGCCGCTGTCGCCCTAAAAGGATAGAGCAACGCCGGCAATTGAATTGCGATGATCTTCGCGGGCTCGGCGGCCTCGGGCTGGCGGGGGTGGAACAATAAAGCTCGGCGATTGGCTCGGGGGCCGAAACTTACGGAGCAGGCGCCTATGCCGTGGCTGTTGTGGGCGCAGACCTGGCCCGAGAAAATGGAATAGTTGAGGGACTTGATGCAGGCCTTCAGGGGCACGACCGTCATCGGGGCCTTTTGCAATATCTCTGCGGGGTATCCCGAGGGATAGCCGGTCAATCCCCAACCGATCACAACAGCTTGACTGCCACCTTCAATCATTTTTAATGGTAATTTAATTGCCCGCTGAACCTGATTGAATGTCATGCAAGCGTCTATCTATGGAAACACATTTGCTCATGTCAAAATTTGTGCAATACTGGCCAACGCCGCTTCGTCGCTTGGATCTTCCATTGTCGTTGGCCCCCCCCCTCTCTCTCTCTCTCTCTCCCGCCCCCCCCCCCTCCCCCGCGTAGCTTCAGCCCCTTTCGAGGAGGGCCAATTCTCACCCCTCGACTACGGGACCTTGGAATCCGCGCGAAGAGGATCCCTTGGCTCATCGAGCCAGGGCCGAGCTCTTCCCTTGTCTCTCCTCGTCCTCCTCCTCTTCCGTTCGTAGAGAGATAGAGAGAGAGAGAGAGAAGCCCATTTCGCCGGTTCCTTCCACGCCTCGCGTAGGGCATCCGCGTCGGTCTTATTTCGGTCGACAGGACCGATTTTACTGGGATAACGAGGTAATTCCTCGGCGGGCGCGCGGGCACCGGGCCTCAAGCCAAGGCCTGGAATAGCCAAAGGAGCCAACTGTCCACGACACCAAGCTAACGCGCGGGGACCGTCGGCTCGAGTCCGGCTAACCGCGGCACGACCGGAGCAATCAGGAGCCGAGGGCCTGCTGCTAAGTTTCAAGAGTCGGTTGGGGGGGGTGGGTTTAATCAAGGGCGAGCAACGGTAGAAGTGGGCCTTCTCTGGCAATGTACCGTGGCAACGGCGATGTCGTGGTACAAGCAGCTGTACCAGGTCAGCCGTCCCGTGTACTGGGGATGCACGTCGACCTCGAGGAGCCTGTAGCTCGGCCCGGTCGAGGACCTGAAGTGGCTGCCCATGTAGAGCCTTATCTGGTCCCGGTGGTACTTGTCGAAGCAGTGGGCCGCCGAGAGCACGTGACGCTGGGTTATGATGAGGCCCCCGCAGAACTGCCTCTTGTCCCTCAGTCTCTTCAGGGCCACCATGTAGGGGTAGTCCTTGATGTCGGCGTTCTCGCCGCCTATCACCCTCGAGTACTTGCCCCAGGTGGCTGAAAGAGAAGAGCCAAACGTACGATTTTACCTCCTTTGCCACCGACTGGCCTCCTCCGGTATCCAACTCTCCTCCTTGCCTCCGGCGACTGCGCCCGTCCCTCCTCGTTGGCCGCGAGCGTTCAACCCCTCCGGACAGGATCTGGCCGAATCGGGCTTCCTTGTCCCCCTCGACGATCGTCCGTCGCGATCGCGAGAGTCTCCCTCTTAATTTATCGGAGAGAGAGAAACCACGGCCGAGTAGCTCCAAGATTTTCGCGCGCGCGTCTCGCGCATCGGCGCATCGACAAATAAACGATGGGCCGCTAACGGCGGAGGCCCAATTCAATAAAGTCGGAAGGCATTTTTGTGCTGTTCTTTGTACTCGGCTAAGGCGCCCCTTCGCGCGAATCGCCCAATGGCGGTTGCGGCCTTATTGCTCCCGCTCGCGCGCGGCTAAAGCAAATTTATCCAAAGCACTTCAAATGTGTCGTCGGCAGAAGGATTCATGAAAAGAGCGACTCCAAGCACGCGCCGGAGCTTTTAACGTCGGCCGGAATTTAATATTTTTCACCCATTGCCATACCGGTTGACAATTGTTGATTTTTTTTTATGCATTTTTTATAATGAAAATTTGAATGATAATGAGCTCATCGTTCCGCAGAAGTACAAACTTTATAAAGCAATTTGCCAAAGGACATTTTCGTTGAGGCTTACCCGTGTTTATTAAACAGAGAAATATCACTAATTGAAAAACCATTGTACCGTTTACAAATTAATCAATGACGAAATGAAATTTTATTGAACTCATTATATAAGCACACTAAAAAGGCCATTATCATATCATAAAAAAATACATGAACCAAGATTATGTTTATTCACATGTCTAAAAATTCTGTACACAAATTGAATGATGCAAGCGTTCAGATTTTTTTATTAATTAATTCCCTAAAATCTTTATTGATAATGAGCAAATGAGGTTGGCTTTCCCGATGACATTACTCTATATATACATATATATATATATCTTTCTATAAATATAATAATCTTTTATAAATCTTTCTCAAGCTATAATTTAGATATGTAGATATTTTAAAATAGGCAATGCTGGATGTATTAGTTGATTGGCCGAATGTTGATATTGCATAAACGCACCCGCCCAGAGGTACTTATATACACAAAAGATAGTAAAAATTAATTATATATATAGACGCGCGCGTGTGTGCGTGTGTGTGTATTGAAATTACTTCACGTTTTATTCCATTGATCTTCATTGTGTAACGAATCTTCGGAAAAGCAAGAGAATTATTTTTTTATTGAAGATGGCGGATGGGGGCGCAGGTGGTAGGACGCAGGAGGAGAAGGGGAATCAAATTGAGATTGCACCGAGACAAATTGTCTATTTACATTGATCAAGAGATAATTGCTCGCTAATTTAAATTATGCAGATGCTTTCTGCACCGCATAGCGCAGACTTAACGTAACAATATTACAATTATTTCATCATTTCCACGATGTACCCGTGGCAAGGTCGACTCCTATTTCTTACCCATGCGATCGTAAAGGTTTTTTCTCGGTGACTTTGGAAACTGCGCGCGAAGCCTCTCGTCGGTATTTTGAAACGAGGGCTAAGCATTTAAAAGCGTTTAAAGGATTAAGAAAGCACGCATTTAAAATCAAAGGCGACCGAAGTACTGTCATCGATATTGTCGATTATGGACGCGACGATGAGTGAAAAGCAAATGCGAATGCATTGAGTGTCGGATGAATCTCTCGTTATCCGCGCGAGCGTCTCATTGAGCTTTTGCGGGTTTTGGGCCTTTATTGAAAAAAAAAAGAAAAAAAGAAATAAAAGAAGATAATCCATCGCGCAAAACAAGCGCGTCCTTCATTTTGCGGGCATTGTTCATTTTTAAAACGTAGTAAGCGCTATCGAGAATGAGAAAAATAAAAAAAAAAAGAAAAAAAAAGTGATCAAACTCATGATTTGCATACATGTGTTCCCAAACAATGTACTCGCGGTATATACATATTGTTAGTAATGTGTCGCGAGATGTGTCGAGAGAGGTTGAGAGCGAGGATCCCCATCTAGGCCGGAGTGGCGAGGAGACGAAATTTTTTTTATTTCGAAACGAAGGAAGAATGAAGGGGAAAAAATTTGTTGGCGCGACGATGCCCATTGTTTCGTTAAATAAATACCCACGGTCACTCGGATAAAGCGCGGATAAAGGCTTTATTTTCATAGGCCGGGGCCGCTCGATTTACATTAAAGCGCCGTGTCTACATTGCGTACTCGATTTTTTCATTCTCTCTCTCTCTCTCTCTCTCTCTCCTTTTTCTCTTTTTCCCCCCCCCCGTTCCATCAGAAGGGTAAATATAATGCCGCACGTTTCAACATTTTCTTTATTAATACAATAAAAAAATCTAAACAAACATTCCAGCTCAATTACAATATAATTAATTGACATAGCTTTGGCATGCGCTCAAGGGGTAAAAGAGTTATTTGACGAGTCTCTTATCGACTGCGGCTCATTGCTTTATTTTCAAATTTTTTTTCGCCTCCTCCTCCTCCTCCACCGCCCCACCCTCGAGCGTTATTCTTAAACTCAAATTCGAGGGTTTCCCCTCTCGAGCCAATGCCATTCCTCATCGGTACGACGGCACGGGCGGCGAGGCAACGCTCGAAGGCACCCCCAGGCCAAGGGAGGCCCTCCGATTCCGATGGTCCAGCTGGCGAGGGGGGGGGGGCCTCCGCGGAAGCTCGCCTCTCGCCGAGCGCTCGCTTGGCTCGTCCCGTTCCCCGATCTCGGCCCTACATAAACCGGGCGAAAGGTCGGCCGGCAGCCGTCGATCCCGACGGGGAGACGATTTTCAGGAGGACCTCGGGACAAGTGGGCATCCGCCCGTCGAACGGACGTGAAACGGAGGAGGCCTTGACAAAAAAAATCTATAGCGCTTCCACGCTTCCCGCGGAGTGCAATTGCACCGCGACCCGTGAGTAATCGTACGGCTGAGCAGAAGGCGGGGGAGTCTCCGCCAATGGCGCGGGGGGGGGGGCAGGTATCGATAGGAAAAGAAAGCGCTCACGCGCGGGCGCGTCTTATCTTCGTTCGGCTTGTTTTTTTTTTTTCGGAGTGATGGTCGAGTGTGCCGCGGGCAGTATCGAGCAGTAACGCAGTTGCAAATTTTATGCGAGCCGTAGGCACGCGCGCGCGCGCACACAAGCGTACATATATTTATACATTTATACACACACACATATATATATATATATTAAACAGTCTTAAAATGGGAAAAAGTCATCGACTCGGCATCCTCTTGAAATACAAATCATCCCGCCGGCGATCATAAGTAGCCGACAATTCGAGACTATGCAGGCTCAAAGTTATTCGGATGCTCTATCGAAATTCGATCGCGTTCGCCAGCTCTTGATGTCCGATGAAAAACAAAAAAAAATTACCACCGGTCCCTAATGGTCTAAGCATTGCGCCGACGCGATTACAAGCACAATGGCAAAGTAACGATAGAGGTCAATAGTAGGGCCCGGGAGAGGAGCCGCCCCGCGCCAACGTCCCCGTGATCCTTGACCGAGGATCCTTGATCAAGGCTGGCCGAGGATGATAAAACGGGCTCCGTGCAATCGGCGGGCCAAGGGCTCGGGCGCCTCCTCCTCCCCGCCGGTCTCTCGTCCTTGGCCGGCGCCGTACTTCCCTCCTCCGCTCCCCGGGGCCGGCCTACATGCAATTGCAGTCGAGGGCAAAGCAGGTGCAGCGCGTCGCCGATCGGATGAATCCCAGGAAGCTGCGCACCCTCGTGTAGACGTCGGGCACGCCCCTGGCGCAGGGTATGTTGAAGGAGGAGATGCCGACGAGGGTGCCCTCGTGGGCCAAGGGTCCGCCGCTGTCGCCCTGGGGGGGAGCGAGGCAGAAGTTGAGTGCCATTTTTTTTTTTTTTGTTTTTCGACAAAATTTGCAAAAAAAAAAAAAAAAAAATGCCCCTTACAAAGCACGTGCCCGAAAAGGCGTTCCTGTAAACGCAGATCTGCTCGTCGTGGATCATGTTGCGGAAGTGCCGGCTGCACTGGGCGTTGGATATTATCCACATGCTCAGCTTCTGGAGGCTCTCCGATATCCAGCCTATGGGGTAGGTCTTCCACCCCCAGCCGCTGACCAAGGCCAGCTCTTCGGGCTCGACGTCCTCGGTCGGCAGCCTTATCTGGCTCCGGGACTCGTCGAACTCTATGCTCGGATATATCTGCGCGAACGCAGCATTAGCATTGGGGGGGGGGCGGAGGGGCTGGAGGGGCTACTCAAAAGAGCGGCGACTACGGACGGCCGGGCCAACAACCTACCCTGATGACGGCTATGTCGTAGCGGGCCTTCCTCTCGTCGTTAGCCGCCCTGAGGTACCGGGGATGCATGCTGATCTCCTCGACGGCGTGATAGGGCCGCTCGTGGTCCGAGGAGTTGGCCGATCCTACGTAGACCCGAAACTCGAGGGGCTCCAGGTCGTGGATGCAGTGGGCCGCGGTGAGGATGTGCTGGCCGCTGATTATCGCCCCGGCGCAGAAGTGCTGCCGCGTCTCGACCTGCCACAGGGACGCTATGTAGGGCACCTCCCTTATGTCGGCGTCTATGCCGTCGATGACCCTCGGGCTCCTCTTGCCCACGGCGGCTGAAAGCATCGGCAGGCTATGTTTATCAGCGGCGGCCTTGGCTGCTTACTCGGTTCCACCCCCGAGCAGCCATTGCTCGCTATTGGGGGGGGGGGAGAGAGAGAGAGAGGCCAAGAGAGGGTTTGCGATCGAGCCGCGGAGGGACGAGGGCGATTTCAATAGGGAGGAGGAGTAGGAACAACATTTGGGGAAAGCTCGCCCAATGGCGTCGATGAAAAACCCTAAAGAGCCCTAAGAAATAATAAAGATTCCGCAGCTCTGTTTGCCCAGTAGTCCGGCTTCAAATAGAACTTCGCATCGGCGTTACTTTTCCAACGCGTGTCTCTTGTTTGCCGTCTTCCGCCGAGTGCCAATGGATCTTCGTTAATGCCGAATAACCTTACGCCGATAGAGGAGTGTGCGTTCGACGGAGCGTGAAATGTATTCTTCGTTAGGAACCTCGGAGTACGGGCAATGTGATAAGGAACGACAAAAAAAAAAAAAAAAAAAAAAAAAAAAAAATCAAAAACAAGAAGAAGAAAAAAAAGAAGAAAAGTGACGTAGCACTCGAACAAACACGGCGTCGCCTTGGATAAAAGTCGGTACGTTGGATTGGGCGGAGTACATTTCGACACGAGTAATTTCACTCGTTGCGCCGAATGGAAATACGTTTTGCGCAATACGCGCATGCACGCATGTGTGCGGCCCAGGACCGAGCGTCGGATTGTAATCGTCGATAAAGATCGAACAAAGACCGAATTAAAATTATCGGGCATTCGAAATAAAGATAGGCTACCAATAATGACAGTGGCGAGACTTGCGAGTTTATTGTGCTGAAATAATTCCTCGATACGGAAGATGTTACGCTTTGGCTATTGTATATTTTTTTTTTTTTTTTTTTTTTTTTTTTTTTATCGTTAAAATTGTTGCAGTTGTGATACCAATGCGCGCTTATGCAGTTCCGCTTGTTGGCTCGCTACATCGGATACCGTTTTAAAAGCTGATCGTTTTACTTTTGTGATGCTGGTTCGATAATTTAATTTTTTTCGTGCAAATATACCTGTGGTATATAAAAATGTATTCTCTCTTTCTCCCTCTACAAAAGATTTAATACAAAATGCAGATCATTGCTCTTAGCGATTTTTTTTTTTTATTTACGCATTAATATTTTGCATCGCTGAACTTTGTTAATGAATTTTGTTGTTTTAGTTACGACGACGCGCATAGGAAAACAAAAATATATACCTACAAAATTTGTACTCTAAATACCAAAACCCTCTCGTTCGTAAAGTGTAATAACGTACGCGTATACAAAAAAGTATCCGAAGCAAGCCTTAATTTATTCTTAATTCTTTTTACAATTTTTCTTTCTTTTTCTTTTTTTTTTTTTTTTTTTTATATCATCGTTATTATCATTGGACATTGTTCAATTCAAGAATTAATTTTTGTTCGCCATTAAATACGCATGTGTGCGCGCGCGCGTGTGTACGTGTGCGTGTTTGTATTAGTGCCTTGTACAGAAAATTTTAACTTACCAGTGATCGTGCATAGGTAAATTATTAATCGATAATTCATGTTTTTTGCAAGCAACAAAATAAGAACAATGGGATGAAAAATATTTAAAGTGCTTTATATACGCGAGCGATCTTTATGTCATTTTAAAAAGAATATATAAGATGTTAATAACATTTATTTTTGAATTTTTAATCACTGTACAAACTTTTGGAAAAGTTTTTAGGTTATTTTACAAAAGCTGCGTAACACATGTAATTAAAAGATAAAATAATGTGTTTATTCTTCATATTATGATATGTTTATGGTAATTTAATTCAATATACTTTTTTCTTATCGAGCCATGATGCAAGGACGCGTTTGACATATATTTCACGTTGTTGCCAGAGCGAAAAACGTTGCCTTGTTGACAAATTGTTATTTTTACAATAAACACGCGTTAGACGGTGACTCTGTTGGCCTGCGATACATCGGAATTCGGTGCGCAAATTTACAATATCTCATAAGAATAATCGGTTATTACCTCTGACCATATTTTACAGCTGCAATGCTTATTATAATTTCGAGTACTTTTTTTAACGATTGTTTCGGGCAGTGGGCATAATTAAATCAATCGAGAGAAAAATTTTTACGAGCTCTTGTAATCCCCGAGCAACCGTTGGACAATAAAGACCATACTTGAAGTTCCGTATCTCGTCGCTTTCGTTAAAATTCAGCTTATAAAATTATAAGGCTCGATAATAAAGCGGGCGCGCTTAATTGTGCGAGAAAAACAATAAAAGAAAAGAAGAGAAAAGAAAAAAAAACCGATAATAACCTATCGATCAGCTGCACTTATCGGTCGGCAAGGGTAATGATTTTATTCTGGATACATTCGCACGGCTAGTATCCAATTTATTCAATCGATCGAAATAATATTAAAATATACCGCATTATCAATGAATTTATTAAGCGGGTAAAAAATAGGCGGTGGAAGGTACGGCGATTCCTTGTTGATTATCGAGCAAACGGCTGGGCGCTGAATTTACGATTTGTCATAAGAATTTTTTGCTTAAAATCGGTAGACTGTAATTTAATTAAGAATTACACGCCTAATAAATAATTGTACGAAGTACAAAAAAAAAAAAAAAAAAAAATCCCAACCGAATTATTCCACTCATTTTAGCTGAAACCTAAATTGGAATATATAAATATAATAATTTAATGTGTACACGAGGGTCTGCCTTCAACGCACGTATTAGTAAAACTAACAGTTTCGACTAATTTATTGCCCACTAGCAATGGAGTGCCATTATTCTACCTGTTCAAACTATGTCTCAACTGATAAAATAATTATCAAATTATTTTTTTATGCAATTCACACGGCACTTAACATTTTTATGTTATTATATCGGATTACGATAGCAGATGATAAATTTATTGGAAAAATTATCATCTTTTTTAATGTATCAAATAAACATGTTTATGCATAAAGCATATATATATATAAACACACATACACGTTAAATTCCATTCGAATCTTTCATATTTACGCTGAATTAAAATAAAATTTTGAATAATAATAGGTACACTGCTATTAAAATATTTAATATATGCCAATGTATTAATATCTAGACTATAATAGCCGTTGTTTATTTAGCTACGCTGCCTATCGTGTATTAATTATATTATTTTCATTTTTTTTTTTTTTTTTTTTTTTCATTTTTTTTTTCTCTCAATAATTCAGAATACAAAACGATATCCCATGGTCACACATGTGGGCCATGATGCAACCGCTGTACAGAAAATTACCGATGAAAATCCGTCGATTAAAAATCAGTCGCCAATGAGGCGAGCGTCGCTTTATTTTCCAACATCAATGCAGTTGTGTGGCACTTGTAGAAATATCAACGATCAAGCCTAAAGACGG
Source organism: Kradibia gibbosae (assembly GCA_018907135.1). NCBI lineage: Eukaryota > Metazoa > Arthropoda > Insecta > Hymenoptera > Agaonidae > Kradibia > Kradibia gibbosae. Next base: position 2,222,243 of record JACCHX010000001.1, on the reverse strand, counting down.
GCCAAGTTCGATCGCCGACCGTTGCGCGACTTTCTTGTACCTGCGTTGAAAAAATCCTTTTGCGAAAGAAATTCTTCCTTCTTTCATTGGAGCAAAGTATAACGAGTGTTTCTCGCCTCGGGCGATATTACACATTTTGTACGAGTTTTTTATTTGAGGTTTAAAGCTTAACGATTCAATCCTATTTCAATGGCCCCTTGACAAAGGTTGCAATTTCTTAAGCGCATTTAGCGTAAGTGAGCCTTTTTACGGGGGACAAAGGGAATCGAAGGATCGCCGAGGAAAATATTCGCTCGCGAGCCCAAGTGTAAAATTAACCTCAGCGCTTACGATAGTCTATTAGGAGTAAAGAGACCGACTATTCGCTGATCGATACCGCAAGTTGACGAGCGCCTTACGAATTGGAGTGAGAAGAGGACCAACGCTGGAATCAGTGTTAACAATTACGAATCGTTGTGTATTTCGGCTACGCACTTTCGGCCCGACTACGGACTCAAGATTCCTCAGCGGGTCGTAATGGGTCGTTTCATTCGCTTTCCGGGACATTTCACGGTTCGCTATTGTCGGCCGGAGTCGGCAACATTTGGTGTTTTTTCCGGCTCTCGGCTAAAAGCATTTCGAAGAGAGCTCAGAGAGGTAATAATAATATTCAACGAACGGATGATAATGGCTCGGTCGGCCGGAATCCGGAAATCTGCCCCTATCGCGGCTTTGGCCTCCGCCGCCTTTTATCATTCGCTCGTTGAGGATTTTATCGAGGCCTCGTCGCTCCCTACGTCCCTCGCCCCTTGCCTACGTACTCGCTTACGCAAATTTGCCCACGTACCGTCCATTATCCGTACGCCGTAGTCCCGCGCTTGGCTCTCGAGCGCAACAGAAGCACGCGTAATCCCGAAATAAAAGCCCAACGGCTCTTCACCCCAGTTCGATCGTCGCCATGAATTTTAAGGCTTTCCATGAACGCGGCGCACAAAATTTTGCCAGGATGCCCGATGCAAGAGCTCGTTGTTTCCTCGCGACGGATGCTAATTTTAAGCCCGATCAATAATAGGGCACGCGTATGGTACCTGCGATTCTTAAAAGCCAGTCGCGCAACCAGACGAATATCGGATAGCGAGCCAAACGATGTAAAAATGTGAGCGGAAGTTCTCATCCCCGTTACCGTTTGCAATTGGCGACGTTTTCTTCTTCCTTTACTTTTTCCTTTGATAATTGACGCGTCGTAACCAATTACCGTCTCAAATCGTTGGACAAGGATTATGGAAGAAAAATTTGGAAAATTATAATAGGAAAACCCTCGGCTTTAAGGTTAACGATTTTAAGTTAATAATATTTGTTTATCATGAGTATTAAAAGCTCGTATTGAAGCAAAAATTAAAAATAATCGTCCGCGGTCTTGCTTATCAATATCCATACAATTATTTAAATAGTCGATAAGATTCCTTTGGAAAATATGTCGGACAATTTTATAACGCTGACTCTCAAAATAAGAATAGGTGGGGTGCGGTACAATTGTTGGAAAGAAAATCTCACCGGCAATGGTACCTTAAAAGTTTCACCTCAAGAAGTATGTCAATTGATAAACAAGTTGTTTTGTATTATCAAGATATTACAGAATCGAATGAAAATATTTAGAATGTTTTCCTTTCATTTTTTTTTTTTTTTTTTTTTTTTTAAATAATATTTTTACACTGAATTTGTTAATAAAATCATAATGTTGCGACTAATAATTAGTTGCGACGAAAATCGTTAAAGGTACTCGTTCGATACGCGAAACGACGACTTTCCATTGATCCGATCGAGAATTCGAATTTCCCACCCGTCCGAATTCCCGACACCAACGTACTAAACGCTGCGCGACTTATTCTCGCTACGTAATAAAGGAGCGAGGCCCGACTCATAAACCCGATAACAGTAATAGGGCAATTTTTTGTCGATGCCTCTGAAGCTGCTTGGATTTTTAAGTATTGCCAACGACCAAGCTACGCTGAGCTTATTTACTCGATTGTCTAATCTGATTGTCGACCGAAAGGAGAAGAGGTTATCAATTGTGCGCACACCGATCAAGGAGAACAATGCAATTGTTAACCTCGATGCCGCCGCTCGATCTTCGACCCAAATCGAACGGTTGTAAATTTTTTTTTTTTTTACCAAATAAGGTAAGCGTCGAGACATCGCGAGCTATGCGATTGCGAGGAAGCCGACCGATCCGCGCGAAAACGATTCTTCAAGCTCTTCTCGAATCTAGAATGAAATAAGGTTGGGGCGTGGCTTGTCACGCCGGGAGCGGGGGCGGGGGGGAATTCTTTATCACACGCTGCCACCGACCGTGATATACAGCTAGATACAGTTTCACGTACTTTTGTCTAACATTAAAAAAACAACCGAAATGCTAATATTGTATCAGCTGTATTTGGAAATGCCTAATCGACCGCTGTGCCTTTACTCAATGCCGAGAGAACGTTTGCACAAGGCGTATTTTTTTTCGCTCTTCCGAATAATTTTCCGAGCATCGGAATTAATTAAAATTTACGCCATAACGATTTATCTTTGTCCTGAAATGAATAATTCATAATTAAATCACGCAAGTGCTCCTGTTGTCTGAATTCAAAATCGAGAGCTAGGGTTCTTCGATAAATTTTACTTTGCACAGGGGCGGGGGGGGGATCCTTTATCTCAAGGCGAGAGCTTTACGGCGAGAAAGAAGCGAAGAGCTCATATTGACATTTGCCAAAGGTAGCGGCAACGCGATTCCTTTTATCGAGTCGGATGTTATTCGAAACGAAGTCGCTCGTTCATCGACTGAATTCACTAAGGATGGAGCAGATCGCGGACGGAAGATATTGATATTCCGGTAATAATAATCATGGGAAGCCAAAGAGCTTTAACGAGAAAAATTCAAAATCCTCTCCAATCGTCCGTTAGCTCAAAAGTGTGCAACCTTTTCTTTTTTAAGAAAGCCGTGTCGTCTCTTTAAATAAAGGAGAATCGTAATTTTTAAATATAAGATATCAAAGTATGGTACTGAGTCACAGTATTCAAATATAAGATATGCATCCTTTAATATCGCTTCAATTGATAAATGGCTTAATAAGATTTCACAAACCGAGACGCTTTGGATATTGGATACAATCCGAATCGACACGGCAAATATTAGGAATAGAGCCTAGCTCGTGTCTATTGGTATTATATTATAATTATCGTGGTATCGTCACCACCCGACGTGCGTCATAATCCTTAAAACGAATTATTATCGTATTAAGCTAAGCGTACAACGAGCGCTTGACTTTATACTTGCAAATTGTCGAAGACAAGTTACCGAAAAAAGGCGCTCGCTCAGCGAAGCCGATGGGGTTAGAAAGTTGTTGAAAGAAGGAAAGAAAGAAAAAACAACATAAACAATCAAACACTACATTGTTGGTAATATTTTTTATTTCACAGAATTATCAATCGGGTAGCAATTTTATCGCGGCGTCTTTGAGAGCTGGGCGGCTAAATTTTGCTACGTGTGCGTGTGTGTGCGTGTGCGTGCGCGTGCGCGTGCGTGCAATTTCGACAGATCGCCGGCAGCGCGCAAGACGTCGGGAAAAAAGTACACATCGTGCAATGGCGATCGAATTTACATTGTATGATATTTATACGTGATCATGGACGATGCAAGCGAAACCAATATTTACAAGGGGTCAAAGCAAGGGGCCGGTTTCGAGGGCAGTTGGAGCAATGCCGACGAGCTCGGAGAGCGGGCCCCCGCAACCGAACGCCGCGCTTGACGAGCCTCCTCCTCCTCCTCCTCCTCCTCCCGCGTCGTTTTACGGGCTCGGCGGCAGGACTCACAATATCGAGCAGCAGCCGACGTTGTCGAAGCGCCTCCAGCAGCGCATGCAGGACCTTATGAAGTTCGCGTAGGCGTAGACCCGGACGTAGACGTCGGGATCGCCGGAGGCGCAGGAGCGGCCGAAGGAGGAGATGCCGATGACCTTTCCCCTGCTGACCAGGGGACCGCCGCTGTCGCCCTGAAACATGGCCGAGGCCGTGTCGATGCAGTGCGATCCGGGGTGCTGGTGGGTGCGATTGGGGGCGGGCGGTCGCGACCTACCAAGCAGATGCCGACGGTCGGGTCCTTGAAGGCGCACAGGTGGTTCTCGTTGATCATGTGGGGGTAGCTCTCGTCGTACCTGCCGTTGGTGATCGTCCGCATGGTTATCTTCTGGAGGGTGTGCGATATGTTGCCCTTGGGGAAGGTCCGCCAGCCCCAGCCGGTCATGACCGCGCTCTGGCCGGCCTGGATGTCCTCGGTCGGGAGCTCGACCTTGCTCTGATAGCGGTTGAACTCGATTTCCGGCTCGACCTGCAAGCACGGCCCCTGTACACTCCCGCTCACGCGCACCGGCACCCGATTACCAGGACTGGCCTCCTCGCTCCCAGGCTCCTCCTCTTCTTCTTTTTCTTTTTTTTCGAGGAGGCCGGGAGCTCGGAGTCCTGGCGCCCCGCGGGCGCGTCGACGAAGGAGCCAAGGCTCTCGCGGGTCTCTCGCTCGCCGTCCCCCGACCGCGGGGGCCGCGACTCACCATGACGATGGCTATGTCGTTGAGGACGGTCCAACGGAACAGCTTGTCGATTTTGAGGAAGTTCGGGTGCGCGGCTATGCTCCTTATCCTGTAAGAGGGCACCGAGTAATTATTGGAGCTCGCCGTGCCTACGTACACCCTTATGTCGGACTTCTTGCGATTCTCGAAGCAGTGGGCCGCCGAGAGGACGTGCTGATTGCTGATTATAGCCCCACCGCAAATCAGCTGCTCCTCCTTGTAGAGCCTCAGGGAGGCCATGTAGGGGTACTCCTCTATGTCCGCATCCTCGCCGCCGATAATCCTTACGTTTTTGCCCAGTACTGCTGGAATTTTTTTTTCTTTTTTTTTTTTCTTCCATCGCACAATTGTTTGAGCGCTCGCTGGCCCGGGGAATGGGCAGGACAGGGCAGCGGGGAGGGCGAATCCTCGATTGCGGGGCTCCTCCCGCCGAGGCTGGGGTGGTGGCTCGTCGACGATTTACCATCCACCCCTTCACTCGTCGTCGTGTCTTAATTTTTTTTTTGAATGTCCAATTTAAGAACGGCATCGACAAAATTGCCCAAGACCTTACTCGTGGCTTAACTCGTCCGTTGAGTTTCCAGATTTTGAAAAAAGAATGCGCATTCTTGCGATCTTGCAATTAATTTTTATCTCGATGGTTATTATAGCTCTGGTAAGTATTTACCCTGACGCTTAATCGTGCATCAATAGTAATATGTTGGACGTTCAAAGTTAATTTTACACAAGTAGTTAAATATTTTACGAAAATTTACAATCTATATATATATGTGTGTGTGTGTGTGTGTGTGTGGGTGTGTATATATATATATATATTGGTCCGGTGATATTAGGCAAAAATTAAAATAATAATATCGATCGATTTGAATTTTATCGCGCACCAATTTTAATTAACGCTTATTAACTGAATTGCCGGTCATTTCATTCCGAATGCCTTTGCTATGGCATTATTATTATTACTCTGTGAAGTTGAATAGGACCGGATTTTTCCGAACGCTCGTCGATACTTTTTATTCGTTTAACTTCGGCATTCTATTTTGTTAACGTTTCTTTTTTTTTTTTTTTTTTTGCTTTGTTTATGAAAAATGTCAATGATACATACACCGCGTGGACATCCGCATGGTCTGCGATTGGATTGGAGGGACTCGTAAGAATATTTTAACATTGTACTATATGCAGTTTTTAAGTGACGTGATGAGACCAATATGTTATTAATAATTACACGCACGCACACACACATATATATATATATAAATAAAATCTGGATTCTTACAATATAGTATTATTACCAAGCGTAATTATTTTTCAAGGGAACAAAATGCGTTCGAACCATTATTTTGTAGTTAATGAGTTAATTTGGTGAATATTCGTCCGCCGAATTCCTTTCTTTCTTTTTTTTTTTTTTTTTTTTTTTTTAATTTTAATAGTATTAATTTCACTTACTTGCGGTAAATTCTAGAAAAAAATATATTAAAAATTGTAAATTCATATCGGTTCCTATGGAAAAGTAGCTGTGACTTAAAAACCTTATCCTATTTAATATATAGTACCGATAAAATTGATAGCAATCCAAAAATATTACCCAAGATTATATTTATACATGTGGCTGATCGTTCAATCGACTGATTAAATATTACAAAGTTTTTCATTGTTTTCATTGCGTTGCGTCAGGTAAAGAGAGAGAGAGAGAGAGAGAGAGAGAGAGAGTGAATAAAAAATTAGTGTCAATAACTAAGGCTGTAATAACCAATTATTGTTCCCAGAATTACCATTACTTGTGTTAAAAATACTCCTACATTATTTATATACTCGTATTGAATAATGGAATATTGGCAATTTTAATATTTCTATTAATTGAGGCATTAGTCATCACCTGTCTCATTAATTTTTCACGAGATCCCTAATTGTCGTGATAACTGTAATGTTCACAATCGCAATGTCAATGAAAATAAATAAAAAAAAAAAAAAGAAAAAAAAATTTTAATATCACAGCCCCAAAAAGCCCGCACCTTTATCGGATACAATCGGATTTTTCATTCGTAAATATTGTTTCACGTCGAATTGGCACGAGCCGAATTCGAGCTCGTTCGTTTTGTCACGTATGAATAAAGACTCGCGCCAATTCATACGTTTTCCTAACTCAACGTGTAGAGTCGAGAACTCGGATTTGGCGATCAGATATCCGATGTTCCGGAGAGGACGCAAAATCCGTAAATTTTCTTTTTTCTTTTTTTTTTTTTTTTTTTTTTTTTGTTTGTCTTTTCGCCAACTTCGTTATCCCGCTCTTGCTAAGATAACAACAGTGACTCGATCTCGCTGTCGCATCGCAACCAATCGACGGACTCTAGCGCTACGCGACGATCATCGAAGCTCTGCTCTTTAAACTCATCGAGCTTACTATTATCGTTGATTTTGTAAATGTTTTTTTTTTTTTTTTTGTTTTTAATCTCGGAGAAGTACGCTGTCGCACCTGGCCAATACGATCGATCGCTCGGGGGGGGGGGGGCACGAGTCCGAATCGTCGTGAGCTCTTGGCCATTTTATCACCAAAGGCGATTGATCCGCGCGCAAAATTTTGCCTCGTGCATCGGCTCGTCCTCCTTCGAGCCAATTGCGAGCGCATCGATAATTGCATCGCCTCGATCTGCGCGCGCTGTGCAAATTACTCGGTAAGCGTTAGGACGAGCGTTAGATAATATTAAACACGTTGCGCAATCAAGATTGCGTGATTTATTGCTCTGCGATTCGAGGCGTGACAATAATAGTCGGCAGCCTCTCTTCCAAGCCGCGAATCCGCAATAATTGCCCAAGGGCCGATCGCACCGAGCTCCGATCTAATATCGAGTGCAGCCTTCTCGAAAAATGCATTCCTCCGACTGCAATAAAGAAAATGCCATAGTCAGTGCGCCTCCATGTTATGAACCTAAGATCATAAGTGTGCAAATGGCGCGCGACGCTTCGCCATTCGCCTGATCTTACCGCTGAGCCGCTGAGACAATAGGCTAGAGGCCGAAGATAGAAACAAAAACAAAAACAAAAAAAAAGAAAAAGAAACAAAAAGAAAAGGAATCGGTACAATTTATCAATCGCATTTTATTCGTGTATTAATAAGTGCTTAGCGAATGCCTTTGGATTCATTTGTACGATACAATGGAATTACAATGCTTAATTATCGATCGATTGGCACGATCGAGGCACAAAAGCGTTGATCTCTTCAACGCAGTTTCGCTTAAATAAAATATACAAAGTTCGTTAAACGGCTTGGAGTATCTTCAACGAAGCAACGCGGAAGCAATGCACGGTTTTGTGAAAAAAGCTCCAGGCTATAATATTATTCCTGATAATTGAGAGGTATACAAGGAAGTCGTGTACGCGATTTGTTCGTAGAATTAAAACTAAACGAGTAAACTTAGACTTGGACAGCGGTGCACAAAGCTTAATGATTACTTCCATTGGCTATACGCTATGTATATATATATATTAAAGCAATAGCCCTTCCTTCGTCAATCGCATTAAGTGTACGATGCTTCACGGTTACCAAGCCTAAGGCAACTCTTGTCAATCGGACGACGACTGAATTGCGCACAGGTCCTCGCTCGGGTGCCGAGCGCGGGCAAAAGCTCAGGGACGCGTCCTCGAATTCGATCTCGCTCCTCTCCAACACTGCCCAGGAGGTAATGTCTCGCGATGCAAGGTAACTAACATTGATTGAGCAATAAACTTTATTCATCATTAATTCAAACATGCGAGCTGCGTAAGCATCGCTCGAGGTAAGCGCAAGACAAAAACGATGAGAGAGAGAGAGAGAGAGAGAGAAAGAAGGGAAAGAGAAGAAGAAGAAGCAAAGAGGAAGAGAGAAGAAAAAAAAAAAAAAAAAAAAATACTTGACACGTATCGTATATCTAAGATATGGAACAAAGCGGATAGTGCGCTATGGCTATAACGTCGGCGATGAAGTCCAGGTAGTAATGTACCCTGGTGAAAACGTCGGGCTCCCCGATGTCGCAGAGATTCGTGATCGACGATATGCCGACCAGTGCTCCCTCGGCGCTTATCAGCGGACCGCCGCTGTCGCCCTGCAAGATATACAAGCTCCCTTAGTACTGGCCCCGCTCGACAACGGGACCGACTTCCGTTTGCGATCCTTTGGCAGGAAGCGCCCTACCGCCGTTGGCAGGAGCGATACTCACGACGCAGGAACCGACTCCTCTGCCCTGGTAGGCGCATATCTGGCCCTCGTGGACGGCCAGTGGAATGCGCCTCGCGCACTCGGTGTTGTTCAGGATGGCCATAGTCGCCGCCTGGAGGCTCTCGGATATTTTGCCGGGATAGCGCGTCATTCCCCAGCCGATTATCCTGCCGCTCCTCTCGTCCTCGATGTCCCGGCTCGGGAGCTCGATTTTATTCTGATGCTCGTTGAACTCTATGCGCCTGTCGACCTGCGGGGATCAAGGCCCGGCCGAGTCGGATTATTATTATTATCGGATCGACCGGCACCCGCGATCGAGTGCCTCGAGTCTTTCTTTTTTTTTCTTGTTTCTCTCTCTCTCTCTCTCTCTCTCTCTCTCTCGAATCGCAATGGACAGCGCGGATGCAACGGACAGGGCCGGATCGTGGCCTTGCACAGGGCACGGACGAGACCATCGATTGGCTTTGCGGTAGTTTCGAGTCAATGGAAGGCCGTCGAGGCGCTCGTTGCATTGTTGATCAAGGGGGATCATAGTCGCGCGTCGATTGGAGGATCGGCGAGGAATTAGGATGGAATGGAGCGGCGCTCGACAAGGGACAAATCTGTCGACGGGCTACGTACGTGTGTAAACACGCAAACACGCACCCATGTTTATACATATACATATATATATATATATATAGAGAGAGAGAGAGAGAGAGGTAAATAGAGAGGAATGGAAGTAGGCAAATAAGAGCAAAGGCAGATAGCGCGAAAGCGGGTAGCCGTGACGGGCACGGAAAATTACGAGGAAGATAAGAAATCGGGAGGATTTGGGGGTCCTCCTCCTCCTGGCCCGCGCGAAAGGGACCGAGATTCGAGAGAGGGAGAACGGGCAAGGGACGCGACGCAAAAGGCGCCGGTCGGAGGGGCTTCTCGGTCCTCTGGGATCCGAGGGGGGTGGGCCGGGGGGCGCAACGGAGTCGGAATCGCGCTCGGGGAGCCTTTACCGTGACGAGGGCTATGTCGTTCTGCAAATTGCTCAGCCTCGACAGGACCCCCGTGTAATCGGGGTGCACGACCACCTCGAGGATCCGGTAGCTCGTTCTCCTCGAGCTGGACGAGTTGCTGCTGGTGTAGATCTTGATCTTGGAGTGGTGGTACTTGTCGAAGCAGTGGGCCGCCGTGAGCACGTGCCGATTGGTGACGATGACGCCCCCGCAGAAGTGGCCCTCCCCGCTCGTCGCCCTTATGGAGACCATGAAGGGGTAGTCCCTGATGTCGGCCTCGCTACCGCCTATGATCCTCGGCCGCCTGCCCAGGCTCCCTGAAACGATACACGGAACAAAAAGATCGGCGGCGGCGGTCGAGCTCGGCCAAAAGCTAAGGCATCCTCCACCCCCCGCCCGCCCCCCCCCTCCACGGCCATTGATGTCGATTGGCTCAGTTCCGCGTGGGCAGGCGATGCGAATCCTGGAGCCGCTGCCGCCGCCGCCGCCGCCGCCGATCTTTTTCGCTCTCTCTCTCTCTCTCTCTCAACGCGCCGGCTTTTAAGCTCCATTGGAAATTATTTTTCCCCTCTCGCGCTTCTCGCGACCAAATAGATCGCAGCTATCGGAGTCGATATATTCGAGCAGCTTTTACGCGGATAAAGTAACCCTCGATTCTACCGTTGCTCGGCTGCAAAAGTGCCTTGGCCGGACTTCTTGGGGAGAGTTTCATCGGGAGCCGAGCAATTTGTTGTCGTTGTCGTTGTCGTTGTCGTTGTTGTCGCTCGAAAGGGGCGATAGAGGTGGGAAGGGAGAACCAGGTTAGGAAGGAAAAGCCCCAAAGCCGCGGCCCCGGCCCCCCTTTTTCGCTTTTTCAACGGAGTTGCCGAGAATCGCGATGGCTTCCCGTTTAATAACGCAAGCGTATTGATTCGACTTACCTGCGCCCAACAAGAGGAAAAAATAAGTCGCCAACTCAAGGTACATTTTGAAACAAATAAGCGAGTGGAGGCTAGAAATTGAAAGGATGAATTATATACTTATCAGCTTTATTTGAAAATTATGATTGAGGCCGAGTAGCGAGCAAAGTGATATTTATTCACGTGTTAACGGCATTAGAGCTGTCTTGGCATATTTTATAAAATATACACATGTAATCGCATGCACGCATGCGAGTATGCGCCGTATCATTCGTAAATAATACCTGCACGAGTTTCGATTTATTTTTTTAACTCGCGGGAGGAGTGCGTGTTTTTTTTTTCTTTTTTTTTTTTTTTGTTTTTCTTTTTTATTTATTCTCTTGGATTTACTCCCCTCTCCTTTTCCTCTCGCGCCGTGCATGGAAATCTTTTTCCAGGGCAAACCGAAAGGCCGATAAGGCGCTACGAGGATGGCGGCGGCCGGGGATTAGCGGGGCCCGATCGATCGAGATTAAACCGCGCCGTAAGCAAGGGGAGTCGAGGATCCCGGTGAAGCTATTTGTTCGTTGGCTTGGTTTTTGTAAATATAAGACGGAGAGAGAGAGAGAGAGAGATAGAGAGATAGGAAAAAAATTCCATTCGCAGCAACGGACTCCTACGGCCAACGGGCCTCGGTCGCCCTGTGAGGATCCACTCGACACCGAGCAGCGGGCCCCTGGAAGGTTCCTTTACCCGAGCCTCCCCGGCAGCCGAGCTCGGTCCGGTAGTCGCGCTCCCCGCCTCGGGGGGGTGGGGGGTGGGCCAAAACAATCGCAAGATACTTGGCCCCGAGACACTGGCGGGCGTCCGTTCCGCGGCCGCTCCGTCGAGCGAGGGCTCCGTTAGATGGACCGGAGTCGCGGGGCTCGTCGGGGCCCGGTCTAGGGGGGGGGGGTGGCCCCGAGCCCGAGGAGGGAGCCTCCCGCGGCGTCGCGCACTCCCGGTCGCCCTTCCCCCTTGGCTCCTCGGGCCACTCGACGAAGCCGGCTCGTACGGCTCCACCTCGGGCCGCGCACTGGCTCCGTCGTACCGATAAGGGGCCCGATTCGCCCCCTTTCTTATCGGCGAACGAAGGATCTCCTTCGACCCCGTGTTCGAATGAATGAGCTCGGCTCCGGTTCGGGCTCCGTATTGAGCCTTTGGCCGCCGAGCGGGATCAATTTAAAAGCTCTCGCAATTAACATTTTTCAAAAGGCCTACTATTTGAGCATACATAACACGTACGTGGGTCTCGATATTACGTAGCTTTATCTTTGGATACACGCGCACTGGTATAGATATATATGTGTGTGTGTGTGTGTGTGTATTTGAAGAAAGAAAGAAAGAAAGAACAAAAAAAATAGAATATAAATGAGCTTTTATTTATTAAGGTGACAGTAGGATTACACAATTATTAAAAGCAATGCTATTTTATTTGATACTGACGGGTCTCTCTTTGTATTACCGAAGGAATCTTCTTTCGCTCTATTGGCAGAGTCCCAAGATTACTCGCGCATCGAGTTTAATTTATTATTCAAATTATTCTTCTATCTTTCTTTTTTCTTTTTTTTCCTTAAACGAGTATTCCAACACGAGTAGCTTGGGAGCGTCGATGATCAGCAGTGGCATCGGATTTAAATGTAAGGCGAGAGGACAATTTATTTTCTTCAGCCCACGGCGCGTATCTTGGTGTTACAAATTAACTTATAGTGACACATCAAAGCTGAATTCTGATCTCTCTCTCTCTCTCTCTCTCTCTCTCTCTCTCTCTCTCTCTCTCTCTTCGGTATTACGCTAATTATTCGTGGATGCCATTCACCTTAAATATAGATAATACAATGATAGGTTACTCGTGGCGCGACTGCCATTTCATCAACAATAACAATAAAGCTAATACGTTTGTTTATTGTCAATTTATTATCAATATAATTTAACGTAAATCTCGTAGAGCTTGCTCGTATAAATAAATGTACGCATGTATGCACGCGCGCACTTGTACGCTTATGCAAATGGACAGGGTAATCGTAAAGATCGTAAAAGGTCGTCCCGTGGGCGGGACAAGTCCGCGGCCTCCCTCGTCGTTGTCAGCAGCAGCAGCAGCAGCAGCAGTCGTCCACTGGACTCGCTCGCTATCCGAGTATGCCCGCCAGCCTCGAGGAGGAGTTCGAGGTCCGCGGCCTCGTGCAGCTCCGTATAAAGTCCAGGTACTCGAAGACCCTCGTGTAGACGTCGGGCACGCCCGTGGCGCAGGGCCGCACGATGGAAGAGATGCCGACGAGGACCCCGTTGCTAACCAGGGGCGAGCCGGCGTCTCCCTGCCGCGAGGGGTGGCGGCGGCGTTGGCAGCGTTGGCGGCGGCGTTGTTGGCCGATCGACCGACCGCAGGGGGAACAGGCAAAAAAAAAAAAAAGAAAAAACAACAAAAAATCCCCCGGGTCAGCCAGGAGGGGAGGACGGGTGCCAATGGCCGCGGGGGGGGAGAGCCACTCACGTAGCAGGCGCCGACCCCTCGGCGCTGGTAGGCGCAGAGGTTCTGCCGGTGGATCGGGAACTCGTGGGCCCTCTGGCACTCCTACGTCTTACGATCCTCATGGCGGCCCGCTGCAGAACGGCAGCCGTGTTGCCGGCCGGATAGCCGATCATGCCCCAGCCCGAGAGCACCGCGGCCGCCCCCACGGCCGCGTCCTCCGAAGGCAGCTCTATCGGGCTCCGGTGCGCCTCCGGCCAAATGGTCTGCAGCGTCTGCAGCGAAAAATTGGATACGGGCCCCCACCCCCGAGGCGAGACCTTCCCCCGCCCCTGATCGGCAACGAGCAAGGGCCGAGCTTTCACCGGGGAGGAGTGGTGCGCCCTTACCTCCCTCGGCCCCGTATCCCGGCCCCGACCGATCCCTGTAGGTTGCGATCCTCCGAGGGGCGCTTTTTCTCTTCTATCTCTCTATCTCTATCCATCTCCTCTTTTTTTTTTTTCACTTGGGGCGCGACCCAAGGAGCGCACCGGCAAAGGAGCCAAGCATGCGAGCCCTGGAGCTCTCGGACGAACTCGAGCCCTGCGAGATCATTTTGCTCGATCCCCCCCCGGCCCCAAGCGCAGCGATCGAGCCGCGGCGGAGCCGAGTGAGAATCAGCGCGCCCCGAGTGGCGCCCCTGGACGCGGATCGTACGACTCCCCGGTAGGGGGTGGGGGGCAATTCGGCGAGCCTAAAAAAAGGGGCCGAGCTCACCTCGATAACGGCTATATCGTTGTGCACCGGCGAGTCGGCCTCGATCTTCCCGATGAACCGCGGGTGCTCCCACATCCTCCGCACCCCGTAGGCCTGGCCGTGCTGGTCGGGGAGGACGCTGCGGCCCAGCAGTATAAGGATGTCGCTCCTTCTCAAGCCGTGGACGCACTGAGCGGCCGTGAGCACGTGGCTATTGGTTAGGATGGCCCCGCCGCAAAAGTGGTTGCGCAGGTCGGCGCTCATCCTCAGGGAGACGCCGTAAGGGAAGTCCCTTATGGCCGCGCTCTCGCCACCGACGATTCTCGATGCTCTCCTGGAGGCAGCTTGGGCCACTGGCCGTCGGAAGGGCCTCCCAACCGAGGCTCGGTAGCGCGATAGGACCACCCCTGGAGTTTTGTTCATTGTTATTGACGAGGGCCTGTCGAGGCGCTCGATCATCGATACCAGGGGCCCCCGATCTCCCGACCCACTGCAATGGACAATCCTCCTCCTTACGCTTCAAAGATCGAGTTGATGTTAATCTTACCATTGCTCGCTAGGGCGCACAGAGAAATCAAGAGCACCAGTCGCCGGTACATTTTTCTTTTCTGCCTCTCTCTCTCTCTCTCTCTCTCTCTCTCTCTCTCTCTCTCTTTCTCTTTCTGTGTGTGTGCGCGCGCGCGCGCGTGGCCAAGCGAATGAAAATAATAAATTTTGTATACAACCGGGCCTATATATATATATATATATTTATGTATATTTATGTATGTGTATATAACTCGGTGCGTTGGCTGGCTTGATTTAAATTTTATCGTATCGTGGATAAATAGTAAATAATAATTCTATTTACACATGTGCTTAACCATTAAAAATTCATTATTAACATTTTCAAATTCTTTTTTTTTTTTTTTTTTTTTTTTATATTATTTAGTTAATCATTTGTAAATGAGGAATAAGTTGCCGAACTTAATTATTAATTTCGTATTAAATTGTGCGTTAAAATTCCATATCTTACGAATTAGAGTAATTTTTCTACTGTTAATGTCAGCCCCATTGCGATATTGGATTTTTTTTTGTCAATTTTAGGAACAAAGAATCACTTTCCATTTACCGATGCGGTCGGTAAACTCGTGACGCTCTTCAATCGATTTTTATTTAAGCTTATATAAATTGACCGATTCGATTGTTTTAATTATTGGGATTTTTTTTTTTATTAATGATGAATGAAAGTTTTACGATAAGATTAAAGCCATGTTTTTTTAAATTTGTTTGCATTTATTATTGGATTATATATATATATATATTTAACTCCGAAAAAATACAAACAAATTTTGTAATACTGTACTTGCTTTTTGGTTGTGCACAAAACCTTATAAAATGAAGGAATTAGATAGAGATTAACTCGGATAAGACGCTACTTGAAAATACGTCAAACGAAATTATTATTTGCATTCCAAGTAGCATTTGAAAATATTAATAAAAAAAAGATAATCAACGGGAGCTTCGATTACGAGTCAAATGCAGTTTTTACCGATCGATTGGTTTTGAATCGTTTTGTCGACTTTATTATTGCGGTGAGTAGTGAATTTGTTGCTTCTCGTTTGTTTATTTCGGTCGAATTAATTATTGAGAAAAATAGCCATTGCGCGCAACGATTACCGAACTGAGTATATAAAATTGGAAACAATAAACGAAGCTATACAGGGGTATGGAATAAACGTTAAACGTCCTGTCAACTATGCAAATAAGAGGCTTATCTCTTAAGTTATTGTATTGTATATTGGAAAAGGCTTTTGCGCAAAAGGAGGTTTTTTAACAAATTGTATTGTATTAAAATTGAATTCATTACGATTGTAACACCGATTGTGAGTTATTATTTGCGGAACGTGCAAGTTAGCGTTAACCTTATTTTAAATACATCGTTAGTATTATTAATCGATATTACGGATTTTTGGCTTTCCTTTAAGTTTTTTTTTTTTTTATTCATTATTATTTCAATGCGAAAGCATACGATGTTGATTAAACTAATTTGGAAAGCGTACGAAATAACTTTAGACCTAAGCTCAAGTGTCGCAAGCTTTCGTGCGCCAATAGCGTATATTTTTACGTGGATTTTCAATTTGCATCGATAGGACAATGCCCGAAATCGCACTCATCCATTGGTCGTGGCTGTGGTATTTGATTTTGCCGTTTCGTTGGATTTATCATAAATCTAATGACGCTATCCTTGTTCGATGAGTCGCAGCTTGGCTTTAGTTTCCGTAACGAAGTCGCACGAACAGTATTAACGTCAAACATCCCGATCGTCAATGACGTTGTTTAACATTATTGGATCGTTGGCAAATGAATTATTCGTTAATGCTATGAGCTCAATTGTGGATATTTTCATTAATGGAATAACAAGCCGAGAATGTCTCGTATTTAATTAAAAATAAAATCTGATGCCTTGATATAAATGATAAAAACCTTTCGTACAATAAAAATCCTGTATTTACATTGTTTTACATTAATACGAGCTCCTCGAAGAATATATAAAATCATTATAATTACAAGCGTAAATGTAGCCACGGCGTTACGTATTTTATTAGCGTGCGCACAGATACGCACAGGTATATTATTTTAAACATTTTCCGTCCGAAGGCTGCCTTACAATGTCAACTGTTTTTCTTCATCGTCCACCCGAAGCCAATGGAATAGCGACCGAGTCCGGAGTTTTCCGTACTCTGGGCTGCGATCACGCGCCTAGATTAGTTGTCAATTAAGACTTACAAATAAGAGCCAAGTGTATACAAAATTTATGTTTAATTCCTTTGTAAAAGTTATTTTGATATTTAATTTGTCGAGCAACCGCTCGCAATTGCCTACCGGCCTCTTAATCCAATTGGCTTAATGCTCGTGCCGGAGTTTATTCTGATGGTTGATTTTTCACGCGCTAATGCTTAAATTATCACTTCCTTCGTCGGCATCTTTAAAATAATTCCAAAGTCTTGCGATCGATGACACTAACACAAATAAGGACAGTGGAAAAAGTAATCGTTGCGAGCATGGCGAGGTAGTTTTTTTTTTTTTTCTTTTTTAGAATTTTTTTCAAGCGATAGCAACATCGACAAGTACTTGTGTTTTCCTTGCTGTTTCTTTTTTTTTTTTTTTTGTTTTTGTTTTGTTTTGTTTTTAAATAAAAGAGGCAATACTTAAATGGATTTTGCTTCTTCATCGTTAATTCTCGTTCGAGCGAGGATGGCATCATTTATAACGATGCTTAAAACAAATGGTACTCGTGCGTGCTTCTAACCTTCGACTCGCCATTCGCATCTCGAGAAGTAATCTTGGCAAAGAAATTCTTTGAAATCGAGTATGTAATAATCTACTGGAGTATAAACCAAGATTGAAAATAAGCGACATTGTAATGTTAAAATCGCGTCTCAATAGTACGAGAATGCGATTCGATTGAAATTTTTTATTACAATTTACCGTGACAATTAAAAATCGCCACTCTTTATAAGCAGCGCAATTTCGGCGTCGTATAAAATTTTTGCACAACTGACACCGGATCTGTCCCTAAAAAGACGTAAAAACTCGAAATTATACGGGAAAGATAAGGTATGCCTCTTTCTTTTTTTTTCCTTTTTTTTTTTTTCTTTTTTAAATCGTCATTAACGTTTCTTTTCTCGACAAAATATTCCCAATGTCACACTTGCGAGCTTTATTCTATTCGGGTATTTAACAAAAGAATCATAAGAATTAATCGGACGCATTCGATACTTCATTAAGTGCAGAGCATCGATTTGCATTAAAAATGCTAATAACGAAGTTTTATCTCGATGGCAAATTTTAGCGATAGCGTTAAATTGAAAAAAATTCACACGACGCGCAGCTAAATTCCTAATTCCATATTCAAGGATCCGTGCCTAATTAACTTGATGCTCCTCCTTCTCGCGATCGCTAATCACAGCTCGGCTGTATTTTATAATCTCATTAACATATTCGTTATTATTTTCTCGCAAGAGTAGGGATCTTCGTTCGTCGCGGTCCGCTCAATTTCCGTACTGCGATGTTTGCAGGATTCACGAGATAAGAGTCGAATGAACGACAATTTTAGCAAAGCGCTCGAGATTCCTTTTTTCCAAAAAGTCAAGAGCTTTTCTTTCGATGGCAAAATCACGTATCGCTGTTGCGCCAACAAATTTTCGTGCCGTTCGAACTGCGAAGATGGCGATGTCGACGCCAGCAATTTTGCTCCTCGCGTAAGCCTATTATTCCAAAGTGTACACTTTGTAATACAACGTGTTTGTTTTTTAGGAGAGGAACGAAAAAAAAAAAAAAATCAAGCGGTAAAAATCAAGCAGCTATAAATTCCTAATGTAATTCACAGCTACAATCGAGTAGTTCTTTCACGTTAAATATTGACCATTGGCGATTGAAATGCAAACACACGCACGCACGCACACACATATATCGCATTCCCGTTGTTTTCGCACGCGCCAAATACGCGGTCCATTAGAATGCACTCGTCCCCATTGAACAAACTACTCGATGCACCGCCGATGCAACGATTGTCGGTTCCCAAACCCCTCCGCCCCCCACGAAGCCCAACCAAGAGGTCTCGGCTCCCTCGCGAGGTCCGCACCGAATCGACGGGACCTAACCGAGGTCGCGAGCGAGGAGGCGCGCGCGACGCCCCTCGACTGCGGCCGTCCACCCGTACTCGCGTACTTTCCTTAACCTCGCGCGCTCGCGTTAACGCGGGGTAACGTGGGGTGGGGCCGCACGCTTTTCCGAAGTACGACAATCTGTGGTGCGGGTGGATTTTAGTCCGCCGCGATCCGGCGTTGTTCGGAAAGCAGATCCCTGCTTGTGTCCCCCCCCCCCCCCCCCGCAACGCGCGGTTCCCGTGTTTTTTCATCCATCCCGCCCCGGAACTAACCCAGTCTTCGGGCGCGTCCTGTTGGCGGCTCCACCGTCCGTTGTATGGGGGCTTTTGTATATTTCGCGGTCCTATACCTCGCCTGGTCCGGATCATTATGTGTTATATACAACCTGCCAATCCCATGTACTGGATCATCTGATCTGATGTACCCCCTGCGTTTGTTTCTTCCACTCCTCCCACCCTCCCCCATCCCCCTCCCTACCCCCGGTACGCGATACCGAAGTAAGGGCGATCTTCCCGTTGACGTACAGGCTCCACTGCCGAGCGTCACACAAACGACAAACAGCCACGAACTCGCCGTTTAATTTGACGAGCCACGGCCCTTTGCACTTGGAATTTCCTTACCGCGCGCGCGCGCGCGCCCGAGTCGCGATCATAATTACCGCGCGAGAAAGCGTGCCTACGAGCGATCAAAGGACGACGATCGCGCCCAGCGGCGCTCGCGAAGAGACGCGCTAGTGTCCTTCTTCGTTGGGAGGGGAATTTTCCAAATCTGGCGTCCTGTGCTAGGAACGACTCCATCGATTACAGGGCGATACTACCGTAAGTGCGACGATATGCTCGACGCGTGAAGGACCATCGCTTGGCTTCGATGAAATTAACTTGGGAGTTCGAAGGCTCTTACAAAACTCCCACCCGAGGCTCGAGGCGATTTTTTCACGCGCGAAGCATTGCTTTAGAGGCAACTGTCGCGGAGGTGCCTTTTGTCAAAGGCACAAGTCGAGCGTCTATTGATTGGCGTTGCCGCGGAATGGGGGGAGCTTGGCTCGAGATCGAAAGGACGATCCCGGACAACTCGGGTGCCGTCGAGCGCCGGCAAAATTGGGCTTCAAGCTCCGAGGGCGTCGAGCCAGACAATGTCGGTTGTCCCTCGCTGTTCCGTGCGATCCACAAGCGCGACTCGTCCCTAGTTCATACGAAACGACCAAAACAGGTCGGTCATCCGAGCTCCTTCGTACATTGTTTGCTGCGTATAGCTCTCGCGCGCGCTCGGCGTCGTAGATGCGGGAAGTTAATTCCGCCTTTGCGAGGCACAGACGTCACTGCAATTGTCGTTTAAGCGAGGCGACGCAAAGGCTACTTTGGTTTACCGCAATTCTCAATTTTCGTTTGTAAAATTACGCGGCGAAGAATCGTTTTAAACCATTATGTTCCATTTTTATGAGATTGCGTTGATGGTTCTGGGGGAAAAAAAAAATATATAATATATATATTATTATTGCTCGTGCAAAGGGAATTTTAATTTAACGAAAAATCTACCACCGAATATTGAATTGCATACTTATCAAGTGCATTATATAACAATGCCGATCGAGAGGGAGATGGCGCGAGTTTTTACATATCGTAGTTACGAAGGATATCGTCTGACGCCAAGATATTAAGTAATGATGTATTTATAACTCAAATCGAATGCTTCGAAATAATGCAACTCTATACTTCCATTAATAATGATGTTTCCGAACGGCTTGCGAGCTCGATTCTCTCCGATCGTATTTTACGCACGCGTTAAAAAACAATTATAGATTGCAAACAAAAAATGCTTGACTACTGCATTTTTTTTTCTTTTACATTAGAAAATTATTCCTTATCTATCTTTGATAAAAATGCCGTTTCAATGACGCTTAATAATGTCAATTCTTTGATAAATTAAATGACCGACAGCTAAAGAATTGAGCGCACGAAAATTTACCTCAGTCACTTTATGTGGTTTTTTTTTTTCACAAATCCATTGCGAGAGTTAATCCCATTCATTTCATAGGCACGATCATGGTTTTATTTCAAATTGAACTCTAATATATATACACAAAAAAAAAAAAAAAAAAAAAAAAAACAAAAACACAAAACAAAAGCCTCGCCAAATACTCATTCGTATACAAATCCTGACAATTGGCTAGAATTTTTAATACGGCGTAAAAATTGTTCAATACGATTATGGGTGCAGATCTTGCGATAAGTTAAAAATCGGCTGTTATCTTTCCGCGTGCTTTGTTCGTTTCTCCATTTTGACTCGCTGGGAGAAAATAATCGAGGAAAAGGTCTTAATTTTTTTTTTCTCTACGATTAACATCGACTTGGAAAATAAATATTATTACGGCAAGGTAATGAGTTAAACGTTTGAAATTAGAATGCCATTGTATATTATTTTTTATTTATTTATTTATTATTTTTTTTTTTACATAACAACACAACGATGTCACGACGGAGCGCAAATGTTCTAAAAGGTGAAAATCAGTTCTCACCGCTGCCGCGTACCGATAAGTTCTTTTTATCTTCGAGCGGTGTAATAATTCTATTACGTGGGCGCGCGTTGAGGCTCGAGAGCGAGAGCGAGTGCTTTGGATGGAAAAATATTTGATAAAATGATAGATTAAGCCAGTGTAAATAGAAGAGGCATTTATTAATCTAATATTTAACTAACCCAATACGTTATCAAGTTGTGTTCAATTGCTCATTGGATATTTATCGAAGAAGTCAGACTTTAAACAATGCTCGGGGATTAATCTAATTACCTTTTGTTGCTTAATTATTACATCCAGAGCCGAAAGATTCATTATTCGACAATAACAATTTCAGGAGGGGTGCTTTTTATTCTTTGTGTTTTTTTTTCTCTTTCTCGCGCACACGCGAATGCAATATCGCATTGAGCAAAAATTCCATAACTCAGCATTAGGTTTAAAACAATACGTATTGTCGGCATCCGTTTAGATCCAATAGCGCTAAACGCGATAGGGCCCGTAGTAAGTATTCTAGATATATATTAGGTACATTAACGATTCAAAAGAACGCTTAGAATATAAAAATGCACATATTCCGCAGTGCGTCCTAACGTATTGTTAGGCTATACTTTTTATACGAACTCGCGTTGGACTTGTACGAGAAAGATAAATAAGGGTGTAAAATCTTTCAACGTCAACCCTACGAAATCGCTCGCTTTTCGAGAACTGCTCTCTCTTTCGTGAAATCGCCAATTGTACGCCAAGTGTTTCGATATCGGTATTCAAAAAAAAAAAAAGATTTTTTTTTTTAAAACAAAATCCCGTTCGCAACCTCCGATCAAGCTTGATAAATGTAAGGGCACTTCGATTAAAAGCGTTATTCCTCCACTCTGCACTTAGATGCACATCGTTATAATTAACACGACGTAAATTCGCATAAAATCAAATACGACGAAGGATATTCCGATTCGATCGATGGCGATTGTGAATTTTGCAATTGTCCATCTTCGTTGACCGTGAATCTCGTCACCCGCCGTTGACAACGCGGGGAACAATTGCAACTTACACCAAGGCATATACGCGCGCGCGCACCCACACATATATATATTTGTATCGTCGCGCCGCGATTGCCTCGCCCTTGGGACTCGATGCGAAAAAATGGCCGGGCAAGGCAAGTTGCTCGAGGACGCAGGGCTAAACGAGCGGCGTCGAGAGGAAAAATGCGCGCGCTCGTCGTCGAGGCGCGGTCGGACAAGCCGAGCGTTGGTCTCGCGATCGAGTGCGTCGCCAACGATCGAAGCCCGAGCCGCCGCGGGGACTTTGCGGCCCGCGAGCGGGGCCTCGTCGCCTCAACGGCCATTGCCGAGCGAGCTAGGGGTAACGAAAGTGGCCGACCGGTGATCGACGAAGGCTCCTGCTCGAGCCCCCCCCCCCTGACACCCAGGCCCTTGAGTACAACTGGGCCTCGGCCCCGGGGTTGGCAACGCAAAACCAATCGAGGACGAGTAGGTAACGGGGCAAGGGTCGACCCGATGACCGGCGCCGATCCATCGTTGGATGAATTAGATTCTTCGTCATCGAATAGGGAGCGGGCCGAATCTGCAGGGGTCTTCGAGACTAGGCTTCCAATGACGATACGCCGGAAGCTACCGACGCCGTTCGAGCGCTGGATTACGAATTATCGAGCATCCATTTTGCCCCTGCGTTATCGAGCATTAACAATCCTCTAAGTTCAAAGTGCCAAAGATTTATCAAAAAACAATGAATTCACGACTAACCGGAATGCCTCTTCGTACCCCGATCCTCGACACGATTGTCTATCTCGCGAAAAATAACGAGCTAAGATTCCTAAGCTGGATTATTGGCCAAGAATTTGGACATTGTTATCTCGAGGGCCGAGGATAAATCGAACGAAGGACACTCGTTTCCTCGAGCTCGATTTTTTTTCGATTTTGCGCCCTTGCGCGCGCAATGCTATCGGTATCGGTCGAAGGAAGGCCTAAGCACGGCGAGCCAAGGTCGGGGCGAAGAATCGAGCCCGCGGTCAATCGGCAATTTGTAAAAAATGCAAGGAGGCACCGACGACCGACGAATGGCTAAAGCGAAGCGCGGCCGGGATCCCGCCCAAGGCACGCGAGGAGCGCCCGCTGGCAACTCGGCACCGGTCGCCGAAGATCCCGACAACGGTATTGCCTCGAGGGCCCCGTAGAACTTGGAGGCCTTGGGCTCGATCGCGCGTTTGCCGCCTTTATTCGAACCAGTCGGCCAAGGCGTGGGGCGTTCCTCGTTCCGGTCCGGCTAAGGGAATCCCCGTTCCGCGTTCCCTTGCCACGGGAGGAGGCCACGGACCGACCGCCGCCGCGGCGGCGGCGGCTCATCTGTTGCGTATAGTCCGCGCCCGGGTTACCGATAAGAGGAGGGGCCCCTCAGCCTCCGTTTCGTGCCGCTGCTCTCGAGAGCTCCGCGGGCCTCGTCTGCGCGTCCCCCGCACCTCGACTGGCAGCCGCGCGTTCGGCCACGGCTTCGGCTTTGCTCGCGGTGCTTCTCTCCGGTAGCCTCGCCAGCCAGGTCCGGCATTAAGGCGGGGGGAGGGCGGCGGCGGCGGCGGCAGCGGAGCCCGAGTCCTGGCTCCTCGATATCCCTCGCGGAGCGCCGGAGATCGGAGGCCCGGACCCCCGCGCCTGCGCACAGGATTCCCCGACCGAGCCGACCCGAGGTTGCGGTGCAGCAGCAGCAGCAGCAGCAGTCGGGGGAGGATGCCCGGAGCCGCACCCGCCGTCCCCCTAAGGCTCCACTCGCTCTCCGTAGGGGCGCACTAGCGGGCCCTAAGCTGGGGCTAGGGGGGTGGGGGGAGGGCCGGTCGAGGGCTCGCCGATCAGCGACGGGGGCATGACAGGGTCGAGGGGCTCGGGCCAAAAGCAGGAGCAGCTCTGTCGGCTCTGCGCCGAGGCCAAGGACGGCTTCATCGGTATTTACGAGGCCGAGGGCCAGAAGCTCGGCATCGACGGCAAAATCGCCAAATGCCTGCAAATACAAGTGAGTGACCCTGGCCCTCGCTTTTTAAGCCTCCGACCTTCTTCCTCCTCCTCCTCCTCCTCCTCCCTCTTTGCTCGGTCTCCCTCGAGCGAACGCGTCCGCGGGGAGCCGACTCGGGTAGCCGCGACGCGGATCCTTCGACGAGCGAGCTCGCGTCTATTTTCACTAGCTTCCTTTTAGATGCGCACACCTTGCTTCTCCATCTTTCGAGCTCTCGGCCTCTCCTGCTCTCTCTCTCTCTCTCCTCCTCCCTGGAATCCCCATCAAGGCGCTCTGGACGTAGACCTGTCGTGTTTCAGGTTTTCGTAAGCGACTGCCTGCCGCTCTTTGTTTGCAACGACTGTTGCGCACTGTTGGATCGGTACAATGACTTTTACGAAAGGACCAATCAAGCCCAGTGTGCCCTGCGCCAAATGCTACTAGAGCAGCCAAAGTTCAACTTTGAGGAGGAGCCCTTGAAAAACCTGCCCGTAATCGTAGTCGAGCCAGGGGTCAATTTTGTCGGCAAGACCATAGACTGCGCCAAGGAGAACAATTATACGGACAATTCCGTTGACAATGTGGCTTATAATTACTTCGCCAATTGCAATAGCTTTTTGAAAAGGGCAGCCGTTCAGAGCAGCGAGGAGGACGTCAAGGAAAACAAGTCCAAGGACGTAGCGAAGCAAAATTGCCAAAAGCAGAATAATAAGAAGAAGGCCAAGAGAAAAGGCAGCTCCCTAAAGATCAACGATAAGGAATTGCAGGACCTGTTCTCCGTGGAATTGGAGCAGAGCGGCGAGAAAGATGTGAAGTCCCAAGTCGGCATTCCAGATAATTACATGACAGGTTAGGAATTTGTTTACGTTCAGTGGCGCCTACTTTGTGCGCTGTAAAGGGATAAAAACCAAAGTACCCATGTTAAAATAAATGTAAATTTTTAATTCGATAGGTACTGATTCTGACATGGAAATACTGGTTCTTTCAGATAAAAAAGACAATCTAGAAGACATTTCGATGATTAGCGAAAAGAACGATGATAAAGCAGAGAGATATCCCTGGCTGTGCACCGATTGCAACGACAAATTGCCCAGCTTGGAGGCTCTCGAAAGCCACCATAAAGCCATTCACAATCAAAAGGCCAAGTACATGTGCGTGCAATGCTGCAAGGTTTACGAAAAGTATTACGGCTTCTTGACCCACGTCAAAAGACACAGGACTAAAAAGAAATTCAGGTAAAAATACTCGGCGCGGATAATAAAATGCTCGCGCTGCTCGGTAATAATATCCGACTCCCCAATGGTCGACCTCGTTACGCAAGGAGCCGACTCTCGCAAGGATGCCCTCCACGCGACGAACAGTCCCGGTCCGCTCTCTAACCAAAAATGCTTATCTCCGCTCGGCACCGAAAGACTTTTACCTTGCCTTGCGACGGTTGTTGGTATCTCTTTGCGTGGCAGCAGTCGACCGGTGCGATCCGCGCATATCTTCGCACGCCCTCGAGAACCACTCGACCCGAGTCCTCCCACTGGCCTAACCAACCCCCCTTATCTATTGTCGATCCAGTTGCGATGACTGCGGCAAGAGCTTCATTCACAAGAAGGTCCTCGACACGCACAAGGCCATTCACAGTCAGCTCAGGCCCCACGTATGTCAGACCTGCGGCAAGACCTTCAGGCAGCAGAGCGCCCTGTACATCCACAGCAGGTGCCACTTGCCGGAGAACATGAAGAACAGATTCCCCTGCGACCAGTGCGACAAGAGGTAAAGATCGAAAGAGGCGGCTCGCGCCCCTCGCCGAGGATGCTTCTCCTTTCTTTTTCTTCTCTTTCTTTGGCCTCGAGGCTTCCTTTCCTAAACGATCAATCGGCCTCGCAGATTCTCCACGAAGCCCAATCTGGTGACGCACAAGCGCATCCACTCGGGAGTGAGGAACTTCACCTGCGACCAATGCGGCAAGAGCTTCATCCAGAAGGGCAACCTCGAGGCCCACTTCCTCACCCACTCGGCCGACAAGCCCTACAGCTGCCTCCAGTGCTCCAAGGCGTAAGTTCCTCCAAAGCCGTGCTCCTTAAGAGCCCCCGCCCCCCCGCGATTACCGCGATCGAGAGCGCAAAGAGCTTAGCCGAGCGCCCGTCCCCCAGGTTCAAGACGCCCCTGCAGCTGAAGAAGCACGAGACCGTGCACACGGGCGCCAAGCCCCACCAGTGCGCCATCTGCGGGAGGACCTTCCGGGAGAAGGGCACCCTCAGGGAGCACCACAGGATCCACACGGGAGCCATGCCCTTCACCTGCGAATTCTGCGGCAAGTGCTTCCGCTTCAAGGGCATACTGACGGTAGGTCGTGGTGGTTGTTAGTAGTAGTAGTAGTAGTAGTAGCGGGGGTGGGCTACCGACCCCCGGGCGAAACTGACCTCACAGCAACTTGGCTCGACGGCGCAGACCCACCGGCGCCAGCACACGGGAGAGCGGCCCTACAGCTGCCTCGAGTGCCAGCACCACTTCACCAACTGGCCGAACTACAACAAGCACATGAAGCGACGCCACGGCATCAACACCTCGCACTCCAAGCAGCGGCAGCAGCAGCAGCAGCAGCAGCAGCAGGAGGCCCAGCAGCAGAGTCTCCAGGGCCTGCAGAGCAAGTCCCTCCTCCACGAGCAGCAGCAGCAGCCGGCCCTGACCGCGGGCCCGGCCCATCCCCTGGTGGTGGCGGCCTCTCACGTTCCCGGCACGAGCGTCCAGGTATGCGCAACGGCATCCAGGCCATAGGCAGAGGGAGGAGGAGTCGGCCGCGTTTAGCGCCTCGATCGATCGATAACCACTGGGTGGGCCCTGGTTATGGTTGCAGGTGACGCAGATAATTCCCCACGTCGCGGTGGCGGCGAGCCAGTCCATAGTCCTGCAGGCGATGCCGGCGAGCGGCGGCGGCGGACCGAGCCTGGAGAGCGGCTTCCCCGAGGCCGGGGGAGGGGAGGTCGTAGCCGGGCCCGAGGCCAGCCTCGTCCAGGAGGCCGGGCCCAACGGGCTGCGCGAGCGCGGGCCCCCCGCGGCCTACTTCAACGCCCTCGGGGCCGCCCCGGTCTCGAGCTTCCTGCCGGCTCCGAACCTGCCCTACGGCTTCTACGGCATACCCAACTGCCCGGAGACCGACCTCGTGCAGAACAGATAGATTTACAAAAAAAAAAAAAAACAACAACAACAACAACAACCGTCGACCCCGGGACCCAACGAGCGAGGAAGCGGACCGTTGCTCTTTGGTAATGAGCCGGGGGTGGGGGGGCGAGCCACCGAGCTTTTTTCCCCCGAGGCCTCGATTTTGCTCAACGCTCCTCCTCAACCGGGGGGTGGGGGGGTTATCAACCACCGACCGGGAACTATTGGGCATCCACAGCGAGGGGCCTTGAGGGTCTTTTCTCTTAAGCTCCACCCCTTTGTATTTGGAACGTAGATTTCCGGCCGGCTCGCGCCTTCTCCGTCCAACCTCGGTCGTTATTTTCCCTGTCTTCCATCCGCGAGATTCCTCCCATCGGGATTCCTCTCTCCTGGCCTTGGATGGGCCCGCGCGAGCCCCGCGACGACGATCGCAGCGACGGATAAATCCGTAGGGAAAGCCAAATAGCGACGAGCGAGCGCCGAGAAAGAGGAGGAGGGGAGAGCGTTTGGCCGGCGACGACGAGAGAGCTCGCGAGCCTCGGGGGCCAAAATCGAGGGGGGGGGAAGTACACCGGGGTCGAGACGATTGCCGGAGCGGACTTGAGAAACCGTCCCCGAGGGACTCTCGAAGCGGCGGCTTCTCGCCCCGGGAACTCGCCGTCGCTCCTCGTCGTCATGCCCCATTGGTCCGGTGAGCTTGGCGATAACGGACCTTGGGCCCGGCGAGCTCGTAACGGCCGACCAAAAAAGACATTAATTGTTGCGAGCTTGTTATTCGACCCCCAGCCCCAGCCCCCGAGCGACGATAGAGCGGCGGGCTTTTGAATGTTCGATCGACGTAACGTTAGCGAGGGTCTACTGCGACGAGAGAGAGAGAGAGAGAGCGAGGCCGGAACTGGAGGGCAAAGGGGTGTACTAACAGATAGCGTCAGGTCTCTGACATCGGCTGCATCACGAGGGATTGTCCCTTGTTCCCTTTGCCCTGGCAATTGCTAAATTATCCTTGGCTTCCAGATAAGCTTCTATAATTTCCTGATTGGCAGCACCGCAAGGGCCAGATGATGCTGGAAACATTCTTTCGTCCAACTCTTCTGGAGGATCCACCAAGTGATTCCACCGGTCACTGAACCATAGTTGAATTTCTTTTCTGTATTTGGGGTTGTGCTCGCCAGTTCCTTTTAATAAGTGATCTATTACACCTTTGGAAATAGTATGACACCCATTTGGGATTGTCCGTCTGATTTGGAAAACCCTGTTCTGATGAGGGACGAGGAGTAGATTTTGAACAACTGAGAGTTGATAGTCCAACGAGCTCGTTGTCTTAGAATCAGGAGTGCTGGTCTTTAATGCAATTAGCAATAGTCGATAGCAAGGGAGCCAGTTATCGTTAGTAATAAGACCACTGATCGTCAGCTTTTAAATTAGCCAATGTTACAATGCGTATTGTATTTATTTTATTTTTTTTTTGTTTTTCATTTTCAAATTGAGCATCGACGTTATTACGGACGGAGAATTGCGATCGGTGGAAAGTAATCGAGCGAGCGAGATAAAAAAAGAATTGTATTAAACTAAGGAGCGAGGCACCGAACCTCTGGCATTATTAAAGCCCAGATGTCCGAGCAATAAAATCTTTAACGATCTATCGATCGAGCTAACTTGAGTTATTCATTGAATGATGCGCCCGAATCGAAAGGCGGCTTCGCCGAACGAAAGTAAAAAATTGCCGATAAAATTGACCGAATGTACAAAAAAAAAAAAAAAAAAAAAAATATCAAAGGCAAAAACACACACACACAGAGAGAGAGAGAGAGAGTGAGAAAGGAGCGCGCGAACAAATTTACCGTGAGATTGCCGACCGATGAGAAGGAGAGTGCGTAATTTGCAAGAAAGCGCGAGCGTAATTTGTAATGCGAAACGATGCAGGAGTGCTCACGAAGAGGGGAAAAAAAAGAGAGAAAAAGAAAAAAAAAATCGCACATTCAAAGCCGTCCTATCTCAACTTATCGATTGCTTCTTAATAGCGCACTAGATAATTATTATAGAGCCTCCGTTGCGATTGCGAATAAAGCTCGTAGTTGAATGGAGAGAAGACGGAAAAGAAAACAAACGATGACGCAGGGTTTGGCTCGATTGGGAAGCCGAGATTAAAATTGAATAAATTGAGCGAAGAACAAATGGCGACGAGTTGGCCTCGTGAATAGAAAAAAAAAAAAAAAAATAAATAAATAAATAAAAGAAAAATAAAAGAAAGGGGTGCAAAAGTATATTTTGTTAAGGAAAGTCAAGTAGCGCATAGGGGAGGTAAGCTTGTGGATAAAGCGATTGGAAAGCGACAATAAACCGTCAAAGCGTACACGGATATCGATCGATAGAAAAATTAAGGAAACAGGCGGATACCGAGAAGATTCAAACGACCGAGCCTCGAGGCTTATAGATTCGATGAACAAAACTGTTACGATAAACGAGATCGAGCCCTTGTAATTGTATCCGCCGATGGTGCGCTGCCCGACGGTCGAGCGCGGAGGAGACTTACGCGGAAGCGTAAATCTGCGCTCCGCGGTCGGAAATTGTACCGTTGAGATTGTAAATATTGTTTTAACGGAGGAGGAGGCGGCGGCAGCAGCAGCAGCAGACAGACAGGCAGGCACGCGTAATTTATAAAACGACGAACGAGTCGCGAGGCACTGAACGGTCGGTGAACGCGAGCGTCCATCGAAGGGGGCCGGGGGGAGAAACGCAAAGCCCGAGAGCCCACGGGAACAATTTTGTTTTACTGCACCGGGACCCGAGGGCGCCGTGCGCCAAATGGACGGCCTACCTGCCTCGATGTCCCGGGGCCTTATCCGCTCTCGCCGATTCCGTCTGTGCGGACGTTGGGATTGCCCGGCGCGGACAGGCACCGACGATTGTCGGGCCCCGCCCCCACCGACAACGCGGCCCACTTTTTCTCTTTTTTTTTTTCACGGGCCAGTTGTTCAGCAACCGTACAAAATTGGCATCGCTCTTCCGCGCGATGCCCACGGCGGGTGGATGGGCTTCGTAAGTGGGCGTCGTATCGTTTTGGACGGTCCTGCTGTAGCGCCCGACGGATCGAGGGCAATTTTATCGTCCCTCGCTTACCGAGGGCATCGCTCGATAACGATCGATTGGAGCACTGTCCTACATCGATTTTAATAAAGCTTTATATCCAATAATTACTCGTTGAACCTCGGCGCTGCGAGGTTCGTTAACCTCGCGCGCTTTTTTTTCTCTCCTTTTTATCTTTTTTTTACATATATAAACGCGACGATGCGCCAACTTACTGATTTCGCATTGAAGGTTCCTGGAATTTTCAATCCTAGTTTTAATTTCAATGACTTACGCATTACTTTATTTTTTTTTATTATCAATTATTCGCCTATACTTCGTTTGTATTTATTAATTATTGTTTTTGTATTTATATTTATTCGATGTAATTACCTTTTTATATTTACTTTATTCTGTATAAACACCCTACGAGCATTAAACGTAAACAAACAAGCAAACAAAAGCAGAGCAAATTTGGTTTTTTGTACAAAGTTTTATTTAACAATCTTTAAAAAAAAAAAAAAAAACACCATCTATTACATATTTGCAACAATGCACAGTACGCTTATTTCACTAGTTCTTCAATACTCTTCTCGTGCAAGGATTTTCCCTTTCTTTTTTTTTTACATAAACCGACAATTCACTCGATGGATTCTTTAACATTTAAAGACGAGCCTAAAGAACCACCCATTCCTTCCGTCGCCTTTATCAATAATGGTCCTTGCGAAAAGTTATAAATAAATACGGCAGGCGCTTTTGTACGCATCGTATTTTCGAGAAGGGCCAACATTTAACGGGAAGGCGCAGCGAATCGGTCGCAAGCCAAATTACGCAGATTCGTTTGGTAAGCCAACGCACGTTAACGATTGTGAGAACTTTTTTTTGGGATAAAGCATTGGTTCAAAAACGCCTTTCTCGTGGATGTTGATAAAAGGAGGATGGGAGGAAAAGGGGGTGCGAGCTGTTATCACGATAAAACAGGCGATAATGCATGTACAATTGCAGCTGCACAATAATGCAGCAATTCTAAAGATGAGCTGCCGATCGCGCGTCCAGGTTAATTCGAATCATTTGTGTAAATTAACGCAGTAGGCTCAAGGGAGGTAATATTAATTCGATAACAATGAAAAATATAACGTTACCTCGATGCGCATCTAAATCGACTCATTGTCATATTGTCGTCGTCGCGCACGCATTCCAATTAAAGTACAATGGTAACGTTATTAACGGGAGTCAGTAGGCGAAACCGAATATTAATTAAGGAGACTACGGGAGCGTTATTTAAACGTACCGTTGAGCTTTGAGAAATTAATCCATACGCGTGATCGACAAAAAAAAAAAAAAAAAAAAAAAAAAAAGAAGAATGTTCTTATTATTTTACAACCCTTGAGAGCCATGCGACCTATAAATCCCAAGGCCGAGGACTTATTTCATTCCAAATCGTTCTGAAACAAAAGAAAAACAAACGACTCGTGTAAACAAAAACAAAAAAAGAAGAAGAATAGGAGAAAAACTGTCGTGAGAATTTTCGATTGGTCGGCTATAAAGGCAACCGACGAACGACGTTAAACGCGCGCGTAGCGATATATCAAGCCGGTAGAGAAAAGAGAATAAACCTACGTCATCGGTCTCCGAGTCCCTTTGTAAAATGCTCTCGACCTCCAGGACGGTTTTGTCGGTCTCCAGGTTGCTCATGGCGTCGACGCTGCTCTCCTGGATCCCCGGCCAGAACAGCTTTGTCAAATCGACCACGGAGTAGGCGTTGTGCCGTATCTGCCTCTCCACGAACTCCCTGAGGGTGTCGTAAGCGGCCGCGACCTCGGGGCCCGGTGTCGTCTTCGCACCTGCCGATCAAACGCCAACCGACGTTACTCTATCTATCGCAATCGATTAGCTGGCTATTGTTATTGCCCGCGGGCTCGACAATGGCTCAAGGCCGCCCCTGGACTCCCTGCGGGGGAATCGATCGGAGGGGGGCCCCGAGCCAAGAGTGCCGCGCTTCGTCGAGTGGGGTTCTTACTTTTGCTCGTAGCCAGGGTGAATATGCTTAGGTAGAAGCTCAATTGGTTGTAAAGCTCCGTATCCTTGCGCTGAAAGCGTTCAAGTCATTAGTCGGCAAAGTTCGGCAGGGGATACGGGGTGTAAGGAGGCGGAGAGGCGCAAGAAGGAGAATCAATGAAATATCTCACGATCCTGTGGACGTTCCCCTCCAAGCAATTGTAACACTTGGCCAAGGTATCCTGGACGTCCATCATGGCCCTCCTGCTGGTCTTGGAGCATATCGGATTTTCGCACTCCACCTCCGAGTAATAATAATCCGTGATCAGTTTCCTTATCTCGAGCTGGAGGCCGTTCTGTATGACGTGGAGGTACCTCCACGGGGCCGTGTCGCAGTCCGGATTCGAGCAGGCCGAGAGCGATGGCCTCGGCAGGCCGTCCTAAAGAAAAAAATCGATCCATCACCCTCTGTATATCGCTAGCAAGAGCTCGCTTATAGGCCGGAGCTATCGACTAACGATCATGACGAAGGCGGTCCTGATCTCAATCTCGGCTCGGCAATCGTCGTTGCGGCAGGTGAACCTGAACGGATTGCAGGCCGCGTGGCGTTCGTTTTGCTCGCAGACCGGGATCTCGGCCTCCTCCTCGTTGGCGTAGACTTTCCTCGGCTTGTAGAGGCTTATCCCTGAAAAAAAAAAAAAAAATGGCACTTTGCACAAGGGCCATCGGGGATATGGAATCGATCGCGCCCTTTTGGGGGGCCTCTCGGACAACGAATTGCAAATCGCGCGCGACTTACCCAAATGCTTGGCGAGGAGGACGTCGTCGACGCCCTCGATGGGCTCGCAGATCCTATAAACGACCGGGTGTATCTGATTGAGCAGGTAGTAATTGACGTCGACCGTGAGGCCGCTCGTCTTTTTGAACTCCTCTATGTGGTAGGCTCTCTCCAGGGCCGAATTGCTCGTGCCGTCCTGAAAATCGAGCGCGCGATGCTTTGAGCTCTCGCCCAAGGGAGACCGACTCCAAGGGAGATCGGGGCCCGAGGAGTCAGTGGGTAGTGGTGGGGGATGATAAATTAACCTCGCATATTATGTAGGGAACCGTGTCGCCGGCCTTCCACTTCCGGCCGCTGCTCTCGTTCAGTCTCGAGGCCACGAGGACGTGGGGGAGCTTCTTGTCGCTCGGATAGCTCTCCGGATTCTTCGAGAGCTGCTTGGTTATGACGAGGGAGGAGAGCGGCAGCCTGCCCTCCCGCATATCGCAGCCGATCCTCCTCAGTATGCCGAATATGTTATCCAGCCGCGACTCGTTCGGCTGGTCGCACAGCAGCTGGTCCACTATCTGACTGTGGGGGCGTTCATCGTAAGACGATTAACGATTGAAAAAGGAGCGAGGCCCGCGAATGGCTTGGCGCGAGAGAGAGAGAGAGCGAGCAAGGCGGCAACCTACTTTCCGATGTCGCAGGCCAAGCCGCACCAGTCCCTCCTTATGATGTCCAGGCCCTTGAGCTCCTTGACCTGCTCCAGCTGTCCGTTGGGCAGCTTGCACAGCGATATGGCGGCGTACTTCTTCTTCTGGAGGAGCAGGAGATACTTGAAGACCCCGTCAATGTCGAGCTCGACCTTCCTGTACATTTTGTTCACCTCCTTCTTTATTTCCTTGCCGATATTGAAGACCTGCTCGTACTCGAGGATATTCGTGTTGATCATTATCGAGTCCGTGTCGCCGTAGATGACCTGCGGTACAAGACAATGGTCCGGGCCATCGGGCGATTATTAACGATCGACAAAGAGGCGAGGGCAACGAGCGTCGCCCGGTGCTTGCGCTCTCGAGAGCCGTTGGAAGTTTAAACGCGAAAGAAAAAAAAAAACCCGTGTCCCTCGGCCGACTCGCACCGGGTCGTAACGAGTTATCCGGTAGCCGAGGCGAGGGGGAAAGCGAGTCCGAGCCATCGATAACGGGACAACTGTACTGTACCTCGTAATTGAATTTCTCCACTAGAGCCTTGGTGTTCTGCAGGATCTCCCGGCCCTTCATGGTGATGAGGGCCGCGAGGCTCTTGGCGTAGAACCGGCAGTGTACGGCCCCCAGGCAGCCGTACATCGAATTGGCGGTGAGCTTCAAGGCCAGCTGCCTGATGTTGTACTGGACCTTGAGCTCCGGACTGAGGTTGGGCCCCTTCAGTAGATTCTTGACCTGGACCCGGCTCTCCACGAGCTTGCGTATCTCCGTGGGCACGACGCCCTCCTCGGTCGACGATTCGGGGAGGCTCAGGTCCTGCGAACGTCAAGGGGCTCGTAGTCGGGAGCTCTCGGGGCGGGGGGGGATGGGGCCGTCCGAGTCCGCGTAAAGCCGGATCGGTCGGAAGGACGTACGTACCTCCATGTTGGCGTAGGCGGCACCGGGCACGGTCGTGAAGCAGAGATTGAACTCCTGTATTATGCTCGGGTAGAGGGAGTTGAAGTCCATCAGGAGTATGAGCCTGTTGTAGAAGCCCTTCCTCGGCTCCAGGACCAGGCCCCCGGCGTAGGCGGGCTTCTTCCTCTTATCGAAGGCCCCCCCGCCGGCCGACTCCGGGCCCTGCTCCCCCCGGCGCTTGCCGTAGGCCCGCTTGTCCGGGGTTATGTAGCCCCTGCTGTGGAAGGCGTGCAGCAGGAGGAACTCGTTGCGCTCCGAGCGACCGCCGGCCAGTGTCCTCGACAGCGTGTTGCCGGCTATGTTGGTTATTTGCAGGGCCAGGGCCAGGATGTTGAGCTCGGTCGCTATTCTCAGGATGTACGAGGCCTCGACCATCTTGAGCTGGACCAGGTTCTCCAGCTGCTCGGCCGTGGAGTAGAAGCCCGCGCAATTCTCCGGCTTTATCTCCTTGCACTCGTATCTCTTCTTGTTCAGCACCTGCGGGTGATACAACAACGAGGCTCCGGTTCATAAAGCCGTGCCGGGGCTGAAGAGCCTCTAACCCCCCTCAACGTTATATCCACAATGTGTACTCGCCGATACGCAAAGCGACACCAGATCGTGGCTCTTGACCTTCAGGTTCAGCTCCCTCGTCGACTTCATTATATCGCAGATCGGCCGACCGCAAAAGATCTGGCCCAAGTTCATTTTTCCCTGGATGAATGATAAACATAACGTTAACAATAACAACAGCAGCAGCAGCAGCAGCAGGAGATTTCGATCGCTGATAAAGGTCTCCGGGCTTACTTTGAAGATGGGAGGCGCCAATCGCTTGAGCTTGCCGATTACGCTCCAATTTCGAACTTTGAGGGCGTGTATCCTGTTCATGAGTACGTCCAATTGGAAATCGCAGTCGTGGCCGATGAGGATGTCCGGATCCGAGCGCTGGATTATATCGAGAAACTGCTGGAGCAAATCCAGCTCCGTGTCGCAGCGTACGACCTTCGTTTGGGTGATCTTTGCCAGCCGATCGCGGGCCTTCAGTGGCCAGTTGACGCCACGCGGATGAGTTAAGACTGAAAAACACAGAGCGAAAGAGACCAGGCTTGAGGGAACAATCGATTCGCCTCCTTCCCTCGGCAAGTACGTTTAAAAAAAAAAAAAAAGAGAGAGAGAAGTCGGCCGAGCTCGGCCAATCGGACTCACGGCAGTAGTGCTGATCGAAGGGCGGCTTGGGCGCGGCCTTGTCCAACTCGAACCTGTGATTGAGCAGCAGGCCGATGCCGACGATTTCGTTCTTCTGCTGCTTGGCGTCGAGGCTCACCTGGACGTTGACGGTCGCGACGACGATAGGCGGCACCGTAGACTGGCCGCCGCCGCTCCCCTGATCCACGGCCACGGAGACGTTTTCCATTTTGGCGCAGCCCACCTGCGGGTACGACCGTCGCGAGTTTGTCATTTGGGCGCGGCGAGGAGCGGCCTGGAGCCGAGGGTGGTGGTGGGGGGGCCTCCTACCTGGACTTTGCACCAGCCGAAGGGATTGTCCACGGGCTCCGGGGCCTTGACCTCCAGCCAGCAGGGCCCCTTGAGGTTGCGCTCGACTAGGAAGAGCTCGAGGGCGTTGGTCGAGGCCCCGAAGACGGCCTCGATGGCCGGGCTGCTGAAGCCCGCCTCGACCGGCGGGCAGCCGCTCGAGTAGCGGACCTCGAGGTACTCGGCCGTCCGGGGCGTGCTCGCCCGCTCGAAGGCGTAGCTCCTCGTGGCCTCGATGCACCTGAACTCCTCGATGTCCCTCGAGCGGGCGTAGGCGTTGAAGTCGTTGTACACGTTCATAATGGTGTTGGCCTCCCTCCTCGGCTGGTCCTCGGCCTCGGGCCCGGCCGGCCTCTTCACCTGCGGTCACCCCCGCCCCGGGATTCGGTTAGCTCGAGGTACTCGGGGCCTGCTAGAGGCTCCCCACCCCCACCAGCAGCACTCACGTATTCCCTCGGCAGCAAGAAGACTCGCCTCGGCACGTTCCTCACTAGGACGCAGCAGGAGGCGTACTCGCCGCTCTCCCCGGCCCGGACCCTGCCGAACAGGTAGACCAGCCCGGGGTGCTTGTACGGGTCCTCGTGGGCGTCCAGCCAAAAGAACCGGAAGACCCGCTGACCGGCGGCGTTGGCGACCGTCGGCAAGGCCAGGGGCCCTCCAGCCTCCGGCTTGGGATCCGGAGCCCCGGCCCCGGAGCCCAAGTTGAAGTCCTCCTGCCAGACCTTGGCTATGAGGCTGCTGTCGTTGCACATTTCGGCGTCCCTCTCCCTCCACATCTCCGGCTTGATCGGGGCCTTGGAGCCGTCCATCTCCGAGCTGTCGAAGTCGACCTCGGTTATCTGGAAAAATTGGCTCCGCGGTGGATAATGACCTTTGGATAAACGCTCTTTGCTGGATGACTCTTAATCGATTGCACTACGGGGGCTTACGAGCTTTTTACAATTCTCATTGTGATTTGCTTTGGATTTACAAATTGCCGAGTTATCGTTTTGCGATAAAAAAAAAAAAAGAAGAAGAAGAAGAAGAAACAAGGGAGAGCCGAACAACCGAGATGTAAGATTCAGCGCTGCGTTATTGAACGACTTGCATCTTAATTTGTGTTGAGTCTTCGTTGGATATTATTTTTTCCGGCGTAAGTCCGACGTAGTGTCTTTAAAAATGACTCTACGTTTTATTTAATATTACAGAAATATTTCACTTTTTAACATTAATTTTAAGAGCGTCATTGTACTTACATCGCCAATGTAATGATTTAAGTTACTGTCGTTAATTTTGCTATCCTTAATTTCAAGAGTCGAGGCTTCGTTGGCCGTTGAAATTTCTTCCCCGTTCATTTCAATATCTAAAAACATATTTGCTTCCAAATCGTTATCAATATTTAGATTGTTCGTTGTATCGAGAAGCTTTTGTGGCTCGTCCGGTTTATTGTTTTTCAATTCTTCTGGTTGTGTCGAATTCGCGCTTTTCGCTTCTGATTTCTTCGAGCTCTTCCCTGGCCTGTCGTAGAAATTCTCTTCGAGTAATTCATCCAAGGCTTGCTTTGGTTTTCTCACCGTTTCCTCGACTAAACTGTTTAACAAGTTATCATCGTCCAACCTGATTGCAATAAATTTGATTTTGAGATAGAGCGTTAAATCGAAATTACAGAATATTACAGTGCGAAATCGGTATTACATTTTCAAATGGAAGAATTAAGTTTTTCGTTATTACAGTTATACGTAAATTAAATGAAAGTCTATACGAATATCTTACTTTGGTGTTTTCTTAAAAGGGGCAAGTGTGTTTTTCATACGTTTATCCTTCAATTTACTTGTTTCGACATCTTTTTTTAATTCGAACATAAGATCCCCAAGGATATTATCGTCGCCGATTTTCTCCTCCGCCTTTTTCTTACTCGTCATGTTGGAGAACATGCTGACAATATTACTGCCCTTTTTATTATTAAAATCTCGCTTTCGTTTCCTTGGGCCCTTCGTGTTGTGAAGTCTTGCCGCTTGACTCACGCTTTCACTGTCAAGATCGTCGTCGAAGATTTCCCTGCCATCTTCCAAATAGCCGGAGCAGCCTCCTTTTGTATTCGTGATTGAAAAAAAAAAAAAAAAAATTGATAAAAAATTATTAATTACGTTTGCAGCGTCGATTAACTTCTTACTTAAAAAAAAGCTTTACTCAAAATATATATATTTCAGTTGCAACGAGTGTCAAATTACTTAATAAGACATCGATGACATCTTAACGAACATTATGAATATCGTAACTGGGCAAAGCCTTTAAAACACCGATGAAAAAAAGAATTAAATTACGATCTCCGCTGGCGTCGGGTAAGCTTCTACAAGGGCAATAGATTGCCTCCGGAGTCTTTCTCTTAAACGTTTGGACGAAGGGTGTAATCAAAAGATAGATATATATATACCATCGTCTACAATCCAGTCATCGCACTGACGATCCAAAACCATTTTGTTATAGACCTCTTCCTCCACTTCGTCGTAAACATTATCCTCCTCTTCCTCTTCCTCATATTTGTTTTTGGTGTTCTTCAATTTTTTAAACTTTTCCGATTTCTGATCTATTTTCTGACGCTTGCTCCTGCGCGTTGCTATTGCTGGAACGAGAAGAATACGTTTCTTAATTGATTATCATGTGTACTCGAGCTCGGCAACGCGCTCGATGGCGTCAAGAGTATTTGGCTTAAGATTAAAAGAAGTTTCGATCGCGATCGACAATCTCATTATCGCTGGGTGAAAAAAAAAAAAAAAAAAAGAATAAAGAAAAGCAACTGTCACGGGGAGCGACTGCATCTAACTGCGAATCGAATGGAGCTTGTATTAATCGAGGATAAACCAAGGTCGATACCGATCCCAATATCCCAAGAGTCCGTAAAAATTCCAATGACAAATATCTTTGTACACGCATATCTCTCTCTACATATATATAAAGATATTATTAATTCGTAATCGGTCCAAACTCACACTCCTCCATTGTTATCCCTCGCTCAAAGTGCTCAGTCCACCATACGAAATCGCCAAAGAGCGAAGGACATCGATGACGGATGCCGCCGCGAGCCGCCGACTCTCCTCGTTCGTGCGTGTTTTTTCTGGCGGGAAATCGCCGCCGCCGCCGTCGGGCCTTGGCGAGGACGGCGGCAACGAGCCAACGATCGAACCCGTCCGCGGCTTCGGGCAGCAGCGAATCGGAGGCCCCGGATTCGGGAGGAGGACTCGACACGCCATTGGCTCGGAGTCGCTTCCCAATCTCGATCGCGGCGCTGGATTTTCCCCCTCGGACTCGTCGACCGAGGGGCCACCGGGGGCTCGAGGACCAAGAGAGCTAAGGCCAAGGTCGAGGAGTCGTCCCCTCGCCGAGGAGTTCGGCGAAAGCCAACAACGGATTCGAATGGCCCGGGCCTACCCCCGCCCCCTGCCGAGGCGTCCGTTCACGAGCGAGAGAGAGACTCGGGAAAAGCGCGGCTAACTTCGGGCGACTGTCAGTTCGGCGGGTGTTGGAAGTCGCGTCGCACCGACGATGAAGAACTGGACTCAATCGTGAAGCCACTGGGATCGGAAGTTTTGAAAGAGGCTCAAAGAGTAAGGATCGGCCGTGGGACAATCATTAATTATCGCTATCGCATGCACGTCGATCTGCCAATGGTCTAACATCGGCCCGGGGATAAACCTCTCCCGCTCTCTCCGATGCCTCGACTCCGATCATTATTACCCGCTGCACAGTCCAATAATCAACTGTTTACGCCGAGTATCTAGGTTATGATTCCGTTGACTCGCATTATTACGTAGCTCGTGCCATTGTGCCGAGATGCTGAGTTATTTTTGGTTCTCTCGTCGAATAAATTTTACCTCTCGCCCCCCGGGGCAGTCGTCGGATGAGCCAGGAGCCGATCGCAGGGGATTATTTTTGTATCGCGATTAGATTTTGGAAGCCCGTCGGTCCGACGATAATACCGTTTCCCGAGCAGTCCATTAATCATATGCGCCCAATTTAATGAATTTCCCTTGGCTTTTGGGGGGCTGGGCTTTTGTCGCAACGCGCCTTGGCGCCGCCGTGGCTCGCGAATTTCTAAGCCAACGCCAATAGATAGATCCCACTTTGCGACGCTGGCCGAGCTAAGTTATTATCCAGCTCTCGGGCGTGAAACTGCCATTGCTCGCTATTATATATATATATACATACATACATATATCCAATTTACGACGTTTACGATAAGCAGCGGATCCTTACCCCCTTTAGCTTACATCCGCCCCTACGTTAGGACTAAACTTTTTTCATTGCATTTTAGAATCATCGCAATGGCCAATGCTCACAGTCCAACTAGATTTAATGGAGAGGCCGATCATTTTTATGATCCCAATTTCACCATTGACATTAACAATAAGATGAGGGTGCCCAAGAGCATCAGAATCAGCGGCGACTATTCGGATGAGGATGTCCTTGGTACCAATGGCTCTTCGTGGAATCTTATGAACGAGAAATTTGAGATGCACGTACCGGATCGAATTCTTGTCGTTGGTATGATATACTTGTTTCCAATTCGTTCCTACCGATAACGTTATTTATAGAGCTGCTTTGTTGCGTTGCTTTTGTAATTATTTTTGCTGATACCGATTGCCGGTACCTCGCGTACCTTAAACATTTTAGGACAAGAGCAACATTTGGGGACTAAGGCTCCTCCGAGAGAAATAACCTTGGAGAATGCTACTTTGCATAAAGAACCTCCTGCGATACGATGCGTTGTGAGTATTTAAGCGAGCCCTATTTTATTGAACGAGGCACTTTTTCAGTTGCATAATCGATATCTTTAAATTATTTTTAATCTCTTTTCGAAACAAGACTCCTCCTCGCATGTTAACATTGGATATGCATTACATTCCTACTGCTGGTGAGGATTTTAAGCCAAATGACACTGATTTAGATGTAGTCGCTACTAAACCTAATGGTTATTACAACAATCAAGAAATACAGCCTTTAAATAGATTTTCACGGTAATTGTGTACTTTAATAGTATATTGGTGAATTAAGAATTGGCAACAAAAATAAAGGAATTTTAAACTTCGTACGCCTTGTTATATTTTGAATGTTTTTATTTTTCTTATAAAGAATTTTTCGTAACGTGTGCTTAAATTACATCTCTCTGATGTATTTGCTAAATTGATAAATGTTGATATTTATATTTGCTGCCATAGTAGAAAATAAACAATGAAAAGGTCAACTTAAGTATTAATATTAAATTATCTTTTTAGAGGACAAACACCGGGATATTATAGCTTAGATAATTCCTTTACCCCAGGTGAAGACGTTCATAGTTTAAGTCTGCAAGTAGGGAAACTATATAGACGAGTAGTGGCTGTCGAGTCAGAAATGCAGCAGCACCAGCAGAGAATGAAATTATTTTACACTATGACTGCAGTATATATTTTCTTTAAGACGATTTTTTGGTTTGGAAAACATTAGGTATAGTCCTCCAATTGGCGTTAGGTAAAATCTAGGTACTGATTTTACATTAATGAGAAATGTCTATTAACCCTTGAAGAACACTATTATAAAGGAAATGGTGCGAAGAAATGTACACAATCAACAATGCAGTACAAGATGTTTTTCTTTTCTATCTTTACTCTTCTCTATATATATATCTTTTTTTTAAAACGAACATATAAATTCTAAATCGTATTGATCTATTATCGTAAATTTAAATGTGTTTACTTTCATTGCAAAACAAAAAAAAAAAAAAAAAAAAAAAAAAAAAAAATCAATTTCTCGAGGTAAAATTTTGTTTGAAAATCTAAATTTTACTAGACGACATAATTTTTTGTAGTTTTAAAAATGAAATGCCCCCAGGTATTTAATTGGCATGAAATCCTTCCCGATCTCCCACGAGTATTAGAAATCAATTAAATGATCTATTTAAAAATCTATTCATACACACAATAGCGAATGTTGATAATATAAAAACAAAGTAATTTTTATGCCCCGCAAGTTGTATACAAGTAAATCTAACAAGATAAAAGAGTCAAATTTTGTATAATTCTGTTAATAGCCATTGATAACTTTTCTTGTCTTTGTACAAAATTAAGGTAATGTACCTTAAGTTTAACCGAGCAATCGGCATTATATTTGCAATTATATAGACGATTAATTTTTATCAGAAATGAAATAATGAGAATGCCATTCGAATAGTTCATTTTAAAACATGCATACAGAAGCAAATATTGTATTCTTATATTAAGACTGTATGATCTTTTTATTAGTGACCATCAAGACATAATGATGTACATTGCCATTTATACATGATGATATTAGTGATCTATTATTATAATTTAAAAACAGAAGAAGAAAAAAACAAAAAAAAAAATAACAATAAATAAATTTAAGTATAAGAATTTAAGTGATAAACTTACGTTATTGATTTCCTTTCAGTGCTCCATTGGAGAAAAGAAAATGGAAAAAAAAAAAAAAAAAAAAAAAAAATCCAAAATATCTTGCTCTGTGCATTGCCTCTGCCACATTGTTGTAACAGTAGATAAG
The DNA here is from genome assembly GCA_018907135.1 of Kradibia gibbosae. Taxonomy (NCBI): domain Eukaryota; kingdom Metazoa; phylum Arthropoda; class Insecta; order Hymenoptera; family Agaonidae; genus Kradibia; species Kradibia gibbosae. The sequence continues at coordinate 2,179,518 of JACCHX010000001.1, read as the reverse complement.
TTTGGTTTGTACAAAAATTGAAATACTTAAATTTGACGTATCAAGATTATAAATAATGTAGCATTAAATATGTTCCGATCGACTATAGTGAGATATAAACGAGTAACCTTTAACACGAGAACGCAAATTTTTTTTTATTTAATAGTGTGAAAATTCATTACAGACGTATAATTTTAATCATAGAATAGGTGTACTTTAAAATTTATCATTAAGATTATTTTGTAAATAGAAAGAACTGGAATTGTTCTTTGGAGAAAACAAACGTTTTAATAATAAGATGGTTTATCTTTGAAATAAAGTTTAATTCATATTTGCTATGTACCTATTCATAGTTATAGAGAAATTAATAATAAAGTAATTTAATACTTACATGAAAATTATAATTATTTTCTGCCTCTTTACGCATTGCTTCAATATTGTAACTTGCGTTAATATTTTTTACCGATTTTGCCAACGGACGTGCGACCATTGAGACAATTTAACAGTTTTTTGTAATTATTATTTTTTAATTTACGAACGATCAAAACTTCGATTTATTAGATAAACTACGTATTCTTGTGCGTGTGTATGTATATTTATATATATATGCACGATTATGAATAAGCATACAAGCAAAAAATACTTATTCGCTATTGATTCGTCCAAATTTTTATACCCGATGAATAATAAAGTTTCTACGGCCTACGTTACAAAAAATTGCACCGCTTATGGCGTATACATATACACGCACACACCCATGCATATATATATATATATAAATAAAAATTGAGACGGCTAGCCGAGGTCTTGGCATATCCGACAATCCTGGCCGTGGCCGATTTGAAAATGTTTTACGGTAGGGACAACGAACGGTTGCCTCGTAAAGGCCTCCCCCGCAACGCTCGATTGCCGCCCTCGATGCCTCGATTTCCAATCCTTGGGGGCCCTTGGCTCCCTTTCGGTCAGTCCAAGCTACCGTTTTCAATTCAATTGTAAACGCCATTTAGAACGGCGGCTAATAGAGCAGCAAGAGCTTCGCTCGCGGTGCGTTGCGCTGGCCCTGTTTCGGCGAATTTCCTTTCCAGGGTGGCTCGGGTTAAGTCAAGCACGGGTGGGAGGATGGACGACGTAATTCTCGAATTAAAGAGACGGCGGCTTGTCGCTGATAAGTGATCGTTTATTAGTCGATTAACCAGTCGGAGCTTATGATTACTCTTTCATAAATATACATGCACACACACGCGCACGCACACCCATATATATATATATATATATATGCACGTATGCGTGTAATAAAAAATACAAAGGTGCGGATAAGTACTCCAAGTGCAAAGTAGTCGTTTTTGAACAATGAAAATTGTGGCATTGTTGTTATTAATATTATTATTATTGTAATTCTTATTATTAAACGTATTATCGTAAGGGGAGGGCCGTTGGTGAGCAGTAATTATCCCTCGGGAAGATGAGAAAATGCAGGATCGTTGCTCAAAGGCAAAGGAGCCTCTGCAAGTGACGATGACTCGATCCGATCACAGCCCAACCGAATCGTACGGCTTATCTCGACTCTCGACCAGTCCGTCCACACTCGGTAACTCATCGCGTACCTCGTGTCAATTTTTTATACAGACACGCACACACCCACACACACACATATATATATATATATGTATATATTTTCGTCAACGAATTTTACTTCCATCGATACTCGGTTTAGCCATCGTATAAAGCTCATACGTATTTACACAGCACACTTTCACAAATAACACATCGATTACAAGTCATACGGCTTTTGAAGTATTATTGATAAAACAACAAGGGCAAAAAAAAAAAAGTTCCTCCGCCGTTAGTCTTGCATTACAATTCCATGTGCGAATCGTGATGAAACTTGAAGTCGTTCGGTTGGATGTAGAGACCTTCCTTGACCTGCCACTTGGAGTAGCTGTTGGAGGAGTACTCGCCGACGACCTCGTTTTGGCCGACTATAGGCGTGCCGTAGACCTTCTTCGTCACCGTCAAGTATCTGTAAAAAAAAAAAAAAAAGGACGCGCGTTTCTAATGGATCGAGCTTCCACCTCGTCGGGCTCCCAATGGGGCTAAGGGAGAGCCTCCTTTCAACTCACGCGTCGGTATCGATGTGCTTGAACATGACCGCCTCGTCCCTCTCCCAGTAGGTCTCCGAGCACACGACTATCCAATGGTCCCCGGTGTCGCCTTCTCCCTCGCTCCCGTACGCCGAGACCTCCTGCTTGCCGCTCAGGGGCGAGCTCACGTGGTGCGAGTGGAGGTTCTTCTTCGTGGCCACGTGCTCGAAGCGAATCGTGTCCCCGCACTTTATCGGCTTGCTAAAACAACAACGACGACGACGAAAATAAAGTACGCGCGTCTCGGCTCGGGCTCCAAAGGGCCCGACGAGGAGCCCGAGCTCGCGGGCGATACTCACCCCCTCAGGCACTGCTTTCCCGTCGGGCCCTTGACTATCCAGTAAGAGTTGGCGTCCTCCTTGGCTCCGGTTCCCGTTACGGACTGCTGCCCGCTCCCGCTGCCGTACTTAATGTCGTGGGAATGCAGCCTCACGTTGTAATCCAGATTGAACAATTTTACGACCGAGTGGCAGGTCACGTAGTTGGTGCCTGCGGCTGAAACAAGAAGCGAATACCTTACGATAAATTTTGGCTTCTCTTGCCTAGGGGGGCGTTCGTCGATAAGCTTTGGCGCGACGTAAACAATACCGTACGAGATTCTACCCTGCCTCGTAAGCGTGTTCAATTGGATGAAATTTATTCAAAAAGGGGGGAAAAAAAAAAGAACGAAAGAAAATAATCACTCGCGATAAGAAAAATGCTCAACTCTATTACGATTTCCCACGCCCCTACCGAACGAAACAGCTTTACAATTGTGCGTGCGTACTTTTCTCAAGCCACCGATAGTAGATACGTATGCACATTCGTAGGCATTTTTTAGGGTATAACAAAGTCTTTGTCATCGAGCTCATTGCAATTTATTTTCTTCCACGATAGAATGCGGGGACTACGAAGCGTAATCTCGCGCGAACGAGAACGACGAAGGAAGTTGAAATAAACGTTGAGACTTCGGGGTAAACAATAGTCGCGTAGGTTGAAATGAGGTTAGGTCCCTTAATATCGCCGTATTTTAATACCAAAATAATAAACGGAGCTTCGTAAAATTGCAAATCAATGATAAATAAATGCCGATATTTACCGAGAATGAGGTTGATCTGTAGAAATAGCGTGAGAAAGACGATGGCGAGAAGATTCGTGCACGTATTGGGAGCTTCCATTTTTCTCAAACAACTAATGGAAGCAGAAAAATCACAACTGCAGGAGCAGACAAATTATTCAGCTACGCGTAGTGCCGATGGGGAAAGACAAATCGCATATGGGCACGTGTCAGGAATGTACGCAAGCATTACGTTTTCAATTTGACAATCGGGCAAATAAGATTTTAAATTAATCATAATGAATAAGTAGTCGGGGAGAGGTTTTTTCCCCCCTCCCATCATTTTCCTACGCTCGATCGGCATTGAATTTTTATACGATATTGGGTTATACGAATTTTATTGTTTAAATAAAATTCAATTTCAATTTTACTACGCATTAAATTACCGATTTCGATCAAACATTTAAATCTTTTAATTCCTATATTATTTTGTAAAATACTTTCGCGCAATATATGTAGATTTTAGAATTGATTGATTATGCAACTTTGAAAAAATAATTCTAATCACAAATGGTAATAATGCAAAGGTAGTTAAAATTATATCGAGAAAAAAAATTTCATTAATAATTTTACATTATTTAAAACAGCGGCAAATTATTTTACGTATTTTTAAGATGAACGTAACAATTTTTTTAATGAAAAATTTTAAAACAACTAAAAATTAAAATAGGTTGTAATATTATTTTATAACGAAAACAATCAAACAAATCTAATAAAGTTGACGTTTCATTTTTTAAAAAGTCATTATTTATTATTCTTACAACATAGAATCTATATGTGTATATAGTTAAATTACATTGTCCAGAAATCTCAGCATTTCATACCAAGGCAGATTATCTCAAATTTATACCTTCGTAAAATTTTTATTATGGATGAACGTGGAGATTATTCTAATTATTGATCGCAAGTACTAAAATATAATTAGTAATAATTCATTAAAGTTTAACATAAACTACGCTTTTTACGTATAATAAAATAAAAATTAAATTAAATTCGACAACTAAATTCCAAAATTAATTGAATAAATTCATTCACGTAAGCACCAATAACTTTTAATACAGTATAAATACATTTTTTTTTTTTTTTACAAAGGTTACTTTGAAGACATTTCACTTACTGAGTGAAGTACACATTTATGTTCGGCGGAGGCATAATTACATTTTGTAAAATTACACTTTATGCGTCGGTCATTTCGGAATCTTCGATAACCAGATCCTCGAGCATTTCTTCCAGAGTAATTTGCGGCACTGTTGGACTAATGCGGCCGTCGTCGACCGAAATCTGTTTTTCCTTATCTCTGAAAATATTGATATTCGCTCTTAATTCTTTGTCTTCTTCGAGTTCGTCCAGGAACTCGTTGTAGTCGTTATTTTCCGATGTAACATCCATGTCTTCGGCGATGTGCTTCAATTTCCATAATCTAGCCCTCCGACGACTGGACTTATCGTGGCCGTAGAACTTCTTAATCAATATAACATCCGGAATGTTATCCTGATCCAATTTCTCATAGTTCTCGTCGTTGATATTGCTCCCGCTCAGATCGTATCCAAGAACGGAATCACCGGGCTTGAGGACTCTGCCCAAGTGCGTCCTGGTGTGAATGGTATTTTGGTCCAGTCCCAAGTCCTCGGACTTGACGACCCAAACGTCCGCTATAGCGTACTTCTCTGAAAAAGTCCCCTGCCCGGGATACTTCCTTTTGTCCTCGTCTTTGATCAGCTCGATGTCGATTACAACGTACTCCTTCAAATGCTTTGGATTGCAGATACTTTGAAAGGGATATCGCCAATAAAGATTGGAACTAATTTCAGCGGTTTGGCCCTGAGACACGTCGATTATCTGGATGTAGCTGGTAACTCTGTGCACAACGCATAGCGAGGCCATATTTCCCAGGTGCTGGCTCAATTTCTTCGGCAGGCAAACGACGCTATTCTTGGATATGGGTACAATTTCGATGCTGTACGTAAATTTGTAATTGTAAACGTTGCTGTGCACATCGTGGGAGATCAACTTCTTGGAGTGCTGGTAGCGACAGGGCAATACGGAAACTACGAAGTCGACCAGCTTCCTGGCGTGGGAGGAGCTGCTGTAAAAAAAGTCCAGGCCATCGTGAATGGGCTTTATGGCCACGGTATTGGCGTGGGCCTTGTACTTGAGGATGAGCTGCTCCAGGTAATAAAAGGTCTTCCTATTGACGCTCTTCTGGCGTATTTGCACCAGGGCATTCCAGAAGTCCTTGGCCTCCGTCCTATGGCAGTCCTCGCACATCTGATTGTTGACGGTGTACTCGACGACGAAGACCTGCTCCAGGGTGGCGTTTTGCATGATCTCGCCGTGGACCTTGAGCTTGATCTTTATCCGCTTGGAGTGGGGCTCCGTCCAGACGAAGCAGGCGTCGACGAGCTTAACCCTGGCCAGGCCCTTGAGCTTCTTCAGGCAGAGGGCCAAGAGCTCCCGGGACTCCAGGGCGGCCTTCACCCATTCCCCGGGGGGGTTCAGGTAGCGCTCGCAATTACGGCAGTAGAACATCGTCACCTGCTTGGGTATGCCCTCGGTTATGTCGGCCTTGGTCCTCAAGCACCCAATGCACATATTGGTCGGGTTGGATTCTATGTGGGTGCCGCACTCGCAGCACAGAATGAAGGACTTGGTGACGTCCCGCGAGCCGAGCGGCATCTCCGAGCACTCCATAATCGGCTGCTTCGAGGCTCGGGCAAAAACTGGAAACTAGAGGACGATTAGATCGATTCGCGCGCCCAGGAGGCCCGCGATCGGTTGGGGGGGTTTTTGTCGAAACTCGGGCTACTCGCAGCCGAGTCGACGAGTGTCTCGTATCGATTTTAACGACCCTAGGACGACGCTTTCCTCGCATCGATGGATTCGTTGACTCGCGCTGTTACGGCAAAGCAACGACGACGACGGCTGTTTTTCAGCCGAAAGTTAAATGGCTGCTCGAGAGCACGTGAGACGCGCCGAGGAAGGAGCAAAGAGAATCGGTCGCCGCTCCGTCGGCAAGGAAGCGCACCTTCGGATCGGCTCGAGCCTCGGCCCGGCGATAAATCTGGATTCTGCGCAGTGACTACTTTCTTGCGCGGACGGTTTCCCCGACCGACGATTTAGCGAACCAAGTTGGCCAAACGTTGCTATAGGGTTAATAAGTAGGAGCTTTTTCTTACCGAGCGCAAGCTTACCGCATTGCGAGCCGCGTCTTCCCGTTAGAAAAAACTTGCTTCTTCCAAAAGCCTGGACAAGGATTTTGTTGATGTTGGGTAATTATTTATTTTACTCGCGTAAATAATTTTGCCCCAAACGTTAAGGTCATCATTTATTAATGTTATCGAGCTTCGCAACTTACTAATTGCGGTGATCGAAATTCACACGATGAAAGAAATCCATTAATTTTCCAACGTTTATCATCCGCACGCGGACATATGAGCACGTGTTCTTTTAAATTCGGATACGTGATTTTAAAAAAAAAAAACAATGTTTACTTATGCACTTGTAAATTTCTTCTATTAAAATATTAAGTGCGCTTCTCACAACTAATGAAAAAATACTTGAAAAAATTCCACGCATTTTTTACCCTTCCTAGACGAAAACTATAACTTAAAATACTTTTTTTATAGCTAGAACAAAAAACAAAAAAAATTCTAAAACCAGCACACGTGCTTTTAAACATTATTATGCGAAAATTCAAGTAATTCGATGTTAATATAAAAAATCAAATTAATGCATAAATAAATCAAGCTTATAAATCTTGTTATTTTTTTTAAACAAACGTTCGAAAGGGCACACCGACTCCATTAGGACAGGATTCACCAGAGCAACTTTGCTTCTGTATGTTTAAAAGATGTAAATAAATAAATATGTGACAAATGTTGTCACCCACGCGTCACCGACCCCTCCCATCACCCTGGCTTTCCCCGAACGACACCTACGGCAGGATGGCCTCGGGAGTACAAACGGGAATAGTCGCGCGTTCGCGGAATCATCGGCGAGGAAGACAAGGAGCCGCGGGGCCGAGGGTAACTCGAACGCATCGAGACTTGTTCCGAGGAAGAGGGACCCGGAAGGTTCGAGAACAATCCCGCCCAATAAGGGGACAGATAATTCAGGACAAAAGAAGTCTGAAGAAAAAGAGATAGAGGAAAGCCCGGAAAGAAGCGGCGGACATGAGAGTAGTGATGGAGACACGAGAGAGAATAGACGTGTGAGAATAGATAAGGGAGAGGAGACCGATACGCGAAACGAGAGAGACGGACAAGATCGGAAGACAATAGAAAACGAGACGAAGACGCGGATCTCAGGACCTCCACCCCGAGAACGGATAAGGAGCAGGATCCCGATCCCCGTGCAACGGGTGGCCGAGTCATCACGGGAGCCGTGAGCCCCTCCCGCCGCCGCGGCCTGCCGAAGGCCTAAGGTGTATTCTAGCGTATGTACTAGGTTTAGATATTGAATAACGAAATGTATTTTTGTTTTGCGGAGCGAACAAGGAGTCCGTGGGCTCCGATAAATCGAGCGACGGGAAAACGCGACCCGTCGACGTGAGCGACCAACAGTCGCCAAGGCCGAACGCGAAGAAACCTAACTTTCCCCCTTTTGTTTTTTACCCCCCCCCCTCCGCGGCATCGAACGTTACACGTCCCAGCGAGGGAGATCGCGAGCGCGTAATATACAAATTGTACAGTCTGTACAGATGGCGGAGTGACGAACCGCGGCGAGCGAAAGAATAAAAAAATAAAAATACAAATCGGACCGTATCGGAGAGCCGTTAATTATCGTCCTGTAATTATCCCACCTCCTCCTTTCTCCCCCCCTTCTCCTTCGAACCCTGGAACCGGCGAGCCTATCCTTGGTATCCCTATTTCCCCCCCTTTCTCCCCGAAGACGAAACGTCACAAATAAATAGAATATGAAGCTTAACGACTAGCTACCCCTAATATTATAATGTAACAAGCAAATACGAGTCTTAAGATTGATTTAGACATTTATTTACTGGCTTTGGTTAAAATATTTTCCTTTGGTTATTCATTTAAGTGTCGAGCGAGCGAACGATTCATAAATAGGTTAATAATAAGTCATTAATTGAAAATTCATACAATACTATTTGACTGTCGTATTCGTTAATCATCTCTATTTGCTCGTTCTTTATAATAAAATAATTAATTTCGTCAAAGCAATAAAATTATTTTGCAAATAATAAAATAATTGTGCAATGCAGTATAATTTTATTTGAAGTGAAATAAATTATTTGTATCAGTATTGAAAAATTATATTTTAATTTGCGGCAACGAAGTGGGGGGGCGAATCATTCGATATTCCAGATAAAAATAGAACCACTGCACGATTAGTGCCGAATTAATTTTTATTATCTCTCGTTGATTGAACTATTCCTTCAATGTTTGTAAAAATTTATGCACGGACATGCATATTTAAGAATATACTTTCAGTACATTATTGTGTCTAAGTGACTACTTTTTTTTATGTATATTTTCCATTAAACATGATTTCCATATGCATGTACATTATCGTTTTAACTTTTTCTATTTTATTGTATATCATTAACATGGATACGCGTGTATCGTTTATCGCCATACATATATAAAATGACATGCTTAACACGTAATTAATTTGAAGCTTGCACAAACATTATTGCTGCCCTTTTAACTTCCCATTGCCTACAAGGCCCTACGTTAGTTTATTATTATTATTATTATTTATTTAATTCAATATTTTATCTCTCATTCGATGTACTTACTCGGCAAGCATTCTATATAATATATATATTTTTCCTACTAGACATTTATCTTTGGACAACTTTTCACTTTTCTTATACATTGTTCAGTAACAAATTTAATTAATTTTGTTTCTTAATTTTATATGAAATTTCGCATTAAAAACGACAAATTATTTAACAATGCAAAATTTTTTAAAAATTTATCAAATTTCAAATAATATTCACACTTATGTCTTTTTTTTTTTTTTTTTTTTTTGATGAAAATCACCTTCCAAATCGCACGTATTTCCTTTAATATCACGAAAACAAAAAAGTTGTATTATCCGTTTACTTTAATATGTTCGAGCCAATAAGATTCATAATTGTATACGGACTAAATACCAGAAGTAAAAAGGAAGTCCGAATTAAACAACCTAGTAGTTACGATTATAAAAGATCCAGAGTAAAAGTATGGAACATTTACATTAAAAGGGAAAAAATGTAAAACACGCTCTTATATAATGACGAACGTTAATACATAAATATAAATCGAACAACGACGAGCTTGCAAAATACAGATTTTTTGTTACAATCAAATAATTAATAGAAAAAAAAAAATTGCTCTCTATACTACAGTCTTCATTGATAATCAATTGAATGTCAAAATGCATTCAATTTCTTCCGACCCGCAAACGCTGTAGAGAAGGAAAAGTTTATTACAAATAATTAATTTTATGTCGTTACCCTGTTGTCTCTCTCTCTATGTTATAAGATATCAAGTATGCTCTAGCAAAGCATTCCCGTTCTTCGTGCAATAACTTTTACCGACCTTTGATTAATTTTTTTTTATTACATATGAACATACACAAAAACACGCACTGGAGTCGCCCGTACGCATATGCGTATGTGCCAGCATTTGCGTACGTATTTACGTATGCAAATGTGTAAAAATTATACAATCGTAGCAAAGAGGGATAAATGCATAGGGCGTACAATTAAATAAAGCGGGAAAATTAATTAATCCATAAGTTTACACAAAGGTATTTTGGTAAAATTAACAATCAAGCCAGAACATATTCAGCTTCTTCGTTAAAAAGAAAGCCTTCATAAAAAAAATTCTATATTTTTACAATTGACGACTTTCCATCTCCAAATACATGTTGATATCGTAAAACACTTCCAATAAAATTGGAATTCATTATACAATCGGCTATACATTATGTATCATAAAAAAACTAATGTTAATAAATATATAATTCCAATTTGATAGTTTTTTTCCTTTTTCTTTTTCGCAAAGTAGTAATTCATCTTTAAGAAAAAAAAAAAATAATAATAATAATAAATGAAATATTTAATAATTCAATAATTCACAAACTGCGTAAACTTGAAAGCCTGATAAAATAATATTATTCGAAATAATGTATTAGCAGAAAAGCAAAAAGGATAAAATAAGTGTGCAGTAATAAGCACAAAAATATCTTTTGTGCGAATCAAAGAAAAATTATAAAATCAGATAATAAAGTAAAACAAATTTTTTCTACATAAACGCTGGAAAGCCAATGTGGCTTTATTTATATTTCGCTGGAAAGCAAAGTCCACAGAATAGAACTTGATTTAAATAAAACAAAGAAAAAAAAATGTTAAAAAATCTGTATAAACTTCGTTGGGCTTATTAATTACAGTAATTACAGACAATTGTAATTACTTTATTTTGCAATTTTAGTTACCAGTCTTTATCGTTTATCGACTTCAGATATATATATTTATAAGTATTTTTTTCATATTTTAAATAGAATAAAAGAAATGCTTCGCTCTTTTTTTGGCAAAATAAAGAATGTTATATTTTATGCAATGAAAACGACGAAAACGTTTTCGCATCAATGTTGTTTTATCGGATAAAAGTACTATGAAAGTTGTTCGATATTTTTCACAATATTCAGAAAAAAGATCGTAAATTAATTTTCTTTAAAAAAATTTGAGATGACATTCTTTATACGCAATGATACATTGTTATTCTTTATTTTTTATGTATTAATATTTAAAAAAATTATATATAAATTAAGCCTATTTAGAAATTTTACATTGTCTTGATACAAATTAGTACATTTTCAAAAAATATACTATATGTCAGTCATAAATATTTTCATCGTATACGTTTCATAGATGAAAATTAATAATTGGAGCAATTTTTAAAAACAATTTTTTGCGTAATTGCAGAAAAAATTTTACTTCAATTTTGTAAATGTAATATAAGTAAATTGTAAATGAAGCAATAAAAAATGTAAATTATGCATTATATAATAAGTGTGTATGTTTTTTATTCTTCCAACTCTGCCATTAAACATTTTGAATACTCTTTTTCTACATCAAAGTAAATCCTTTTCGTTGTAAAGTTAATGTGATAGTTGATCTGGAAAATTCATATACGAAAAATGTCTATATTTCAATAACAAAAATAACTATAGCATCGGAAAAATTGCCAATTATATATATTCTACAAATTTAGAAATGAAATAACTTGGATAACTTAAAATAAATTCAATTTTTTTATTAATGCCCAGCCATGTTTTTAATAACATGAATTAATTTACATGCCAAATTGAACTATAATTAACATATATTGTTTAAAAACCAGGTATTAAAAAAAAAAATTATCTAATCTTCCTTTTACTAAAATCATATTATCGATATATTTACTTTTAAAGTAAAAACTCAATTGTTATGGTATTTAAGATTCACCGTGGAACGACGCCAATTTCGTATAAGATTATCAAAATCAGAAGTACGATAAGTTAAAACCATTACCCAATCATAAAAGCTGATGTTAAAGATTCGATCATTTTGCATTCTTTAAAAAAATCAACTTGCTTATGCATTGAAAGTTTTTAATTTTATAAAAAAAAAAATTAATTTTAATAATAAATAATATGCAACGTGATAGCCCCAGCACTGCAAAAATAAAATACAATCAATTGAACAAACCCAATGAGCAATTAATTTGCTTCTCTTCCAAGCAATTTCTCCATTCCAAGATCATTAAATGATTTCTCTAAGTCGATTTTGCCTGTAAAGTAAATATAACCCTTATTAAAATTTTATTTTTAAGCATAATTTGTACTTACATAAGTTACGATTTACCCCATTTGACAATGAATTAGGCAAACTTCGCCATTCGTAAGCCAAAGATTCATCGTCAAGCCAAGGAATATTGTTGTTTTCTATCATTTTGCGAGACTATCCGTAATTTATTATTATTGTTAATACGAGCGGGCCCATGCCGACCCTCGGGCCCCCAGACGCATGGGTCTTCCCCTTGGCGACCCAAGACTATCCGTAAGAGTCCGTAAAAGATAATCCAACGAACCTAAGGAAGTAAAAGGATTTTAAAAAAGGTTACATGATATATAAATATTCGAAGTTGATTATCCTTTAAGCGATAGCTTTTGTAACATTTTTCAATTAACAGGCTAATACGTATCGCCGCCATGTCTTGGCTTTTTATATGCTAACTTATTCGTATCGGTGATAACAATGATCATTCTGCAGATTGTACGCAATTATTGAAATACGAATGATTTAACTATTTGTAAAAATTAAATACCACATCAAACCTAAGGTTATATCCGTGTAAGTATAAAACTACTTTTAACGGCAGCATTTATTCTTTACGTAAAAATTTAAAGATCTTCACTATATAATATAATGTGGAATGCATTTTTTTCAAAATTTCTTAAAATTTAATAAACAAAACGTTTGCATTATATAATTTAAATTATTGTTAATTAACCGAGAGAAAATAGCATATTTTTTAATTTCTTTTTTTTTTAATACATTTAAAATAGTAATTATTCTTACTCAATGCCCTTTGCCGATCTAAGTTTGAAAAATACATTCAATGTTCTAATGTTTTGGATTTTTTTTTTAAGGAAAAAAAAGGTTTAATTTATATAAAAATAGAGAATTTTTCAATTATTTATAAAGCAAAAATTAATTGAATAAGGTAGAAATTAAAAAAAAATCGCTCTACATTTATTTAAGAAAATGATTTGTTCCATATATTTATACATATATGTTATCATATAACTATATATGTGATGCAAAGAATTTTTAATATTTTACGCGCTAAATTATTATTTTAATTTTTAACCTTTGGCTTAATATTAATATTGAGAATTATTTTTTAAAGCTTTATCACGAATAAAGAAAAACAATTTTAATAATTTTAACATAGAAGAAAAAATGTTTGAAAAATGAAAAGGCATCCTTTGGTTTGTTAATTCATTATTTTTGTAAAAAATTTGTATTCAAATTTAAAAAACTAGGTCTGTACTATACCTTAAATTATATTTTAATATGACGATAAAATGTATTTCTTAATTATAAATATAATTATTCGAGCATTTTTTAATCATTAGTATGTAATTTTTTATTTATATTGTTTATTATTTACATTATTTATATTGTTTAAGTATCGACGTTAATTATTTATTATACAAATTATTCATAGAATATAACTATTTAAATAAAATTAGTTTAGTCATTCAAAGACAACATTTGCATTAGGTTTGCTTTATAATTTTCAGTATTTAAAAAAAAAAAAGTTTAAAAATTATTAATCTTAAACTAGTCAGAGGCATTTTATTTTATCTTATTTTACAGAATTAAATTAATATTACTAAATAAGACAATAGTCACGTTAAGAAACTAAAAATTTAATACGGTATCGTATTTTTTAATATTATTATAGGTGTTGATTATTAAAGTGATGAATTTGCAGCTGTCAGAAATTTTTTTCAAAATAAATTAATTATTACCGAAAAATTTAAACTATAAATTAATATTTTAATAAAAAAAAAGTTCCTTTTATTTTGAAATAATATGTTTTCATTGTAAATTAAAATAGTATTTATGAAAAAAACATAACGGAATTTCATATGATTATGTCTACATGATCTGCTAACAAACACGTAACTAGCGTTTTTTTATTGCTTGCAAATATTATTACATTTTTAAGTACATTTTTATTTTCAATGTTAGCTAAAATAAAACGTAAATTAGCGTGTGTACTTATTGTACTTTTTATTACCACAGTTATATATTTGTAAACCAATGCTGTATGGAAACTAATTACAAAACCTTTTTAAGAAAATCGTTGTTGCGTACAACTTAATTTATAATAAAAATAAGGACAAATTATTTTAATCGAAGTATAATATTAAAAAAGCGACTGCTTTTTTTTCATATCAAATATCAAATTAACGTATATCTTTTATAACAATTATTGATTTACAGTGGAAATACATTAGATTAGAATACGTTAAGAGACCTAATTAAATATTGAAATATATTTTACACATAACGATTAACGATATCTAAAACTTAGGCCGAAGATCAATCCACGACGACAAAGATCTCTCGATCGGAATTAAATTTGTCGAGAAAGGGCATTGAAACGGTTATTAAAAAAAATTTGTAAGAAAACGTACAATGAAATATAAAATTTTCACGCGGGAGAAGGGTAGGCATTAATTTCCACGAAGCACGCAAATGCGCCAATAATAATTATTCTCTTATTTCTTAAAAGTTCGTGCTCCAGCATAAATTCTCACAACAAGCGTCTTTACAATTACGCGAGTATCCGTGCACGCGTTTGGTGTATGTTGGCTCATTTTGAACGCTCGCGTTGCCGATCGGTCGACCGACCGTGTCCGAGGTCCTAATCAAGCACGAGCCGAGTAACCGCGGTCAGGTACGGGGAAGTATCATTTTACAAGATAACGAAGTGGCTCGCAGCCCAAGCATCGGCGTCGTCGGCAAGTGTCGCGGGGCCGCATTTGTTTCGTATCGAGTCGAGCGACGATGGAAAGACGATACCACCTCCCTCCCTCCCCCCCCCGCGGTATCGGTCGATTTTCCGAGGATGCAAGCGGTGATCCTATCGGCGCGCGCGCGCGTCCGTTACATCCGCGGGGTTAGCGCACTGTTCACGCGCGGTTTTTTCGCTCGTTGTTTAACCCCCCAACCCACCCCCGTAGAATCCATGGATCTCGCCTCGCGAGTCCGAATTCGTAATGGCAAAAGAGAGTCGGGTACGGCCGAGTCGTTAGCTATCGCAAATCTATGAGACTCGGAGAAGTACCATCCGAATAAAGGCGCCTGTAGAGCGTAAACTTCGCGGTCCGCTTGTTCATCCCTAAAATTTGATCTCCCTTGCGCGAAGCAAAGAGGTGGCAAGAGGTAGCCAAGATACACGGCAACTGTGTATCTTGTCGTTCCATGTATCGCCTCTCGGAAGAAAGGGACATTACTTAAAAGTGCGGACCGCACCTTCGCGACTTGACGATTAGCTTAAAATTTCCAACGGATACCAATAGTATCTCATCCGTGATTTATCGGATTGGCACAACAGTACGGATAAAGTGAATAAAAGCGTTAACGTAGAGCCAATCGCGCAATCACGAGACGTTAGGTTCTAAAATGTGGGATAAAAATACTTCGGCAATCGATCAACCGATTTTTAAGCGACGCGACGTATAATAATATCCTTTTGCTATGTATGCCGCGAGGATAAACTGGGATCGTATCGAAGCCGTATATCGAGTAATTCCGCAAGTTCTATCCTCGATTCACCCCTATCGGTTCCTCCAACCGTCCGTAACATTCTCCCATTTTAAAAAAGGCCTCGTCGAGCTCGACTCGACGCTTCAAAAAAAGTCCATATGTTTTTCAAAGCCCAATTGCTTCCATTGGTCGAGATGCGCTTTGAATTGCACTCCCATCGAGTTTAAGGTCCATACCTTGCAGGAACTAAATGGTAATAAGCGGCTCTGTCTACGTTATTAACGTTGATCGCGACCCCCGGGGATGGGGACAGTCGCTTCGCAATTAAAATAATATTGCGACCAGGGCTCGTCGATCGCCAAAGTGTCATTTCAATCCTCCCTTTTCCCTTTCTTTGTAGGGAAGTATCTATGATAAGAGAGGCGAGCGCCAGCTTACACTTTTTCATTGCACTTTCGGACGATCTCGAGGCAATCGATTCACTTCGGGGACTTCCTCGCCACGTTGGAGGACTTCTTCGCGAGTCAAGGGCCCCTCTTCTTTTAACCAAGAAGCAAGAGTCTGAGAAAAAAAAAAAAAAAAATCATCCAACGGCCTCTCGGGCCCCACAGTTGTCTCTCGCGATTCGGCCGTTGGAGCGGATCGAGTCGACGGACGCGAGCGATCGGCCCTGGTCCATCGGAGGAGACCCCCCCCCCAACGGGGGTCAGGAGCTTCTGCGTCGGCGAGATCGAGACCCGAGGGGCCCAGAGGGCCGCGATAGAGAGGAGAGTCGCGAAGGGGAGCACACCTACCGGAGAGCACTGCTCCTGGAGGGCGCGAAATCGCGGGATCCTCTCGGCAGGATCGAGCCTTGGGTAGGGTCGCCGGCCCTCGCGGCGTCCGTAGGCCTCGATTGGCTCCGGCCGGTGATTGACCGGTTGGGGGAGGACGGGGACTCGGGCCCCCCGCAACTGCGACAGTGCCGTAGTAAAAGTTCCCGATTCTGCGCGGTAGGGGACTCGGCCCTCATTGGCCGCTCGCCGGTCCTCGGCTCCTCGCGAGCTCGATCGCCTTTCCAATTCCAAGGATCCTGTAGGGATAGGCTTCCTACCTGGCTCGGCGATAGACTAGGGCTATCCTCTCCGGTCTCCTGGCTCCTGCGTCCGCCGATCGATGGGCGACTCCTGGGACCGACCCTGCCCGCCAACCTCCCCAAGTACCCTACGCTCATCCTCGTCGGGGCATCGAGCTCTCGATCGCCTCTACGCTTGTGGATTGTACCCGATCGATCGAACTTACCTCGACGGGCGATCGGTTTTGTTCGGCGATCGCGGTTTGGTCCCTGCTCCGGCGAGGGCCAATGAGAGCCGAGCTCCGACTGCGCAGAATCCGCCCAATGTATAACCTCTCTTCTCTCTCCGGCGCTCGTTGCCGCAGCCAAGTTTTGCAACACGCGCGTACACGCCACCACACACCAGTTCGATACTCCCGGTTGGACGAACGCCGCGAATCGTTATTCGGCTTTTCACTCGTCCCTGGGTTTGCTTGGGCTCGTATCGGCCCATCGTAGGATCCTCGAGAATTCCCCGTGCCCTTTCCCCATCGACCGAAGACTCCTCCGTAGCTCCAAAGGGTCAACGTTGCCTGCCGCGGGTTGGAATACGTTGCGGTAAACCGAGCGACCTAACCTAGAAAAAGCTCACGGCAAGGACTTGTATTTATCCGTGGAGACGGACGTCCCCCTCGGTCTGCGCGATATTTGCCAACCGCTTATTTTGTTATCGATCGCCGAAGGAGCTGGCTCGCTTTACCAAGCCGATAAAGGCCCAGTGCTCGATCGTTGTTGGATAAAGTCGGAGCTAATCGTCGATGGTGGCAGAAGATTTTGAAGCTATCGAGGACATTTAGGTGAGTGGCTTGCCAATTGTTAAATGTTACGAGTGAAGAAGCCCGTGCGCGCTCTCCCTCCGAAGTTTTACTTATTCTATCAATTATCGATCCTTATCAATCGGATCACGCGACTTTCATTGGCTTAGGAGATATTCCATTTTCAAAAGAAACCGACCTTACCGAAAGCGTTTTTAAAACTTGCGTTGCATGATTTTTTGTCGTTGTTGTTGTCATTGCTCCACAATGCCATTAGTTATCAATTAAAGCCAAACAACTGAAACATAAATACCCGAAGAAACGTCATTGTTTAATATTTTAACTTTTTGATTAAACATATTAAATTTAACCGCAATTTAATCCTATTATTAGGCTTTGCATTTTACTTGTATTACAAGTTTTAAAATTTATTACTTCCGCTTGAATACAATGAAAAAAAGGATATATATATATATATATACATATATACTTTTGTAACGGTAATAATAATTAAGAATACTTATTCGTGAAACATTAAAATCTAGCAATATGATATAATTATTACAAGTGCTTGTTAATTATGTAATGTTATATTAGGTAAACAAAAAAAGTGTTACATATATATAATTGAATACTCTTACGTCGTTCTTTTCTACTGCTACCTTATAAGTATTTGCATTTTGTTTTTTTTTTTTTTATTTAAAAATATCTTTGTTTAAAAGACTGTGCTTGTTTGTTTGCACTAATCAATAACTGAACTAAGTATGCGATTAAACGTTTTTTAAAAATCAGTTTCTGTATTGAAAAGTTTACTAATCTTATCTAATACATCCTTTGTAATTTCAACAAAGTACAAATAACGAAAGCTTAATACAGTGATTATGATTTTATGAAAAAAGCTGAGATAAGCAATCGTCCAGGGTTTTAATGATTCGATGATAATTATTGTCAATAAAATCAGTCGGTGATTTGCTGAAAAAAGAATAACAAAAATACATAGACAATAATTGAAATACAATCTATGTGGTTTTTATTCAATGTAAGGCAAATTTTTTTCTCTTTAACCAACGACAGACACGGTATTAAGAAATGGCTTTGGCGTACAATTTATACTTTAAAAATAATAAGATTAATTTTGCAGTCAAATAACGACGTATTAACTCTAATTAAATGACAAATAAAAGTGCCAATGTGCTTAGATGACACTTTAAAATTATGCCGCAGGTATATAATTCATTGATAAAAATATTTGCAATAGATATTTGAAAATAAAAGCTCTAAGATTACAGACAGTTTGTACACGTATTGCCAGGCTCTTGCTTATACATTCTGAGAAATCAATTATATTACAATAAAAGATGAACCGATAATTATCTTAAAATTGTATTATAATCGTTAATGATTGCTAATGCATACACGCAATTGAAACGTAAAAGCCATCGACTTAATTTTCCTTTCATGTTTTATTTATTTTTTTTTTTTTTTTTTTTTTTATCCTCTTCTTTTGGTGAAAAACATTTAAATTTTATTAGTATACATTGACGAGTCGATTCAGTACCAACAGCAACGGTGACACTGGCAACACGAGTAATATTTTTCAATTTAAAATCATATAGAATCGTTAACATTTAAATAGTTTAATGGGTATCCAAGTACACGTTTTTGCAATCAACAAAATGTCAAGACGTCGCTTACGGTGGATTTGTTTATAAAAGAAGCAAACCGCAATAAGCGCAATTGGTCGCGTATTAGAAATTTCTCATTCCTTTTGAAAATGTCGGGCCGAACTTGATACTGTCAACTGAATTATATTACTAGCCGTTTGATAAATGTTTTATTAAACATCTCATCGACAAACTATGATAGCGCTATCGTGCGAAGTGCAAACACATTTTACAATTTTGGCGAAAAGTTCTTTATTGCTTTCAATTTTTTTTTTTTTTTTTTTTTTTTTTTTACTACGATTCAATATTTTGCAGCCATTGGTAATACGTTTAACGATATAATAAACGGTAATTTATTTTCCCACTCGGCAATGTAATGCCGTTCTTTCGACAAAGTAAAATTACCGATGATCTTTCACTTATTGTAAATCGTAAGATACAACTTGCCTTGTATAAGACAAACTTTTTGTAAAATAAACGAGCTCATCCGTGGAGGAGAATTTAGCAACGGGTGCTCTGCTTTTATCAAAAATTATTAGAGCTCTTGCAGAGAGTTACAGATAGGCTTTTAAGCGCACGATGCTTTTACATTTGCAACATTCCGCTATTTAAAGCGATCGATCCGATAATGTATTCGGCCGCTGTGGGGAATGCGCGAGAGTCCTGAAAAATCCAACGCGTTTCATCGACGTTGCCCAGTTGTATTATAAACAATATTTATCTTGGCCCGAACAAGCGTTATATTTGTCCAATGGTTTAATACTTTAACTTTGCTCGCTGCCGTTGTCAACGATTTTTCACCCCCAATTGGCAATCTATCTCATTGCTGGCCCGCTCACCCGAATAATTAATTCCTACCTATCAAGCGGTTGAAAGATGCCTTTGGTCGCAACACACACACACACACACACACACAAAATCACATGTGTATTTAGATATAAGGCAGTACAAAATTTTATACTTCGTACAGCTCGAGTGGAAGACGTTTTAAGACCGTTAATGAAAAATGTCTGCACTCGACGAAACAAGCGCACAGTGCGTAAAAAATCATTTGCAATCAACAAAGCTAAATAATGTAGACCTATACGAATCACTCGCAACGCTTTTTTACCTTGTTCAACAATAATTGTACTCCCGTATAGAACATAGGGTTGGCAAAGGAGGAAGAGTTATCGCATTCTCTCTCTCTCTCTCTCTCGGCAGAGTTCCTCCTCTGATATATATCCCAAGGCTCAAAATTATCCGAACGCTCTTGGAGCTTTGCTCGAACGACTTTTGCAACGAGAGGTTTTTATAGTCGAGTACCCGAAGCGTCTCCTGAAAAATATCCCGTCACCGGCTTCTTTAGCGCGCTCCCATGATGCAATGCAACAATTGCGCTTATAAAGTTGTTAAGCGATTCGACCATGATTTGCGTTAACGGCAATTTAAAATCAACCCTTCCTTCCAGGCGCTCTCGAGCGAGTTCGCTCGTAAATCTTTTGCCTAGGCTTTTCAGCCGCGCGAGCGCCTGAAATCGAAAGAAATCCTCACGGGGGACAAAAATCCGCGCGCCGCGTCGCGCGGGGATCAAAATTTACCACGGTAAATACTTTTGGAAGAGCTAGACGCCGATGGGTAAATTGAAAATAAGCGCCGCACCAAAGCGTACGGTTATCGCTCCACGTTGTACCCTTTTTTTTTTAATCATTGAACTCTGGCTTAGTAAGTTAAAAGATTTATAATCGTCACTGGATCGGTCAATATTGTCGTTACTCTATAAGCCTGCTCGAATATCTATCGATGCTTAATTGCCGTACCGAGTGTTTGATTTGTTGTCACCTCTCCCCGCCCTATTACCTCACACCAAATAAGCAAAGAATAAACGAAATAATCAATGAATACAGTTGTACGGAAAAACTTCACGCGTTCGATTGCGAGCCTAAGGGCTGGAGGTTTTTCCTCTTTGTGCAAACAAGCGTTCTTACGTTTACTATTGTATAAGGACTCCGAGCCGGAGGCTGCTTAGATAAACAAGAATCAGCTGAAAAAAATGAAAACCATACTTGTTCAAAGTGAGGAAGGCAGCGACGATACGAGGATTGATTTCGAAAGAGATCGAGAAAGGAGCGCCACTTTATAAAACGTTAAAGAAAAAAAGCAAAGAAAAAAGACCAGTAAATGACCAAAAATCCGAAGAAGAAGAAGAAGAAGAGGATAAAGAAAAGAAAAAACTTGGAGCAACGCAGAGCGCCGTCGATTTAAAAGAACTCAAGCGATCGGAGTTGTTGGAGTGCGGACAAAAATGAGCGTCGACGATATTTCCATCTCCGTTCGATTTTTCCGGGCGATTGGGCGGTGGGGTTTGGGGGGAAAGCCACCACGGGCCTCCTGGCTCACGATTGATTAACGGAGGCGCGCAGCCCCGTGCCAAGGCGCCATCCAGGAGCCGTCAAGGGATCGGGGGAAGGCCGGGGGCGAGTCCCTCGCGCGCGACGAGTACCGTCGAGGGGCGAAGAGCATTGAAATCGAGGCATCCTCGGAATCGCCGAGTCTCCGGCGATCGATAATCTCTTGGCTCGCCGACGCGAAGGCGCGAATATTATCGGTAAACAGTCCTCGGTCCGAAGGCTCTCGGTGCACATCTATTGCCACTACTCCCCCCCCCCCGCCACTGTTTATCAGCCACTGTATCATCGCTTCGGACTCACGGAAGCCCGACTCCTGCTTTTTATCGAAAATACAAGTTTGAGCGTTGCAATTACGCGTTGTTAGTACTTCTTCTTCTTCTTCGTCATCGTCTTCTTCCCCTGCCTCATCCGCTTTCGGTGTAATTTTCCATTTCATCGAGTAGCCTCGAAGTCGCGAGGTCGAGGCATCGGATTCGGAGGGAACGGCGATCGCAATATATATATATCAAAGAGCATCGTCGCTCAATCGTCGACCGGCTGATTTTAAAATCCATCGACTCGTGTGCATCGACGCGGCCGAGGCCAACGAGACACCGTCGATGATGCCTCGGATTGGGGGCGAAGGATCAAGAAAAGAGGAGCAACGCGAAGATTCAGGGAAAACTCGGACTCGGACCCCCCCGTGCCGTTCGAAAATATCAGGAATTGTCTCGCTCGGCCGAGCCGCTGGCCAGCATCGAAGTCGAGAGCCGATCGGTAATCGATTAACGCGCGGGTGGAGGTGGGCCCCCCCCCCTACCTTTTACGGGCGAATGAACTTTTTGAGGCAGCGCCGGTGGCAGCGAGGGCAACGCACGACGCCGGTCGGGGGCGACGGGGGAAGCAAAGCCGGGGAAGAAGGACTCCTCGGTCGGTGGGGCTCGTTGTTGGGGGCCCCCCCCGCCCCCCTACGGATCATTAAAGCAATGCCGACAATCGAATACGAAATCGAGCCAGAGCAACAAGTGTCTCACATTCTTAATGTTTTTTTTCCGCAATAGAGCAGTCGGCGGAGGGAGGCGGAGGGTACCCGATCGCTGGGAAAGACAAAAAAAGCGCTATGGACTCCTTGTCGAGGGTCGAGCCGGAGAAGTCGTCGCCGTCGCCGTCGCCGCCGCCGTCGGAGGGGAGTATTAGTTGGAGGCTTCGGCCGATCCTGCCGGAGGAGCTGACCGAGTCGCCGGGGACGGAGAGCTCGTACGTCGGTATCCTAAAGGACAAGAGGGACGCATCTAGGGTGATAACGGAGCTGGCGAGGAGCCTGCCCATGCCCCGGCACCTGAAGCGCTGCTCGGGCCGCCGGGTTTACCTGGCGAGCGTGGAGAGCCGGGGGCAGCGAGGCCGGCCTGAGGGCCCTCCTCGCCGCCAAGGGCCTCGACCTGTCGCTCCTCGAGCCGGGCTTCCTCGTGGCCGAGGTGCCGAGGCGCCCGGCCCGGACCAGGGCCCAGATGCTCGAGGCCTCGCTCCACTGGCCCCTGAACTTCCACCCGGACCCGAGGCTGGAGGCCGAGCTCTCGGGCTCGGCCTTCGACGAGGCCGAGCTCCGGGCCCTGGCCGGCTACATGCGCCTGGCCATAGGCCTCGCCCGGAGCCAGGCCCCCTGGGGCTCGCGCCACTGCAACGGCAGCGCCCTCATTGTCGACCCGAGGCACGGCGGTCGGGTCCTCGCCCGGGCGGCCTCGAGCCTGGACCGGCATCCCCTCCTGGCACGCTCCATGCTCGGTCGAGCTCGTGGCCCGGCAGCAGGGCGGCGGCGGCGGCGGCGGCACCTCCTCCTGGGCCGCCCTGCCCGGGGAGCGCAAGAGGCCAGCCGTCGGCGGGGGGGCCCGGCGGGACCCCGGGCCCGGGGGGCCCTACCTATGCACCGGCTACTGGGCCGTGCTCCTGCAGGAGCCCTGCCCCCTGTGCGCCATGGCCCTGCTCCACTCGCGGGTCTCGAGCATCTTCTACGGGGCGCCCAACCGGGCGACGGGCGTCCTCGGCAGCAGGGCCACCCTGCACTCGGTGCCGGGACTCAACCACCGCTACCGGGTCTGGGCCTCGCTCATGGCCGACGAGTGCCTTGGCGCCCTCGAGCACTGCCGCTACCTCGACAGCTGATGGCTACCCGGATCGTAAAGGGGCCACTATCGACTGCAGTGAATCTCTGCTCCATCTGACTTCGATCTCTCTCTCTCTCTTTCTTTTCAACGACCGCAGCGATAGCGACCAGTTTGAGGCCGCTTTCGGGCCTCCCGGTGCTGCTTCTCATCACGACACTCGACATTAACGATGTCTAATCGCTCGGGCTCTTGTTGTATCGCCCTCGACGTCGTTGTTGTTACCGTTGTTGCTGTTGTTTTTCTTATTGTAAGCGAGTCTCTAGTAGGGACCGCGCGAGCGCGATGTTGTTTTGTGAGATTTTAATGATAATAAAAGGGTAATTTTTTTTACCGGATCTCAGGTGGTTGTGTTTATTTGTAAATTTTACCACGAGCGACCTTTTTTCCTGGATTTTTTCTTACAATGCCTTTTTTTTTTTTTTCTTCTTCTCTAGTCAAAATCCCGAGGCCTCCTGTCCACCATCCGTGGGTAATATTTATTTATCCACCTACGCGCGCGCGCGCGCACAACTCCACAAGCCCCCAACCGTCTACCCTAAATGGAGCAGCATTTGTTTAATTCAAGGCTGTTGACAAATTTATCGCCTACCCCTTCTTTAAGCTGGATATTTAACTGTATAATCAATCGCGGGAGCTTTTTTTTTATTCCCCGTCGCAACGCATCCTCGTAGTGTCCTAATAACGCAAATTTGCTCGTAGACGCCCAAGATTTTAACGCGCATTTGAAGGTCCGCGGTTTCCGTGCCAATACCAAAGTGCCAAAATCCACTCGACGCGTCATTTTTCATTCGAAAGATAAAGGCATATCGAGTGCATTGACACCTGCGCCGTTTTTTTTTTTTTTTTTTTTTTTTTAAAGTCCTCTGTCGCATTCCACAAATTGCAATAAAACGAGCTTTACGATACTCGATGGATTACTCTAATGTAGACAGTATGTATTCGCAGGGACAAAACTAATTGCCAGTACTTTTTACAAAATCGCCTCGTTCTATTTAATAACAAAGCAGTGTTGCGCTCTCAAAAAGTTTAACGGCCTCACAGGCCAATTTATCGTCAAATTTATAATACAAATATCGAAGAAGAAGAAGAAGAAGAAGAAGAAGAAGAAGAAGAAATAGAAGAAAAAATTGTGAACGTTTTTGCAGTATTGTTCTTCGATGTTGAGGAACTTTAACAAACCACTACCCAGGAGATAAGAAAATGGCAAGTAACCCACTTAAATAAGGATCTGCGATTTTCGTAACATTGCCAATTGCCATTATTTTACTTTGCTTTATATTCTTTTCTCAATACCGCGAAAGCAAGTATCGCCATCGGTATGAAATATCAGCGGCCATTAAGAATTGCCCGGTGACCTTTCCTATTGACAACAATTACGGCTGACATTCCGCGCGACATTTTGCGAGGCAACAATGCGCTTTCCTTTGTTAGATCTTAAACGAGCTGAACAATGTTGTGCAAGCGTCTTGTCGTTAGACAACTTCGTTCTCAATGTTATTTGCAATGAGGCTTAATTTTCTCTCCTTCGCCCCCCCCCTCGTCTCCTCCTCCTCCATTTTCTTCTTCTTCTTCTCTGAAACTCCTCTTCTCTTTTCTGCTTCCTGCCTCCTTCCTTCATCCGAATAACAATAACGAAAAGACACGCGAAATCAACTCCCTTGCCTCGTTGGCTCGCCATCGAGTATCCACACATCGTCGAAAGTGCCTTTTATCCATCGATCGATTTGACAAAGGTTGCGTAAAGTATCGAGATCTAAGTATCCAATTGAGCATTTAGCGAGCTCGAGTTTTTTTTTTTTTTTTTTTTTTTTGCTTTAATTTTTTCCCTCTTTTCTTTCTTACGTAAAAGCACGTGACGCGTCGCCGGCCTCCTCGAGCTACGCTTCGTTAAACAAATTCGAATTATTAGAACGCTCGATAAAACGCGCGAGCGACAATTGTCAGCGTGCAATATTGCGACGCGCAAATGCAACAATAATTAGCAAACTTTGAGCAGACGCTCGCTGTATTTATATCCAGTCGAAAACAAAAGGCACAGTGTTTTTTCTCTCCTAAACAAACGATGTCTCGTCATTTGAATTGCGTCTAAGATCCTACCGTTTGTACGTAACGGTTTGAATGAAAAATGGTTGTTGTCTTTTTTTTTTTTTTTTTACTTTGACTGCACACAAGAGCTACGAAAACGATTGCGCCAAGTATCGTCGTTTAAAATAGGCAAAATTATTCGGTACAACGAAGCTTCCGAAGCAGAGCTTATTCATTGACGTATAGCGAACAATCGTTTAAACCATCTACGATAAACGGGGGGGGGGATGATTTTTTTAAATCGCCTTCGCCGAGCCAATTCAGTACGGTACTTTTTAAAAATCGTGTTGTTTGAAAACTTTTTTGAACAAAAGAAAAAAAAAAAGAGCATTTTTAACAAACGCCAATGGAATTTCAATTAGCATTGCGTAATTAATACAAACGGCACACCATTGACTCAAGTCAAAATGTTAAATGCGTTAATACACGCATACACACATGCATATACATATACGTATGTATATTATTATTATTATTATTATTATTTTAAAGATATTATTAAACATTGCGTTTTAAAACGATCATCGGACAAGTCGAAGTAATTTTCGAAAAAGAGCATTGAAAAATTCACAATACATTACGAGCAAATTAAATATCACCTAATTGAAATCAATTGCTGAAATATAAAGCGATCATTGATGCTAATTAAAAAAAAAAAAAAAAAAAAGGAAAGGGGGTGGGGGAAGGAAAAATAAAAGAAAAGAAAGAACTAAAAAAACAGAGACCATTCGCATAAAAATCAACATTCGAACGAATTAAATGTAAAAAGAGCTTAAATTATTATCGTTACGGGCGCACCAATTGACTGACGACACAATAGCCCCCCCCCACCCTCGAGGATGAAAAATACTTTTCCAGAGCAAGATCGCACCTCTCTTAACGGGGCGTCGTAAAATTGTCCCTGAAAAAAAAAAAAAAAAAAAAAAAAAAAAAAAATTCGACATCGAGAGCGGCGTCAGAGGGAAAAAAGTCCCATCCGCGACGGCTGAGCCGAGCTTAAGGGCACCAGAGGGAGGGAGAGGGATAGAGCAAGGGGATAAAAACGATCACCACCCCTCCGGCTCGATAATCATTCCCGCATCTTTCAACTGTTTCAGATAAAACCTGGCTGCTTAATCGTGCTGGGCCGGCCCCCTCCACCCGCACCCGCCCACCTACACGCGCGAACGCACACAAACAGGTCGCACTCCGCGACCGCCAGTGGACGATCGCAAGCTCGCGGGACAGTGAGAGAGAGAGAGAGAGAGAGAGGAGAGGCCCCTTCGGGAAGTCGCGGCCCAAGCTCAATCGATTCGATCGACCAGCGGCCGCCTCCTCCTCCTCCTCCTCCTCTCCCCAGGCCCAGAGCCTTGAAATCAAGCTAACAGCCGGCGATACGGGCGGCGCAGTCTCTCTCCCCCGGGAGGAGGAAAAGCCGCGCGCCACCGCACGCGCCGAGCCGCTCCAGGCGAAGATTCGGCCGGGCTGCGGAGCGAGGCAGGGCGGCGCAGGAGGAGGGACGGAGACGCGAAGCGAGCTCGGTCGACGGCTGGGGCCGAGGGTCGGCCGCTCCGACGGGGGCCTCGCCATTGGTCGAGGCGTCGATCAGTCCGGCTGGACAATTGAGGCCTGCGGCGTGGCGCGGCTTGTGAAAAGCTTCGCGGCCGGCAACCGGGCGCCCACCGTCGTAGCTCGTCACAGTCGCGAAAGGGCAGCAGCAGCAGCAGCCGCTCGTTGCCTGCAATTGTGCCAAGCCGCGGTGTGCTCCTCCTCCCCAAGAGCAGCAGCGCCTCGCAACCGCCAGCCGCCCTTGAACTTGGCTCGGCCGGACCCTCGCCGTCCTCGGCCACTCCCTACCCCGATCTACCTCCCGGTCCAAGTCGTCGCCGTCGTCGCTTCAGCTCTCGGTCAGCGTCCCGAGCGAGCGAGCGCGACTCTTAGTGGCCGACGACGACGACGGCCGAGGTCGGCCACCGGGATTCCTAGGAGGGCCGGGCCTGAAGAAGAGCTCCTCTCTCTCCCTCTCTCTCTCGCTCCCCCAACCCACACCCACCCTCGCCTGCGCGCGCGCTCCAGGATCCGAGTCAGCCGAGTTTCCGTTTAGCCATGGAGCGGAGGATTTTGAAAATGTGGTGACCCCGGGCGAGAGCCTAGATCCCCCTTACACGAGACACTAAGTTAGTGTGCGAACCGTCGAGGGCATCGCCGCCGCCGCCGCCCCCCAACATCATCGAGAGACGCATCGCTCCCGAGCCGGCGATCAGCAGGAGAAGAGCCAAGAGGTGTCCGGACCAGCCGCCCGCCCAATCGCCCTCCGCTCTTGCCTCTCGGGCTCCGATCCCTCGGCCGGAGAGATCTGAGGGACCGGAAGATCCAGGATAACGGGGATCGAGCCGTCATCCCCCCCAAGGTCTTACCTCGGGAAGTAGGAAGGACGAAGACGACGACGACGACGACGACGACGGCGATTCGGCTCGCAGGGAGGATCGGTCGCTCGACGGAATCAATATCAGCCGCTGCCAACAAGATGCCCCTCGGCCAGGGCTGCTGTGCTATGATGTTCGAGGACGCGTTTATCGTATTCTACCGTTTTTTATCGCTTAAGTCGCGGGGCTGCGCACTGCTGGAAACCCATCGACAGCGAGAGACCACCGGCATCAAGAAATTGTATAACAGCTTTTTCGTTATGTTCTAAGGTACGTGGATAATACCACGCGACCTTGTGGCAGGGGCCACAACAGGACGCGCCGACTTCTTTTTTTTTCCACACGGGAGCGAGGAGGATTATCTTTTGGCGAACGCCGCCGCCCCCCTGCCATTGTGACTCGAGAGTGATTATGCGCGATTTTTTGCCATTGCTTGCGGACAGAGCCGAGCACTACCCTAGAAAACCGGACGACGTTAGAGTCGATGGCGATCGCTTCGTTTAGAGAGGACTCGCCGAGATCGTAGACAAGGATCGCGGCTCCTCTTTCTTTTCTCTCTCTCTCTCTCTCTCTCTCTCTCTCTCCACTCTCTCTTCTCTCTCTCCACTCTCTCTTCTCTTACGCAATCACGCACGCATCACTATTACCACCGCGCTTAAGGATGTTGGCCGAAAAGGAGGCTCGCAGGGAGCTCGACAATAGGAGTTTGTGAGGATGCACGGATTATCGTGGGTCCGGTGCACACGCCTCGAGTACCTTGGATTCCTTTCGTCTCGTAATTATCGCCCCTCTCCCCGGCGATCGCTCGAGGACCGAGGAAAATCCAAGGGCCGCGGCCTAGAGGAGAGCTGCGAGCTGCCGAGGACCGATCGGCTACCGGCGGTCGATTGCCGAGGGAGTTGAAAATTCTCGCCTCGTCATTGATGAGAGCCGCCGTCCCAGGGGACAGAGGGCCGCATTATCAGCCTACTAGGGGCTAACGAAGCAGAGGCAAAAACGATAACAGCGAAGGGCCAAGGGCAAGAGGAAAGAGGCGAGAAGTAGAAAAAAGAAAGAACAAAAAAAAACAAAAGAAAGAAAAGAAGAAGAAAAAAATACAATACGAACGGGAAGCGCAGTCGATTGATCTTCGATCTTCGAGGGGCGGCGTCGTTGGCGTCGAGGGCCGCCCGATCCGCGGTCTCCTCGACAAGATTTCACGGCCTTGAGGAGGGTTAGGGGAAAGCGGAAAGGGCAAAAGCCAAAGGAGAAAAAAGAAAAAAAACGAAAAAAGAACAACAGCGAAAGGAAATATATATATATATATATACACGATACCGGGACGTGGCCGAAAAGAGACACGCGTACGCTTAGGCACACGGGGGCACACGCGCACAGAGAGAGACACGCGCGCGCGCGCGCGCAAGTACCAAGGAAGGAAGGAAGGAAGGAAGGAAAAAGGGAGTCGAATGGAGCTGCAGCTAATTATGGAGGCAGGCTCGGAGAGTCTCGGAAGCGCCGCAGTCTGGCTCACGACTTCATTGTCGGCCTGTCAACAAATCTCAGCTGGCGGCGACGATCTCGCCGACGAACAAGTGAGTGCTGCACCCTCGCCGGTTGTCCTGATTTCAACCCCCCCCCCTCTCTGCCTCCCACCTACCCATTAGGCCCCGCACCTACCACTCGCCTCCCTCGAGGGAGGAGGAGGGGCCCGATTTTCCAGTGGCCCGAGACGAGGAGCGCGACTCTCGCTCGGCGATAGGCCGAGTAGGAGTCCAGCCGTTCGTGGATCGAAGGACAAAGATGAGGAGGGGTGGGGGGTGGGATTCGGCCTTTACCCGAGAATCGATACCGTTCCGCGCGTTCGCCAATCGGGGTTTTCCTCGCGATTCTCGGGCTCCCAAGCCGTGCGAGCTCGAGGCCGACGATGCCGCGGCCAACGTAACCGCTCTTGAGCAAAATAAAAAAAAAAAGTAACAAAACAAACGAACAAACGGTCTCTCCTCCCCTGGCCAATTCTGCCGACCTCCGAAATGGCCGTCCGTCCCTTGGACGCGTCCGAACGCGCTAACCGTGGACAACAAGCCAATCCAAGTTATTGCCGGCTGTTATTTTCCATCCGTTGCTCTCAACCGATTGGCTTAAGTCGCCTTAGCTCGCGGGATAATGACGCGGGGGCTATCGCTCTTAAAGCTCATACACGCGCGTAATTGGCTCGAGAGGCTCGGACTCGGACTCGGTCCAAATCCCGGCCGCGACTCGTCGACTCACGGGCCCTTTTCCGCGGCTAGGAAATCTCGCCACAACTCGAGTCCTGGCCGTTCAATGGGGGCCTGCTCCCGAGAGGAGGCTCCGGCTCTCGCCGCTCAAGAAGCCGACGGAGAAGACGAGAGCCATATTCGACGGGGCCAATTGGCTCGATCGCCGATTCAATCGCTTGCAATCCGTGCCCCGTCGGGTTGGAGGGGATTCGCGTGAAATCGAGCGAATATTTAGTAACGCCCTCCCGATGTTAATTTTGATTAAATTAGGAATCCTTTTCCCATTTGCTTACGAGGCCTGCAGCGACTCCTAATAAACGCCCCGTATCTTTTACAATTTGAACGCGTTGCTTTATTGTCCGCGCTCGGATAATGCGGTGCTCGTGAGTCTATTTAAGCCTAATAAACGCGTTTCTCGTTTTAACGCCTAGGCGCACACACGCGCGCGTACACACGTACACACTTATATATATGTATATTAATTTATTTATTCCGTCATTTAGAATTATCGAACTTGCCATTAGGGCATAATTATTCAATTGAAAGCACCATGCGGTTATTACGAGAACGATAAATGTCGAGGAACGAACACAAATTATAATAATATAAAACTGTGCTTTCGTTGTTAAGGTATGTTTTAGTTTACAAAAGAATTACGACCGATTCGTAGCCACAGGACTTTTCTTTTTGCTTCCCCCCCCCGGCCCCCACAGCCCCCTTGTTACTCGTTGCTCTATCGACAATTTAACACAACGAGCAATTGTTAAGGTATAAAGTTCAACGAGGGACGAGGTTGCTTATAATAAAAAAAAGGCCCTCTCGACAAAAATTATACAAAACTTTGGGGACGACGCGCAACCCGAGCCCAACCGCGGGAAATTGTTTTTTTTTGTTTTCTTTTGTTTTGTTTAGTTTAGTTTAGTTTTGTTTCGTTTCGGGTCTCGGTTAAGGAGGGAAAGGGAATTTATACAACTAAGGCAGGACAGCGGCGAGCGCGTAATAATAATGCCCGTGAAGCGATAAACTTATCCCTCGAGGAGGAGAGCGAGGCCGTCGACGGCCGCACTTGCCGAGAGTCTTTGTAAGGTTGGCTTCATTTGGCTGGGGGGGGGGCGATAACGATGTTAAGCGTCCCGTCGGTGCAAAGCTCGCCGCGCAATTAACGCCACTGGCGCTCTCGTCGGCTCGAGCTCCCGGGGGTGGTAAGCGTGCCCGGCTTCGCTCGGTGCCCTACCCAATTGCGCCTCATCTTTAAAGCCTGGGCTTCGAGAGTTCCCTTTTAATTTCTGGCGCGCAACGCAAATCCTGGCTCCTCGGCGAAAGAAGCAGCAGCAGCAGCCGTCTCCGGGCAGGCGGCACATCGAAAATCCATCGACGACTGGTCGACGAGCGCTTCGATAACACGGAAATCGATCGAGCGCTCCGAGCAATTATCGCAAAAGATGGATCGAATCAGTCGATGCCCGATTGCCGGGCTGCGAAAGCAACGGGGACGCGTTACGCCGGTGTCGACCGATCGACAACGTCCCAATAGGATCGCAAAGATTCCTCGCCGTGGTCGCGTGTCGTCGTCGTCGAGCTTCGCCTCTACAGCCGGAGGATAAAAGATCCTCCACCCGACCGTAGGAGCTCGGCGGATCTCGCTTACGTACGGCTGAATCTCCGTGACTTTGCAGCCTAAGGGCAACGCGGCGCCGCTCCCTCCGGTCGTTAAGTTTGCGCGTCCGCGCGCATCGATAATGTTCGTACCGGAAGTCGAAGTCCGCGTCGTTGTGGAATACCGGCGCGAACGCAGGAGGAGAAGAAAAAAGGGTCGTCCTTCGGTCGTCGAACGAGGCCCAGAGAGAGAGAGAGAGCCAGTAGCGGGTGGGTATATTTTATCTCGCTCGACGGCTCGATGGCCGGAGGAGGCTCGTTAAAATAGAGCCGGCCAATGGCGTTGCTGCTCGTCTCGGTGGCTCGCGAGCAGCAGGACCCGAAACTCAAAGAGGCGGCTTTGGTTCGGTTAGCTCGAAGGGGGGAAAAAAAAAACCCCCCAAAGAAGCTTCGCGATTCAACGGAGGGTCGAAGCGCGATATCCCGTCGCGCGGGGGCGGGGGGCCCCCCCAGAGCCACGTCCATTGACCAAGGCTCTCTCTCTCTCTCTCTCTGTCGGGCTGTCAAAAGGAGTCGGCGTACTTCGAGGGGCCGCGAGGCAGCCTCTGGCAGCAGCAGCAGCAGCAGCAGCAGCTCTTGGCTAAGGAGTCGCCGGAGCGCCATCTTCACCAGCAGCATCGCCAGCAGCTGGAGCAGCCCAACCGGGCCTGCGCTCAATCGCCGGGAGTTGGTAGGCAGCTCCCGGGCGGCCTCCAGTCCCCGGCCCAGGAACAGCAGCGCGCGGCCCAAAAGCGCAGGGCCCCCGAGTTTTACCAGCAGCAGGAGCTCGACGCCGACTCCGAGAGGAAGCTCGCCCGGAAAAGCGGTAAGCAGCAGCGGCTATACCCCCCCCCCCCCAATGATCCCTCGACTCGTCCGACGCCGAGTCCTCCTCCGCTCCTCGCGAGGACACGCCTCGGCGATGCTCGAGCTCTCGTTCTCTCCGAAAGCTCGCGCGCGACCTTCGCCGACTTCCCGTTGGCCTCGCCTCGATCCTTGCTCAGGCCCCATCGATTATGCGATAAGGCCTCTCGATATGCTTGCCTCCCGCCGTTTTTACGCCTGGAATTCGACTGGCGGCGAGGAGCGCCGGCCAACGTTGTTAAGCCAATGTGACTCGAGCAGCGCTGGAGTTTCTTCTTCTTCTATTTCGCGCGTGCTTTACGTGACCCTAAACGAGCCACAATTGAGTTGGAGAGACGGACGGACGGACGGACGGACGGACGGACGGAGAGAAATAAACCGAGCAATCCCGTCTCCGATGGGTCAATCATTAATTTCCTGAAGGCATAAGCGCTCCCTCGCCTATTCTCGCGTATTGAAAACGTTCTCTGTTTATCCTGCCCGATAATAATGTCTTGTGCATACGAGTTCTCGTAGTTTATTAAGTACTTTATTACGGCTCTCCCCCCCAACCCCCCTCGTTAAATCGTAGTAAACAGCTGCAGTGCATACAAACGGTCAGTTTCAAATCACGTTTATTCGCTTGCACCAACTGTAGCATACTAGTTAATACATTATTTGTAGTGCTCGAGCTAAAGGCGAGAAGCCGCCTACGATCTCATGATTTTTCAATGTCTTGGCCCGTCATAGACGCGTCGATCGGCACTTCAAAAGTAATCGGTCAATCGTTCCAAACCAACGCATCCGGATCGCTTGAATTCGGCTACTGCAACGTCAAAGTTCGACCCAAGAGTCGGAAGAGTCGCTGGCCTGCTACTTTAGCGGTAGAGCAGTTTCGATCCATCCTAAGCCATCGTCGCTCGGACTCTAAGCCTCCGATGGTTAATCGTAACGATGGCAAATTATCGAAACGGTCGAGGAGTGTCGGAATCGCCAAAAGATGGGCCAACGACAACGCAACGAGGCCCTCCGGATAGTCGAGGCGTAATTTTTTATCGAAGCTCAAAACATTGAATTTATAATCCTTGCCGCTCTAATATCACGAGAGATAAGAGGCCCTTAAGCCGGTTAATAATAATGTTAAAGAGCGAATAAGGAGGCAGAAGGCGCGATTCGCGATTAATTTTTAAGGGGAACGATCCGACGGCCGAGTCGGCGCGGCCGCCCTATAGCGCGACTCGCTGAATATCGGGGGGGAGGGGCCAAAGCGAAAAGATACGAGTCCTCGATAAGCGACAAATGCCCGCGGCCGAAGCCTTTGATCGAAGCCTACGGCGGGCGCGCTTTTGTTTAGGATCGAGCGAGAGCAGCAGCAGCAATGGCTCCCAAGGATGGTCAACTCAAGTCGAGGAGCTCGCCGAACATCTGGTCGCCGATTACGATGGCTCCTTATCGGCGCTTGCAGCCTCCGACCTTGTGACCAGCGTCGCTTCTTATAACATGAGGTAAGCTCTGGACCAGCTGAGTCGGCGGCGCGAGGAGCCAGTAGCGGGGGGGGGGGCAGTGCTACAGAGCTCGAGACTCCTCCGATCGCGTGGAGGCGCATCGAGCTCGAGACGAAGGTTCCTTTCAAGAGCCCGGAAAGTCGCGGCGGCGGCGGCGGCGGCCGAGCCGAGCTCGGGAATAAAACTCTTGGATACGTCGACAATTGTTTCGCGCGCGCCCCGCTCCCCCGTTAGGAGGGCCGAACAAGGATGGAGCGCCTACGCGGGCAAAAAACACAAATAGCGGCCCTGGCGCGTTATCGAAGATTCTCTCCCCCCCAAGGCGCTCCGATATTAATCCAACCAATTACTCCGCGACGGCCGTAGGTTAAAAAGCCTTCGGCGCTCTCTCGGACCTCCGACGAGCGGGAGGGAGGGGGCGCGAGGACCGAATGACAATCGGAGGCAACGTTCGGCACTCGCCGATGCGGTAACGAGCTGACCCACCGAGCCTCTCTCTCTCTCTCTCTCCGGATAAAGACGCGACGCGAGAACGACGCAACGAGGAGGAGGAGCTCGAGAGAGATGAGCGCACTGACCTCGGCTTAGATGGCGGTGGGGCTGGGTGGGGTGGTACCGCTTTCGAAGCGCGGCCGAAGAGACTCCTCGAATCTCTCCACGGGCCGCAACCCGAGCGAGGGCGGATGACTCGCGGGGCGCGATCTTAACGGTGGGTGGTTAGCCCCGATACGAGATACGAGTCCCAGCCCCCCGACTTTGTCACGGGCTCGATCTCGAGCGAGTTACACGGGGGGTGGGGGTAGGCGGCAGCGGCGGCGGCGGGTCCAAGGAAGCCCCGGCCTCGCTCTTCGCTCTTTAACGGTTCGCTCGTTATCGGTAAACGGGCGCTTTTACCGCGGTGGGCGGTTCCATCAAGGCCAACCTTCCACTGTACGCGTACGCGTTGGCGCAAACACTTGTACGTATGCGTGTCTATTGTGCGGGCATTTGTAAATCGGCCCCATTAATCGACTAATCTAAAGGCAAATTGATCGAGCCAAGCACCAGACCGACACACGAAATTGACGGTAATGAAAGTGTTCCTGTTACCGAGGCCCGGCGCAAACGACAACAAGATGCCCAAGGTATTGGTGCTGCAGGAGTCCAAGGCCTCCTACTCCCCCCCCCCTCCCATCCCAGGGGCTCAATCGTTGAACAAGTTCTTTAGAACTTAATGAGCCCGTAACGAGGTTTAACGAGGAGTCACAATCGCGGAGTTGAAGCGGGCAGGCCGCTCGCCCCCCCCACCCACCCCCTCCCTTTCCCCCGCCGCCCTGGAGAGCTCGAGCCTCGCGCATCACCACCGAGTCCCAACGGCCGCGTCGTTGAACTCCACTCCGCGGCATTGGCGAACGAACCCTCTTCTTTTTTTCTTTTTCTTTTTTTTTTTTTTTTTTTCTTTTTTATTTATTTATTCATTCAACCTCGTTGGACCTGGAAATGCCGGCTCTCTGCGGTGGAGCCGACAAATTTTTACCCAACGACCGATGCTCGGCCGACGGAGAGTCGCCCCGGCGAGGGGTTGGCGACTAGTTTTCTTAGCGAGGTCGTGGGGCTCCGGGGGGGGGGAGCCATGGATTGGGCATTATTTTACGACGTTGAGGAATCGTGCGGCGGCCGCGGGCCCGCGATGGATTCGCTCCGACGGACGAACGTTTCCACGGAATCGAGCTCCCCGTGTATCGACGCCGCGGCCTACCACCACCGATCCTTCGCGTAAAATCCTCGTTGAAATATTTTTTTTCCCCCTTTTCCATTCATTTTCCGAAGAGCGAAGTCCACGGCAGATCGATTTTAGAAGAAGAAGTAGAAAAAAAAAACATCGCTCGACTCTCGCCTCGATCGATCGCCAACGTTCAAGGCGGCAGTAGTTAGCATTACCGATAAAACACTTGGCGCGCTATCTATTCCCCCCCCTGTCTTCTCGTTAACCATTCAAAGCGCGTTGGTCTCCTCCGTTTTGGCTCAGGAGCCAATTCGATGCTCGTTAACCGTGGCCTTGGGTAATCGCGAGCATTGAAATAAATAAGGGGGGGGCGGGGCTACGGGGGGATATCACGGGGCGCAGCAGGACCACTTCCGGCCAGCCTTGACCCAACTAACTAACGGTCGAATGTTTTTGCTCTGTTTCCAAACGCAGCGAGGCATTATTGGCCCTACCATCGCTAACGGTTTACAAGCAGGAAGCCCTGTCGCCCGAGAATCAACAGAGCAGCAGCGCAATGTGAGTCCTTAATTTTTAACGAAGGCACTTGGTTAACGATCGAGCGCGCCTCCGGTGCTCGATATGCTCGATCAGCCAGACTCCGAGGAGCGCGACCGTCGACGTCGGCGTTGGGGTTGGCGCCAACCCCGACGGCCAACCGACGCGCGCTCCTGAGCTACGTATCGAGCACTGGAGCAAAAACGGGGGAGGGGCGGTCGCTCACCCCCCGCCCCGCTTATCGAGGAGAGCTTCCTTGTCCTGCGCAAGGGGGAGGAAGCCATATTGTAAGAGTGAGACGCGTTTGCCGTGCTTTCAGCCAGCTGAATCAGGGCCCTCGAAGAGCCTCCGGCAGTTCGCTGATCGACAGCGGGAAGAACGGCCTTGCCGAGGCCGACAGCAACAACAATGGACCGAATCCGAGCAACCTACAACAGTTGATATACGCCTCGGGTGACGATTACCCGTCGAATTCCACCTGCGGCAATCACGTCTCCTCGTCGCAGCAGGGCAACGAGCTCAATGAGGAGCACCGGTGAGTTGATATCCAAGCCTGGCGGCATCCCCCCCGACACCGATCGGGATAAAGAATTTTGTGTCGAGGCGCGGCTCTAGCTTTCCTCCTGATTTCTATGCGTGCACGTGCATACAAGCTACATACAATTGTGTATAATACATATGTATATATATAAGCTAACGACAGCTGGGACGTAGCCGATAATGTTTTAATTCCAAGCAGCTTCCAATACGTATTGGCCGCCGCGACGAGCATCGCCACCAAAGTCAACGAGGAAACATTGACGTATCTCAATCAGGGGCAATCGTACGAGATCAAATTAAAGAAGCTCGGCAATCCATCATCGTGCACTCGGGAAAAGTTCTTGAAGGTAAATACGATTGTTACAAGGACAAGAACAGCGCAACGGCGGCAGTGCGTCGTCGTTGCTGCTGTTGTTGTTTTCGTTTAAAACAAAACAAAACAAAAAAAAAAAAAAGGGCCAATGCAAGAGCCAAAACGACAAGAGAGATAAGCGCGGCAATCGTTGTTCCAGTCGACCATTCGCATCTGCTTCCACGAGCGTCGGCTCCAGTACACGGAGCAGGAGCAGATCTCGGCGTGGCAGCGCGCCCGACCGGGCGAGCGCCTCCTGGAGGTCGACGTACCCCTGAGCTACGGCCTCGTAGACATTAGCCAGGTGGCCAGCTCCAACAACAGCCTCGACTTCACCTGGGATCCCAGCAAGGAGATCGGTTGCTACGTAAAGGTAGGCGAGAGCCCTGCGTGTAAAGGTGTCGCCCCCCTACCCCTACCCCCCTACCACCCCAGAAGCTCTCAAATCGTTGACGAACGCGCAGATAAACTGCATAAGCACGGAGTTCACGCTGAAGAAGCACGGCGGCGAGAAGGGGGTGCCCTTTCGCATCCAGGTAGAGACGAGGTCGGCCTGCGGCGGGGCCAGGCTCCTCCACGCGGCCTCCTGCCAGGTCAAGGTCTTCAAGCTCAAGGGCGCCGACAGGAAGCACAAGCAGGATCGCGACAAGATAAGGCGCAGGCCGGCCCACGAGCAGGACAAGTACCAGCCGAGCTACGAGTTCACCGTCCTCGCCGACGTAAGCCGCCCTACCCTACCCCTCTTCCGTTTTTTTTTATATAGAATCGACTCCCCGACACTTGCCGGCGGCGGCTACCCTCGTCATCCGAGACGCATCCCCCCGTGTCTCACGGTGCTCCACCCGCGCCAACACCCGTTCGCATTTGGCCTTGCCTCGCGCTTACTCCCCCTACGCGCGCACACCCACACACACCCACAAAACAAACAAACACAGAGAGGCGTATACGCATTGAAGGCGCGCGCGCTTGGGTGTACCATCGATAAACGCAATTCGTTAAGATGCGGAAGCGTCGGTGGTGCTCTGCGCCCATCGGCTCGTTGACCACCAGTCCAAGGATGACAATAATACCGCGATTTCCGCGCGTTTATCTTTTTTTTTTTTTCTTTCTAGATTCCTCTCGATGCACTTTCGGCCCTCAGCACCGCCAATCAAACTGCTGGAAATCCAACGTGAGTATTTCACCATCACTTGATCATTGTTTAGTATTTCAATGTCGGTTTTCGCATACCTTGCACCAATTCTTTATGCATGCATGCAAGCATGTGCGCGCGCGCGTGGGTAAAGATATTTTTTCCTTCTCTCGCCGATTGCCGTCCCGGGAAATAGGACTCGCGCCAATGCCTCGGACCTATTGTAAAAGATTATCAGCGATGCACCTGCGGGACGCAAGAGTGCAATGGGGGGGGGGCAGGCCCGCAAAGCCCCAAAATCTCCCTCCCAATGAAACACGACCGAAATTCAAGAGCGCGACGAGCTGCGGACAATCGACGAGGAGGGAGGGTGGGGGGGTAGGGAGCTCGAGAGAAAAAAGAAACAATGATATAAAATAAAAGGAGAATGCGGCGTCGGGGAGTCGGGATTAGCAGTCGCTGAATCGACTCGAACCAGTTGCAATAAATCTGCAATTGAGGTCATTTAACGGCCGGTGGCTCTTGTTAGATGCGCGCTGCGCGAGGATACACGATAGAGGAGTATACCGTGGCTCGACTTACGGGACGTCGGGAAGGGACGGTGGCGCGCGAGGAAAATCTTAAGGAGCGGCTGGCACTTGGCGGATATCTTTTTTCATTGGGCCGACCGAGCTCTCGATGGCCCTTCCCTTTAGTTCCCGATGCAGGGCCCTTGGCCCACCCACTCGCCTCGTGTTCGTTGCATCCTTCGTCCGCAAGCCGCGATAGGGGGAACAACGCAACGCGGGTAAGGGGCCAAGAATTTGATACGAGTCGAGGGCGGCAGCCTAATTTTCACTCGGGGGTGAGCATTGCGTGGTTTCGTTTGCTGTCCTCTCTACGAATCACTGCGAATAATTACGATGCTTGGTATTATCAAAGCCACGATAGGCGGCTCATCGACTGTCCAGCGCCATCACAGTAATTATCATGTTTATTGTCGTTGTTGCAATTATTAACAAAATAGCATCGACAGGAGCGTCGATCGGTGGGCATTGTTTAGAGCCGCAACGATCGCTTCTAAGCTTTCGAGACATCCTCGAAGACGGCACCTTCCGACCGGGCGCGATCCTTTTTACGACGTCGTTATTAACGATCGCCAAGCTAAAAGAGTGTCGACGAGCTGGCAAGGATCGCGCGTCCTATTGGACTTGGAATCGATGAATCGGCGGCTCCACCTCTACAACTGCCAAACTGCCTTCCCCGACGATCCTCGGGGTCCTTTCAATTTTTGCCCTCCGATATCCCCTCCCAACCTACCCCCCGAAGATTCTCCGATCAGCCTTAGGTCATTAACTTTTATTAGGCCTTCGTTGGCTTTCGTCAACTCCAACGAGATGGCTTAACGATCTCTTCTCGTGTACCCATGCATACATTTATATATATATATGTATACATAATACATATGTATAAGTATTGAGCTTGGCAAGGATATTTATCCTCGCGTCGCTTCTCCTTACGCCCGACAACGGAGCGGTCAAACGGTTCCCGTTGATTATTTTTCCCTCCCCACGGTTGCTCAACGAGCGACGAGCTCTAAAGCTTTGGCCGAGACGCGAGCCAAGTAAAGTAGCTAAAATTGGAGTCGGAGAAGGCTCGGGGCATCTCCAGGTTCGAGCTCGGTGCTCCGACCCTCGACGTCCTCGATGCTCGACCGGCGGAGCAAGGGCGGCGGAACAAGGAGGGCGCGAACGAGAGCCTTGGCGCTGGTCGCCCTCCTGTCGAAGCTACAGAGAAGCCCTTCCCAAACGGGAAGTTTTACCGGTCTTCGCGGTTTACCGATCGCTGGCTCGATTCCTGTGCCGATCATCTTCCCCGACTCGCGAGGGCCGTCGGACTCCTTCCAAGGATTATATTATCTCCCGAGGCTCACCCGAGCGACCGGCCAAAGGGCCGCGCGAACAGCGCGCGGCTCTCCTCTATTTACCTTCCGCTCCGCGTGGAGTCGGACATCGGTTGGCCTTCATCACTGGAAATACCGACGAGCCCTGGAGGACGGGGAGAAGTCGCGGTTGGGAGATTGGCGTTCGCCCTCGCGTCCGCTACACTTGAGCCGCCGCCGTCGTCGTCTCTCGAGGAGGAGCGGATCTACGGGCGCTCAGGCCTCGTCCAACCGCGGTTCTCTATCCCAATGATCCTTGAGCTTCCCTCGAGCGGAGTGCCCTCCTCCCCTTGCATCGGACTCGCACGGCGATTCGGCGCTTAGCTCACCCCGTTAGTCGTCGAGGGAGTAGCCCCCCCCGGGTGGTCCCATCGACAGCCTCTCCGAGCCAGTGTCCAATAACGCAGAGCCGGGCTTGTTTTCGCAGATCGCCCCGATGCCGAGGGCCGAACAACGGCGGCCGCTCGCCGCCGGGCCTCGGCCCCCCCGCCGAGGCAGCGGCCGCCGTCTCCACCTCCGAGCCGGCGGCAGCGAGCGAGGACCGCGGCGAGGAGCCGGCTAGGAGGGCGGCGGTGGACGGGCCCTACGTCAAGGCCGCGGAGGGCCCCTCGGCGGCCGGTCGCCGGGCCCCGGCCGGGCCGCGGGAGGAGCTCCCCGCCGACGCGGACGCAGCGGAGACGAGCTCCTGGCTCCAGGCCCGTCACTTCCAGGCCTTCGAGGGTACCTTCTCCAGCTTCTCGGCCTCCGACATACTCGGGCTGTCGCGCGACGACCTCATCCAGATCTGCGGCCTCGCCGACGGCATAAGGCTCTTCAACGCCCTCCACGGCCGGGCGCCCCAGCCCAAGCTCAGCCTCTACTTCGCCCTCGAGGCCGGGGCCGGCTCGCGCTCCTGGCGGGCCGTCTACCTCGAGAGCCTGACCAGCGCGAGCCTCGCCGAGAAGCTCGTCGCCGGCCTGGGCCTCTCGGCCGACAGGCTCCGCTCGGTCTTCATCCTCGGGCCCCAAGGCATCCACGTGCTCGTCACCAACGACCTCATAGCCAACATGAGGAACGAGAGCATGTTCCTCGTGGAGAGCATCAAGGGTACTTTTCTTCTTCTTCTTCTTCTTTTTTTTTTGTCAACTAGGCGCGGCGCTACTGATCCTCTATTGTCCCTCGCCTGGCCCACCAACGCCACTACCACCCCCACCCCCCCCCACGAGCGAAGACCCTTAAATCAGGCCCTGCTCTGCTGGCCCTTTTACAGAGCCCTGCACCGACTACTACAAGCTGCTGCTCAAGCCTTCCCACTGAGCTGCTCGGGCCAGCTCGGACAACGCCGATCCATCCCCCGGACCTCGACAATATCCCGGGACACACGGACACCCAACAGCGGGTCGACGGCAGGCTCCGCGACCCGGCCAACGATCCATCGGCTCCGCGGAGATCTCGCGCGGCGCACGGCATTCTTTTGCCCACCGTAAAGGACGAGCCCCTCGACCCCCCGGCGCCTGGAAAACGCCTCCTCCTCCTCCTCCTCCGCCCACCTCGCGATCGGTACCTACGCCACGCTGCTTCCTTTTTCCAAAATTAACCCTTGCTTACCTTCTTTCTTTTCTCTCTCTACCCCCCCCCCATTTCTTTTACCAAAGAGACGAAGCAAGGTGTCGCGACACGGCGAAGCCCCGTAACACTTGGATGGAAATTCAGCTTACGCACTAGTTGGACCGATCTGACTTTGTCTCCTCTCGCTGCTCTCAAGGTTAATCGAAAATCACCAAGGAACGGTATATTTTCGCGTAGGTACGTACGCGCGCGCGCTTTTTTTAGTTTTTTTTTTCTTTTCTTTTTCTTTTATCAAATCGTGGTCTTTTACGTAGGGGGGGGGGTGCGGAGGAGAGAAAAAGCTTCTTTTGCCCGAAAATATCGATCTTTTTTTATTTTAGTATATTGTAACTTTTTGCTATTTTATTGATGTATCGTCGATATTTTAGACCGGAAAATAACCGTTTCGTTATTTTCGTAATGCGCATACCTCGATCACGTGCCGCAAATAATGCCATGCAATAATCCGAAAGCAAAAATGTAAGCGCGAGCTAGTAAGGAAAAAAAAAAAAAAAAAAAAATAAGTGATATTATATTGTTTTTACGTATTTTATTGATATCTAATGTTATCACGAGAGCCATAATAACATTGTTAACGAGCGTAGTTTGATGCATTTGCATCGTTAATTCATGACCGTGAAAGGGTGTGAAAATTTTTTGTAAATTAAAAACAATGTGCCAATCAAGTGTATTTAGTATTCGATTAAGCGTCATAATTTTAAGAACGTACATTATGAATTTGATCTTTATTTCTTATTTTGGTTATATGCAAATTGTTAAGCTCAGCAATTGTAATCTCAATGCAATTATTGTCCACTTCTATTATATAATTCTTTAGTTTAAACGAATTTATAATGTTAGCATTTTGGATAATAAACATTATTGTACTCGAATTTTTTTCTTCTTTTTTTTTTCTTATTTTCTTTTGCGTCCGTCCTTATCATCGCTCTAAAAAATAGTACATTTTTTCATCCAATGTAAAAATAGCAAATCCGCTCGAACGATTCCCCAGTGTTCCCAAAACATCGAACGACGTTAATTTTATATATATATATATGTATTCATTATTTTTTGAAACGCCCTCAATAAATGTAAGCTGACGTTAGATAAATTTTATTCATCCATTAAATTTCGTTTAATGGTATTGAGAGTATAATTATTTAGATTTCTTTAATCGATCTTTATAAAATTCTATAACTACGATGGATTTGAGAGAGAATTTTTTTCTACATATCGCCCATATCGGATGATATAGATTGAGGATGTTTGAAAAAAATGATCGCCCAGAAGGAATAGCATTTTTTATTATATCTTATCGATAAATACTGTCCGAGCACATTCCAAATCAATTTATAAAGTTTCAAGTTGAAAAGGCTTTGCGAGTCTTGTAAATATTCCTCGTATAAGCAATATAAAGAAATGTACAAATTAGGACTTCCCTTTAGGGAAGTGAGTTTTTAGAAAAGGCTAGTTTGGAATAAAACGAGGATACCGATCGAATTTGTGAGCAGGTCTATTGTACAGTAAGCCGTTGAGAGTTTGTGAAAAAAAAAATTTTTATTAAAAAAAAACCATTTATATAAAATTACGAAATAAAATCTTATATTTAATTAACCAAGCCTCTATGACTAATTGATACCAGTCGATCCGAATCCACTGGCTCCTCTCTTGGTTTCGTCCAACGACGGGACCTCTTCGAGCTCTGGATAAGCTATTTTTTCACAAATCAGCTGAGCGATTCGATCTCCGGGCTTGACAACAAAGTCCTCGTCGCTGTGATTGAACAAGACCACTCCCAGCTCGCCTCTGAAAGGCATCAAGGCGTTAGGAAAGGCGTGCCAAAGTAGGTTTTTCTAGCTGGCCAGAAGGAGCAAACGCACCTGTAATCTGCATCGATGACCCCAGCACCGACGTCCAAGAAGTTCTTGTAGGCCAAACCGGATCTGGGCGCCACTCTGCCGTAAGTGCCCTCGGGTACAGCAATTTGCAAATTTGTATGGACGACCATTTTGCCCTTGGCGGGCACGACCTTGTCCTCGGCACTGAACACAAATAACGATACAAAGTATTGAATGTACCAATGCCGTAGAATCGAGAACGCAGATCCTTATAGGGGGAGGATTTTGTCGAGGGGACGAAGCGGCAGGCATTGTGGAAGCGCGCAGGTTGAGATAGAGGTTGAAAAATTGAACAAATTGAAAAACTCAATGCCTACCTTCTCAAATCGTAACCTGCAGACCTCTCCGAGCCCTTGTGCGGCGCGTAGGCCTTATCCGACAATTTGACGTATCTCAAAAGGCACTTATCGTTCACGGGCATCTCGCCGCTGATGATTATCGAACCTCGATGGGCCGATTAGCGAGGGCTGTCGACTGTAACTTACGCTGCCGGCAGTTGAACGAGATTCGGCAGCGGCGGGTCACCTGTCGGTTTGCCGCGTAAAATCGGTCGAGGAGCTACGGGCACGCGTGCACGTCTATACCGCAGGGCGCAAGAAAGCTACCGCGAAGAATCGAGAAATCCCTAATTTCCGCAACACTGGACTCACCGGCCGCTCGCGGAGTCCGTTGGCCGTGCTTTGCCGCCGCCGCCGCCGCAACGCTCGCGAGGTATTATTGGGGGAAGAAAGCCGCAGTACCGAGAAGTCGAAGGAAACAATCGACGACGAGCGTCGTTCCTATGAACTTGTCCCGCGCCCCCGCTCTACCGCCCCCTGTAAATAAGGGCGCCCCTCGACGGCGGCAGGGATGCTCTTATATCGTTCGCTGCGACGACC
Source organism: Kradibia gibbosae (assembly GCA_018907135.1). Lineage (NCBI taxonomy): Eukaryota > Metazoa > Arthropoda > Insecta > Hymenoptera > Agaonidae > Kradibia > Kradibia gibbosae. The sequence goes on along the minus strand of JACCHX010000001.1, from coordinate 2,134,716 downwards.
GTTCGATTGCCTTTCGATATTATCGACGGCCAAGTGCCGCTGACGAGGAGCCGCGATCCGCCGAGCGGTGCTCTCGATAGGTTAGGGCCATTTTTAAAACGTCGGCCGGCCGTAAGATTGGCTCCGGCGGTCGTCGATTCGTAGCTTCGGTAAAACGAAGAGCCGGGGGTTCCCTTGTTCCCTTTATCCAGGGGGGGGGGCTATACCCAACTCTGCGGGCTGCCATTGTTTTTCGGCTCCGAACGAAGGCTCGAACAGCGGGCCTGTCCTCGATCTTCGAGCGAGGCCGGCGCGCGACTCGCCGGTAGCAGACGACGCACGCCGGCAAAAGACGGACTCTAACCTACGAGAACCGATTCTTCGTACCTGCGCGACTCGCGCGAACGCCGATCGCCTCTACCTCGGCTCCTGCTTGGGTGACGGGCTCGTGGCCGCTTCGAGCGAACACACTCTACGGCCAATAACGCCAACTCTTTGGAAAAGCAGGCGCTCTGGCCTCGGTCGCGGTCGACTCAACCGCGCCGAGAGGCCAATTCGGTTGTCTATCGATGTCGCGCTCGATTACTCGTGTGGCGAGTTTTTTTTCTCTCTCTCTTCGCAGTACAATAATAAGAGCGCTCGACTCGGCGAAGGATTTTTCATTTATAATTACATTGAATTTTTATTCTTTATACCGTACTATTGATGGCGGATCAACACCAATCGTACAAAACTCGTCCAAAGCGTATTGACTTGCCGTTCGTTAAAATATTCATAACAATGCCGTGTATATATTTTTGTGGAAATCCAATGTACGTTTCAACGCAATTTGGGTCCTTTTTGATTGGCTTTTTTTTTCTCATTGATCGAGAAGGATCGCAATATTATATACTTTTTGAATAACCCTGTAAAAAATAGCAACTAATGAAGCACAGACACTTGAGATCGTTAATTGCTTTAATTCTTAGACCTGCTGTCTGTAATTAAATATAAAGATCGGACATGTCGTGTGTTCCTTTGAAAATCAGAATAATTTGACACCTAGCGTTCCTTGGATATCCCTTAAAAAATTTATTTTATCTTCTTAGCAAGGCAAAAGACTATTAAAATACAAAAAAAAAAAAAGTTTCTGCTATCAATATTATTACGACTATTCAATAATTGCAACCAGAACTTGAAATTCAAAACTAATATGCAGCAAGCTAATCGTGGGCTTACATAATTGCCGATCACAAGTCAAGTAATTATACAAGATTATGTTTTTCACAAAGAGACTTTATTCGTGTGCGCATAAAAGTTGAGTAATAACCTGTACTTTTTTATTAAAAGAATAAATAATTAATTATAACTTATCGCATAGAAATATTTCATCCTATTGATATCTCATTTATTACTACTGTACGTCGTGCGATTTTTTTAATCGACGTACGTTTATAACATTCTTTTTTTATAAATTAATTATAAATTATCTTACAATTAGGTAACGCAGAAGTCAATTCTGAGATAACGTTTGATTTATCTTTCACGTACGGCATACCTCCGAGTCCAAGATTGCTCAAGTGCCTGAAAATAAATTTAATTATATTTTAAGCATTAACAACGAATAGAATTGCGATCGACGAATCTGGAACTACGATTTTTCGTTCTTATAATAAAGCATCGCAAATAGCTCTACTACAGTTTGGCAGGATCTTGTAAAAAGATGCAGGGATACGGTTCGCGCAGTACGTACGTTAAATTTTTAAGATGCATCAGTCCCTCGTCCGTAACGCTCTTGCACTCTACGACCTCGAGCTCCTTAAGCGAGGCCTTCAAAATCGACAGCATGGACAATGCCTCGTTTTCGATATTGAGACACCGGGCGAGTCTGATTTTCCTTATGTGCTCGCAGCCATCTGCGAGATAGGGACGAATTAAAAAGGGATCGCGGTTACTGCGCGGGCGGGGGGCCCCTTACAAAAGTGCTGAAAGCCATAGTGATGAATGGCGGAATCGGTGGCGTCGATGCTCGATATAAGCAGCCGCTCGCTCGTCCCCGGCAATGAATTGTAATCCCTCAGATAGTCCTTGGCGCCGAGCCATTTGACCGAGGCCCCGTTGCGAAGAAGCCACTCGGCGCAAGCCCGATCGGCACCGACGAGCTTAGCTCTATCCTTGTCGATTCTGATAAAAAAAAGAAAGAAAAAAGAAAGAAAAAAGGATGAGCAAGCCCGCGGTAGAGGCAACGCCGACGTCCCCGTTACCTGTTGAATACAATTAACAGCCATCTGAAGAAGTGTCGGGACCCTGTTAGATCCCTCTCCCGGACGCTCGACAGCCTACCGGCCGAGGTCAAGACGGCCCTCAGCATCGTCGATCGATAACCTCCATTGGGGGACCGATTCGTTGGGCTTCGGGGCGCGAGATCGCCGGACCGGGCCACCGGGGATATATCCGCGTGTCTCTTCGTGGCTCGTACTCTACGGTAGACGCCGAGGAAGGAGCAAGGGAAGAGCCCAAGGTCGGGCAGCGGCGGCGGTACCCTCCTCGCGTTTCGCTTCCCTTGGGCCGAGCGACGGCCAATCGGCGGGAGGTGGTCTGCTTTGATTACCGGGCCCGCCTAATCAAGGATATCGCGCGATTTCGTCGCGCTCGTCGCTGGACGGCGGACCGTCGCGAATGGGTTTCGCGCCTCGTTTCGGTATCCCTTCCCCCACCCCCCGAGCCCAAAACTACAACGACGATTGTCACTGGCTCGGGACCGGCCGAGCCGTGGATTTTGCGCAGTGGCAAAATTCGCGTCGAGGGCCGCCTCTCCTTGACGTATTCGGGCTCTGGCCGAATCAACGGCGATGATTCCATTTGTCGATAGGCTTCGTTGAATTTTTCGTTCCCTTTTTACCAAATGGCCAACGGCGAGTACAACGCCAGAGAGAAGAAGGCAAAGTAAGAATGGGGAGCAGGAGTTCCGACCGTTGTTGTTGTTGTTTTTTTCTTCTTTTTTTTTTTCGGTCCGATGGCTTTGGTATCGATTATCCCCCCGCGCCCTGCTCGCTCGATTGTAAATAAGCGCGCGAAACGAGAGGGCCGCAAAAGGTACTCGAGAATCAAAATATCTCCGACCAGCGCGTCAACGGCGCAATCCAGCGCATTTATCTTGCGCGCGCCAACTGGTACAGATCGAGCCTCGTTCTTTTATTCCGCTCGCGCGATCATTTGCTGGCGCTTACGCGCACACATGCGCGGTACACGGGCCAGCGATAAACAAAATAGCCAATTGTCGGGGAGTCGGGGTCGCGCCGCCGCTGCTCGTCGTAAATCGGCCCAAGCCTTCTAAGCTCTCTAAGGAGTTCGGCCGGGCTATTGAACAAGGAAGGATTAAGACCCGCCGCGGTGAGCTCGGCGAGGAAAATCACGACAACCTCGCTCTCGTTCGGTCTCGTCCGTACGGCGGTCCATCGAGGACGGGATTTATCAGTCGATCGTTGCCGCGAGGCCTTTCTTACCTCACGATCGTTTGCAATCGACACGCCGGTCGAAGGCTCGACTCTCTCCGTTCCACGCGGATAAGCTCCCCGCCCGCCCCCCCCGATCCAACCGGTAGATCGCGTTTATATGCATTGAGCGTTGGGCCGGTTAAACGGGCCGAGTCCCGAGGGCCTTACCCTGTAAAATCAGGCCGAGCCCCGACACCGTCGTCCTTCGGGACTCGGCCTTGGCCGCCTCGCTCGACATCCGACGATCGGCCTCGCGATTTAAAATCCACCAGCGGCGGAGCTCGAGCTCTCGCGACTCCTCCTCGGCTTTTGCAATTCGTCACCAAGGAGCTCGTCGGTACTCGGCGTGCCTCGCGATGGGATCTCCGGATCGCGCGAGGGCTCGAGGAGGGAAAGACGGCCTCGCGAGGTGCCACCACTGGATCGCGATACCCGAGAGCGAAGAGCTCGCTTCGCGGGGACGATGGATCGGCGACGGAAGGACGGGCCAAAGAGAGACTCCCCCGGGAGAAATCCAACCGAGGGCTCCAGCCGCCGTACGAATAATAACAACGGCTCGCCCGGACTCCGTCCTAAGAGCGTTACTTCGCGCCCGTTAGCTCGGCTCGGTTGGCTCCTACCCAAGGAGCAAAGGACCTTCGGCTCGGCGGCTACGTGGCCAGCCGTAAAATCGACGTCCTCGGCTCTTTTACCCGGGGGGGCCTTCCGCGAGTTTTTTCTTTTTTTTACGGGAGGCACACGACGCGAGCAAAAAGCCTGGGAAACGCCTTCGATCGCGCGACGAGCTCGCTAGATTGAGAGCAGGAGGAGGAGGAGGAGGCCTCGGGGAGTCCAAGGATTACGGCAAGGCCGTGGCCTGACGACGTGAAAGGCACCGAGCGAAGCCGCGGATATTCCGGCATCGAGGTGGGAATCCACGTCGACGTCCGACTCCGTACGACCGTCGATTGCGCAATCCTCGGATCGCTGCATGGCTCGATCCGATCGAGCGCCGATAATCTAAGGCTCGATAAGCGCCGAGAGTCACGGGAAGGAAAATTGCGAACGGACTACGCGGACCACGCGATAATCGAGCAAAACTTTTCGCCGTTGCGACCCTTGCACGCTCGGCCACGACGATGCTGCGGAACGACCCCCGTGCGGGATGCAACGCAACCGATCGACGGTCTCCGCTGGTGTCGCGAGAGGCCTACGGCGGGTTAAGCCGGGAAAGGCGGCGCAAGACTCGTGCCTCGGCGGAAGCCGCCGCCGCTGCCACGCCTTTGCGGCTCTCGCTACAAAGATGATGGCCTTCGGGGAGGAGAGAGAGAGAGAGTCACGCGTTCTCACGCGTACCACGTGGACATTGCTCCAATTGCCGATGGGAAATACACGGGGATCGAATCCGTTGAGGGCGCTTCAACTGGATACCTGTAAGATGACATGTCGTATTTAGCGGGATTGATTCGGGTAATTTTATTACACGTTAACACGAGTGGGCGAGATATTCTTTTTGAAATCAAGGCCTCGAGGTACGATAATGATATCGACTGGGCTTGTACTGGGTAAGAAAATTAGAGCGGCGATAGAGTGTAAAAATATTTTATTAAAACATATAAGAATCGGTTTGTACTGTATTTGAAAAATAACTTTAATACAGCTTTAAAGGGTGCTCGACACTTCCTTTACTTTCACTTTATACAGACTTGAAGTAATCCTTTGAGCCAATTGGGTCGGGCTTCATTGTTTTCTTTCCAGGTTTCCAGCCAGCTGGACAGACCTCACCGTTTTCATCGGTGAATTGGAACGCTTGGATCAATCTCAGAGTTTCGTCCACATCTCTGGAAGGTTATCGTTAGAAATGCAGCCGTTAATATAAGAATATACGGTACAAAGTATACTAAAACACAGTGCTTAATGATTTAGAGCCAATTGAAAATGCCAATCGATGCCTTATCGCAGGGCTGGGGCACAGGGTCCAAGGGACTCGTTCCCGTACAATCAATTATAGCCGCAAGGGGAAGAAAACAACAATACCTTCCCACGGGTAGATCATTGATGGTGACCTGGCGGAGATTTTGCTTCTTGTCGATGATAAATAGCCCACGGAACGGTATGCCGCTCTCCTCGTCCAGGACACCGTAGGCCCTGGCAATCTTTCCGCTCTTGTCGGCCAGGAGTGGGATGCTCATCTCCCCCAAGCCGCCTTCCTTGCGCGAGGTATTGATCCACGCCAAATGACTGTAATGAGAGTCGGTGGAGGCGGCGATCACTTGCACGCCGAGACTTTGGAATTCCGCAACTCGGTCCGAGAAGGCAATTATCTCCGTCGGGCAGACGAATGTGCTAAGGCCCACGATAAAGCAAACAAGCCATACGTTAATAATATTGGAGAACATTACGTAACGCCTCGGGCGCTTCGACATCGACCGGAGCTCGAGGCGAGCGGCACGTGGACAACGTTGCGAAAAAAAAAAAAGAAAAAAAAAGCTCAAGACGCGTGCACTCACAAGTCAAGCGGGTAGAAGAACAAGACAACGTATTTGCCCTTGTAATCGGAGAGAGAAATCTCCTTGAACTGGCCGTTGACAACGGCGGTTCCCGTGAAGGCCGGGGCTGGCTTTTGCAGGGCAGGCACTGGCATCTTTGCTCCTGCGAATGACAAATTTTCCAAGCTTGAGCTAAGTGGCGAGGTTCGAGGGACCGGGGGGGGGGTCGAAGGATAAGAGCCAGGACATTGCATCGAGAGGCCCGACAAAGGGGAGACGGAGAGCGAGATAGATAGAGAGAGAGGAAAAAAACTCACAATCGATAATGGTCGCGCAGCGGACCGCGGAGATCAGTGGCCGGTAGCGGCTCGGGCGCGGTTGAGGACCGAGACAAAGAAAGGGAACCCCGCTCGCGAGCAAGTGTCGACGCAATGCTCGTCCGCGAGTGGAATCGGCGCGTAATGGCGAGAGGGAAGGTCGTCGGCGGCCCCCCTTTGCGACCGAGCGACGTTCCAACTTCGGCGATCGATAGCGAAGAGCCAAAAAACCGTGCGAGTGTCTGTCCTGTCCCCATCCCCCGCCCGGCCACTTTGGCCAACCGAGCCGAGGGACAAGGGATCGAACCGCCCGCGGGTCGCGAGTACGGATCGGGAGAATTCCCATGGGAGGAGGCGCGAGGGATCGACGTCGGGAATGGCTACTCGACGGGCCCCTTCACCGCGGCCCAAGGAGGATGATACTACTCACGAGTTGCGAACGAAGGAGACTCCGGTGGTAACAGGCAGGCGCTGGGCTTCCCGTCGGCGACTCGTCGGGTTCTGGTGCCGTCGTCGCCGAGCGCGCCTGCCTCCTCCTCCCACCGCGCCGGCACTCGCCGGTCGCTCGGCCCGGGGAGCGAGGAGCCGCCGAGTGGGGCCGAGCCGCGACTCCCCATTGGCCGAGGCCTCGCGCCGCCGATTTGTCCCGCGCGGGGCGTTCGCGGGCCCCGACCGAACTCTACCATTGGCCTGACGTTGGCGCGGGCCGTTTCGAAGGTCGCCCCCAGCCAACGTCGCCAAGCCCAACGGCTCTGGAATAACGCGTTTTTCGAGATCTCGCGGACAACGGAGTCGCGACCCGGTCGAGCCTCGCTCTCCCGATCCGGGGTGGGCTCTGGAGTTGAAATTCGGAGTGGTCGGGCCGTCGATCGCCGGGGGGCGCCACCGCCATCGTCCTCGTCCTCGAGGCCCCCTACCGAGCGGCCGAGCCAACTACGGCACTGCGCACAGTAGATCCGATTCAACGGCCCCTAGTTTCGAACCGTTGATTTCCACTCGAGCCGCCGATCGTCGATCCTCGAGCTCCGGCTCCCGGCTACAAGAGAGCCGACGACCCGGTCAGAGGGAAGGACGAAAACAATCGAGCCCGAACGATCCGCGCGCACCGAGTGGCTAAAGGTTTGGCTGGGAAGCCGGGCCCTTGGGCGAAGGCCGGCTCTTCGACGCGGGACTCCCGGGGCGGGACCCGCCTTGTTCTCGATTTTCAGATGACGAGCCTCGTGCAGTACGTAATCGTCCGCGGGGACCTGGCGAGGAGCTTGAATTGGCCCGCCGGTGCGGTCATAGCCCAAGCCTGTCACGCCTGCGTATCCTGCGTTCATTTGTTTTACGAGGACTCGCACACCCAGGCCTATTTGTCGGACCTCGACAATATGCACAAGGTCGTCCTGGAAGTACGTTTCTTGCACTGTTGCCGCGCTTTCCGCGGTGGGCTCCGAGGTTATCGGGTACCCTTGGATCGGCTTCGCCTGGGAAAAGGCTAACCGCTAACGCGCGACGCGTGTTGGCTTGGTTGAATTTTCATAGTTTTCCTCGGGATCGCGCGATACCTCGACCCTTCGGTAAAGCCGGCGATGTCCCTCCTCTCCGGAGGAATTCAACCGAGAACCGGCCGGGGTTGCGAGGGCACGGCACCGTTGCTACTGTTGATCCTTGGAACAAATGTGGTATTTTGTTTTGTTCGTAGGTGCCGAACGAGGAGAGCCTGCGAGCTTTGGGAGCTACGCTGAGCAATAATTTTATTAAGCACAAGCTGTGGATAGAGCAGCCTGAAAACATTCCAACTTGTTTAGTATTGAAGCCCTATCCGAAGGATGAAGTTTCCAAGTATCTCAAGAAACTGAAGTCTTACAAGTAGGAAGCTGTCTTTTTTTCTCTCTTCGTTGAAATTATCGACGCAGAGCAAGTTTGCAAGAGTGGAGAAGAGGCGTAAGCTAAACTTTGATGATTTTAGCTTCGCTGCGTTGTTTTGAATGCTATATCTTGCGACCACTCGTGCGGAGGTACAGTTTGAAAATAATCAGCGGTGGGACTTTGCGTGGAATTCTTTTTATTAAAACTCGTTACTCGAATACATAAAATAAATTATAAGAATTTATGCGTCGTTAAGTTGTTGTAAAAATCATTTTATTGATAAAATGGGGATCTCGATATATGGTACATAAAGTTTTATATTGTTATTTTATATAATAATTTTAGTACGAATTGTTACAAATTAGGATTACTTAGAAATATTGTATAGTAAAATCGGTTTTTTTTTTTTTTTTTGTAATTAAATTTCTTACGTATCAATTATGCGTTTGATAAGATACAATTTGTTCGGCTCTTGTAACCATTGACATTGGTTTATCTTCGTGAGAGAAAAAAAAAAAAAAAAAAAAAATAGAAATGTAAAATGAACTCTTATTTATTGTACACAATTGTAAAAATATATTTTTAATAAAAGTAACACGTGGCAAGTCGTTTGCCACGGTGGCTAAACTTAGCTTACGTAATTTTTGATCTTGCTTTTGAAATTCGAGCTGCGGCACTTATAATACGTATAACCATTTTAGTCAGCGACTAAATAAATAATTAATTTCTTGATTTATCGAAGATTTTAGCGCTAGAACACGCTATACTTGTAATTGGGTTTAGCGTCTTATCTGTTGGTTTCTTCGTATGTTTAGTTTTTATTTTAGTATCCATTTTACTTATTATTTTAATTAACAATCATTTAAATATGTTAAATTATATTTATCCTGAACGTATTATTATTATTATATCTGTATGTACACACACTATTGATATTTAACACTGTAAGTACATTTATTTACAACACTTACTGGCAGATTCTTCTTTAACTTTTTTTTTTTTTTTTTTTTCTATCTTTTTTTTGTCGCTTTTGTTTATCTTTAAATTATTATTTTCTTCGAATAAATTAGTCGTGTCGATGTTACATATATATGATGTGCTTTTAAAAGCTTGTTATAAAAATGGAACTGCTTCCGAATCTAATGTTCATTCTTCTTCTTCGAGCCATTTACGTAGGATATTACTTTTCGACTGAAATAGCAAAATGAAAATTTATACCATACATTTTAAGTAAACAGCGTTCTAATAGCATAGTTTCAATTGTTAATTGCATCGACTTTATGCACAGTTTTTAATATGTGCACATATATACAAATGTGTGTGTGTGTGTGTGTGCGTGCGTATGTATATATACAAACACACACGCACACAAATTTGCAATTCGTACAACAGTAAAGAAGAAGAGGAGAGAAAAAAGGGAGGAAAAAAAAATAGTCTGAAAACCGTATTTTCGCGTAAGCAGCTCGAAATTATGAATTTGCACAGCTCATTGTACATTAGCTACTGATATTTATCAAACAGTTAACAATCGTCAAGGGCGGGATACAAGTTTGAACGATCACTACGGATTTGCCATTGCAGGGAGAATCATTTCAACTCGACCCCGCACATTTGTACACTACAGTCTTGCTTTCACTGAATGTTTAGTTGGCGGGGGGACGGGGGGGGAGGTGGTGGTGATGGAGTTAGTTAGTCCACAAGATAAATTAAGTTCTAAAGACCAATTTGCTAACACCGACTTTGGTTAAGGCTTAGCTTCCAAACAAGGATTTTAATAAAATTATTATTAGTGACAAGAGGCGCAAAATAAAATTATCCAACAGCGAGGGTGGCAAAAGAAGTGTGAGGCAATAATAATAAGTAGGGTAAAATCATTATAAATAGTACAGAAACGTTAATACTTTACCAAGAATAGCAAGTTCCAAGCGCTAGATCTGGAGTGGTATTATTTTTTTTATTTTATTTTTTTTGGCTTTTCAATGTTATTATTATTATTACTTTTTTGTTTGTTTGTTTGTTTTTCTTTTTTTTGGCTTTTTGTCTTTCCCTTTCTTTCGAACTCGTGGTTAATTATTTTTTTTTCTCTCTCTTTTTTGTTGTTTTTTTTTTTTATCTTTTTTTTTTTTTTTATCTTTTTTGTTACAATGGAGGCGAGCGTGAACAACGGCAGCAGAGCAACGCCGGATTAAAGCTATTGTAGAAGAGTAGAGAGCAGAGCAGGTTAAGGCATCAGCGGTTGTAGGAATCGATTATTTAATGGTTATGCCAGGGCCATGCCGGCGCCCTCCTCGGGCTGCATCCCGTCCTCGTACTCGTTATCCTGCTCCTGCTCCTGGTCCTGGTCGTCGTAGTCGGTCTCGGCCGGCTCGGGACCCTCGGCCACCGGCGACGAGGTGCTCAGGGCCTCCTGGGTGGGGTTCGGGTTAGTTTTGCGCCAAGCGGAAAAACAAAAAAACAAAACCCCCCACCCCCCCATACGCAACTCGGGCACAAGACGCGCGCGCCGAGGACTCCAAATGCGCCACCGCGAGGACCGGCGACGATCGACGGGCTTGGATCGCTCGTTGACTTCGACCCCCGTCGGCAAGCGCCTCACGGATTCGCCCCTCGGGATCGGTTCTCATCCCCCGGGAAGCCTCGAGCGACGCCCGGAGCTCGCGTTGGTACACGCGAATGGTGCAAAAGTCGGCCGACGGAGCCTCGCGAAGTCAATTCGTTCTTAGATTCCCCTTAGCCGGTGCGAGCACTACGAAGCGACGAGGACTCGGGGACGTCGGCTCCGTCGACGGAAGAAATAGATCGAATCGATTGGCAATTGGCTGCTCCTTTTTTTCTTTTTTTTTTTGTCAATCCTCGATCGTAAGGTCCACGAGTCGATCCCCTTAACAACGGGAGCGATGCGAGCGATCGATGGGGTGCCGACGAAATTTGCTTGGCCGCCCGCCGATCGGCTCGTACTCGAGGAGCGATTCGTTAATTGCCGTTGTTTCCAATTTGGCTGGACGATCATTTCCCGCGTAATTGCCGATAGGCGCAAAAGCTACTTCCTCCACCGTGTGTTAAATTTTAATGCTACGAGGTTTGCAACAAACTTAATTATTAATATTACCAATAATTCAATACTCACTACTTATATTATACAATTATATATATATATGTATATATGTATTAGTCATGCAAGAGTTAAAGAATTAGCCAATGTAAATGTACATTGCGAATAGATTGGATACGTGGGTAAAATTAGTGTTGGACTGGGCAAATCGGTTAATTACTTTATATAATTATTGTTAGGTCATTATATATTTTACTTGTTTATATAATCGTACTTTTCATATATATCTATATATCTATATATATATAGATTATTTGTAACAAAAAAAAATAAAGAAAAGCATGTTCTATTAGTTGTACGGTGGTACAGTCATACGATGATACGATACTTTTTTATTCCTTCAATATAATAATTGTAAGACTTATTTATGTTAACGTTGTAGTGTTTTTCAGAAGACAATTTTCAAATTATATTCAATAGAATATAAAATTAGAAACGCGCGCGTGCGCGTGTATGCATGTGTGTGTCTGTTCTTTGTGCGTGTAAATGTATGAAATTAAAGGCAATTACGGTATTTAATTATAAATTTCATATTAATATTGATTCAGTAAAAAGAGAGAGAGAGACACAGAGAGAGAGAGAGAGAGAGAGAGAGATAATTTTCTTATTTTATAAAAGGCAAATGAAATGGATTGTCCATATTGAATTAATAATTTATAATAATGTTATATACCATATATGTATGAAATCTACGTACGTATATACGTTTTAGAAGGATTTTACTCAATTAATTGTAATATCAATTAAATTGTTGAAAAGAAAGGGTCTCGTCCATCGTAAAATGTGACCATCTCAAAGCCCTTTTAAAACGTAAGCGAGCACACAAAGTCTTTTGACGAAAAAGCGAGGACTCCTTTGATACAGAAATTGCGATTAAATTTAATTCCGACTCGTTAGCAAAATAAAAATAAAAAAAAAAAAAAAAGGAAGGGAAAAAGCTGCGCGCTCTCGTAATGAGCTTTGGCAATGTAATTATCGAGAGCGTTTCGCGAAAAGGGGCGATTAATATTTTTCCTCGAAGTTGCCACGAAAGCCGATTGGACGACAATCGCGTACAGTGGTATCGAGTATTCGAGGGTGTAAGCTCCCTTGGTTCGGCGCGACAATGCAGCTCCGGAGCATCCGACGGTGCGAGTGGCACGAGTGAGAGAAGAGAAGAAAAAAAAGAGATAAAGAAAAGAAGAGGACGAATGAAAAGAGATAAAAAAAAAAAAAAAAAAAAAAAAAAAAAAGTAGAAAAAAATGAGAAGAATCCAAACCCCAGGCCACGCGGAATAATCATTATTCCTTAAAAGAGTACGTGACCGAAGTGGCATCGGCCGCTTTAAACAGTGGTAATAAAAAGGGCAACGTTACCTGCGATGGCCTCCAGCCACAACCGGATAAGGGCAGACCGTCGGATCCCACGGGACAAGGCGCATCGAGTCCCGGCACGCCCTGCTCGCCCTTGTCACCTCTTGCACCGCGTTTGCCGCGCTTGCCCTGAGGCCCCTAAAAAACCAGGTAAGCCCTCATTGCGTATCTGCCTTGGGGTGGTTGGCGCGCGCGCGCGCGCTCCGCGGACGTGCCCTCGCCCGACACTCCGCGACTCTCGGCTCGGCGTTAAAATTGATTGCCTTTGCGCGCGCCCGCCCCCCGCCCGACTCCCCCCGCTCGTGGCGGCATTCCGAGGGTCGGCGGCGGTCATCGGACAGGGCGAAACAAGACTGTAGCGCACGATTCTCGCGCGCTCGACGACGATGAGCATGATTTACCCACGCAGTCATGGCTGTCTTGCAATTGGGCGGGTGGGCTATAGGGGGGGGTGGGTGGGTGCACGGTTGCGTTATAACGACAGGAGGAGGAGGAGGCTCGTGAGTCTCGGGTGGGTGGGATTATTATGCAAGACGAAGTGAAAACGAGCAGAGAAGTTGTACGCGCGCGTCAGCCGAGGTTCGTTTCCCCCCCCCCCCAATCAACCGATAACGGAACAATCTGATCTTTCCGGACACTTTGGAGGCCTATTGTTGCCTCCTCGCCTCGTTCGCCAATATTGCCGAGGGCGCAAATAATTAGGATCGAAGAAGACTCATCGGAAAGGCCTCCCCGGCGCGAGATTCTCCCGGCGTAGGCCAAAAACGTGGGAAATCAACCGCGCGCTACAATAATTTGGCTATTGCTCGTCTCGTTTGCCGCGCGTAACGACGCGAGGTACAATCGTTGATGAAAATACAAACATTTTGGCATTTATATATATACGTTTATATTGAGTTTAAGAGTAACTTCGTCTGCTCGTTAGTCTATTTTAACATTTCCATGGTGCGTGTAAATTATGGTCACTCGCGTCCACCGAATGACGCTCGAAACAAAGGGTGTGACTTTACAATAGGTGGTGAGATAGCGAGAGAGATAGAGATAGAGAGAGAGAGATAGAGAGAGATAGATAGAGATAAAAAGTGCGTGCGAAAAGGCCAAGCTCCAGTCAACCGCGACAATGCAAAGGTAAAATGTAAAATTGTTTCCACGATAATCGTGAACAACGATGGGGAGGAGATGCAGAGATGACGAACGGACTAATGTGCACAGCGCTCAATGATGGAGGGATGATTTTTTTCTTTTTTCTTTTTTTGATCGTATACGAGAGGCGAGAAAGACGATGCAGGACTGGTGGGTGCCTCGTTCAATCGACTCATATTTTCCCATAGTACTTTAAAATCATTAGGACGATCTCGTGTGCGTGACTTTACCGAGACGATGGCTAAGTATTGTTCGCATGATTATGCAATCGGGCTTCATTTCGAGCGACCGACGACGGCAAAAGTGAACAACAAGTGTGGTGGTGGTGGTGGTGGTGGTGGCAGCGCATAACGTTACTGGATGGGATAAATTACAAAACAAAACAAAACAAAAAAAGACAACACACAACTTTTGGCTTTCGATGCTGCGCCGTTCATGCGTAATCGTAACTTAATGCTATGACAATTCGGCCGATTCGGTGCAGATGTCGAATGGCCGTTTAATCGGATTTTTAAAGTGAAAGAAGATACTTACAGAATCTCCCTTCACTCCTTTCTCACCTTGGGCGCCCTAAAAATTATTATAGGAAAAAATAATGGAATCGTTACATTGTTTGGCTTCCACAATTGTGATTTGAATTGATAACTTTGGGGCTAATAACTGGCATTAATTACGGGCTCATTGCATTGCAGGCGTTTAGGCGTTTCTGCTGCTAAACAATATTATCCGTCTTTCTTTTCTTTTCTTATCTTTTTTCGTCCCCCGCATTAACAAAAGACGTACAACTTATCTAATGGGGAAAGTATATATACCTCGGCGCCTGGAATCCCGTCGGTTCCCTGAAAGTGAAAATACTTAAATTGCAACTGGCCGTGGAGACGATCGATGCCTTCGTCCTAAGCCAACGAGCTTAGCCGAGTTACTACTCGTCGGCAACTTCGCGCTTATGACAAATCGTGCAGCGGCTCGGCCACCGGTGGCTTTTTTTACCGAGAGCTCGCGGAAAATCCTCTAACCCCCCCCCGCCCTGGCCTACCCCCTTAATTTTACCGAATCTTAAGGCGCGCGTCTTAAATTTAGGCACACTTATTCTCAATACTCACGGGCAATCCCGTTTCTCCTCGTTCTCCCTTCGATCCCGGTTCTCCTTGAGCGCCCTGAAAACGAATCGGAGTTTTAATCTTTCGTCCTCGAGCTACTCGAATCAAATGAACTTCGTAAGAAGGTTGCTCAATATTTCGATGCTTACTTTCATACCGTCTAATCCAGGCGGTCCCTGAAATATAGTTCAAATCAAATAAAATTCAATGGGAACAGAAGGCAAAAAAAAAAAAAAAAAACAGAATAATCAAGAGTTGGAGGTAAAAGTAAATAAATAAATTGGAGAGAAGCATTGGTGCTAAGACGGCTCTTTTTTTTTTCTTTTCTTTCTTTCTCTTTTCTTCCTTTCGCTTTTCTTTAACAATGATAAGTGAATGGATAAATAAGCGATCGATCGATCAATGGATACGATGATAGTGAAAGTAAAAGAAAAAAAAAAAAAAAAAAAAAACAATAAAAAGATAAAACGTAAGAAAATTGACAGATTTTGATCGAGATGACCAAACGCTAAGGGGAATGAATCTTAATTAATTAGCCAATCTTTGTACACTAGCTACTGTACGCGCGAAGAAGAAGAAAAAAAACCAAAAGTATAATAGACGTGCAAAAAACGTAACGTGAACCGACGAGGCTCAATTTTTTTAACACGGAAGAAATCACCGATGGGACACAGAGTGCTACGATTTTTACCATTGTCAATTATAATGACAATAACAAACGAAGGATACCAACTAGTCGCAAGCTTCGAAAGCTCGTAGATCGCGCTTCAAAATCCCAAGAAGATCCATCGGGTTGGCTCGGATCGACCGAGGTCTAGCGTAAATATTTTCAAGCATGCAAAGCTTCCGGCTACGCGGACCGACGTCTACCCGTGCTTTTCCCCCACCCCCCTCCCCACTCTTTTTTTCCTTTCTTTGGCACACTGCAACGAGCCCATCGCGCGTCATCGAACCACGGCTCTGGGGCTCGGCTCGTCGCTGGCTAACGGGGCTCGCTCTGGGTCTAAGTTCACTGCTACCCCGCGCGCACCTCCTTGGGAGTTCGGGCTAAGCTCGTGACGCGTCCAGGGCCGCGCGAAGACCGGCAGCGGCGTGCCCTCTGGCCCGGAACCGAGCCGATCTCGAAAGGTTGGGCGAGCCCCTTTCGAAAGCCGAGCACGCGCGTTCGATCGTTTCGAAAAGCTCGGCCCGACAAGGATTGGGCGCGCGAGCCCTTGGAGCCCGACGCTCGATCGCGGACCAAGGCGACGAGGAGCCCCGCCGCCGCCAAGGTACAATAACAATCGGGGGGGGGGGGCTCGGCAAAGTTTCGAAGAAGGAAAGAGGCGCGCGCGGGCCGCGCTCGGGAATCTCCTCGACGACTCGCCGCTACAACGAGCTGATTATTCGAGATAAGTCAATGTGTCGGGGAGGTGACGTAGCGTGAAACAAGGGAAGCGCAATGTGGAGTGGTGTTAACGAAATACAGGTGCGCGCGTATGAGTGTCTGTGCGCGTTTGGGATAGAGAGATAGAGAGAGATAGAGAGATAGAGATAAGTAAGAGTATCCAAACAATGCACAAAAATGAAATTCCAAATAATTGAGACGTCCTTGCTACGCGGCGAGTGAGCGTTGACGTTTTTTTTTTTTTTTTCTTTCTTTCTCGCACCAAGGAAGCGGAATAACACGAAAAATCAAATGCTCTCGTCACGGATGGGGCTAAAGCGCAGCTTCTTGTGCACCGAGACCAAGAGTCCTTTGCGCTCGATGGAAACGAAAAGAAAGAGAGAGAAAAAAAAAAGAAAAAAAATTGAAAAAACAACCCAAAGGGCCCACGCGCGTCTCTTTGGCGCAACTCAACGGCGACCGGTGTCGATAGACCGCGAATCAACGGGCGCCCGGTTAACGAGCGAGCGCGCGCCCATCTCCGGTTCTAGGGGCGCTCGTCCAGTGGCCGATGGTAAGCGACGATAGCCGGTCCGACCGATTGAAATTATTATTTGGAAATTATCGGGATCTGAGGCTCGTCGGCCAGTGTCCCGTCCTCGTCCGCGAGTCGCGAGTAGTCGCGATATTGTCGCGGCGGCGGCGGGAGGGGGGGGGCGGCCATGGCTTTTTTGGGTCAACGATCGAACGCAAGGCGGACGATCCCTCCGGGGATACTGAATGCGAGGGAGTCAACGGAGGCTCTCGCGAGTAAATAAGAACGGAGATTTTAATCGACGGCGATAAGACAGAGTGCACTGAAGGGTAATTGGTAATCGCCAAGATAAGCATTAATAAAGGTTGTAATAAGCAATAAGGCCCCAGGCACATGCACATTCTGTTTATTAGATCAGGAGATAAATTCTAAACAAATGTTAATAAGTACGGCAATTTTCTTTCTCTTTTCGTGTCTCTCTTCTCCGTATCTTTTTTTTTTTTTTTTTTAATACGCGCTTGCTCTTTTGCATCTCTCTCTTTTTTTTTTTTTTTTGCTTTTCCTTTGTCCATCTTTTGCGATATAACGGACAAACGTTGCAGGACGTCTTCGTGTGGTTGCGTTAGCTTTGAACTGATCCTTGGATAAAATTATAAATTGATACTTCTCGCTCGAGTGGCGCTCGATTAACAAAAAAGTAAGTCGTGGATTCGCTATTTATTCCATTTTCTTGTTGCTGTTGCTGTTGTTGTTTTATTTATTTATTTATTTTTTTTTTAATTTTTTTGCTTTTGTCTTTTTAAATATTCACTCGTACTACTTCTTATGTATTTTGCCTTTTATTTTAATCACCATTAAATTCTTATGTTTATATTTATCCTAAAGCGATAACGTAGCTCGATTACATTACGCTTAAATTCTTTATCTTACAATATCCGAATTATATTGAATATAACGTAATTCAATTTTTTTATTTTCCTTCCTTCCTTCCTTCCTTCCTTCCTTCTGCTTCACAAACTTAAATCCTAGATATTTAAGTACTTCGATTACGATAAACGTTACAGATTTGAAATTATCCTTTTTTTTCTTTTTCCTTGTTTTTCTCTTATCTCCTTTTTGCGCTTACTTTTATTATTCCCCTTGTATGTACAAGACAATTTTCATCAATTGAAATTATACCAGCACATTAATATACAATAATCGATCGAAATCTCTTCGCCTGCTTACGAAAATTTTAATATAATTATTATATTATCAAACTGCCGCGAGGGCCTTTAAAATTGTCTCGGCCCAATCGCGCGCCTTCCAAGTATTTTCGTATCGTTCCCCCTTCGTTTCTTAGCATCCGCATCAAAGGTACTTCATAAAAATTACCAAACTGATCGATTTGCACGTATTAAAATTAACGCTTTGATAAAAATATTAATCGAATAATAATATTTTATAAAAATTATATTAAAATTTTTTTTTTTTTCCCCCATTCTCTCTCTTCACTCGTACACCACTATAATAATCAAACGGTCGTCGCAATTGCTCGATAAAAATCTGCAGACGAATCCAAAATATTGCGAAGATCTTTGTAATATATATATATATACACAAGTGTAAATGTACACCGACAGATCGTTTGAAGGAGAAAAATATTTTGCCGTTCGTTGGTAGCTTTTGCATGATAAAGTGTTTACTTTTGAAAAACCATATATATATATATATATATGATCCGTATAATTTGTTACAAATTTGCTCTCTCATCCCTTCCTTCCCGTTTTTCTTTTTCTTTCTGCTTTTGCGATGAATGGAGAGGTCGGGGTGGGGGGGGGGAGCGCGCGCGCAACTCCCAAAACATTAAAATACACACGATTCAATAACGAATAAAAGCAATCGAGGGATAAATTCATATCTTACTCGTATCAACAACGTGAATTATACGGATGGCTCTCTCTCTCTCTCTCTCTCCTCTCTCACTCTCTCACTCTTCGATTGCGATCAACGAGATAAAGAATTAGCCATACGGTTTTTCAAAATCGAGCAATATCGTACAAAGCAGCGGTGCGGCGCTCTGAAAAATCACGGACAATCATAGCGAGGTGAATTTAATACAACAATAATAGTGATAATAATGGTGATGATAATGATAATTATTAATCGAGGTGGCTCCAGTTTTAACTTTCGCCGAATACTTGTTAAAGCGCAGGTGTGCAACGGTTAATTAATAACGATTAATTTTTATTCTTTTTTTTCTTTCTTTCTTTCTTTTTTTTTTTTTATTCTAACACTAAACCTGCGATTATGTTCTATGTATATTGTATTTGCTTCGTATGCATTTGCTTTTTTTTCCCTCTCTCTCTCTTCAAAATTAAGAATTTCGTCAAAACTATTATCAGAGTTAGCTTCATTTGTTTTATTACTATTTTTCAAAATTTCAAACAAGAAGATTTAATTTTTATACAAATTTCGATTCGTTTAAAAGAGACTCGGTCAGGAGCCGGGGGTAAATGGCACTTCATACAGAACATATATTATACTTTCAGTGCATATAATTTTATTCGTTTCATTTCCGCAACCCGTTCTATGCTTGCATTATTATAAAATAAATTCACGAGCTACGGAAAAACTTGCGAACAGAGCGATGAAATATGCAAACAGGCCGTAGGCACGTTAAAAGCTTGGTTTTATACTCTCATTTATTTTTTTTTTTTGTTTTCTCTTTCTTTCTTTCTTTCTCTCTTTCATTCTTCCTTCTCTCTCGTCTTCTCGTTTCTTGTATATTAGCAAGTATATTTATTCAATTCGACAATAAAAAATATACTCATGAAACAAGTTTCATTTCGCACGCGAGGAACAAGCTTTTTTTTTTTTAATTTGCTTTTCAATAAATTCCTTATATCGTGGCTTTCGAGTTTAGGAGTTGTTGTTATATAACAAATGAATGTGAAAAATTATCGTAATAATAATTATTTCAATCCGATCCTCGTACAAACTTCGGTAATGCTCGATTTTCTTTCGTGGCTAATCTTTTTTTTTTTTTGTATACAAAAATCTGCATCGGTGAATTATCAAAGCTTTGCTACGTAATAAACAACTCGAGAATCCATTGTGTGGCTAAATGGTTTATGCACAAAATAACAAAGGGATTAAAAAATAAATTATTATTACTCTAAATCTTCAATTTCAAATTCATTACATTATCATTACAGTAGAAGCAATTATTAATCTGTGTCACTTGCTCGATGATAATTGCGTTAATGATTTTTAACTCGTGGTTACTTCGCAAGAGTACAATTTTACGATTATTTGTTGTGCAGTGCAATATAAATGTTTTCATTTTTTTTTTTTCGAAAAAAATTTAAAAAATTGCTTTATTAAAAATAAATTTAAATGCAACTGATTATAATGGTACATTTATCGCGGCTCGTAGAATTATGTGTTTTTCTTTTTTTTCTTTTTGTTTTTATCTTTTTAGAAAGTTCAATTGCGTAAAATTATCATTATTCATTAATTTTTGTACTATTTGATTTATAGCAATGACGAATTTTGTTTTTGTTTTCGTTTTATATTAATGAAACGGTTAGAAAAACGATAAAGTACGCATAACAATCAATTATACAATTAATTGATGTAATTCGTTTTCAAATCTGTGTGCTTCAATTATCCTTTAGTTTTGCATTTAAATATTAAAGGTAACAAAGTCATCGATATATTCATTCATTTATGTCGATAGAATTGTCCTTCTTTCGTGAAGCTGCCTTAATTATAAATTAAATTAATATCATTGATTCTTCTAATATATATATATATTTGTATACTTCGCTTTTTTTCACTTCTTATAAAGAAATTTCCATTTTCGATAATAAAGTCTATCGTTGTTTTCAATTTTTATAAGTGGCAGACTAACGCATCCTAATTGATGAAAGAATCGTAGCTTCTAGATATTAGAATGCTCAATTTGGTTTTAAGGGTAAAATATGACATTGTACACACTTTTAATGCCATGAATTAAAAATAACCCCTAGACTTGAGTAGAAGCTTTAAATTTGTCATCTATCGTCAATTTTTAATTGTAATTTTGTCCTTATGCATAGGATGTCATATTTTAAACGTTTAAAGTCTAATGTTTCTTTCAAATGTAATCACAATAATTGCAACTTATATAAACTAGTGTCATTTTTGGCGCTCTTTTCTGTCATTGTGATATTCCTTCTATTAACGAGTTCTCGAAAATACTTTGTTCAAAAAATTTCATAAAAAACAACACGATTATTTTATTCACCTATGAATATAAATTGGCATCCGTAAATGTTGAGCATAAATTGTGGTACGATACGTTTCGTTTTTAATTGTATGTAGCTTGTAATAACATGTTGTTAAATACATCACTCGCATTGTATGTGTGTGTGTGTTTGTGCTCGCGCATGTGTATATATGTATATATATATATATACTTATGTATACATGTATATATACACCGAAGGTAATGAGAAATAATTGAAACGGATCATTTATTCGTCAGCACAATTTTACTCGGATTGGCTGATCATCTTTGATATTACCTATATATAATTTCTTCTATTTCCGTTATAGACAAATGTAAATAACGATCTTTCTAAATCGGTACAAAAACATTATCGCATGCACAATTATAATTATGTCTCCTGCTTCAGTACCGGTATCGCCAAACTACAAAAATCGACGTGTCTTTTTTTTTCAAAATGCTCATTCGCCATCATCGAGGATCATGAAGCTTTTGACGCGCATTCCTTACATTTATTTGCTACTCTATAAAGGTTTACTTTTGCTTTGGGCTCCCAACAAAAATATGGACTATGTCTCTTATTTTACTATTAACACACTTAAGCACATATATATATATATATGTCTATTCTATGATAAATTATGGAATATGTTACACAAAGATTTTCCTTTCCATTTTTCAAACACGGTGACCCAAAAAAAAAAAAAAAAAAGATAAAAAAGAGCTAAATTAAGTACGCGTAGATAGAAAAATAAGATTATCGTTCTTTGTTTCTTAGTTTTATAAAACAAAATAATAAAAAAAAACAAATCATATCCTAGCATATCTAATGTCGCTTAACTAATTGCTCGGCTACTTTCGTGAAATTGTTTTTTTTTTTTTTTTTTTTTTTTTTTCCTTTATTTATATAAAATTAAGCAAATCAGTAACACTGTGATAAGTACTTATTGGAATATTTAACGTTTTCTACAAAAATACATACAAAATAAATATAGCTTTCGATCGATTAAGTTTTAATTAAAATTTAAAAATATTCAAGTAAAACCTATAAATTATAATGCTAAATATATATATATAATGTAACTTAGAGTCGTAACTCTTAAATGAATAGTTATTTAATTGTTGTTTAGAAGGCATTTCTGTGACATAGTTCCAATCACCACTTATTTATTATACATTCAATAAAACTATGCATTAATTACTTTTGTTAAATAATATACACATAATTATATATATATATATATATATAAATATGTTTAATAAATAATAATTGTTTAATGTTCGGTTTTGGACAATGTGCTTCTTTTTCATGGAACCGTTAAATAAAGCATCTCCCGAAATATGTACTTACAGCCTCGGCTAACAAAATCGATAAAATAATTTCGAAATTTAACGAGGTCGTACTTCATTTACGTTATACTTTATTTATTTAATATTTTTGTCGCCGTTGTTTCAACATAATGTTCCAAAAGTATAATAATGTATTTTTTTCCCCTTTACGAATATCCGTATGTATAAAAAAAAAAAAAAAAAAAATTGATTTAAAATTGAAAGAAAAAAAAATTATTTTTAACAATACATTATTTTTATTATATTAAAAATATTAGATACATTAAAAAATTATTCCTCATTACATTATTAAGTGATTCAAGTTTATAACGGCTAAAATTTGTTACTATCTAAAGATAAAAATTAAAATTGTTTTTTTTTTTTTCTTTTTTCTAATCATTTTATTCTCTTTTTTACCCTTTTATATTTTGATTTTCTCTTGCTTAAATCCCATTTAATATATATATATATATATATATATATATATAACGATGATTCACTAAAAATGCTTTTGCATCTCTTTTGATTAATAAGAAATTCAGTCGAAACTATTCGCCAATAATAATAATAGAACCAGCTTTAACTCCACTAGCTATACAAATAATTTCTTAGTCGATTATGGTAATGATATTGTTGTAAATGTTGTCATTATGATATGTTCTCGTCAACATCGAGCGCAGTTAAGTCTAATAATCGCCTAGCTTGATAAACCCATCTTAGTAGACCTCTTTAGAGCTATTTAAATAAACTTCAAACGAACGTTCCATCGATTAGAAATTCGCGGCGTTGCATCGTTAAGAAACGTGTAAATCGAAGGCTGATTGGGGCGGTGGCGGGGGGGGATTGGGATTGGGGGAGGGGGGGGGTATAGAGAGAACAAAAAAAAAGAAAATTGTTCAAAGCCTTTCTTACTTATTCGCGTATAAAAACATCGGCGTTATCCAACGCGTGGGCAATTATATATTTATCATTTCAAATCGAAGGTCGCGCCTGGCTCCGATAATGCGTGACACGCCAATTTTTGTCAGTTTTTACAATTGGGATCCAGTCCAATTCGGCCCGATCATCTCTCGGGATTGTCGCACGATCGTTTGGCACTCCAGTCGTGACAAAATATATCTGGGCCCGATTGATGCGAATTACAAAGGAAAGACGCTCCTCCGGTCGTAGTCGCGCGCTCGACGCTTGGGTTCGAGACGCGTTGGTTTTTTTTTTGCTTTTTTTTTTTCTTTTTTTTTCCTTTTTTTTTTTATATGTATACGAGTGTGCGCGTGCGCTTGTGTGTGTGTGTGTGTGCGTGGGCGTGTGTTCAGGTTCATTGCGCATATCCGCAAGGTCACGGCCGTTCTGCGTTAGATAGGTTATTGTCGGTTATCTCTGTAGTACCTATCCCATGTTAGTTGTTAGTTGGATCATCACCACGCATCAACCTGCATTTTTAAGCCGATTATTAATAAAATTGGAGGACATCGTTTCGGTAATCTTGTTTGTTTTTTTTTTTTTCTTTTTTTCTTTTTTTCTCTACTCTATTCTATATATTATTATTATCGTCAGCGAGGGAATTTTTTTCTTTCTTTTTCTTTTTTTTTTTCCGGTCCTTATTTTCATTCCCGACGAGCTCCCTCCCGCCCCCGTCGTCAATTGTTCTCAATGCAATGCTCGCACCGCTACCGGCGTGCGGTTACCTTTTTTTTTTTTTTTTTCCTTCATTCTTTCCTTCCCTCTACGCTTATCTATTCCCTCTCGGTTCGGATAAGCTTAAGCGCGGTAGGGCCGAACGTTGGAAAAAGTTGCCCCACCCTAGGAAAGAGAGGCCAACGAGAGCCGGCCAAAGTTTCCTTTTCTCGGGGCCAATTTGCCAACGGTAAAGAAATGGCGGCCATTTACTTATCGGACTCGGAGGCTGCATTAGCCGACAAAAATAAATACCCCTCTGCGCGATATCCGTTGAAAAGCTCATATGTGTACTCTTGAATTGCAGCTGAGCTGCAATTTCAAAGTATACCCGATTATTGGTTTTGTCGCGTTAAGTCTCGCGTGAAATGTACTTTATTCGTTAAAGCATTCGAATATATATATATATATATATATATTTGTACAAGTGTTGTGCGTTTGTCGAAAAGAGCTCGGCATTCAATGGCTAAATTGTATTCCGCAAAAAAAAAAAAATTTAACGACACTAATAAAGAGTTATCGATACGATGAAGGAGTCGCTTTATAGTTATAAACGATGAAAACAAGGTCTAATGCGTTCTCAGTGCTCTTGTGCAATGCCATTATTGGCTTACGATGGTACTAAATAATGAAATTAAACATTGTAGACGTTCTTATTAATTGGTGCAAGAAGGATTAATGATTAGCTACGCGAAAACTGCCTACAATAGTCATTGTTTAATATTATTGGCTCTCGGGCACATCGCGATTTATTCCCGGGAATTATTTTAACGCAATCGTGCCTTTGAAATTGTATATTAAAATGAAAAACAATATAATAATTATTACTTTAAGACTCGGAATTGTGCTCGAATGAAAATTTGACTTTTTCTCTTGGCTTTTATTTACGCATACTCTTCGTATTATTGATATGGTAATTTTTGTAAGGCGAACGTAAACTTATGTAAATGACAAATGCTAATACTGACAAAATAAAAATGTCATTTAATTGTAGAATGTAAGAAAATTATACAGAGAGAAATTTTTTTTTTTCTGCCTCGTTTATATAACCTCGCATCAGACTATTCACTGTCATAAGTTTTGATTTATGGCTTTTTCTTTTTTCTTTAATATATATATTATAATATATATATATATAAATATATAAACATTTAACACTCGCGTTCGCGCGCACACTTATGTATATATGCATATATATATATATATATGTTTGTATGTGTGTGTATATCTATATATAATATATATGCACACATAAACACCACATTAAATAGTAGTCATATTTTTAAACCTGTTTTACAGGCAGTCTCGTGATTTATTTAAAATGTCGTCTATGTATAAATTTACATCGTAGCAAAGTCTATCGGTAAGACACGAAAATTGCTGCTCAATCATTATAAAATGACTAACGGTATAAAAATAATAAGTAATAATAAGTAATAATAAGTAATAATAATAAGTAATAATAATATTAATAATAATGATAACGTTAATAATAATAATACGGCATTCGAAAGTCGTGAGTCGACGTTAGGTTAAAAAAGTCGATAAGATCGATTATAAATATCTTGACAGTAACAACGAGAAAGTTCATTTGCTTTATGTTTAAGTCTAAATTATTGTAAATAAAGTAATGTAAATTCTGCTAGCTCGTGCGAGTCACTTATTTTTCCGGCGGGACAATTGAGTTGGTTGTAGCGAGAATAAAAAAAAAAAAAAAAAAAAAAAAAAAAATCGTATCGTACGAAAGGCCCTTAAAAGCTACAAGTATTAATCTATCGAACCGTATGATTATTGTATTATCGTATAAATGTATGCGCGTTTATATACATGTATATATATATATATATATATATTTATATACGCATGTAGGCGGGTATAATTGTATGTGCGCGCGCGCGCGTCCGTTAATCGACGCGATAGTCAAGGATCATCGCATATCGATCGCTACGGGTAATGGTTTCGGTTGGATTCGATTCATTGACGTGGGCATGTAATTGTTACAAGCGAGAGATCCTCGATCTTACCATGGCGCCTGGTTTGCCTTCACCTGTTTTACCGGATTCCCCTCGTAGTCCCATGGGTCCCTGCAACATCAACGGTCACGTCTTTATTATTGAAGCTCTCCGGGCGAGCGTCGCGGCTCATCCCATCCCCGCAAAGCCCCGGCAAATAAAAGCTCCTCGCAAAAGGCGCCAGGATAATCGATACGGGGTCAAGGCCTAATCCCCGTCCTGGCCTGGCTCACCGAGCGTTGCCCCGCCTCCTTTTTTCTTTTTTCTTTTTTTTGTCGCCGCTTCTCTGCCCGGGCCGTCACCCGCTCGCTCGAAGTCCCCCGATGACGATCGCCGATCGCCGGGCCCGAGCTACGACGAGCGGCTCATCGAGCGGTTGTTTGTCGTTGCCCGCGCCCGGAGGCCGGGAGTCGCGCTCCGTCGAGGATCTTAGGCCGAGCCGCGAGCTTCCTCCTTTGTCGAAGCGAGCGCTCGCGACTACGACTACGAGGACGACCGACGTCGGGGACCGTGGATCGGGAGGATGGGCGCGCTCCGGTGCCGGGGCCTAGTCGCGATCAAACGATTGGCCGAAAGCTCGGGGCTCGCTCGGTCGGCCCTCGGCCTAAAGCTCCCGGCCGCGCTCGTTGCGGGCTGCTTCCTCCTCCTCCTCCCCTCGTTGGCCGGCGTGGTAACGCGTCGCAGCGAGGGCCGGGCGGGGGAGGGAAAAGCCGTTGGCCGATCGCTCTAGCCTGCGTCCAGTGCGCCCTGAATTAATCGCCGCGGCATTTGTGCCGGGACGCTTGGCTTTTCCGTTCCTTGCCGGCCCGCCCGCGCTAATACCTTAATACTACCCCCCGGGGATGCTCGGTATCTCGCTATGCTGCTGCTGCTGCTGCTGCTCGTCGCTCGTCCTCGATCTCGCGCTACATCGAAATTCCTCGTCTACAGCGGCGATTATCTCTCGGCCCTCCCCCCCGCTCCTATACATAATTCTCCCCGGGCTACGGGTACTGCTATTTTTTCGAATTTCCGAGAGATAGAGAGAGAGAGAAAGGAGCTCAAGGATAGCGGCCCGATATTTTTCTGCATCAGCCACCCACGCGTGCCATCAAGATTAGTGTTTTCACCGAGCGAGCGCCCAGTGCCCGGAGTATTCCGGTGCGTCGACCGATGGCGTCGTCATTGTTGTTTTATCTTATCTTTTTTTTCTTCTATCTCTCTCTCTCTCTCTCTCTCTCTCTCTCCACCGAGAGCGCGGTAACCTCGGGCCAGAAGACCGATGCGCTCAATTATAATAGAAGCGCCCATTACGACGGGCTTAATGTTATTAATGGCATTTGCGCAGGGGCGATTCTATCGATAATTATGTTGTCAGCGCGAGCATCCGCGGAGGAATTTTACGGGCCCCGATTGTGCGCGTCTTTTGGCTCGATCGATCGCAAATTTCAATCCGTTGATTTGATTGGCCGGCTCGCAGGGGGGGGGGCGGAGGACCGGTAGCCGCCGTAGCGCATCTCGTTGTGGGCAAAGCCAATACGGCGGAATGCGCGATCGAGCATCGTCGGGCTACGATCCGACGGGATGATCCAACGCGAGGGGGACGGACGGGCGTCAAAGATAACGCAGCTCGAGTTAAATAAATCATCCGCGAGGATGTACTCCGATGGGTTAGCAGGGCGATTAATTATCCCAAAGCCGAGGCCGTCCATTGCGATTATCGATCGATGGGGGCCTATCGTCGAGGCTTAAGATCGGGGATTAGATTTACAGTAAAAAGCCAATTGGTAATTATTGTAGCCAAAGTCATACGTACGGGAAGTCCCAATGGGCCGCGATCTCCTTTCACGCCTTTTTCTCCCTGAAACCAAAGGACAAATTTACGATCGTTGCCGAATGATGATCGATCAGCGCTGGTGCGTGCGCTCATCGCTCGGGAGTTCTCTTGAGGGAATGGACGGTTGTGGAAGGGTCTCGAGAGCCCGTCGTTGGCTCTGGATTTATTTTCAATTCTAATTTTAAAGGCGATCGGAAATACAAATCTTGCATAGAGGCATCAACGACAAATACCGGCCCGATTGTCGCGAGTGTCCCGGCAAAGCGAAAAGTTGATCGAACGGAAGAAGCATAAGGGGAGGAGGAGGAGGGGAAAAAGGCGGGGGAGGACAAATAGAAAGTTCAACATTATCGTGAATTTAAAGCAACGCGGCTCGGAGGGAGGCGACCAACGGCCCCCGGAGGGCCTATTCGAGAGCCCCTCGAAGAGCATCGTCGACTCGTGGATGGCCGATGGGGCCCCGCGCGATAAACAAGCCGCGGGTCGCTGAGTCCGGGGGCCAATTGGAAGCGCTGCAAAGGCCAAGATTTAAAGGCACCTCGGGATAATGAGGGGCCCCGGCTCTCTCCGAGTGGTCGCGCCGCGATTAAGACAGTTGGCCATCGTCGCTCGGATTTACAACGGGATTCGCGGCGAAATTAACAGGGTATAGGGGCTGGTGTAGGGAGGATGGGGGGGGTGGTCAGAGAAACACGGAGGAGAACAGGGCCGTGCAATTACTGACGGGATCGCCCTTGGTGCCGTCGTGACCCCGGTCTTGGCTAGCGCCGTTCTGATCTTTCTCTGGCCGCCCATCCGCGCACCTCGCGCTGCCCTGGAGGTCCGGGCGGTCCTATTATCTATGCAAAAATCAAAGCAATGATCTTGCTTTCCAGCATAAGTTCGCTTTTCATAAGATTCGCTTAGGAAGGTAGTATGCTCGCACTGCAGCGGATCGATATGCAGTCTGCCCCACGGGCTTATTCCGGCCTTTCCTCACGCGTTCGCGTTCACAAGCAGCGACCCCTCTTCCGCAGCACTAGCGGTACTGAGTTTCTGCCATAAAGTCGCCAATTGGCAACATCTGCCCGGAAGCTATTGAGCTCCGAAATAAAAGACCTGACAGGTGTATGTGGCAGGGAACTGAGCGGCGCGCGCGCCTCCTCCGACGCCACTCTCGAAGAAGGCCCCCTCAATCCGAAAGTGATGTGGCCCTTTCTCGGGTTGCGGGGTCACCTTGCGCGCTATGGTAGGCAGAGCGTGATCCGCAGTCGACGCGACGGCTCGTCCGGACTTTCAACAAGGATCGCGGGGTACCCAGCCGTACGCTCGAGTCCCTTCCTGTCCGGAGGGAACGAGCCAAACACGCTTCCCGACCGATCGTCTGTGACCTTGCAGCCAGCTCTCGTAGACACTATCCTAAAAGCTTGAAGAAGGACCGGTATCCCGCGTTGTACAGGAGGGGAGAGGGAATCCCTTACCATATGCGAGTACTGTGCTAGCTTCCTGCTGAGTCAGTTTCGCGAGTTGACGGGAAGGCGGAGCTTCGAGCGGGAGAAGCGCACGCGCGTCCCCGGCCCGGCTCGCACTCCCTCCTCCCGCGCGCGCCGGGATCCGGGAACCAAGCACGCGTCCCGCCGTTTGGCTGTCCGGTTCCGGTCTGGAGCTCTGAGAGAGAGACAGCCGCTGCAGTCCCCGAGAGTGAAAAATCCCGGAGTGGAGCTCGCGAGATAGCGAGCGATGTGGCGGAGTCGAGCTGGTTCTGCAATCCCCAACGGCGAGAGCTCCTCTCGCCAACGGGAGACCCGATGTCGCGCCTCTCTCGACCCCCCCCCCGGGGGACGGGCGAGCTTGGGATAGCTCCGGGGCACGGGTGCCGCTCCGTCGCCCATCGACGGCCGGACCCTGTGGTCCGGAGCGGTGGCGAATGGCTCGCGTTCCCAACCCAATCCCTCCCCCCCGACGACGACAGGATAACGAGAGGGAGGACCGTAGCGGGCCTGTGCCGATGGGGATTAATTTATTAATCGAGTCGAGCGCGCGGATCGTGGCGGCCGTGGCCGAGACCGCGCGGTCTCGGCCTCCGAGTATCGTACCGAGAGCCGGCGAGTGCTCTCGATGCTATCGATCCTCCCGCCCTCCCTCCCGCACTCTCTCTCTCTCTCTATCTCTCGTTCGCAGATAGGCCGCGGCTCTTTTTAAAGCGAAGATCTCGCAGCCCCCGCAATCGCGTAAGATGCGCGTACCTTTGCTCGACTCTGTCGTTCCTTTATCATCCCTTTGCTCCCGGATATCGAGAGCAGAGCAAACGGAGCCGAGGCTATCTTTGATTTTAAGCGCGAAAGGATCACCGCTCTCCCGGTGTCCTGGCCATTAGCCAGGACGGATGCTCGCCCCTTTTGCATTTGCGGTTACTTGCGCTGGGCCGGGGGTCGGGGCACGCTTGGCCCAACGCGCCCGCGGTTCCATATCGATGATCGCGCGTTAGAGAGAGAGAGAGAGAGAGAGAGAGAGAGAGAGAGAGAGAGGCCCAACAATGGATCGGTAATTACGGTCGTTCGATTAGAGGAGGGAAGTCGCGTTCGGATGGCCCGATTCGTTTCGAAAGAGAGAAGCGCGAAAGGCGCTTGTCGTCGCTCGGTCAACGGCCGATGGATAAATATTTATTGTACTTACATACGAGCTCGTCAATTCGCCGGCATTAACCTCGAACGTGCTGTCGCCCTGAGAAGGAGAAACAAAAAAGCAAAAATTTTTAAAAGGTTTAACGAAGGAGCCACAGACGCGGGGCCAATCTGTAACGTTATTCGCGCAAGTTACCTGTCGCCTCCTCAGCTTCTTGTACTTCTGCTCGTTTCCATCCGTGGCCAATCGTGGTTGGGTGGACAGGAAAAAGAAAATACAAAAATGCAATTTTGAAAGCTCCGATCGACCGCGCGAACGCCAATGGCTTGGATAAATTTCGATCGATTTAGACTTACCGACTCGCCCTTGTCGCCCTTGTCGCCCTTCTGGCCAGGATAACCCTTTGAACACAAAATTACGCCAAGTCTCGGTCATTATCCGTCGAGGGAATCTTCGCCCGAACGATAATAAAGCGCGCTGCTCGATCTCATGAGAAGGAAAAACAACAAAGTACGAAAGAGAAAAGATGACGAAGAAAGATAGGAAGAAAAACAAAAAAAAAAAAAAAAAAAGACTCAGTTGCCGCTATTATAGATCGCTCCGCGAAATGAAGATTTACGTAATAATCGATCGAGGCAGCCCGCGCAGGGCCAAATAAGTCCGCGGCCGCGCGATCGTGAAACAATCGAGCGAACGTCCCCGTTAATACTAACTGGTGGTCCAGGCAAACCAGGAGGTCCCATAAGCCCAGGAGGTCCAATGTTGCCGTAATCTCCTTTCTCTCCTTTCGGCCCGTACAGTCCCTTTAACAGACGAAAAAAAAAAAAAAAAAAAACACCAATGGATGAGATTCAGGATCGCTCGGGTTGGCGGGGGTGGGGCTCGCGATCCTATCGGCTCGAGCTCGAGCCTACCGAGTCGAATATACGCGGCGGCCGTGCCGCATCGTTAGCCCTTGGGCCGTGGAGCGTCCGATGCGGCCAACGAACGCGTCGGGAGTCGCACTCGTCGGCTTTGGGAGGCCGTGGAATGCCAGTGCCGGGTTCCGGGGCTCCGAGTCGCCGCGCGGCGCCTGACGCGGGAGTCAACGCGCGGACGGTTCTCGCCTTGGCGCCAAGCCCCCGCCGCCGGTGGATCCATCGGTGCCGGGCCCTTCGCCGTCCTCGTCACCGGCGCCTCGTCACCTCGCTGCCCGACACCGGGTCGACGAGGGTCTCTCGGGGGCCCCTTGGTCCGGGGCACTCCCGACTGGATTGCCCCCGGGGCTCTGGGGCTCGGCAAAGCCCCGACAAAGCGCGATCCTCTCGCACCGTGATTTTATATATAGCCCGGATGCGTCGGGAGCCGCTCGACTGTGCCGCGAGTCGTACTCGCCGTGACGGAGGGAGAGGAGCCACGGGGAAATATGCCGAGCGTCTTCGAGTCGCTCGCTCGGATGCGACCGTATTTTTTTTTTTTTTTTTCTTTTTCAAAAGGCCGGGCATTTGTATCGAGGCATCGAGAGCACGGAATCCTCGAGCAGCAGCAGCTCGTCTTTTCCTTTCCATTACAACTTGGCCGACGACTTAGGCGAGCCTCTCGGGCTTCAACCCCCGCGCGCCCTCTGTCCCGGCCGAGGGTACTCGCGCACTCGTAAGGGTCCCAGGAACTCGGGCCGCGTGGGATCGGCGTCGCGAGTCTCCGGTCGACCCTTGCCAAGGAACGAGAGCAGCGGGTCTCGAGCTCGAGGGCCACTTCGGCGGGCTCCTCGTTCCCGTTGCTCGTCGTCGTTTTTCCCACAGTGGCCTCGCCGCCCACCGGGCTGGGGGGTGGGGCTCTCGACCCTGTCCCCGCTCCACGCGCTTGATTCCCGAGATGCCGATGCGCGAGCGGCGGCGGAGGCTGCGTTCGCCCGAGATGAGCGCGCGCTTCGGAAGAATCCGGGCCAATGTTTGCCTCCGAGGCCCTCGAGGCGAATTCCCATCGCGGTTAGGCGCCGCTCCTCGGTCGCGAGGGGGGCAGGCCCGAGCGACGAGCAAAAGGTAGGGAAAGACTCGGCGGGCGCGCGAGGTTGGCGCGCAACCCCGGAACGCGAAACTCGCGTAACTCGCGGGTATTTTTAGGCGCAGGAGGGCCGCCATCCGAATCGTCCCTCGCCCCGAGTGGAGGCCCCAGGATCGGCTTATTAATAGCGGCCTCTCGAGCGCCTCGCGAGCTCGAGCCGGTTGGACTTTTACGATCGGCCTCCCTTATCGGCACCCCCTCGACGCGGCCCCGACTGCCGAGGGGCTCTTGATCGGGAGCTGGGCTCGGGGGGGGGGGCCGATCCCCGAGCGCGACGCGGCTCTCGAGCCTACGACTGCTGGACACCCGCGGTTGGGGGGTTGGGGGGGGCGAGGCGTCGACTCGAGCTGCGCTTAGGTGCCAGGGTTGGAGCCAGCGAGACTTACGGGCAATCCGGGTGGACCCTGGATGCCGACCTCTCCGTTCAAGCCGCTTATGCCTGGCAGGCCTGTTGATCCCTGATCGCCCTTTGGTCCTGCGGCCCAATGAAAAATGAAAGGTAAGTTTATAATAATGATGACGACGACGACGATGATGATAATGATGATAACGATGATAATAATAATAATAATAATAATAATAATAATAATAATAATGACGCTACGACGACGACGACGATAACGACGTCGCAAGCCGAGAGCCTCTTCGCAGCCGCACAGGGGCCGCCGTGATTCGTCCCGGCGGCGGCTGGTGTTCGTCGATCGCGTGCCCCTTCGCCTACGGCCGCGATCGTCGACGGTCGCCCGCTGCCCGTATTATCGATCGGCAATTGGCATTTGTCGGCAGGCTGCTGCCGGGGCTAAGTACCTACAACGCTTATTCGGCCAATTGAGCGCACTCGATGATGTGCCAAAGTTCCGGGGCTCGCTCGGCCCTTCGGGGTGGCCGAAGGAGCCCGCCGGAGCTCGTTCCTCGAGGTCCTCGACTCCTCGAGTCCCTCCTACCATCCTGCTACGGAACTTTCGATCATCGGGTAGCTTTGAAAAGGCCACCCCTCACCCCACCCCCACCCACCCGTCCCGATACGGGCTCGGTATGCTTGCAGCTCTCCAGCTTTGCTCTTCTCTCCGAAATTTCTCATCGAGCCCTTGTGGATTGTTCTCGATTCGATTGGTTGTTGTTTTTTTTTTTTTTTTTTTTTTTTGGAAGAGTGGGGAATAATGTGCGGAGAGCGAGCACGGGATTGGAGCACGCGGTTGAAAACAAAATTGCCGTCTGTTATGAGCATTGCTTGCTTCTGTTACGGTTACAATGATGATAATAATAATGATGATAATAATAATAATAATAACAATAATAATAGTAATAAT
The DNA here is from genome assembly GCA_018907135.1 of Kradibia gibbosae. Taxonomy (NCBI): domain Eukaryota; kingdom Metazoa; phylum Arthropoda; class Insecta; order Hymenoptera; family Agaonidae; genus Kradibia; species Kradibia gibbosae. The sequence goes on along the minus strand of JACCHX010000001.1, from coordinate 2,100,973 downwards.
AAATAATAATAGTAGTAGTAGTGGTAGTAGTGGTGGTAGTAGTAGTAGTAGTAGTAGTGGTAATAATAACAACAGGTAGAAACATTAATAACGATAACGATAGTGACAATTAATCAACAAGTCTACAGTACCAAAAAATCTCATCACCAGTAATTAGACCAGAGACTCTCTACTAGAATGCACAATATATGGGTAAATAACCAATACTACGTGGATAAATATTAGTAACTAATGTAAACAACTAATGCAACCACTAATGTAACAAATTAATTTACTACTAGTATTAAATCAATATAATAATACAACAAGGATGCACCTGTCGAACAATGTTCTTTTTTTCCTTTTCCTTTACAACATCTAAATAATTATTCAACTGCTCGAAAAGGCTCGCGCAACATTAGCCGCCACCTCGTTTTCTTACACCCGTGTGTACACGTGGCTCTTTAGCTACGTGAGCCTTTAAGGGAATTGAAAAAAAAAAAAAAAAATAATAATAATAATAATAATAAATAATCATCGGATCAAGCGAAAACTGCGAAATATAATGCTTTTAAATTAATCGACAAGTTGTAGCGATTAACTTGCGCGCTACACTAGAGAGAGGGGCGTACCAATTTGCGTTAACCCGATTAGGCTTTAAAGCGAATAATCCAATTTCTATTTTTAAAGATATATACAATGCAATATATGGGCGCGCGTACGCCAGCGAATCGTGCCAAGCACTTCTGACCGTTGTTAAAAAGTGCATTAATTTCAATGACAAATTTGGAAGTCGCTGTTCGCGATCCGCGCATCGTTAAGAAATAATAACACGCGGCTCTTTCGATGATTGAACGGCGCAGTGATGAAGTCGAACGACTTCGGCTGCGGCGGCGGCGGCTTCGGGGAGGGCGACGGGAAAAAAAGGTTTAAAATTATACGGGCAAATATATATGCGAGGACGAGTCGCCCATTGTGCTGCGCTTAATTTACGACCGTAATATATAACGTTTACGAGGCCATTAGCGTTTGGAAATGTATTATTATTGCAAAAAACATATCTCTCGGATCGTTGCCGTACGCTAATGCGCGAATCCGATAATTAGGGTGGATTTATCATCGAGAGCAGCGTATGCCGATGGGCTATTGTGAAAAAGCGAGTCCCGAAACCGAGCCGACGACGACGACGACGACGAGTGCTCGAAAGGCGCGTCGCGAGTAAGGGAAAAGGTAGGCGTCGACGCAGTTTCTACAAACGCCATGAAATAATATCGCTTTATCAATAATAATACTTACGTACGGGCTCGGGTAGAGAAGAAATCGCACAGAAGAAGTCGCACGACCATTGTTGTCGAGTGTTGGCTTATTAGTGATTAGTGGATTTGCTCCGACTTATTGTCCGCGACTTGCGCGTTAAAGGAAGTTGGTTGGTTGGTGCTGTGGTAGTGGGTGCGAGTGTTATTTGCTACATAAACACAAATTAGTTACAAGCTACTGTACGTGGCCGAGGATAACAATGAGCTCGGCCCCATAAGTTCAAACTAGTCTTGGGGAGGGGAAAAAAAAAAAAAGCTCGTATTAACTTTTTTTCTTTTTTTTTTTTCTTTTTTTTCCCCTCTCTCACACACACGCAACATACGGAGCCACTCAGCTATTGGTTATATCCTGATACGCTTGTAATATCAAATCTAACCGATGCGCGCGAGCACTGCGGCCATCGATTTCGTTTGACTCGACACCTTTGGTGAAAAATTATCCGCCTTTGCGAGATTTTTCTCTCTCTCTCTCTCTCCAAGAAGAAGAAGAAGAAGAAGAAGAAGAAGAAGAGGGAGAAAAAAAAACAAAAAAAAAAAAAAACAAAAAAACATAACGCTCCCTTCAATGGAAGTTACGTCGAGTGCACGTTGGCTTTGCTCGGCACCGAATTAATCGCGACTCGACGCGAAGAAATGCACGATTGTTCGACAAGGCGATAATTTATTCGTTAACTTTTGACAAATTGTATGAGTACGCACTTGTAACAATTTCTATGAAATCCTTTATAATTTAAATTTAATGGCACTTCGTCGTATATATATATATATATATATACATATATGTACATATATGTACATATAAGTATAAGTATATGTATAGACGTATATACATATGCTCAAGAAATTTAAAAACATTGTGCTTTTATAATTAGTTTGAATAAAATTAAAAGCATAAAGCAAACGTTGGTTTGTTCTTGTACGTTATGAGAGAAGTAACTCGTGGAATTTTATAACGCGCAACGGGATTTAACATTTTTTTTTAAGATGTGTGTATTACACTCGTATCAGAATTCAAAAGATTGCTAAAAACTTTGCCCAGAGAGAAGTTGTGTATTAACTCGGTAGAAATTATTAAACAAAACAGAATAGAAATTATGATAAGGTAAAAAGTTCCACGTACATTTTACACCAGTGATAATTCTCATTTATATGAAAATGCTTCATTCCCACAGAGGAAGATTAATGTTCTTCTTCGTTGTTTAAGGGGGAAAAAAAAAAAAAAAAAAAGGTTTCGACGTTTCCCCATCGCCCCCCCTTCCCGCCCGCGCGCCTGGCTCTCTCGCTATCATCTTTTTTTTTCGCTACTTTTTTCGTCCATTCAACGAATTGTTCTCTTTGTGTCACGAGCTCTTTTCCGGTAACAGCTTTTCTTCTTTGAGATCGTTAGATATCCTGATTAGCAGAAGTTTCGCTGAGGAGCGGGAGAATTTATTTTAAATCGATGCCAAAACCAAAAAAATTACCGAGCCCTCGGAGCAGCGACGCTTTTAAAAATAGCTCTTGCAAGGATCGCGTAAAATTTCGAATTACGGTGTCGAAAAAAAGGAAAAACAAAGAAACAAAGAAAAACAAAAGAAATCATAAATAATAAGAACCGACGCTATTGTGTATAACTTGGGCCAATGCAAGGTACCGGTAAAAAGAAATTAGTTATTCGCCTCGAGTACCGGAGAGACAAATATTGATACTAAATCACTGGCAGTGCTGTAAGTAAGTTAATTCTCTCTGTGTAAAGTTGCTTAGTATAAAGTTCTCACTCGCTCGCTCACTCACTCTCTCTCTCTCTCTCTCTGCTCTTGGTCACTTAATACTTACGGTCAATGTTTATAGCTGCGCGATCAAAGTTTCAGCAATTGATAAAGTAGTCTAGTGGTTATTGATGTAGTTACTATTACCTGCGGAAAAGCTACGGGAACTAAGACTGTTAGAAAAAATAGGATAATTTTCGTTTGAACAACAAGTGTGCGCAAATCTCCGCCGAGCGGCGTCACAAAATCAATTTTTTAATTATTGTACGGGTGCCTTTTTTTTTATTTTTTATTTTTTTTTTTTTAAAAGCGTGATATTTTTGTTTAATCAAGTGTGTATATATATTATTATCATTATACTTGTGTTGTTGTATCAAATTTTTTTTGGAGAAGTAGAAGAAGAAGAAAAAAAAAAAAAAAAAAAAAAAAAAACATACATCGAGAAAAACAAGTGATACGTGTTATTTGCTGCCACCAACGTTTTTATTTGCTTTAGCAAACTTTTTTTTTTTTCGTTACTTTCAATCGGTTTTAATTCCTTTCCTTTATCCTTTTCCTTTGCCTTTTTCAAAACATAAAAACAAAAACGAAAAAAAAAGTCTCTCCATTATTATTATTTCTTCTCTTTGCTTTGTCTACGAACTAATAACAACTACGTGTACGCGCGTGCAATTACACAGACAGATGGATGATGTAGCTTTGTTCGTTGCAATTTTCAAAATAAATACTCCTCGGTTATCGAGATTTGGCCCCTGCTACGGTATCAAAATTCAGTACGCAGAGGCCCAAGCCTCTCGTATAAATTCACAAGGAGGATTAAATGCTCTCGTTAGGGGCCCATCGATATTATTAATCGTTACGAATTACCGCTCGATTCCCGCGACGAATTTGATTCCGCACGCGACATTAATATTCCGAGGCCGTAATATACATACTTAAGAATAACGACAACAACAACAACAACAACAATAACAGCAGCAGCAGCAACAGCATTAATAAAGCGAAGAGAGCGTATTTCCGCATCGGTCAAAAGTTGAAATTCCGAGCCTCCGCTTTTCGAGCGACGGCTACTTTTTTTTCCTCGGCTACTTTCCGATAAGCGATGCGCAATCGCTGTCCCCGGGCAACGAGTACCCTTGACGGTTACTCTTGAAATGAATTTCGAAATCTGTATAATTAAATGGATTGTGCAGTCGTGCCGTACGGCGAATGATTTACGATGAAGAATCACGGGGAACGAGTATTTATTCATTAATTGCGCACGAATAGAAAATTCCCAGCAAGCGATTGCGTAAGTAGTAGAGAGGCAAAAGAGAGGAGGAGAAGGAGCAGCAGCAGCAGGAGGAGTAATAATAAAAGAATGCAACAGCATGCTCGATTCATAATTGGCGAGGTGTAAACGTTGGACAGTCGCGAGAGCAGAGGCTCGAGATCGAAAGTAAGCACAAGCGATGCGCGCGATCCATGAGTTGGAGATACGTGATTCGGACTGTGCGGCTTTCCCGCAAACCCCCCCCCCCCGGCCTCTGCACCCGCCGACCTAACTACGAAGCGCGATCCAAAACAGACAGTGGCAAACATCGCGGATGACCAATGAGAAGGGAAATTAAGAATAGTCCTGACGAGTAGCTCCCCGCCCCCCCCCCAACCCAACGAGGGGGCAGGCGTCTCGCGGCTCGAGCACCTTCCCTCGCTCTTACGCTCATTCGTCCTGTTTGCTCATTCGATATGCGAGCAGCAGCCGTGGTCGTTATTTTTTTACAATGACAAATATTGAAGATGCGAGGCTTTGGCCGGCGTCGGAGACAGAGGCGGGCAGAAGATGAAGGGGGGAAAAAAAAACAACAACAAAAAAAAAAAAAGGCAAAGAAAAAATGAAGGATGAAAAGAAAAGAAGCAAACAGGTGTCGACCTTTTGATTCGTTTGCACGAGCGTGCGAGCCTTGCGCAGGTGCGTTAATTTAAGCGTAAGGTGGTAATTGAAGCGACACCGCGACATTTCGGATGAAACCGAGGCTGGACGGGTACAAGAGGCTCTCCGTTGCGCGTTCGGCAACGCGAGCCAATCGTCACAAGTGTCGAGCCCCTACGGGATCCTCCGACGAGGCAAGCTTTGAGGCAGCCTCCTTTTCTTTTCTTTTTTTTTTTGCTTGTTTGTTTGTCTTCTCCAGCCACCCCCGCCCCTTTCCAGCGCTCGCGGGTTCGTTCGTTCACCGACAATCGGCAATCGGCTACCAATCGGACGATAACAATTCCAAATCGTACAGTGGGCCTTGGCGCGCCAGTGCCTGCTTATAAATAAAAACGAGCGCGCAACCTTGCACCGTATAAATTGCACACCGCTGCATGAATCGCTGCTCTCTCTCCCTCTCTCTCTCTCTCTCTCTCAATGACACATGAAATCAGTAAGTACCTGGGGGGGTAAAGTCACAAGGCATCGTTTCACCGATAGACACAAATTAGGCATTCGGATGATTGCCGCCATTGCGCTTAAGTTCATCCGTACGGTCGTGCAAGTGACTCATCGGCTAAATGAACCATCGCAGGCTATGCTTTCGCACAGTTCCATGGTGTTGCCGAGTTTCCATGCAACGTTTGGATAGCAAATGCAAATATTCAACCCATGCACTTATTGGTAAAAACAGTGGTACTACAGTGGGGCGAGTGTGTGCTAAGGTACGGCGAAGATGGTTGCATTAGGTGAAAGAGGAGGAAAGAAAAAGAAAGAAAGAAATGAAAAGAAAAGAAAAGAAGGGAGAAAAAAGAAAAGAGGTAAGAAAACAGGAGTTGGGGAGGAAGCGGCTCGTCAAGAGTCGGGGTCGAGGAATTCGACGGACTTGTGGAACGATCGAAATTTTCCCAGTGCCAAAGGGGAGTGGGTGGGTGGGTGGGTGGTTGAGCGAGGAGAAATCGATCAACAGTCGACGCGCGATGCAGGATACGGGCCAACGTGCAACGATGCTCGATCTGCGGCAAGGGGGGGGGCGGCGCGGGAGGGGGACGGCGGCTCTAGGAGTCATGGAGGTCCTTCTTGGGAGTGGGGAGTCGAAGACGGCGATGACGATGACTATGGGGTGGTGCCGGTGAAGGGTGGTGTGGGTCGGCCCGGCATGTGCTCACAAATATATATACATATTCATATACATATACACACATATATATACATATATATATATGTATGTATGTATGTATGTATGTATGTATGTATGTATGTCGGTGTAATAATAACGAGGTAACAGGGGGATGGAAAATGATTTAGCATTGCGGGGCGAAGAGCTGCGCTGGAGAGTTGCTTACCTTTTTGCCTTGCTTGCCACGCCCGCCTTTTTCGCCGGGCGGACCTGGTGGTCCAACTGGGCCGACATCGCCTTTCGTGCCCTGAGGCCCTGCATGTCACCGCACATCAACAAGCACGTATTAACACCGACATCGTATTTGAGATTCTGTGTTTGGTTTTGCCTATCGCCGTTCTGCCTCTGCCTCTTGCTTCCCTTTCCCCCCGCTATTGTCCACCCCCGCCCCGCGGCTCTCTTTTCATTTATGACCGGACACCTCGAGCCCCTCTTCCCCCCCCCATCCCATCCCGCTCCATCGACCCACGCTCCCGTCTAAACTCGCCCGTTCTAAGCTCCCCCCACCCCCCGCGGCCCTCGGAGCTCGGCAATCGCGATTGCACTCGACCTGCCGCCTGGCTTGCGTTGGCCGCGCGAGGCCCCGTCGGGGCGTCGTCCTCGTCGGCCATACTTACCGAGAGCACCGATAACCGTTGCGCAAATACGTGGGCTATCGGCCGTTCTTTGACTCCCTCGACGGAATCCTTATTGCTTAGCGAACTGCGAGCCTCCGCTCCAAAGGGGGCGGCCCCCCCCCCGCGCGCGCCGCTATCGGCCCAATCCCGATGCGCGTCCTCGTTATTTATCACTCATTGTCATTATAATAAGCAACTTAACAATTTGCCGAGCTTACGGACCCGGACCGACTGCGCGGGGCCGCGGGGGTGGTGGTGGGGGGTGGGGGCTCGCGTAATCTTCCACTTTGTTTTCACTTCGCCGATGTAATCCAATGTCCACTCGCCCGGCTCTTATGCCTGTAGGCGTGTATTCGCGCGCTCGCGCATTGGTCCAATATGATTTTTTTTAACAAGTACACGACCCCCCCCCCTGCCGTCCAATTGTGCGGTCATTAGCGACGTCTATTATTCCCGCTGTTATTACCGGGATTATCGAAAATGCATTCGTTAGAATGGAGAGCGGACCCTCGGCGTAAAATTATTTGCATTTTAATATCGATTACGGGCTCCGGCCGCGCGTTCCCTCTTCGGCTACTAAATATCTATTATTAAAATAGACACGCGATCGGGAAAATTTAATCTACGTATCGAGATATTATGGCGCTCGTTGAAAAGTGCGCTTGATTTTTTGCTCTGAATTGGATTCGATAGCTTTTAATAATATTCCCGACGAATCTTGAATTATTTTTATTTATTTATTTATTTTTTTTTTTTTTTTTTTTGCTCGTCTCAAACGCAATAAAGAAGCGAGTATTATTGTATCGACCGGGGGGGGGGAAATTCAATCTCGCCAGGGACGCGCCGCGAAGGTACTCGCGAGAGGCTAGAAAAGCTTACAACCATCCGCAAATTTAAAAGGCGTAATCCTGCGCACTGGGCTGCCGCTGGCATTGCCAACGGCCCCGAGAGCTTATTTATCCCGATGCCCGTGCACGAGGAGGCTGATTATTTATCATCTCCGGGGCCGAGGGCAAAAAAAAAAAAAAAAAAAAAAAAAAAAACAATTCCCATCGTCCCGGGGTATTATTAGGCGCGCGGCCGCAGCGCCGTGATTGATTAGAATGGGCTTTTTATTATATCGAATGATTACAGCCCGGCGTTGTAAATTGCCCCTCATTATTATGGGTATCGTAAACGCGCCAGGAGCCGGCCAATGGGGAAAGAGCGGCTTTCGGCGGGGAGCACGCGGGGCAATTGAATCGTTAAAAGCGCAAACAATTTAAACGCGGATCGGCCGCGCGGGCAACAACAGGTACCGCGCTTAAAAAATAATTGCACGATACGGGATACGGCCCTCGCAAATAATGATAAAGAATGGGGATCGTACGACGACAATCGCAAAACGAGGGATAAAAAAGAGCGGCCCCGCTCCTGACTTTGTACACGGCGCTAAGCGCGAATGACCGGCCGGTTATTATTATGTTCCCCTTGAATCCGGGCTATCGTCGGCCGCTTCTACCCGCGTATTTATCGCACACATGCGTATTGGGCGCGCGCGTACGCGTACGCAGGCACAAGCGCACGGTAATCAATGCAAATTAATTTGTGCAAACGAAATCTCCGGAAAGCCGAAATTAAAGGCCCGGCTCTTTCTTTATGGAAGGGCTACTGCAGCCAAGTTTTGTCGGGCTAAGATTTTTAAAATTAAACGCGAATCATCATCATTGGCTATTATTGATTATCCACGAGAAGCGGCATGGATTAGCGTTGCCCGCCCGCCCCCCGCCCCAATGGTTGGCGATAAAAATTTACCCCTTCACAGGAGCTAATCAATCGTTTGTCAATTTTTTTTCCCTCTCTCTCTCTCTCTCTCTCTCGTTCCCGTCGTTCGTTTTTGTTTATCGGCTCTTGAATAATCCTCGACTCCGGCGAAAGTTCATCAGGTCCAGGGACGTTGTAACGGGCGCGCGGCGCGTCGCTTGTTCAAATAAACGAGGGTAAAATCAATTTTGTCGCAATGCTCGCGAGTAACGATCGACAAATACAAGCGTCTTACCGGCTAATTCCATACCGCCCAAAATACAAATAGCGGGGAGAAATTTATTCGCTCGGCTCCCCCACGCCCACCCCGCGACCTTAAGAAGCAGCGTAAATACAGTTGTCGCTCTCGTTCCGCTCTCAAGTCCGCGCTCGTGCAAGCGAACGGGAGAGAAACGCGCGCGGGTAAGAAGGAAAACAAAAACAAAAAAAAAAGGAAAAAAAAAAAAGAAGAAGAAAAACCCAAGCAAGGATAAAAGATCCGCGCGAGCCAAGGACTCGTAACGCGAAGATCAATTAAAGCGCAAAGTCCGCCCGCCCGCCCGCCCCCCGGCCTCCGCCGTCGTCGTGCCGGCTTAGGGGGCGGCCTGGGGGGAGGCGGGTGGACTCCCATCGGTGCTCGGCTGTTTATAAATCGTCGTAGCTCGTGAAAATCGTCGGCGAGGCCGCGCCTTCGCCTCCCGCAATAGCGCACACTCGGTCTGGTTTACTTACCGGGTGGTCCCGGGGGTCCTGGGGGACCTTCGAAGACTCCAGTGGCGAAGGGCTCGCCATTAATCGATGTCGTCAGGCCGCGCTCGCCCTTGTCGCCCTTATCGCCCTGCGAAATGTCCAAGCGAGAGATAAGCAACCCACCGGTGAGCGATGGCCGCGCCTCTCGACGGCGGCCTCCCCGCCGCCCCCCGACCGCGTCGGCCTTCCCGCCCTGGCCCGAGGCCGAACCTCGTCCAGAATCTCGCGCCCGAGGCCTACCGTCGAACCCCTCCTCCGAGCCACCGGGAACAAGTTTTCTCCGTGAAATTCTGGCCCGTGCCCTGTTTCTTTACCCTCCCCACCCCCCCAAGCGGTGCAACTTTGGTACGACACGACGCGCACTTACGCGTGCGTTTACGCACGTCGACACGCGTGGGCCGGCTGCTCGGTCGCGCCAACGGCAATTCAAGCTCGGGAGTAACCGAGCCCGACAATGGCGCAGCCGAGCAACGCCGCGAGTGCACTAGTCGGAGGAATATCCGTGCTCGACGCGTTGATTTTGATCGAAGGGCTGGTGGGAGGGGGGGGGAGGGCGCGCGGAGGGGCAGGTCAAAAATTTCCCTCGTCGCGCGATCGTTGGGTCCCGATAATCGTGACGCGGGCCGGCTCGTCGTCCGTGGCCGCGAATCAAGGGTCCGATGTCGTCCTTTGGCGTCTCGGGCGCGAGCCGAGGGTTAACCGAGCCCGTCGGGTCGGGGAGGCAGCGGCCGGTGATCCGAGTACCTGCGATCCAATGGCCCCGGCAGGTCCTGGCGGTCCCGCTGGTCCGATGGGGCCCGCGGGTCCCTTGTCGCCCGCGGGGCCGACCTCTCCCTGCAGTCCGTGGCTGCCGTCGTTGCCCGGCACCCCCTTGGCTCCCTCGGGGCCCGGAGGTCCTGGCGGGCCGGGCTCGCCCTGCTCGCCCTGCATCGTCACGGCCGGGCATTAGGTTCTGGCCTGGCGGCTCTCTTAATGGGTCGGGGGTGGTGTGTGGCCGTGTGTGGCTGTGCCTGTGTGTGTGCGCGTGTGGCTGTGTGTGCGTGTGGCTGTGCGCGCGCCCGCTCACTCTGCGACCCATCATGCGGGAGCCTCGAGCCGGGATCGCGGATACCCGTGGCTCCTTACCGGAGGCGCCATTCCCCGTCTTTGTCCCTCGATCGAGCCCTCGACGGGGCTCGCCCCCGCAACGCAACCCTTAGCGGTCCGTTCGCCGTTGATCGAGGAGCTCCTTCGAGGCAAGAGTTATCTGCAAGAGCCCACTTGGAATTCGCCTCGCTATAGCTTCCGCTCCGACTTCGATGCGCGCTTGTGTTTCTTGTTTTTTGCCACCGCCCCCCCCCCGAGTTCGACGAGCTCCCGAAAAGCGACTCCCGCTCAAGGCAAAAGGTGCCAATCGCGTAACCGCCCGCGTCGCGTATCTACGGTCTCCCCCGTTTTGTTCGGCTTTCTCTCTCTCTCTCTCTCTCTCTCTCTCTCTCTCTCTCTCTCTCTATCTATCTCTAACGCCCACCAAAGCCCGGCCCCAGCTCTCGACGAGGACGATTCGAATTAAAAGTTCGCGCGCACTGTTGGCTCGCGCTTGTCTAGCATCAATCGCGAAACCGGAGGCTCTCCGGGATTCGATTTCAGCTCTCGTATAAACCGTGAAAGCCTTTTTTATTTTTTCTCTCTGGCTTTCGCTTATGGCCTATCGTTCCAGCCGCCCTCGTACGTAGGCTCCATTGGCCCATTCCTACGCGTTACGATAAAATAATAAATAACACAATGTATTTATATATATATATATGTGTGCGTGCGTGTGTGCATTTATGCATAGACATATTACGAATGAAGCGAGTACTGCATTTTCCATCGCGGATATATTTCAGTGCGATGTTAGACGCGATGCCGGAATTTTATTCGCGTGTAAGCGAATGCCGATGCGCGTTTACGAAAGCGCGATGAGAGAAAAAAAAATGTCGATCCTACTAACAGCGGCGGAAGATTTTGCACGGGAATCGAGGCAAATTCGATCGAAATGTACGAAAAATACGAAACATTGGTCGGCGAGGTTTTTAGTGACCGTTACGATATTACGTGTATCGCCGGTGCGTAAATTTTGTGTTCCAATTAAAATCGCGAATAACTCTAGCTAAAAGCTTACGTAGATATTAACAGTTTTGATCGAAAAGCATCGGACGTAATAATGTAACGACTATGGAATGGAAACGTTTGATACTCTATCGACGAAAAGCTTTGTATTTTTCTCTTAAATCGTCTTTTTTTTTTTTGTTTCATTTTTTTTTTATTTATTTTAAAAACATTAAATCTCAGTAACGCGTGCAATAATATTAAATTAATATATAATTACAAACTTTAATAGAAATATAAACATTTCATAGCCATATAAAACAACTTAACGACTTTTGTTGGATGAAAAATATTGCAATACCGCATTACTAATATTGTAATAATATTTTTGACTCCTTTCGATTCACGGATTAAAAATATTGGCTTTCTAAGAAAACGACTCGTTGTGCAAAAAACACAAAATTTAAATACAAAAGCATAAGATTGTATCATATATTAAGCAGAATGTTAAGAATCTATTTTCTTTTATCATTATGGATTTATGATTTTCAAATATACGAAAAAATATTCTACCATCCTTTATGCATTATTCAAAATCGCGCAAATTACAATTTATAATTGTAAGCAATTTTGAAAACAATGTAAAAAACATTAACATTGAGAGTGATTATTAAAAAGAATCTTAAAATTAAATGGGAAAACTCAGCGCCTCGGTCCGTAATGCCAAAACAAAAAGTTAATATAATCGTAAATTCACCGGCTAAAGCGATATTACGCAAAACAAGAAAAATGCATAACCAAACAATCGTATCAAAATTCTGGGGAGAGAGAGAGAAAAAAAAGTCAATTTAAAAAAGTAAACCCGTCTCGTACATTTGTAAAGGCTCGAGGTCTTTCATGATGTTTTAGAGTGAGTCGAGATAACTTATTCATACTGAATATGTTAATTGATATAATAAATCATGCAGCCTGAATATTTCTTAAATTATTCAAGTTATTTAGTGGAGTATTATTTTTAATACAAAATATATATTAGGAAATTGTATAGGTTTTTTGTTTTATTATTATTATTTTTTTTTTTTAAGTAAGAAAGATAAAAAATTAAAAAAAGAACCAACGCTACTAAATTATTCCTTTTTTTAAAATACAATGCAATTATTGAACTCAAGGCTATTTAACCGAAAACATCTAACGCACAAGGGAATTACGAGTAACTAAAAATTTACAATATAACATTGGCACCAATTGCATGCTGAAATATAATAATATAATAACAACTATCTTACAAATATTAAATAAAAGACGTGCGATCGAGAAGTCACATGCAAATATAGACTGTATCAATAGTATAAATCGTTGAGCCCAAGTCCAAGCCACTCGATATCGCAAAAAGATTCCTCCGCGAAAATCAGTCGCGTTGGCTTGTATTTTTCTTTTTGTTTTGTCTTCTTCCCTTTTTCACCTTTACCAGTACTTTAAATGCGAATCGACTCTAACGTAAATCGCGATTACCTTCCGCATAAATGTAAATTTTCGCTGTTGCGCGGAGACGCGAGTTTCGCGTCGCGGACGCGACCGGCGGCGAAATCCCCTCTTAGGAGAGGAAGAGGACGACGATATTAAAATGAAGAAAAAGATGGTATTAATCGCCTGCACGTTATAAGCCTTACATCCAGGATTGTTGACAAACTTACTTTGAGCGTTATTATCTGCTCCTTGCTGATATTATGGCCCTGCGCTTGAAGTTCCTAGAAAGTAGGCCAACTACAGATAAAAACGCATACGCTACAAATAAAAACTAATGTAAAATAGGGTGGGGGGGGGCGTCGGAGGAAAAAGAAAGTTTGTTTTTTTTCGCTTTAGCTTTTTTTTTTTTTTTTTTTTTTTTGACTCTCTTTGCCTTTCTTTTTCCTCCGGCAAATCTTAATTCCAAAAGCAAAAAAATTCAAATCCGAGACAATCCATTGCTCCGTCGTAATGCGTCCATTTATTCGCTCGACACATCCAAGCCATCCGTCGAATGCGCTTAGCTGTTCAAAGCCGTGTCTAAGGTTTCATCAAATCTTTAGCGTGTAATTAACTTGTCGTCTGAAGTCTGTTTACCGTGTGCTGTTGCGACACGCCATCGTTACGGTCGATCTTTAAAATAATCGTGAATGACATAGAGGGAGATAGAGAGATAGAGAGAGAGAGAGAGAGAGAGACAGAGACAGAGAGAAACAGATAGTGGAAATAAAGTTATTACGGTATCGGACTTGTATTGTTTTGTATACGCGCGCGATCAAGTCAATATCAGGCAAATTCTATAAAACCGCTTTCCTCCAAAATTATACGACACTGTTGCGATTTGCGAATGCCCGCGGCTCGCAACGGGGCCAGGGTAATTAAATTTCCGCGATGTATTGGCGGCAAATAAAATCGCGACAGTAAAATTGCGCTCAATGATGTATAGCTCGTTAATAAAATTGATCACAGTGGGATCAGGTCTGGTATTGCAAGACTCTCAAAAAAAAAAAAAAAAAAAAAAAAACAAATAAAAAAATATTCGCTCTCCAAAGTCATGCACAATACTATTTAAACACTATTTGCACTAATTAACAATACAGCATGCTCGAAAGACCTTTTTTTTTACAGTACGTGTACGTACACACGCGCAGATATATATATATACACACACATATGTATATGCGTGGGTGCGTGTACGTGCGAAAAAATAATTTTTTAACGCAAGTCGTAAGGGACGCGAAATTATAAAGGAGCGTAAAAGAAATTTTCCCGAGAATGTTTTATACCGGGGAGGGCGAAAAATTTTCAACGTAATGAGACCCATTAAGAAACACGTACTACTCTGTAATTTTTTTTTTTTCCTTTTTTTTTTTTTTTTTTTTCTTTGAAATTACCTACAATGCAACTGTCCGTACAATGGGAGAGATGCAAAAGTGTTCCAAATCGCGAGTCTACATTCTCGCGACAGCGCGATAGGAAATTGATGATAGCCGCGCGAAATCCAGGCGGGCGGAGATCGTTTGTCGCGCGGGGGGTTAAGAAAGAAAGAAAAAAAAGTAATACTATATTCAAAAATGTACATTATAAAAAAAATTAGTCATCCAAGATGCATCGCAGCCACGCTAAGAGAACACCAATAAATCAACAGAGCTCGCAATATAAAGTTGCCACACTAAAGAAGCACCACTTGAAAAACATAAGTTTCGCCATTATTCGAATGATAAGGCAACGATAGGGGAACAAGAAACAAAAAAAAAAATAAAAAATAAAAAAAAAAAAATACCAGAAAAAAACTAAACAAAGAGAAAGAAAGATAGACGGAATGTAGACGTAGCGCAAACCGTACAACAACAGACAAGAATGGTTGTTATTCAGAAAGAGGGAGAAAAAAAAAACATAACTACGATAAGAAACTATTGAATTAATATTAGAGGAGATGAAGAAAGAATTAGAAGAAAAAAAAACAACTATTGATGCTAATACTAATAATGATAATATATCAATAGCAGTAGTAGTAGTAGTAGTAGAAGTAGTAGTAGTAGTAGAAGTAGTGGTTGTAGTAGTAGTAGGTAGTAGAGTAGTTTGGGCGTTGAGGAAGGCCTTTTACCTTCAGGGCGACGATTTCGGCGTATCCCAGTGTGCCGCCGCGTAGCGTCGTCACCGACCTCTTTAACCCCAATCCCTGTGCATTGACCCGTGGACGGAAAGAATCGTCATTATTTTTTCTTGCCAATGGTAACCTCTCTCTGTGTACACCAATGGCCATCCAATGCTGCCTCCGAGGCTCCCGGGGCAGCGCGCGCCCTTACCTTTGGCGACGGGGCCGCCCCGGGCCTCTCCTCTCCCCTACCTTATCTTATCTTTGTCAATTCTCAGCTGATAATGCGACGCGGGGCGGGAGACGACGGACCCCCCCCCCCGACGGTCCGATGGCCCGCGCCTCGATCGAGGCCGACTCGAGGAGCTCCTCTTAGCGAGGCCATCTGCCGAGAGGGCGGGGGGTGTGTGGAGGGTGGGGGTGGGGGTGGGGGGGGCGAAGGGCGCGCGCGATCTTGTCACGCGAGATTTCCGCTCATTGCCAAGGCACGGCTAATTGTGCTCGATCACCGAGAGTTGCGCGCGGCGGCGTTTGGATATTTATCGAGGGCTCCCTCGCGGTACGTACGGGGAAGCCCCGTCGCGCGTCTCTCTCTCTCCCATCCCCGTACTCTTCGTACTGCCGCCCCGGAAGAGTCGCAGCTCGTCGCTCCATCCTCCCTGGCAATTGAATGGGAATCTTCACGTGCTCCCTCCTTTCCCTGGCTACGAAGCTTGTCCTCTCCTCCTCCTCCTCCTCCCTCACCCTCCCGCCGGCCAAGCGCGACAAGTCACAGGGCGAGGGACGGGAGCGAGAGCCGCTGGACGCGAGGGGGAGGGTACGCTTTGCCTTCAATGGGATCTCATCGAACCGTTGCATTTTTCATTAATCGCGGCGATGGCTGTTGAAATATTTCGATGACCGATAGATATCCGCCCTCGATATTTTACTACCCGAGTCGCGCGACGTTGGGGGGGGCGTAAACAAACAAACAAAGCTCATTAAGCCATTGCGCGCTTCTCAATTTATCCATTGACGGGTCTTTTTTTCCATCTATTTTCCCGTTCGCGCGATTTATGTTTTTTAATTACGAGGCGCGAGCGCGCGCACGGCCCCCCCCCCCGATGCACGCGCTACCGCGGCGAATTATCGTCGCAACGACTTCCCCTCTCGAGTAATTGACAAACGAATTCGACGTGGCGAGTAGAGGGGCCCCCACCCCCGGGCCCGGGAAAAGTCCATCCGATGGACCGCTTCGAGCGAGAAGGCCCAAGAGCCCGTTATTAATCGGCATTAATAATATTTTATATACATATATATATATATACATATATATATATATATGTAATATAATATTGTATTTATGTATGTAGGAAAGGCCTCGTAAATTTACCCGCGCAATGCATTTATCGAGTGTGAAAAGCCAGCGGATAGAACGAGTGGGTAATACATCTCTGTTTCGCGGCAAGGGTTAGGGAAAGAGCTCTCAGACAGTGGAAAAAGGTTTCTTGACGCCGTGTCAATATAGTCAGCTGAGAGCAAAGTGCGATCCATAAAGTGTTTTTGCAAGGTACCTTTACTGCTGAGAATACATCGAATCCGGGACTTCCGAGCTCTCCCTTTTGGCCTTTGTCCCCTGGGCGTCCCTGCGTCAAAAGTTTTTCCGTTTTTATTATCATTCTCTCTCTCTCTCTCTTTATATCAGCCGTAGCTGGCATCGTTATTCTCACCGCCGCTTCCTTACCGACCACATTCCCCACCTCCGCGCTCAAGTACGCGTCTACGAGAGAATCTCGCCCGACTCCGGCGCGGCTGCTCGTCTCGTTCAAAATCCTAATCCGCGGCTGCCCTTATTATTATTATTATTATTATTAGTATTATTATTATTATTATTATTATCGTATCAAGCCAATAACGATACTTGCGAATCGCGTTGAATTGACGCAGCTTACTTAGCCCGATGAGTTAATTACGTACCGCCGGGTACGCCGGGGAATAAAGCATTTGTACGCTCTGAGATATACGCATAGATTAGAAAGTCCGGTGAAAGCTGACTTTGGATTGGCGAGGCCGACGCCGCCGCCGCCGCCACCGCCGCTGGCTTGAAATGTTTCTCGACTGAAAAGAAAACAAGTGTCTTCGCGGAAACGATCGCGTACAACGCGGTAGGATTTATTTATTGGTCGCGGCCTCGTTGCGCGCTTTGTAATGGGCGTATTTTTTTTTTTTTTTTTCGTTCATTTTTCGTCCCCCCCCCCTCTCTCTCACTCTCTTCCGTAAAAGCACCTTCGCGAATAGTCCGACAGCCCGTCCGACTCTGATACGAGGTTCTCCATACCGTGCAAGCGTGCAATTTTCTAAGATAAGAGCAGCCTGCCATCGATACGCGAATCGTATCTTACGTTAAGCGGGTCATTGCGAGAGTCCGGCGTTGAGCTAACGTTAACAGTTGCGAGCTTTGGCGCGACCGCCGATAAGGGAACGCGAGCGGCGGTCGTGAAAATCCGTGCCCTCCCGATCTTCTCCGCTTCTTTCGCGAGGGCAACTATCGTAAATTGAAGGTAGTTTGGCAACTTACGGCGTCTCCTTTAGGTCCATCCAGGCCAATCGGACCCTGAAACAAGACACTTTGATAAAGCCCAATGCTCGAGGGCCTCGATTTCCATGATAAATAAAATAGAAAAGCTACAGATGTCGACAAAAATGATACGATGATTACC
The DNA here is from genome assembly GCA_018907135.1 of Kradibia gibbosae. Classification (NCBI taxonomy): domain Eukaryota; kingdom Metazoa; phylum Arthropoda; class Insecta; order Hymenoptera; family Agaonidae; genus Kradibia; species Kradibia gibbosae. The sequence goes on along the minus strand of JACCHX010000001.1, from coordinate 2,083,277 downwards.
GGATGGGAGGATTTAATTTTTTTTTTTTTTTTTTTTTTTTTTTTCCTCGTCTGTAATAATGATGAGGGGCGAGTTCGAGAGGAAGATAGAAAGCATCGGGTGGATTTATCCTTACGCGTGCGACAATGCTTTCCAAATGGGATAGAGATTTTACTCTATGGTTAATGACTGAGCAGTTAATAAAGCAGCTAAGTAGGCGATAAATCGTAGCGAATAGTCCCTTATATCCTCTATGGAAAAATTAGTACGCGAATGCTGGCGTAAAGAGCCCGTTTTTATAAAGAATTGTTTTAAGCTGCGAAGCACGAGCAAAAAAGAAGAGAGGAAAAAAGGAAAGAGAAAAAAAAAGAGAAAAAAAAAAAAAAGAAAATAAAAAGAGAAAGAAAATTCCTTTCGTTTCGCTGACAATGAAAAATAAAGCAAAAGCAATTCTCGCGATTTGACACGACCCCATATAACATCGTCCATTGTATAAATTAATGAAGCAACGGTAATAAAGTATTATTTTCACGGGGTAAAAAATATCGCTGCGTTCTTTCATTAAGCAGATTTAATTTCGTCAACGTTATTAAAGCCGGAGAATCGATATTATTAGATTGCGCAGCTCGTAAATTAGCTAAAGCGACACCTAATGCGTAAACAGTATCAATCGCATCGGGAAACTTATTGTTTGCGATAATTGTGCCCAACGGTGAAGCTGTTTATGCTGCTAAAGTTTAATTACATTGGCGATCGGGTTTTACTGTTAACGCTGCCTCCGTTACATGCTGATTAATTATTACCATTAAAAGGGCATTTTATTTACTTTATTTGCTTTTAAATTTTTTTAAGATTATTTTCACTCGGCGCAATTAGGAGGCACTAGCGATAAAAACTGGTCTAAGGTTGAGAGTTAGTCGCCGGTCCATTAAGTGACATTTATTATTAAGTACGACTTGTTAAGACGTGATATTTATAAGCGCTGATTTTACATTACAATGCATTGAAATGTTTTTGTCGACTGGTAATACCTTTTACGGGCCGAATTCAATCATTCGACAATTTTACCCTTTTCCCTATCATTAGCCTTAATTATTTATCAACAATCGTGCGATTATTAATCGTTTTTTAAATTGGTCACGCTTCGGCGCTCTTTTGCTCGATTTGATTTTAAGGATCGATACGTACGTTTGTTATGAAAATGCAAAAATCAAAGTCGTAGACTTTTTTTTCCCACAATTGCCTTCGTTACGATGCATTGCTTCGTCTTAGCTTACAGCTCTTATCGTTCTGATTGAGCAAATTGACAAATAATTGTCTCGTTAAGTAAATAAATAAATAATACAAGGCATAACTCGTTATTTTTCAGAACAGGAGAGAAAAAGAAGAAGAAGAAAAAAAAAAAAAAAAAAAAAAAGCAAATCGCCCAAGCGATTTATCTCGCGGGAGATTAATCCGTACCATCTTGCAAACAGATCGTCTCGGGTTAAGTAGGATCCTTGAAAATGAACTTACGCGAGCCCGTCGACGGATTATTAAAAGGCGGTGGCTACGTTTTTTGTGGGACACGCCACAGGAGCGGAATCACTTGGTCGGGTAGGGGGGGGGCGGGTATAGCTCGGAAAAGTCCTCCCCGGGAACTGCGGAAGGAATTCCTCCGTGCGGCAAGAGGGGCCGGGGGTGGGGTGGCTCCCTCTCGATGCGGTGGCCGGCCTCTCGGTCGAAGCCTTATCGACTCCGCCTTTTGGAGTAAGCCTCCAAAGAGTTCGGCTTTATTGGGCTCTTTCTTGAGGGCGCGTGAAATAAAGGGACACACCGAGGGCTCGTGGAAAAGTGGAAGCTTGGATGGGCAGTGGCGGCGGTGGCGGCGGCGGTGGTGGCGGTGGTGGTGGTGGATCGAGCGCGGAATTTACCGTAGAGGAAAAATTTACCTCCCTAACAAAGGACCCGCGATGCACACTACGTGTGTAAAAAAATGCTGAAGTTTTTAATTTATTGTACTTCTCCTCGGGGTTGAAATTTATTATTTTTTCCTCCTCTCTCTTTTCTTTACACCCGTAAATTCAAAGCAGTTAAGAGTTCATAAGAGATCTTGTAATAATTTCAGGGCACGGTCGCTAAGCGAGCCAGCCTAAATAACATTTTTCACAACTTGTTGAACAATGCATTATTATTATTTCACGGGTATCGCTAACTCAAGCATTATAATAATTACTTTGCAAACTTGTATTTCTATATACATATTTATGTGTGCGCATATACGGACAGCGTTATTAACGAACAAAGTCTTATCAAAGTTAAATCTCATTTTAATATATACGCATATATATATATATATATATATATATATAGTGGTGTGTTGATAAAGTTTTGCTGGTATCTTTACATAGGCTTTCACGATAATATCAAGATTTACAAAGAAATTGATAACTAACGTAAATTTTCTTGTGACGTTATTTTATATATATATATATATGTGTGTGTGTATACCTATCACGGAATTATATTATTAAAAGCTATAATCTTAATGAAAGTAGTATGTATTACGTAAAAACTGCTTCATAAATAATCGCAGGACATAAAATACTTATAAGATTATAAATAACTAAAGGAGAAAATTATTCTTGATTAAATTAATGTACTTGAAATTATTATATTATGCGAAAGTATGTCTCGCGTGCTAAAATTTATAATACAAACACACGAATATACACGCATACACGCATACATGTATATACATATACATATGTATATGTAAATTTATACATGTATATATTAATTAAAATGTTTACCCGACAGATGTTTATAAAAACTATTAAAGATTAAATTCTTAAAAACTCGCTTGTCATTCTTTATTAAACTTTTCCCAACCGCTTGGTAAATGTCGGCGGAGCCCGACTTCGCATTTACGGGCTTTCGGTATTATTCGACATTTTTAGCGCGATACGCGCGGACAAAATATCCGATGGGGTATTTATTATTATAAAAAAAAAAAAAAAAAAAAAAAAAAGGAATACGCTCAATCGCGAGCATCGATTAGAAATTTCAGGCCGAGATTAAAGCCGCTAAATTCAGCCGAGAGGGTCTCGGGGCCGCAATAATAATATTCCTCGCGAGTTTCCAAACCAAAATTATTCGCATTTCTCCGAAAATTGCACGCCCGCGTCGCTAATCAGGAGCAACGGGGCGCTCGGAAGCAGATTAGAAATTTCGTAAAGTGGGCACGAGCAATTTAGGACGCAATTGTAGAGGAGCGTGAAGATAGAAGCCAGAGACAGTAGGGAAAAAAAATCAAAAAATAATGTACCGGAAAACCATTCATGCCTGCCGTACCGGGCTCACCCTGGAAGAAACGTTTTTATCATTAATACAAATAAGATCACATGTGTGTGTGTGTGTGGTACGGTCTAGCATGCTCGGATATTTTTTTGGTATCTTTTTTTTTTTTTTCTTTTTCTTTTTGGTTTTATAGTTTTTTTATTTTTTCCATCGCATTCCCCCTTCCTCGATTCTTGTTCCTTGTTCTCGTTTCGTCGTACCTTGTCCCCTTTAAAAGCCCTCGCTCGCCGCTCTTTAAAGCCCGAGGGACGCGAGGCGCTCGCCGTCGATTGCCCCCCGGGCTTTGCCCTTGTCCAATCGTCGCCGATCATGCCGCGGCCCCTCCCCGGCCGTCCACCTTAAGATCGTCGATAATTTCTTTCGGCCCCCCACCCAACCCAACCCACCCTAAGTCCAAGAGGCGAGCATCGCGGGTCACGATTGCGACGCTGCGCAGTTACGCCTATGCGTCGCTTCGCTCGGTCTGAAATGAAGAGGCCGCCCGGAGGCTGGCCTCCCGAGAACTTTTACAAATTGATGGACTCTTCGACACGGCGACAGGACTCCAGCCGACTCCTCGATCTCCGCTCGATAAATCCATGGCTCGGCTCAACTTTTCCCATTAGCCACCCTCAATCCTTTGTGCTCGAACTTTTCCATAATTTCCGCGAATCTCTGTCGCGTCGCGCGGGGGAAGCCGGCGCTTTCCCTCCTCCGCTCGCGTCCATCCTGCTGAAGAGGGGGGGGGGGGGGGGTAAAGGAAAAAATAAACGAAAAACGAAAATAAAAACGAAAAACGAGCGACGTGCACTTTGTGTTTTACAATTCCACGCGGCACCTGCCGAATTTCATCCGGCAAATACAATTCGACGATAACAATTGCGCGTGCAAACTCCATCGTGTAATTCGCGCGCCCCCGCGCGAATCGATAGAATGGGCAAAAAATAAACTCGGGATCGAGCTTTTGTCCGGCGGCTGTTGTATCGCGTATCAAATGTAGGGCTTGTGCTCGGGGTCGCGGCGCGATTAAAGTGCGCGGACAAATTAAATGAAAATAGATACGGGCTTTGAAAAATCTATTTGTGGAAAAAGTGAAAAGCCCCGGCTGTCGAATCTCGATCGGGAGCCAGCTTTTTTTTTCACGGGGTGTGGGTTGTTTTCTTTTTTCTTTTTTATCTTCCCTTTTTTTTATTTTGTATTTTCGAACCGTCGTAAACTATTCCCGTCGCCTCTTAACGAGACGCGATACAATTTAACGTAAAAATATGTTTTCGGATGCTTACCGGGACTGGGCGAGGGCAGGGGTGGGACGGGGGTAATTAATTTACCCTAGAACGCTCGTGTTTACAAATAACAAAGTAAGCTCGGCAATGTAAGTGTTTCAATTATGAGAGAGAGATAGAGAGAGAGAGAGAGAGTGGGAGAGGGAGGAGAGAGACAAACTTATTTACGCGTGTATTTGTAGAATCGAATTTACCATTTTATTACGTGCAAAGTAAGACATTATTTTTAGCGATGCAACGTAATGAAACAGAACACATTCGATCGAGGGATACACATTAATTATTAATCGCGACTACTTCTAATGGAAAATGAAATCTTACCGCTACTCGAGCCAAGCATTCGACGAAGATTCAGAGCCCGATGTTAATGTAAAATATATGCCAATCGATAGTCATTATCGATGGTTAAGAGAGTTAAATACTTTTAACGAGTTAAATTAGAATAAAAGGTTGTTACTCATACAAAACTTAGAATATTATTATCTCTACTGTGGCACGGTCTAGCGTTTATTCTATTGACTGTTATTTTTAATATAAACTACTGAAGCAATCTCAACTGATTAATAAAAATAGTTGGCTCTACTCGAATTAGCAATTGGTAGAGAAGGAGGGTGAGAGCGAGAGATAGATAGTTAGAGCGAGGGAGAGAGGGAGTGGGGGAAATTATCGTTGTTTGGTAAAATTTAATATCTAAATGCAATGTAAATCGTCTGATGAGTAGAGGAAGAAGTATTGGTTCGCCTGTAAATCTTTCAACTGGATAATAAATTGTATACTCGTATAACAACGGTATTGACTCTGCCCGAGCCTGGCATAGAAACTGTGAAATTCTTTCCAATAGCCCCTGAGTTATAACTACGGCACAGTAGATCGTGTGAATTTTATCTAAAAATTTATTGGTTAATTATTTATATTATACGTGCATGCACATGTTTTGAAATGCTCTGTGTGCCTGTGTGTGCGCGCGCTCGCGCGTTCGTTTGTGTAGATATACGTGTGCGAGAGAGACAGAGAAGAAAAAAAAAACAAAAAAAGAAGGAAAAACGTTAAAAAAAATCAACAAATATAATAAAAAAAAAAAAAAAAAAAAAAAAAAAATATTCGTTCTCCCTCGTCCGAGGCGGCGCCAATCGAGCAATGAAACACCTTACCGGAGCGCCTGATTCGCCGGTGTCGCCCTTCTTGCCCTTCTTCCCCCGTTTGCCGGCTGGGCCCGGGCGTCCTGGAGGACCTGCAACACCCACAAATGAGGTATTTAGCTTCTGGGTTATTGGCTCCAAGGGCCGGCCGCTCGCTCGCGGATATTGGCAGGGCGCGATTTCGAGGTGACAAATGGAAATGGAACGAGCGGCAACAATGGCAATGGCGACGGAGCCTGCGGCAACGGGTGGGCGATAATCGTCAAGCGGGCAAGGGGGGGGGGAGGGGGTCCGAGCCCTCGATTGCCGAGGTTCGGCGGCAATTAGCGCGGGGCTGGGGCGCGGGCTGGGGGCCGGCCTCGAGGTCATTTACGAAAAGCGTCTCGGCTGATTGAGGGAGAAGGGCTCGTGAAAATTCCGCGGCTCTTAGCCCTACGTGTTGTTTTGTTACTTGCTGCCTCGTCGTCGTCGTCGTCGTCGTCGCCTACGCAGCCGGTAGCGGAGTCGAGGAGCGTCGGGCGGTCGTCGGCGCTTATTCAGCGCTTCTCTAGCAGCCCATTAAACGCCCCGTCCGAATTCAGGAGGAGGGCGGAGAAGAGCCTTCCGGGCCGTGCACGCGCGCACTCGCGACACCTCCGCCCGGCCCCCCTAGATATTTCATTATTTTCACCCAAGGTCTCTCGTCTATCGTCGTCTCTCCTCTCCCTCTCTCTCTCTCTCTCTCTCTTTGTCAGGCCAGCGCGTCAAGCTTTTGAAAGCTCCGGCCGTCTGCAGCGAGGCCGCCGCCGCCATCCGTTCCTTATGCTTCAGCCGCTCTTCTCCCTTTTATTTGCCTTACTCTTTCCCAAATTCCTCCACCCCTCCTCTCTTTATACGTGTTTATCGCTCTATCTCTATCTCCGTCTCTATCTCTATCCATCTCTCACTCTCTCACTCTCTCTCTCTCTCTCTCTTTCCGCCCACGCTCGCTGCCACTTACACATTATTTACAGAAGTCTTCGCCGCCCCCTCCCCTCGCCCCTCCCCCATTGTATCAACATTTCCTATGCTATCGGTTCTCGTAGCCTATAAAAACGCCTCTTCGTAAAATTATTTTTACGCGCGGTGATTTTCATTTCCACTTTCTCCGTCCAACCCCCCCCGGCCCCGCCCCGCCCACCCAAACAGTTTCGCTCCTACGTTCCTCCGTGCGATCTCTCTCGAAGCCTTCGAGTAGCAGCGGCAGCAGCAATGATGTTAATAGTACATATATATATATAAAAGAGAGTAAAAAAGGTAAAAAAAGTAAAAAAAAAAAAAAAAGCAAACAAAAAAAGCTCTATTCCACTGCATCAACGAGCTCGCTTAGTTCTTGCGCGTAACTCGGGAGTACTTGGCGCATTTGCAATCCACCGTGGTTGAATTTATCGTCGGCGGCCGGAGCCCGGAGCGGACGAGCCGAGGCTCTTTAAGCTAAGTGCTCGAGTGCCCGGAGAAGTGGGCGCTCCCGGTTAACGCGGCGACGGTACGTTGGATGGTTTCGCCCTCTCCTAGCTTATTATAATAACGGGGCATGGCCCAATGTTTCTTCATCCGTATTTCTAATTATGTAATGAAGCCCTGCTGCATATCTCTTGGCTGGCGTCAATTTAAAACTCAATCTGCGAGCCCTGAGCTGGAGAGGCTGATGAGAAATTATTCACGCCTCGCGCCAGCCAAGCGTCTTACCGGGGCTCCGGAAGCTCCCTTCTTTCGAGTCGTTAAGTACAATCAAATATATAAGCCAGTGTCAATATTCTCGAGGCGTTTTCGCCGATGAGCCTCTTTCATTAAGCTCCCCCCGTACACTTTGTTCAAACTTCGTTGAATGATAATTGAATGTATCAATTCTACCGGTTGTAATTATTGTGTTTGAAGAGGGAGAGCTGGGGGGGAGAGAGAGAGAGAGAAGGAGGAGACGACGAGGAAGAGGAGGAGCAAAAAAAAGAATCAAACGGGCCAAGGAAATCTCTCTTTAATATATATGAAATGCCTTTCGCGTCCCACGAGCGATCCGAGAGCTGGGCTTTAAAAGCCATTTGAATACGTCGATATTAAAATTGTATTTGACAAAGGAGCTTGGACTAATTTCAAATTTCATACATTTCTAATATACGCGCGCACTATTCATACATAAATATACATATACATACATATATATATATATGTATATGTGTGTACATGTATATAAAAGTGTTTGCGTACAAACGTGAAAAAACTTCCGTCAATTTCATACAATAATAGTTTTAACCCACGTAGTGGCGCGCGTATATTATTGTCAATCCGGCCGCGCAAGGATTTACGATCGTTAACATTCGAGAGATTTCCACATTTCCAGATGAAGCCTCGCAGCATTGGGTAACCCGATACAAAGGCAATTCATTTATCGTCGCCCGCGTGGCTCGCAGCTCGGAGTCGCGGCCGCGTCAGCGCGAGCCGAGGATCCTCGTTCGGAAACTAATGGACCCCCCTCCCCCTCGATACCCGCAGTACAAGGGAGCGCCAACGTTTATTTCCCTTAGCCGCGTCCGGGATTATTCGCGGCCTCGTCCCATTATCGATTTCCGGGCAAAGCGATCGCGGCGGCGGCGATCCCCGTGTTCGTTCATCGGGAGTTAAAAAAAAAAATTAATGCGGAAACCGACTGCGCGAGCTACGACGAGCGACTCTTCGCATATTCCCGATCAATGGACATCGGTAGATCCGCCTCGATGATGAGATTCCCATTGCAGAGGGGACGATTCGGTGGGCGAGAGATTCGCTCGGCCGTTGTTACCGAGGGACGACGATCGTTTCAGTACAGTCGGTCGCGGAGAAAAGAAATGAAAAGAGCCGAGAAAGAGTAATGAAAAATGAAGGGAAAGAAGTCCCGAGGAACGATTGTCAAAAAGCAGCATGGGCTTGTTGTTGGGCTCGGAGCCTTCGAGCGCCATAAGAAGTAAGAATTTATGGCTAGCATTCCATTCAATGAGGATCCGTCACTATTTGAGAATTCGAATGATGTGGCTACAAAGGCAGCCACTCGATCACCGGTCGGATGCGTAATAAACACCATAAATTTACGATGGTGCGGGCGCCTCTATCTCTCTCGTCTCGTCTCGTCTCTCTCTCTCTCTCTCTCTCTATCTTTGTCTCTCGCCCCTCTCCGTCATCCCGCTGCGCGAAGGAAAATAAATCGTTCCACGAAACGAATTCTCGAGTAATTATCGACGCTGCGCCTCGCGTCCGAATCATCCTTTCGAAACAAGGGCGTAAAAGCGCGCGCTGAAACGATAAACGCGTCGCCGCCGACGACGACGACGACGACGACGAAGGTGATGGTCTAGGGGGACGGGGGCAGGGGGGGGCTTCGCCGTCATCGACGCCGATGGGAAAACAAGCTTCCACTCCACCTCCCCCCCTGCCGCCGGCAGCCGTTGAATCGAGCCTTCGGAATGCTCGAAACGGCGATAGCTTTAAAGGTCGTTAAATCGAATTTCAAGGCTGCGCGACTCTCCTAAATGATTAGAGAGAGAGAGAGAGCCGGGCGTTTAAAGAGCCCCGGCAAGAGCCCCAACTTCCCGGGCGTTGGCGCGTAAACCAGGTGGGGGGGGGCTCCCTCCTCCTACCGAGGACCGCCATCGAGGCGCGACTCCAGAGGATCGCGAGGATCGAAAGCTCCGATCGAAGGGTCCGGTGGCTTGGCAATTGGGAAACGGCGGCGCCCCCCCCGGGCCCCGCCCAAATCGCTTCGCCGATTTTCCGGGCTCTGCCTCCGGGACCAAAGTCGGGGCCGTGCGCGATCTCTCGATTGGCGTCCCCCCCACCCACCCACCCCCGGCCAGCCAGCCGGTTCATCCGTTTGGAAACGATCAACGCGGAGTCGGGCCGCCGCGCCTCCGTCGCCGATCGAAGAGGAGCCAGAGCGACCAATTGCCGGGGACTCGCGGCTCGCCCCGGCCCGCGCAACGACTGCGCCAGCTGCGCGAGCGCCCGCCCGCCCGCCCCCCCTTGGACGCGAGCCGCGGGCCTCTCCCTACGTCGGCTCGGAGGTGCGCGTTCCCGCGTCCCGGTGAACGCCGCGACGAGCCAACGAGAGGGAGGTAAATTTAGGGAGGGGTGGGGGGGGGAACCCTGGGGGAGGCGAGGCCCGCTTCTCGACCGGAGCCTGCGCGGCTCTACGGGCGGGCGGGAGGCCGGCGCGTCGTTGGTTGGCGCGCGAGGCCGACAATGGGCCGACGAGGGGGGCCGCGTCCGGACGGGACGAGGAGGTTGCGTCATCATCATCTCGGGGCTCGCTTATTATCCGATAATCGAGCGATAAACGATGGCTTGTTACGCGTCGTATTAAGGCTTTAAATATCACTTCCTTCGCTTGAAAGCTACATGGGCAGCAAGTACCTTGTGCCATTGTGCCGTGATTTATTTCATGCGGACGGCATCCGTGAGAGGCGACGCCGCCTGAGCCGCCGCCCCCCGCCCGCCGGATCATCCTGGATTGTATTTATGCGTATTAATGCGCTACTTCCGCAGGCGGTCGCAAACGCCGGATATTAACGCCGGAAGCCGCCGCGCGTCCATAAGAGTCCACTTGTCAATTTGGATATCGGTTCGGAAAGTGCGAGCCTGCAGGCGGGGGGGAGGTGGGGACTCATCTCCCTGCCGCTCCACGATTGACCCTCGACGAGTGGACCGAATTCGCGGGGACACTTTGCGCGCGCCCCTTCCTCCACTCGGAGCGTTAAGCCTCCGCGGCGTGTACTTTCAAAGCTATCGACGGCTCTTACTTATCGCGGCTGTGCGTGCAATTCGCGCACGGGCACAGGGTACCAAGTCGTTTGCTTTCGCGACCGTCTCCATTGTTGGCTCTCGTGCTTGTCGCCTAGCGAGGGCGTCGCGCGTGTGCTCGCCGCGTTGCTTGGTAAGAGCTTCGCTTCCGACTAATCAACGATCGGCCATTCGAGAATGACGGATTCCCATCGGCCCCGGGCGCCGATCTCCGCGTCCTCGTGTAAATTCAATTTTCAAACACGCCAATCCCTATCGTTGACGATTCGTGGCTTGCGTTTGCCGATTGCGGAGGGCCTGGTTTCCCCGTTACGGGGGAACGAGGCGTCGTCGGGCGACTTCAACGGTTCATCGGGTGGGAATCGAGCCCGTGATCCGTGGATCCGACGCGTCGTGCAATTTCCGGACTATCGTAAAAACAACACGCGAGCCCCAACGCGGGGATAAGAACAGGGACGAAGCTCCTTTCGTCCGTTTCGTCAGGGCCCTGCGCTTTGGCGCTCCGCTCGTTCCGACCCCGAGACTCTTACGAGACCCGAGACGGAATCCCAGCCCGGCGATGGATTGTCCCATTGGCGATTCTCGGCCTACGGTCGACAGCCTCCAAGGCTCAAGGGATACCTCGAAGGCTCCCTCTTATTATCCGCTAGAGCCGTTGTATCAAGGCGCGAACTCGCCCGGAGTTCGGAGGACTGGCCCGCGAATTCCTGCTCGTCGTCGCCCGACTGGCTCCTCTCTTAAAGTCCCCTCTCGCCGCTTGTGACAGAGGAGGCGAGGAGAGCCGAACGGAAAAAGCAACGTCTACACCTACGACGAATGTTCCCTCCGCCATTCTGCATATTATTTATATATATATATATATATATTGATCCAAGTGTAAACAAAGCAATGGAGACACGCAACCGACGCATCAGCGATTGCGAAGGGAGCTTACGATCGGATGAGCTTAGTGTTAAGGGAAAAGAAAAGTAAAAGGGAGAGAGAGAGAGAGAGAGAGAGAGAGAGATAGAGAATGGGAAGGGTGAAGAAACGAAAAGAAAGAAAAAAAATAGAACGGCAAATGCGTTTTTAAATAAATTCCATCGTTCGCGAATCGCCGGCTCCCCGGGATCGGTCCAAGGCAGAATCCAATCGTCGGGTGGGCCCCAATGCCCTCAGCTAAAATGAGAACCAAGGTGTCGAAGGCGAGGCTAAAGGAGTCGGCGCCGGCTACGGATTTACGCTCGCGCGCCGTTGCGCGATTCCGACCCAGTGCGACGACGAGCTCGATAAATTGACCCTTGCATTATCATTTTTCATTGATATTTAGCATTGGGCTGCGGGCGGGTAGGGGGGGGGGTTGAGGCCGAGCGGAGGGGGCCGGCGCGGGGTAAATTCACGCACGGCCGCAAACAAGCGACGATTCATTTTTCCCCCGTGACTTCCGCATTAGCGCGCAATAACGAACGCCGGCTACGACGATCCCGGGAATTAGAAATTTATTAAGTAAAATAAATAGGTGGGGCACGCCGCGTTCGGCGCGCGGCGCAATATTTCATCGCCTGCTACGGCTTCCGTGCTTATCTCGCGTACCTTCTGCTCCGGCCTTACGCTTCTCCGAGCCCTTGCGTAAGCTTCCGCAGAGCCGTCGAATGAAGTTACCGTCGCTCCTCGAGTTGGCCCGCTTTGGCGGCTACCCCGCTCGTCGCGAATTCTCGGCCTAATCTCTTTCTTTTCCTTTCTTTTCTTCTTTTTCCCCCCCCCCGCCGCCGAGAGCCGGATTCCTTGAACGAGGCAATTTTTAATCGGTGCGCGAACCCCCCCCACACACACACACACAATGTCCCGCCCAACGCACCCCCCGGCCGGATGATACAATACGGTTTCGCGCTTGGCGAGAAATCGTCGCTCTTGGCAAAATTGATAAGGGCACCGGTGCGATCTTCGTACGGGTTAGCGGGCGAATTAAAAATTTGCGAAAAAGCCCAACGAGGCCGGGTGGCCGGTTCTGACCGAGCTGAAGGAGGGTCGAGACTGGTGGAGAGCAGTCGTGGGCGCCGCTCGAGGGTTAATTTTACAGGGCGTTAAAAAAGTTTTCCGAAAGGAACAGTGGGACTCCCGCGCCACGGAAATATCGAAGGCCAATAAAGTGCAAGAAGTTATTGGCCGTGGAGGGATCACCGATGCCAACTTCATAAATCAATACACACACACATATATACATATATACATATATATATATATATATGTATAAAATGCCAACGGGAAACATACTTGATATTGCCCTGAAAATTATATCGATTCCCGAAGGCAAGTCTTACAAGTAGCGCAATGAAGATTTCGCCTTTCTCGTCCTTCATTTATTAAACAAAGGCACTCTCGGTAATAAGCGGCGAACGTTGGATAACAAAAATTACGTTGTTGTTTATTTATTTTATCTCTTCTCATTACATTCGGCTTAATTATCAATGCTGCCTCACTCGCCATGAAGCAATTGGTTGGTTGCTTCGCTGTATTAACTGGCATTGCACCGAAGGCACTTGCTAACTCTTTGTTACGTTTGAAATATAAAATGAACGCTCCAACGATGGGAGTGATTAAAAAAAATTTGTAATTTCAAATGATGGTTTTTGTTTTATCCCGCTGTTTTTTTTTTCTTCTTCTTCTTCTTCTTCTTCTTCTTCTCCTCCTTTGAATTTTTTTTCCCTCTCCCACCGTCGAAACGCCGTTAATCAAAGAGTTTTGTTAAAGCGACGTGTATAATCTGGATTAGTAAAGAGTCCGCAGGATTATAGCTACGGGTGCAGATTTCCTTTTACTTATCTTTCGATTTCCTTTTATAGATAAAATGATGAACGCGATATCAGCGATATAGTATTACCCGGCTCTCAAGGTATATTATTACATTTTTTTCTCCTTAATGCCACGAGATGCGATCGATCGATAATTAAATCAAGTTTTTTTTTTTTTCCTTAAATTCTGCAGAGAACGGAGGATCGGTCAGGAGCACCGCTCTGGACTGGCGGGGGGCTCTCGGTTGCCAAAGCAATTGGCCGTGGCTAATAATACGCGGATGCCGCGTGTCGGGGTATCGACGACCAGCCGAGCAATTGTCGGCTTGGTGGCGTTAAATCGACGCGCCGGATTAGAGAGGATTGGGCGTTCGCGTTTGTGCGGGGGTGCGGGTGCGCGCGCGTGCCGAAGGAATACTTGCTCGGATGACTGGCCAAAAGCTTCGAGATATCGGATACCATCCGTTGGTGGGCGTGGGAACTAGCGAGGCTAGATCGATTAATCGTGCCAAACGAGGTGCGATAGCTCTCGAGCTTAAGCGAGCCCGAGGTATGCGGTCTTACGAGTCGAATTCATCCCGGATTAGCGAGCGATGAGGCTCGGCCGAGAGGAGGAATATTTATACGCTTGGGTGGCGGCGATCGTTTGGGCCATTGGCCAATGCTGCTAATCGGCGGGCCGCTGAAGAATCGAAGCAAGGAGCATTGGGTGGGTCGATCGCGGTGTCGAGGAGCCTCGGGAAAGGGGAGCCTCTCCGGAGCCAGGATTTTTTTCCAATTGCAAATCATCCCCGGGCCCCGAATTCCGTCTCCCGAGTAGGGCTTCCGAGGAGCGCCGCACCGGGGGAGTCCGATCGCCAATGCGCACGGACGAAAATTGCCTACCTCCGCAACTGGCACTGGGGGCGGAGGCGGAGGCGGGGGGGGGGCGAGCGTAGATCCAGTCACGTACCAGAGGCCTGAGTACGAGACTCGACGAGTGCGCAATATTGGCAGTACCGTGGCACATTTCCAACCGAGCCGAGTCATCGCCGGCCGATGAACGTAATTTCATTACTGCCGAGGCTCTTTAACGGGTATTTATCTTATCCCTCCTTGGACGAGCTTAATGATCTACGATTTACTATTGGCAGCCCGCCCACCGCCCGCCCCAGCCCCGAGCGATCCCGAACCATCGCGTCGGCAATTCCACACCTCCGAGCGCTCCGCCGCGGCTCTTGGGCTTCGCCGGTCGTCCACTCGAATTAAACGGGCATTATTATCGCGTTGCGCATTAAGCGCCCCCGTAATCTCGTCTGCTGCGTGGCCCGGTGTTTTCATGAGCACCGCCCCCCCGTGCCCCCCCTTAAACACTCGCGCGCATCCGCGTGCTCACGGGCGCGCGTGCCTACGTGTAGGTGAACCCCCTACTTCTCGGCGTGGCATCTCGCGCTCGCCGGGCCGGAATTATTAATCTCCCGAGTGCAAATTCAGTTGGCACTCGACTCCGGCCTCCCGAGCCGCTGCTCTCTCTCTCTCTCTATCTCCCTTTCGAGAGAGCAGCTCCTATTGCATTATTGAGGATAAGGACGGGGCTGATTATCAGCTGGCACTCCGGACGGGGATGAAAGCTTCCTCGCCTCGGCCAATGTGTCCCATTCATACTTAGCAAAAGGCTTTACAAATCGGCGACCCCCTTTCGTAATTCATGGCCCTGAGTCCGAGCCAACCGTACGATCCTCCTTCCCCGAAACATTCTATTATTATTATTGTTGTTGTTGTTGTTTTTGTCGTCGTCGTAGCGAGATTCGCCGTCCTATCCAGTGAAATAACAATGGGAAGAAAGTCAAGAAGCGGCGAAAGCATTAATTATTCTATCGCACCGTTGATCCGAGTACGGTTAATTTTAATTTACGCTGCAGTGGCTCGAAAGCTCGAACCTTTAGGGCACCCGAAACCAGACCGAATAGAGCGTTCGATTGTATTTTGCCCGCGTATCTTGAAAAATCCTCCGGACTACTGGTTTTCGAACGATGCTCGATTGATTTTTTTTTTTTGCCCTCCTCTTCGACAACCGACCTTTCGGGGCCCCGATCTCGTTCAATGATCAGTGGGCTTAAATATTTATAAAACAAACGATAGGTCGGGAACGCACGCACGCGCACAAACACACACTTGTAATAACACTTCTTAAATAGTATCGGTATTAAGTTGGCAGCCACTGTTTCGTGCATTGGCGCTCGGTTGTGCTTGTAATTGAGCGGCGGTGTGTACATTGAGGAAGACTCGTGTCGACAGGGCAAAGCGCGTTTTTTTCCTCCTCCTCGACGATAGGCCCGATGATGCAGCTAAAAAAAAAAAAAAAAAAAAAAAAAAAAAAAAAAACTAGGTCGCGCGTTGGGTGCCGTTGCTTTTTACGCCTGTAAATAAATCGCCCTGTGTATATATCCCAGCCATTGATAAAGCAAAATCGAGCCCCCGCGCGCATCTTCGTGGCGAAAATTGCCATTTGCGTGAATTTTTACGACCCGTCGATGGATGTACAGACAAAGCGGTCGCTTCACAAAAATAATCAGTTTCAGCTCCGACGGGCCCCTTATCAATGCACCGAGCGCTTACGTTTTATGGCGTCGCGTCTTTTGTATATTTACCAAGGGGCGAGAGAGAGAGAGAGAGAGTAAAAAACAACAGTTGCCCCCCACAGTTAAGCGAGCCGGGGATGAGCCAAGCGAGCGTCAATAACCGATAGCAGCAGCGATTCTTTTTGAGGGCCCTTCGTTAATTTTGACCATTTGCTCGTGGGGCGGGGTGGAGGGGGGGCTTACGTGCTAATAGTCGTCGCGCGCGAAACGCTAATGATGTAAAAGTCGGCTGGGAAATATCAACGCGCGCGCCCGCGCCGTCGGAAGCGAATCGTGCGGCTGCCGCCTGTGCTTTA
Organism: Kradibia gibbosae; assembly: GCA_018907135.1. Classification (NCBI taxonomy): domain Eukaryota; kingdom Metazoa; phylum Arthropoda; class Insecta; order Hymenoptera; family Agaonidae; genus Kradibia; species Kradibia gibbosae. Next base: position 2,067,085 of record JACCHX010000001.1, on the reverse strand, counting down.
ATTACCCTGGAAAATAGAACGAGCGCGGATTGTTTGGATTTCCACCGGCGGGCCAATAGGATAAATAAAAGCGCGGCAATTCGTTGTAGGGAGGAGAGAGAGAGAAAGAGAGAGAGATAGAGAGAATAAAACAAACGGTCACAGATTTCTCATTTCACAAATACATCGGGGGTGACGTTTGCGTATTACCGTCGTACTACGAAATATACGACGGAGCGTCGGCCCTCCGCCCACGTTCGGTGTCGGCTCCTACACACACGCACGCCGCACCCACGCACGCACGCACGAACACACACACAAACACGCGCGCGCGCGCGCGCGCTCTCGATAAATCACCGGCCCTCCGGAAATTTCCGTTTCCTTCTGGGCGCGCATCGGGGATCCTTCTCTCCTCTTTGTCTCCCACCCGCCGATACAAAGGGAAAATTCCTCCCTTCGGGTCACGCCGAGCTATTTCGAATCAATCGCGCGCGGCACTCTTCAAGTGGATATTGGAATACCATTTAAATGCGGGGCGGCGAGCGCGCACGCACGTCTCAATTTTCATCGATTATTATCTTCGATGCGCCTTTTTTTCATGCTGGTACCCGAGGAATGGAGCTGGAGCCCCCGCCCCCCACCCACCCCTTCCGGCCCCGGCTGCGCGCACCCACCGAGAGCCGAACAATGTTTGCCATTTGCCAATGCAATAACGGCAAACATTGTCGGGGGGGGGGGGGCCCACTTTAATTGTGAGCCCAGCGAGAGTCGATTGTATTTCGAGAGGATGACGCTTCTTGTCTTGTCCTACCGGCGCTCGAGAGATATTATTCCGTCGATTGGGGGTGACGAATTTTGCGGCTCGCCGGCAAAAGCGGTGGGAAAAATTAAATATTCTTAACTCTACGCTTGTACACCGCCGCCTTAAAGATTCTCATGCTTATCGATTGCGTCGAACGGATCAATTGTTGTAGATTTTTTGATGTGTTTAGGACCTTGATGATGAGATGACGCTACGGGCTAAGAGATCCGACGACATTAAAAAATGCCAACAGAATTGAAGAGAAAAGGGGAAAATTAACAATTGCGAAGACTGCGCTATTTTCGAAACTTTCTTTTTAAGAAGATGTTTAATTCAGTGCACAATTAAGATAAATATGATACATACGTACGTACATATATGTGTGTGTGTGTGTGTGTGTGTGTGTGTGTGTGTGTGTGTGTGTGCGCGCGTGCGTGCGTGCGCGCGCGCGTGTGTATATGTATTTTTGAATTATTCAAATTTAAATATTTTAATTTAAATACAACACAGTATTACACTTAAGCAATAATTATAAGAAATATCTTTATATTTAATTAAAAAAAAAAAATTTTACTACATTATTCTTTTACAATTAGTGTGCCAAATGATATCTTTAAGCTACTAAATGATCATTGATTAAAATTCACCGTATTTAATTTACCCTAATAATGTATATCGATGTGATTATTAGCATTAATGAAATGAATACTAATCAATATTGTTAATTGGCATTATTAGAATAAAAGGAAAAAAAATTCGACCGACTTTATTATTTTTGACAATTGCTTACCGAGCTCTGTACAAATTGTCATATTCCTGTTTACGATATAATTTATACATTGTAATTTATATCCAATGATACGTAAATCGCCTATCTATATCATAGTCGACTGTTCTATGCCGAATAAATTGGTTAATACCTTTTAAATTAATCAAGGTAAATCAATTTTAAATAAACCAAGCTTCAATTTGAATATTAAGACTTCGTACGCGAAGCGCACAACACATTTTTGTGTCCGTACAATGATGATAAATAACATAGAGTGAGTAGAATGTCTAATTGAAAGAATTAATAATTTTTAATTACAGCTTAAAAATGTACATTCTAATTATGTTATGGCGTTCCATCGATTTCGCTTCGTTTGTCCGTTGTTTGTAAAACAAACTTTTTAATTGTTTGTATTAAAATTAAATGCAAATAGATAAATTCAATATTCTACGTGAATTTACGGCACGGAAATTGTTTAAATGCGAAAATTTGCTTGGCGAAAAATCGAATAAAAATTCATTTCACTCTCCCGAAACTTGTAAAATATAATATCATACATATATTTATGTATATATATATATATAGAGAGAGAGAGAGATGTGTATATATTATTTTAAAATGAAAAAAATTTCCTTTTTCTTCTTCTTTCGATTACAAGTTAAACACGTTTGACAAGTTGCTTTATTAATGAATGCAAATTATTTTAAATATCGCTTCAATTATACTCGCGGTTGAGAATTTCATTAAATATAAAACTTATAAAATATAGGACTACGAAAATGCAGGCGCGCGTTCGCGTGGACACATTCAGGATACGGGCAATATTATGTAAGGAAAATGTATAGGTGTATTTTTTTTTTTTTTTTACTTTAAAACTCATAACTCGATTTGTGCGTTGGAATATATTTACGCCGGTGCGTTATTTTGTTATCGCGAGCACTTTATCCGAGTCGCGCAGCAGTTTTCGATCCGACGACACTTAGTCGTCGTGCGCTACCAAACCGAGAGAAAAAAAAAATGTTAAAAACTCAAAGTACCGGGCTTGGCTCGTCCCTCGAACAATTGGCATTTAAGATTAATTCCGAGGGAAGGTGTGTGCGCCCGCGAGCGAGCGAACGAGAGAGAGCGAGAGAGAGAGAGAGAGAGAGAGAGAGACATAGAGAGCAAGAGACAGCGAGCGAAATTGTATCACTGGTTTTGATAATAAATTCGATGCGAGCTCTGTAAAATTATGGCAGCGCGAGCTGGTAGACACTTTAAAGTGCACGCAACATAATAAAGTTCGTTTATTGTGTTTTTTTTTTTTTTTTTTTTTTTTTAAACGCTATTTCCGTGCCTTGCAATGGCAGAGGGAGTAAAAGTAAATGTCGCTGGAAAAACGTACGGAGATCCGTTGGACTTTTCCGGTTAATGGAGCTAGCTTTATAATTTTTTTTTTTTTTTGTTTTTTTTTTCCTCTCTCCTCCGCCGCCGCCGCCGCCGCCACCCCCCGGCCCAGCCCGCGGTAATATAATTTAACGGCGATTGGCTAGCAGAGAGCCGGGACTAATGTTGGCGAAATGAAACGCTCCAGGGGCAGGCCGGCGGGGAGAGGCGAGTCTTCGAAAAAGGGCGGCGTTGAACGAACGAATGAGTCGTAGGAATGACGAAGCCAAGTGGGCGCGATGATTTCCTTGGCCGATGAGTAGAGGAGCCGAGAGGATAGGAGAGAGAGAGAGAGAGAGAGAGAGAGATAAGGAGAGAGGCTCACCTGGTGGGCAGTTGCACTCGGAGAAGTCCCTCTTGAATCTGAACACGTCGGCCGAGCTGGCCGCGGCCTGTTGCAGCTTCTCCCTCGCGGCCGCGATCTGCAGCTGGACCTCGCGCTCCAGTGCCTGGACGACGACCTCGGGTGGCAGCTCGAGCTTCTGCTGTTGCTGGTGCTGCTGGTGCTGCTGCTGCTGGTGCTGCTGATGGTGCTGCTGCTGCTGCTGATGCTGGTGACCAATCGGCAGACAGGAGCTCTCTAGGACGCTTATGCGCTCCTCGAGGCCGAGCTCCCGGTAGGCGAGCAGGCCCGAGACCAGGAGGCTGGCCACGCAGAGCACGCACATGGTCCAGTTGAGGGGGCCCCCGTAGTGGCGGGCCTGGCCCCGGTCCTTGCAGCGGTACTCGAGGACCGCGGGCGACTCCAGGAGGCCGGCGCCCTTGCCGCTCTCCATCGCGGGCCGGTTGCCCTCCTCCTCCTCCTCTTTGACGACTACGCCCTGGTGCCCTACGGCTGAGCCCTGCCTCGGCGATTAGCTCTCGGCCCGAGACACTGAGAGAAGCTCGCTCGCTCGCTCGCTCGCTTTATCGTCGTTGCTATTGCAATTGTTTGTTGTCTTATGTCCTTTGTATTGCGTTGGCTTAATTTAGCCGAGCGCCCCTGGCTCCCGCGCCCCCGACTCCTGGTGAGCTCGCGCGGCTTTGCAACCCGAGCTCGCTATCGCATCCGTTGGCTCGTTAGGGCCGCGCCGCGACGCTCGCGCACGGTAGCCTTTAACGTACTGTACAATCCCGTGGATTCGCGATACTCCTACCGATGGGAGATGCTCGCCGCCGAGAATTTCAGCTGTACCGGGGGACCGAGTTGCGTCTCACTTTCTCGATGCCGCTGACTTTAACGCCGACGACGACGCCAGTTACGTCTCGTTGTCCTCGCTCCTCTCTCTCTCTCTCTCTCTATCTCCCTATCTATCTCTCTGTCTCCTCGGACGTTCTGTTTTGTTCCCTTCCTCGTACTTTACTTTTAATCCATTGGCTCCACGACTATTTCCACGGTGCGCCTACACGCGCTGCTTACGTGTGGAGGCCCCCGCGCCCGCGCGCGCGCACCCATACGCGCGGCGTGCAACCGTACCCGCGCGCGCGCGCGCGCACGCACACACACACGAGCGTCGCGTGCCAGGGTCTGCGCGCTACGAGCCTTTAACGCCTGGGTCCCGTGCGAACGCGTTTCGCGTAAGCGCTCGGGGCTCCCTGACGCGGGGACGCAACAGCGATAGCCGTGCGCGAGCTGCGGCGTGGCTTCGAGCTCGGCTCCACGTCTTCTCTTGGGGGGGGGGCGATTACACACGAGGAGCGAGCATTGGTATCGCCGCTACGAAATGCACTCGGATGCAGTCGGATGCAACGGGGATCGTATCGCCCGCGTCCGGAGGATCCGCGGGCTCGAGCTCGGCCTGCCCGAGTATCGTTTGTCCCGTGGGCCTGGCGGCGGGGGCTGGGGCGAGCTTAAGGATACGGCTCGAGGGCAAACTTCAACGGCGAATCGAGGATAGCTTTCGCGTAAGGAGTCCTCGTCCCCGTGGACTCGGCAACGATGATCGCTCGGCGTAGGCGTGATCGCTTAAGCCATTGGAATTATTCGAGTTGGCCGACTAGTCGTGGCTTCCGTTGATCGTAGGAGGAGGAGAAAGACAACAACAAAAAAAAAGCGGAGCCTCGTGTGATAAATACACGCACGCACACACACACACACACACGCATATATGTATATATACGTATATGTATGTGTGTATGTACGTATGTACGTATGTACGTATGTATGTAAATAATTTAGCAAACTTATTCGAAAACCTTTGCACAATTACTTTATTTTTGCTCGCTTCTCTCAGTGTCCTTAAATGCACAAGAACAACCCTTTTCTTGTTTACGGTAGGTTATGAGTCGCGAGGCGATCAATTGATAATTGACCAGTGTCCCATATCGGAGCGCCTCCCCACACCACTAACACGTGCCGCAGATACCTTTAATTATCAACTCTGCGCCAAAGGCCCTTCCTTCATTTTACTCCGATCGTCCTTTTCGACAAGAACGTCACGCACATTGTATTGTGATATGGTGGTCCGTCGCCGAGGTGAGTGAGTGAGTGAGTGAGTGAGTAAGAAACAAAGATAGAGATAGAGAGAGAGAGAGAGAGAGAGAGAAGAGAGACAGAGAACAAGGGGAAGAGACAGAGAACGCGAGAGACGTGGAAGGAGGGAGGGAGGATGCCAGCGGACGAGTGTGTGCGTGTGCGTGCTTGGGCGAGAGAAAGAGAGAGAGAGAGTAGAAGAGAGTAGAAGAGAGAGAGAGAGAGAGAGAGAGCAGAGCAGAGCAATAGAGAGAACGTGAAGTTGTTAAAAACACCTTTGGAAATCGAGTGCCCCTGATCGTATGCACAGGAAGGCGGGGAAGCGACTGGTGCGTTTCCCCTTTAAACGACACTTTGGCCGTGTATATCCGGGTAGCGCAGCAAGCTATAAACTCAGAGCTCCCCGCGTCTTTTTTTCATCTCGGTCCACGGCTAGAGAAAAATCTCCCTCTCGATAGATACGATCAATATGATCGAGGGCCTGGAAGTCGCGGCAGCTACGGCGGCTACGGCTACGGCGGCCGAGAGGAAGGCTCGGAGGGAGGAGGCGGAGGCGGCCGATCGCGAGCGAGCGGGCATCAATGAGACACGAGGGAGGAGGAGGAGGCGGAGGAGGAGGCAGGGGCGAAGGAGGAGGAGGAACGAGGGCCCGGGACGTGGAGGTGGACGACGAGGACGACGGCGGCGGCAGGCGGCGGCGGGGCTCTTCTCCGCAGAGGCCGCGTCGCGGTAACGATCGCACACGCGCAGGAAACTGCCAAAGGACACTGAACCGATTGCCCGGACACTCGGCTCCCACGGCGCTCGCAGCACAACTACTGCCAGAGCCTACCTACTGCCGCCTTTCCGCTGCCTCCTCTCCGGGGACGTGCCGCGACTGTCGCGCGCCGCCGTGGTGGGGCTCCCTGCCCTGCCCCCGCCCCCCTCTTCCCGCGGTGCGCGCGCGCCCAGCGCCGAGGGGCTCGCGCCTCCCTCGGCCGTTTCCGGCGGCCCTCGGCTGCGGGGCTCCCGCCGCCGCCGTTACCGCCGCCGCAGCAGCAGCAGCAGCAGCCGCCGCCACGAGGCTCCCCGGGGGCGGGAGCTTCGCCCGCGGGAGGGGAGGGACCAGACCGGGGAATAGACTCACTCGACTCGGCGGCCCGAGCGAGTGCGCCGGACTTTTACCGAGCGCCCGGGGATTCCTCCTCGGGCTTCTTCTCGTTCCTCCTCAACCTCGTCCTCGTCTTCTTCTTCTTCTTCCTCCTCCTCCTCCTCCTCCTCTACCTTCCGCGTCTTCCGCCGCCTTTCGGCTGATTTCTCCCAGGCCCCCCAGCCCCCGACCCGACCCCACCAGCGTCGCAGCTGGCTTTCCAATAGCTTTCCACTCGCTTTCCTCTCAGCTGGAGCTCCTACGCGGGGGCGAGCGCGCGGCGGCCGCCACCGCCCCGCCCCCGCCGCCCCCCCCCCCAGCGGCCCGGCCCGCGCGCGAGTGAAAATCCTCCGCGCCGGGGTTCGCCTTGATCCGGGAGGATCAGCGTCGTCGGCCTTACGCCGCCGCCTTCTGGCCGCGCGTTTCTCTATCCCTGCCGAGGGACGCCTGACGGAGGCGCGCGTCGTCGCCCCTCGTAAATCACGATAAGCCGTCAATTTTTATTTTCCTCCCAACGACGGGCAATGAATGGGCGCTCGGCCCCGCGCCGCTGCTCCGCGACACGGATGCGTTTGTTTGCTTTCTTTCTGTCCCCCCCCTCCCCGCGCCCCTCGTTCCCGGAGCCAGGCCGTTAATATGACGTTAGATGCCCAACGTCCCACGCCTGCCGACTTAGAAATTGGAAACGTTATTTTGCTCCCGCTTCCAATCAATTTTATCCTACTGTCACATGGCGATCGAAGAGATCCTTTATCGAGGTTCCTGCTCGATTAAGGTGGTAATGTTGGATCGAGAGCTGGAGAAGAGGAGGAATTATTTTCTTCCCTTCGTCTCCCGTACTTTTTTCAAAAGCTCTACATTGCAAAACTCTAAAACCGTATGCTGCACTCGATATCCAATAATCATCTCTTACGAGTATCATTACAATTGTCCTTAATTTGAATCGATGGATACGATCAATTGTTTCAATTTCATCCTACGATTATCAGCACGTTAAGATGTAATTAAGGTATAAGGGTAATGTCGTTCCAAGCATTGTAAATACAGCATTGTGTCTTTTCTCTGCAGCTTAATTTCTCCAACTTAATTATATAATGGTCCAACGATTAACTTTCATTTCAAATTAATGCCATTATCCGTTTTAATTGTATATTATCACAGGGAGTATCGCCATCCTACTGCACCACGATCCAAAGCTACCAGCTATTACCAGTTCCACGTTAGAAGTACAATTTGCTATTCCTTGCCTGCTCGTGCTCGTACTTTTAGCTCTATGCTAACGATGGGAAGTTTTTTGTAATGGATAAAGTATCGATGGCCTTGTTAAAAAAATCTTTACCGGCCATGAAACAATAACTGGTAATTGCAAAAATGAAGGGGCTCTCTTGACAATAAGTTAAATCACTGTTCGTGCAATGTATTTACAAGCTTTTAAATATTTCCTGACAAAATAAAACCCAAATTAATATAATATCGGTTAAGATCTATACCAATCTTAACTTCTTATCGATTAGAATTGATTGCGTACAAAACTCTAGAGCACTGTGAATTTTAATATAGCCTTGATAGCCAAATAGTAATTACAATTTCTTCAAATGTAAACTTATAAAAGTAAAACTTGGAGTCTTATAATATGGCAATGGATGAAAATTGTCAATGTTGATCTCATCTGTTTGTATCATATATTAGGGTGTTGAGTGCTTCAAAATTTTATGAAATATTTTTTAATATATTTTTTGGCAATTTCTAAAGACAGTAAATATACTTTTGCACGACAAATACTGTTATACAATTGTATACCTATATTATTAAGTACCTTTCAAACTTCAATAGCTTACAAAATAAAAAAAATACTTCAATGCAGTCTTTGTATATTTACTTATATTAGTTTATTTTTAACAATCTGTATTAAAATACTAAGAACGAGTCTATTTCATTTCCAAGACAGCTTAATAATAACGTTATCTTATGAATAATAAATAAATCCAACTATCAACGGAGCGATTTTTTTTATATTGCTTTTATAAATTAAATAACAAACATAACTTTCTGTCAATAATATTTTATATAGGTTAAGATAATCCTCTTATATTAACCGGTAAGTACGAGAGCTACTTTTCCAACAGATTTTAAAATTGCACGCAACACCGTTACTTTAGTTTTTTTAATACAATTTCCTATAAATTACTCTTATTACTATAAGCCCACAATCCTTAGCAACATATTTGCGTACACGTGTAAAATTATTTTTTCAACTAAACTTTCTAGATAAAGGAGCATTATATGTCATTTGAACAGGAATTCGAAATTAATTCTTCATCAACACGTGTTTTAAAGTTTTTTCAGTTGAACTTTCTTGTCAAAAAAAAAATTACACGATATTCAAATGCGATCACACCAGTTTATTTTGGAATCTAATGTACCGATGCCATTCAGAGAAATTCTTTGTACGAAAAATTATAAATTTAATGACACAGTTAAGGAAATGCATCATTGGAAAAATGAAAATATTTAATTCAACGTAAAAAAGGATGAATATTTTGCTGTATTCTATACACGTATAGAAGTTTATGTAGCTTTTGTAATATTTTAATATGCATCTGGCTTAAACGTACACTACTGTACCCTCAAATATTAAAATAGTAAAAAGCAAAATGGGAAAAATCAAAATGCGTATGGAAACAAAAATTTACAAAGACACGCGACGTATAGAAAAATTATATCGTACGTAAAATAAGGATTTAAAAGAAAGGTAGAGACGATAATGATAAAAATGTAATAACAAAGAGTAAAAGTGCTTGGATAAGCGAACGAGATGAGAAAGTCAATACTATTTAAGATTTAAAGGGAAAGAAGAGAGAAAATTATGGATGGAACATTAGGATTGATTAGGAGAAAATATAGACTGATTGCTGGGATTATCGAGAAAAGTTGAAAGAATAAAATTGGTAGAGACAAAAATGCTGGAATATAAAGAGAAAAAAAGAAAAAAGAAAGAAAGAAAATAACAATGGAAAAACAAGGGAATACGTATGTTTCAAAAAGTTTGAAGTAATGATCATAAGACGCGTAATGAATTTGGAGCTAAAATTCGAATGGGATATTAAAAAGAGTGTAAAACAAACAGAGCAGTGAAAAAACGGGTTAGAAAATACGCTTACCTATACATGTGTGTGTGTGTGTGTGTGAGATTGTAAATTAGAAGAAATCTGATTAAGAAAAATAGAAGGATGAAAATATTACACGAAATTAAAATAGTTCCGAGTCCCCGGTGAAAAGCAATGGGACAAAACGAACAATCGAGCGGCTCTTCTAATGAGGAGTGCATTCGAATTAAACGCGATTGATCCCAACGAAAAGGCTCGACGACGAAGAAAGCCGGAGAGGGTAAAAAAAAAAGATCCCAAGAGAAGAATCGATTTTAACAAGCGGAAGAGAAATAGCGGATTCCGTAAATGCGATGGATATAGCAGTAAACTAAGTCGCAGGTAAAAGGATAAGATAAAGCCAAGGACAGGTTTACGTTTATTTTTTTTTTACTGGCCGTAAAAGTGTTTCCGATACCGTGGATAGGACGAATTAACATCTTGGCTTTTATCGGAACGGGTATAACTGAGAGCCTGAGAATTAAGGTCACGGGCGCAAATACAGAAACAGTATTAAGATAAACGATAAAAGTGTAATAATCCAAAGCCTTTGGAGCGGTAAAGGGTTTACGGCAATAAATCTATACGGCCGGTCTTGAGCGGGAGCGGGGCGGGGTGGGGGGGGGTGGAAGGTGGGAGTAGGGTCGGTCGGGTGAATTCATTCGCCCAGACCTTCGTACAAAAAGTACATCAAACTCGTGAATTTCTCATACATCTTATTTATTGCGTCCTCCTCCTTCTTCGGTCGCCAATAAGCATTTGGCTCCGCACAACAATAATATATACACGCGTCTTAAGCTCCGACAAAATTTATCATATATACACAATGTCGCGGTAGCGGAGCGTTAAGAACCTTCTCACGAAAATCTTCGCCATTGTCAAAAAGAGCCCGAGCTCGGCATCGGATACCCGTGGGCTAAATATACACGGTGCTCCCCCCCCCCCGCCCCGGCCCCGTGTACGCAATTTCACGAGGCACTCGCTCGAGTGCCGCCAGGAAGGGCGCGAGGCGCGAGGCGCAAAAGCGAATCCCGTCGAAAGCCGGCGAGTCGCGGCCGGAGTCGCTCTCGGGCTTTGGTGACGGGGCTTCAAAGGGCCAGGGGCCTGCGAACGAGGAGCACCGGGGGGGCCTCGCGAGGTCGCCCTCTAGACACCGGCCCGGGATACGGGGATCCCGGGAGCCCACTTTTAACCGAGGGACTCGACCGAGCTCGGAAAGCTCACCCGGTTGGATCCGTCGGGGGTGGGTTGGGGGCTCAGCCGACAGCGGCAGCCGTTTACGCTTTCGCTCCCGGCCTCTTGCCGGGGAGGAGACGAATCGCGGGTTTCGGCCAAGGCCTTCGCTTACCCAAGACGCTCTGGTGATTTGCGCTTTACGAGCGAGCGAGAGCCGCGGGCTCGATTTCAGCGCGAAAAGCCAAGCGCGTCCAAGCCAACCGAGCTGCCTGCCCACGGCTCCGCTATTTTATCAATGGTAGGAAAAAAGCAAAAACAATAAAGCAAAACAAACACGCAAAGATAGTCGGCTATGAGCCTCCGGCATCCGTCGAAGCCATCGGTGGCGAAGGGTGTAAACTTCACCCAACGATGGATCCTCGCGCGGGCCGGACGCGACCAATAATAATCCTACGATCCTCGCTCGCTCTCTCTCTCTCTCTCTCACGCGCGCACACACGCACACACACGCACACCCATGGCAATGGGCCGCGATCGACAAACAGCGAGAACGGCGTCAGCGGCCAAAGCAAGAACGAATCGCCCGGGTCGAGCGGAGCGGCCCGAGCTTGGCTCTCGGGGCGCTCGTGCCGAGCTTACGCTTGATTCGCTAATGATATAAAAAAAAAAAAAAAATAAAAAACTTATTCTACGCGCTGTAGCTCTTATGATAAAGCAGACTTGAGGTGGGCCAAGTTGCCCCGGCTGCGAATCGTCCTCTCGACCAGGGACTTGGAGGACTTTTTCAAATTGGTGGCCCAGCCGATTTTAGCGAAAAAGTGAATCAAGCTCGTCGTCAGGTCGAAGTTGCCGATGCCGATCTCGGGTGTGCTGTAATCCGAGGGGAAGGTGTGGTGGTAATTGTGGCAGCCCTCGCCGTGCGTCACCATGTGCACGAACGAGTTGTCCGTAGACGCGATGGACCTGTAAACGAGCGATTTGCAAATTCGGTGAATCTCCTTTATTGGATTGATCGGTGGGGGGAGACTTTCTTTTCTTTTTTTTTTTTTAACCCATCGTTGGCTTGTAACGATAATAATGAAGACGACGACGACGACGGCGATAATAATGAGGTCATTTCACGGATATCATCGAGCGTGGCCAAGGGGCTCCAACCACGGTCAAGCGGTGGAGCACCGAGCAATGAAATTCATCATTTGTCGAGGAAAGGATCGATGATCGGTCCCTCGCTCGTAAGCCGCGCTTGGAATAATCGAGCGGGCGCCGCGCGCAAATCCGGCCATTTTTACGCGCCCTCGAATGAGCGAAGAAGGACCGAAAAGCCAAGAATTCCACGTTAATGTACTGTTAAATGCCTCCCCCCGGGAGCTTTGCGGTGCGTCGGTGCGGAAGTTTTAAACGATTCTAATAAATAATTTGGAACTTCCGGATGATTAAAGCTCGTTCCCGAGCGGCGCGTCCCTCGCCGCGTCGAAAGAGAAAGCTTTTGCGATGCCGCTGCTTTATCGGATGCGCGAATTACCGAGTCCCGATCGCTTTATCAATCGAAACAATATTAATGGACAATTATGCATAAATATATATATATATATATTTATACACACGTATATACACATATACACATACAAATATTAATGTGTGCATATTTATATATATATATATATTTATGTACGTATGTACGTACGGAGCGATAAAGCGGCTCTCGTTCGTTATTTGGCCAATGCAACATTTGCGCCCGGTAAATTATTAAAGTCGAGCCCCAAAGGCGAGCAATCGCGGTCCGAGCTATTAGCGCGCGGCCAGCATCGCCTAATGCCGCGATCGTAGCTTGGGATTATTATTACAGGACCAATGGCCGCCACTCACGTATTGTACGGCTTGTTTCCCCACATGTGGGCAACGCTGTTCAGGCACCAAGTGCTGTGGGCGTTGTACATGTATTTTAGAAATTGAGACATGAACGAGTAGTACCAGGTTTCGTTCCAGCAGTACACGGGTATGGCCACAGCCGTGAACGTTACTAATACCTTCAGATAGCTGAAGTACCTGCGGATAATGGAGATGGTGTTTTTAATCGGGTTCATTTTTTCTTTTCTTTTCTTTTTTTTTTTCACTTTCACTTTTTTTTCGACCTCTTCGGGTGTCTCTCTCTCTCTTTTTTTTTTTTTTTTCTTTTTGCCTTCCACCGGCCAATGCGCTCGATGGACAAACGCGCGACTCGGTTGCAAGATTGCGCGACGGTGGGACAGAGAAGTGTCCGTCACCTGCTTTGTCGAGCATTGCTCGAAAATTAGGTCTTCGATGATCAAAAGTGTCTTTCGCTTTGAAAAAAGTATTAGCATAGCCCTCGCGTCTTTCTTTCCTCTACTTTGGAATAATATAATAAAATAGGACTTAATTTGTCTATCGTGGGACTGGGGGCTGGGGGGGGGGAGGCTTAAATTCAAACGGCCGATGGATTTCAGATACGGTGTTATGGAAAATAATGGCCAATGACTTTATGTTTTATCGAAAAATTTGTCTTTCTAATATTCTCGTGCAATTTTGATATTGAACAAGGTGTGCTTTTAGTTTTGAATATTTTTGAATTTTTTAACCGAAAGGGAACTTCTTGCAACAGCTGCATTTGTTTCTTGGTGTTTTTTTTAATCTTTTAACTTAGATTTAAAAGCGTCACTCGCAGCTTAATTTACAAAATGTAAATCGAGTATTTTACATTATTGCAACATTGCAGATGCAAATCAAGTAACGGATACTATTAATAAGCACGGGTATTTACGTTCCGAAATCAATACACTCGGAAATGTTTGTTAATTTTTGCACGCGTCGCGGCAAATGAATTGATATTAATTTATTATTTCGGTATTCTAAAGAGATAAACAAGCAAACTGCTGTCGGACCCGGAATCCTTGAATCGCGCACCTCGCAATGCAACATTTCGATAAGAGTAAACTTGCTTCCCCTCTCGCCGATACCTCAAAGTCCAACGGATTTCAAATCGCGCCGAAACACGCCAAATTACGTACTCCGGAAATTCTAAGCGAACGAAGAAGAGAATCCAATTTTCACCGTAGGCATTGCGAGGGCCTCGCGAAGAATCGAGGAGCCCTCCGTCGCTCGGATGCAGCTCTCGGAACAGGGGCTCTTAACGCTAACAGATCGATGGATCGGGCGGACGAGAGATTCCCCGAGCCGCGGCCGAGGATTCGAGAAGTCCTCGATTTCGGGAGGTTCCTTAGCAGCGCCGGCGCTGCGGCTATTGGCTTTTGGGCCTCGTCGCTGCTACCAAAAATTACAAAAGGCCAAAAGCAGCCGGCCAGCAGCAGCAATGGCCGAGCGACGGGGTCTCGCTTCTTCCTTTCTTGCCAATCTCTCGTAAAGGCATCAACGACGTAGCGGGAAGCAAGGGGAGCGCGCAAAGTCGGCATTTTGCGACTTTGGGCGCTTGTTTTAATTTAATGCCGAGTTATTTATGTGTACTTACGCGCGCGCGCGCGTGTGCGCGTGTATCTTTACTTTGGAGGAAAAAATAAATTTTCTCGTTTCAATTGCAAGGGTACGAAAGAAAGCGCTTACCTGTCGATAAAAACGACAACGCCGTCGTTTTTGAGATCGTCCACGTTTATTGTCTTCATCTTTTCAAATACTGCCGGATGGTGATCGAGCATCATCCAACCGACGTGAGAGAAGAAAAAACCGCGTCTGCTGTCGTGAGGATCGGCATTGGTCTCCGAAAACTTGTGATGCGTTCGGTGTTGTCTTGCCCAAGAAGTTACGGTCATCTATATTTTTTTTTTTTATTTTTTTTTTTTTTTATTTTTAAAAAATCAATACTCGCATTTTTAATTCTACCTTAACTTTAAGCTCGCGCTAATTTTTTTCTCAAATTTTCATTAACGATTCAATCCTAAAGTACTATTTTTTTTTCTCCCGCTCCAATATAAACGACTTCAGCATCGCTATTAAATTTGCACAATAATTGCAACTCAAAATTATCGACTTTATATATAAGTGTTTGGTAGAAGAGAGAGAAAACTGCATCGCTGGCAATTAGCAGCGATAACAATTCTTCATTCTTCTTCAATTAAGAAGGAATTCGACCGAAGGTAATGCTTCAGCTACCAAAATATATCTTTAGAACGTCCGTAGCCGCGGTTTATATCTAAAGCTGTTCGGACAGTACCAAAAATTAATGTACTCATTGAGCAAGTAATGTTCTTACTTTGCTTTTGCTCCGCAATGAAAAGCACTTCGTACGAGTGCGCAACGACGGTTTTTTTTTTTTTATTTTTTTTCATTTTTTTTTTTTTTTTTTTTTTTTTTTTTTTTTTTTTTTCATTGGAAGACAAATTTCTCGACCGATCGAGTTCTATAATTTATCGAGTACCGCATGGTTTACTGTATCATTGTATTTGAGCCATACCACAGATGCTGAAATGAAAGCCACTGCCAGGAGGATGCGCAGCTTTAAGTTAGCATTGAAAGATTTGTGGCTCCAAAAGCGATGCGCGCCACAAGTGACGCCGAATCCAGAGAAAATAATCATAAAGCAGGCTGCATCAATTTTTAATGTAGAGATAGGGACAGAGAGAGAGAGAGAAATAAAACAAGATTAAAATCAACACTCAATTTCAGTTCATCTAACATTGCTATTGAATTGTACTTACTGTATAAAACTGTTTTATATCGCTCGATGTAAGGAAAGGTCGTGAATCCGTAAATTGCTAACACGTGAATTGTAAGTAGATACGCCACACTTTTCCATTTTACCTCAGTTTTAAGATATTCGTACCACGTAATATTATTCTCCGCTATTAGTAAGTCTCTCTCATCTGTCGTCGATTCGGTTTTGTTGTGGGTTATTTCTTTGGATACATTTTTTACCGTAACGTCGTCACTTTTGTAAATTTGAGAGCCGTTGTACAGCTGAAGCGCTTCGTCGGTGTCTATCAGCATTTTGGTCTCTCAACGATAGCTGCAAATGAAAATTAATATTTTAAGGCTAGTCCCATTGAGTTTTCAGCAAAATTCTACATACTCATCGAGCACGCAGGTAATATCAAATTGACGAAAATATTTTACATAAGTCGTTAATAATTATTCATGCAAGTGTTGAAAAAAGAATTGCGGGTAATCATTAAAGGCTCGAGTTTCTTTAATGAAATCGAAAAAAAAAAAAAAAAAAAATTGCTAATCGAATTGAAAAAATATTAACCTCTCGGATGAAAAATGTAAGCGATCCTATATTAATTAACAACTGCGATAAATTTAAACGAGTAGTGTATTTAAATAAAAAAAAAAAAATAACCACTGCGTTAAATGTCCAAGTTAATATTACGAGTCTTTTTCGCGGTAGAGTTGAAACTGAAGTGCGCCAGGCTAAGCCATCATTATTTATGCTCAGCTTCGGAGCTTTAGCGGCGAAGGGTTTTTATCGAATAGCTATTGAAAGGGAAAGAAGCTTTGGAGGGGTGGGTAGACTTAATTTCATTGGCTTGTACAATTTCGTTAAAAATTCGGCACGTTTATGCGGATCCAGTTGAGATCTTTTTTGACTTCCCCCACCTATTAAAATAATAACTCATGCGCCAAGTGATAATGTTCTAAAATCGAGTCGTCGAAATTTCCTTACAAAGCTTTAAGTTACAAAGTACGATAGTCGCTAATAATGACGTATTAAATATTATATTTTCATTTTTTATCATTATACATATATTTTTTTTTTCTTCATCGAAACGATGCAAATTAATATATGCAAGTTCATAAATATATATTTCCCGAATTTGAATTATATCACAAATAAACCTATTAAGATGCTAATGGCGGTGTCGCTTATCTGTACGCGTACAAAAAAATTTTAATCAACGTTATTGCTATCGATAGAGAAAAACCTTTAAATTAATTTGTCGTACTTAATTAAGCCTCGACATTTGAGAATATATTAATATATTAAAAATATTACAAGACCATTTTAGATATTATGATTTTTTGAGTACATTAAATTGTTACGATTTTTTTCCGAATTAAGGAACACGGCACACATCGATATTCATTGTCGTTCGATCAAATGGTTTTTAATACATTTTGAAACGATTATTGCTCCCTGCAATTGACCTTTTGGTATTATAAAATACTCTTATTGGTATTAGTTGCATAATTAATTTTCGGTCCTCGCAAGAAAGCTTCTCGTGCAAAATATTTATAATTCGTACTTTTCGACGATATTGTTTTCATTTAAAATAGTTATATAACGGGGCTTTCGTTTAAAAATTGTATCATTGCCCTTTTGTATAATGGATTCTATGCGAAAAATTTAAACGGAGCCCAATGATTCGCATAGCTTTTACTCTGAATCGGATATTTGTGCGCATATATGTATGTATAAATAATTATTCGTTAATTGCTTCGATTAAAAAATATATCAACCGTATTAGCCAGTAAGAATTAAAGTTGACAGTAAAAGATCACTTTGAAAGATACGCACGTTTAGAAGCGTATGACTTGCCGAGTATCCGTTATTATTATGTATTTTAATTATTTGAGCGTTGCGAAGGAATCGCTACATTTTATTATGATGTTAACAGAAAAAAAACAAAAAAAAAAAGAAAAAAAAAAGAAAAAAAATGAAATTTTTGTCATGTCGTACGCATATAGTATAACTTTGATACTGGCTCTGGTTCGCTTATTACGCTTACAAATCGCATGGTGTGTTATCTGACAGATAGAAGAAAGTAAAAAAAAAAAAAAAAAAAACATTATAATCATATTTCAGTGCAGTCGCTCTTCGATATCAGTGAGTAAATTTATTAATACTTATTATCCATCTGTTTAGATTAGTAAAATAAAACAGTTGTAGAAACTAATTTATATTTTTATAATTATTTGTTTTATATTTTATAATTATAGGGCTTTAATTGATATAGATTAGTGAAATGTAACGAATATGAAATATGACAAAATTAGGCGCTAGCTTGACATCCAGTTATAAAGGGTAGATTTTGCGCTAAAAATATTTTAATTTATAATTTAACCGCGTACGTACATACGTATACATATATATATATATAATGTAACATATAATAAACTTATTCTACAGCTGTTGTTAAAAATTGACGGGTGAACGGAGACGATCGAATTTGAATTTTACCAGATACCATTGGGATTTTGAGGTTTTGCTTTTTTAATTAATTTTAAATTTTGACACGGAAAAGGGTGTATACATTTACAACCAGATAAAATTTGCCGAATACGTTTAACTTACCACTTGCAGCTGCATACATAATAATACGTATATACACACGTATTGTAAATAAATAAATATTTTGTATTAAATAAAATTAGATAATAATTATTCGTTAACTCAATGGGGACCGTTCGGTAATTTGATTTTACTCTTAAGCATTTGTTTGTATTATTGCTTCGAGCGAGCAAAGATAATTTTAAAATAATAAATTTCAATTACTCCTTCTAACAATGCAAGATGCGGATTTTTACATTACCAGTAGTCGTGAGTTAAATTACAACATCTAATAATTTCGCTTCGTCTTCTTCTTCTTTTTTTTTTTTGTATGTTTTTTTTGGAATTTACGATAAAGGAAATATTTTTATTAGGTAATAATCTTGAATTATTGCTCCGTATTCAAGCAAATGTAATCTAAATACAAATAACGGCTCGTAAACGAGAGGAGCGAGCGCCGTGAGTGTTTTCGTATGAAAAAAAAAAAAAAAGAAAAAATAAGGGGGCCCGCAGATTTGTACGCGCACACGCGCGTAAGCAGCACACACGGATATCAGCTAAAATCGCGAGGGATCGTTCATAGGTCGGGCGCGTATAGGGCGGCGGTCGCGGGCGGCGGGCCCGCCGCGAGGGTCCAATCTAAATGGTCAGAAATCAAAATGACCATCCGCGTTCGCCGAAGCCTCCGAGGTCGGCGCCTAGGCTAAAATTGGCATCGCCTGGCCCGCGACGGCAAAAACAAAGTTTCGATGTGCGCCGTCTGGTCGATAAGCCGGCCGAGGAAGGAGGACCCTATCGTCGCTCCTCGGCGTTGCGTAACTCTCGGCTTCGGATTGTGAAGAGCGCGTCGCGCGATAGCGGGTTCCCCCCGCCCCCCGCCCGCCGCCCGCCCGCCACCGATAAGCGAGAGGAGCCTCGCGAGAGCCAAGAGGGGCCCCCGGGCCTCCCAACGCGAAAGAGCCACGCGCTTCGTCTCCCCTCTCCAACGGGGCACTCGGTCCCGGCGGCGGCCCGCGGCTCCCCGGCACTCGAGGCCGTCGCCGAGCTCCGAAAGGGGAGGGATCGGTCGCGGGCACCGGGCCGAGGCGCCTTCGCCCGCCGGGTCCACCTCGAGGAGGAGGATCCCGAGGAGCCCTTCCGAGCTCTCGACGCGGGACCGGGGGGATCCCGAGGTCGTCTCGCGACCCTCGCGGCCCTGCCCTGCGGGCTCTCCCCGCAGAGGGCGAAGGGTCCGAGCGCCTGCCGCTCTCGAAGGATTTCACGTTTTAGCTTTGGTACGGATGCCCCAACCGTTGAGGCTTTCCTCCGCCTCTCTCTACCCGCTCGGTCGCGTCCTCCCCCCTCCGGCCGATAGCCAAGCAACGAGCCAAGCTCCTACCGGGGGCTTTTGCAAATTCTTCGGCATTGGCATTGAGCGGGGATACCGAGCGCAACTGACACGCGACCCTCGCGACGCTGCCTTGGCTCGGGCCTAAGGCCTTCCTCCTCCTTTCGATATTTGTCCGGCCGAGAAGCCAAGTGCCCTTAGCTATTCGACCAGGAATGATATTTTTTGAAGAAAAAAAAAAAAGCCCGATGCGGATATCGTTGAGGGTATTGTTGCAATTTTTTTTCTCTTTCTTCCTTTTTTTTTTTTTTTTTTTTTTCTTTTACTTCTCGGCGAACGCTTATTAATTAATTTAAAAAGCGTTATTTGTCATAGACGCTTGAATAATTATCGTTGGATTAATATAAAATATTTGCACGAGGAAAAGGAGAACTTTTGCAGACTGTTTCTTTTTATCAAAAATTATCAAAACATAATTTATAGTTTCAAAATTAAGAGCAATTATTGTATTTGTATGTTAGTTTAACCATAAAGTAAGATAAAATCAGATCTGACGTTAATTTATAAATGGTTTCAGATATACAAGGTTTTGTATCGTAAATTAAAAGGCTTGACATATTTTGAAGAAAAAAGAAAACAAAAAAAAAAAAAAATAATCAAGGATGATTCCTCGAGCTGTAAATTAATACGCGAAAAGCATTTTATTAGTTTTTCGTGTATTAATTAGAAAAACAGAGAGCTCTTGGTACTATGAGCGTATTAAGGACGTTGTTAAATATTGATAATATAAAAATGATAGCATATTGGCATATTGAAAATTGAACTATCTTTCAAAAGTTCTTACTTTTTTCAAATTAAGCTAAATGAGTATTAAATCGAGCAATTAAAATTAAGATCAACGGTTTAAAATCAAATCTATCATCAAATGTTTAAATTCATCTTTAAGCATACAATTTTTTATACATTTTTTAACCTCTACATTCTATTATTAGCAAACCGTAATACAATTGTTTAACCATCCAATTCTGTTAAATTTAATTTATACATTCCTCGCAGTCTATGCTTACGAGGAATCGTTTAAAAATTGTTTAAAATAGAGTATTTAAATAGAATTATAAATAGAGTCTTTATAAACAAGAATTTTTTTTTTTTTTTAATACAAAATTTATTACAAATGCTCGACAATTAACTTCTCATATAAAATAATTAACGCAGAACCATTATCCTATTTTCAATTGCGCCCGATAATCAATATTTGTAATGCATTGAAATAAAAGTAATATAAATAAATAAAGAATTACAAACTTATGTAAATAGTTTTGTAATTCAATAGTATAAATATTTTATAAATTTTTAAAAATATCAATCGCATATAAATATATAATACGTGTATATATTAATTTTTCGTATTTTGCGCGTTTAAAGTAATAAAGGCGTTATAATATAGAGATCTCAGAAAAGTTGATTTCAGAAAAATCAGCGAGTAAGTTACAAAAAAATCCAAGAGCCTTATTTACGAGCGTTATTAAATTTTGGCAAATTCATTATACATTCGCACTCGGCAATAAAAAAAAAAAAAAAGAAAAAGAAAAAGAAGAACCATTAGAAGTATTAAATCTATTGAAATATTGAACAGTCAATACTGTTAATTTGGACGAGACAAATTAAACACTTTTTTTTTATAGGCGCGCTTAAATCATTCTCTCGAGGCAAATATTTGACGCCGTTAAGTTAAGGGTTCTTAAACAAAATTTCATACCTCTGAGGTAGTTTACCTTTATTTTTTATTTTATTATTAACAATTAATTTTATCGATTGCGCAAAGTCTTGCTCAAGTTAAATATGAACAACAGCGAGAGAGAGAGAGAGAGAGAGAATAAACGACGATGCTATTCGAATATTATTTATTTCGCCTCTCGCCTTATCTTCAGCGGCTCGAGGATTAATCTCGAGGAGCGACATTGCTCGGCATTGTCTCGCGCTAGAAGCCGATGTTGTCTCTCTCTCTCTCTCTCTGCCGCTATTGACGGGGGCCCCGCGACGAGGGAGCAGCGGCAGCAACCGCGAGTCTCCGTCGATCCGCTTGGCTTTGCGGAGAAACTCCGATGCGCGAGGCAGGTGCCGGGGGCGGGGGGCGGGGGGGGCCTCGGTACGCGCGCGAGGTGAGAGAGAGAGAGAGAGAGAGAGATATCTCCAAAGCCATTCAATGGAGCCAAGCTACGGATCCTACTTGCACGGCGACGATGAAAGCGATCGGACCGTCGTTATACGTTTGACGCTTAACGAGGCAAATTACGGACGGATTCGCTCGACGCGGCAATTTCTCACTTGGCTCGCGAGAGCGCGCGCGCGCGCGCGGGGCCCATTGCCCGTTGGGGAAGAAGAAGAAGAAATATGCGTGTGCGTGTCCGCGAGGGAGGAGCCGACGGACGTTCGGGGCCCTACTCTCGTAATTATAATGGCAATGGCAATGGCAATGGTTGGCAATGGCAATAGCGATAGCGATAGCGATAATGACGACTATGATAGCCGACGACGACGACGACGACGGCGTGCGAGGGTTATTATGCAATGGAAGCGTCGAGCTGAAGGATCCGATAATCGGAGGCCAACGTACCTTGGGCTCGACACGGGTTAGCGGAAAAGTCGATTTTCGCAAGTCTTTTTTTTAGCGGTGCCTTGCGTTAATCGCGATTGTATTTTCGTACAAAAAGTGTTCTTAATTACCTCTCTCTCTCTCTCTCTCTCTCTTTCCCTCTCTTACTCTCTCTCTCTCTTACTCTCTCTCTCTATCTATCTCTCTCTCTCTCTATCTCTATCTCTCTCTATCGAGACAAGTCGCCGCTCATGGGCAATGAGAGAAGCGGCCAGACGAGAGCGCGCCAACCCTGGAAAGCTCGTGCTCGCAGCTGTCAACTACTGCCTGCTGTCGGCTCTCCGGTGCTTTTGAGCCACCGAGATCGACCATTGAGATTTAACCGAGTCGCGATCGGTATCTTGTATTTCTTTTTTCTTTTTTTCTTTTTTTTTTTTGCCAATGCCCGTTGCGCGCGATGCCGCCCGCCCGCCCCTCCGCGATTCCGCGCCGTCCTCTATCCGCGGTTGCCCTCTGCTCGCAAAACAAAATATATTTCAATTACTGTTTCACTTAAGCCGGGAGCTTTGAAAACAAAAAAAAAAAAAAAAAAAAAAAAAAAAAAAAAAAAAAAAAAAACGAAATCCACACACATATTTCTTTCTGCTGCGAGCGTGTTTACAAACGTTAATCTGAGCTCAATCATCATACGCGTGTCATTATCGTTTTAAGCTCATTATGTTTAGATAACCAATCTGAAATTAACGTCTGCAGTTTTAACAAGTAATCAGCAGTTTATAAATATCTAAAATTTATGTCAAAGGTTACATGTGCAGTGCAAAAAAACAAATAGGAGACCGACCAATAACATAAAAATTAAGCTTAACGATATTTGCTCAATGATCGGCCATCTTGTTACATTAAGAAATTATCCCTTCTCCACGATTATGCAAATTAATTAATGTTTACGAAATAATAAACAGTATCTTCGTTCTTTTTTTTTTTTCTTCTTTTCTTTTCTTTTATTCTCGCTCTCTCATTGTCGGGTGTAATAATTTGTAATTGGCCTTTCCGAAAAACAGAAGTCTTTTGCATAATTGTGCGATGTCGCTATTAATATTGAAATTATTTCGTAATTTCTCGAGGAAGGATTATTTTTTTCGGGTAATTTGCGATTATCAAGGGCTGAATAATTGGATTCTTTCCTTACTAAATACATATAGATGTATTTATAAAAACAATATATCATTTTATAATTGTATCGTCTCGTACTCCTATTACACGGTATTATAAATATTTATGAATATTTTATTGAAATAAAAAATTGCTCAACCTCGTGCGTACATAAGATTAAAATAATTATGCAACAATTTTTAGATCGATAATAAAGTTTATAGAGACAATTTGTCGCTTCGTAAATACAGCACATAAATATAATAATATCTCGGGGTAATTTGAAAAAAAAAAAAAAAAAAAAAAAAAAACTCTCTCTCGATTTAAACTATCTTCCAATCAATTTCCCAATACTCTTATTCGTCACGTTTCATCTTTATCGTTTAATTTGTAATTAGACCCGAGTCAATGTGAAATGTATTAACATTGTTAATCGAGGGAATCGTGCAAAAAAAAAAAAAAAAAAAAAAAAAAAAAATTATAAAATTTCAAGCCGCAATTTTAATAATGACAATTCGAGGAGATAATTGCGCCCGGTCTAAAAGCGAATGGTCGGGGACAAAAGTCCATTTGGAAATTCAGATTCGCCGATACCTCCCGACTATCGGAGAGATTAACGGGACTCAACGGGAGCCTCGGGTGCTTCGATCCGAGATCTCAAAGCGGTGCGCAAGTACTTGGTCCAAAGAAAACCCAATTCCAACGATCGAAGCGATTCAGGAGGTCGTTGTCGAGGCTCGGCGGGGACGGCAGCGCCGCCGCAGAAGAAGAAAAAGAAGAAGAAGCAGAAGAAGAAAACGAGATCATTAACGTCGATGAAAAGAGAGGAGGAGAGCGCTCGAAGGTGGGCAACGAAGGAAGGCTCGCCCGAGCGGACAAGTCGATTGGAAGGATCGCCCCGGAGCTAAGCAAGTCGGGTATTCGTAATGGCCCTAAGCGCTCGGCAAGAGCTCGACTCCGACCGAAGGGCTCCTCGAGCCCTGGATCAGGCCCTCGGGGAAGAGAGTCCTCGGGGGCTCGGGGGAGGACCGGACCCCGTCGCGGATGAGAGTCCCGGGGTACGCCAAGGCTATCGGCGCGAGCGGGAGTCGCGACACTCGGATGGGCGAGCGATTGCGAGGCCGCGGCTGGGCCAAAGTCCAAAAGCACGAAACGCGCGCGCGCGCGCGCATTCGTCGATAAGCGGTCGACTTGGCGGGGCGGGGGGAGAGATCTTCGGGCCGCCCCCCCCCCGTGCCAGCCGCTGGCCTCCCCGAGCCGAGGGTACGATCGAGGATTCGGCCGAGCCGACGATGAATCATCGCTAATCGTGTGGTCCCGAGGCCGCCGACGGTCGTCGCGAGGCAAGGAGGGTGGAGCGCGATTATTGGCCCTCGACCGTTAGTCCTGGGTCCGCGGTCCTCTCTGCCGGGGGAGCACCCGCGAGGGAACGTTCCACCCACCCCCCGGCCCCCGGTCGAGTTCTCCGCAGGGTCGAAGA
Source organism: Kradibia gibbosae (assembly GCA_018907135.1). Lineage (NCBI taxonomy): Eukaryota > Metazoa > Arthropoda > Insecta > Hymenoptera > Agaonidae > Kradibia > Kradibia gibbosae. The sequence goes on along the minus strand of JACCHX010000001.1, from coordinate 2,042,415 downwards.
GAGCTCTCGGGCTCGCGGGCTCCAATTAACGGGCCGGCAGCCCTCGCTCGGTCTCTCGGCTCTCCTCCGCGGAGCGGGTGGGCGGGGGCGAGAGAGAGGGCGGGCGCACCCTCGGTCTCGAGGACCTCGAGCGCCTCCAGACGGGCACGAGTGCTTCGCCGCCCTCGGGCTCGGGGAGGTGTCGGCGCGTCGGGGAGGAGCCAAGGGCCTCCCGGGGGCTTCCTCCCACGCGGGGCCAACGGCAATTAAAATCTCCGCGGCGTCGCCACACCTGCGGGCGGTGGGTGGCCCCCGGGCAATTCCAATCGGACGAAGCGGCGCCCCGCGTCTTGCCCCACTCGGCAGCGGCGAGCCACGGCAGGAGGAGGAGGAGGAGGCGGCGGCCACCCGAGGATCGAGGGCCGGCGGGTGGCCGAACCCAACCGGGTCGAAGAGTTCGCCTCGTTAAAGGGAGCTCGAGCCGAATGCCCGGCCGAGGCGGGAAAGGAGTATAGGTCTCGCAAGAGCCGGGGGTCCCTCGGGCTCCTCGGTATCGCGCTGCGCTCCCCGGGCGAAAGCGCAACTCGGCTCGCCCGAGTATTTTCGACAATTGAAGATTAACTTTTTTTTATATTCGGCCGGCTCGGATGCCGGAGGCCTTATCGGCTAACGTCGGTAGGGAGGGAGACTCGCGCTCTCGACAACGACCGGAGGCTCTCGGCTCGGTCTCCCGGGGGCCGCGCCGATGGACTTTTTCGGCCCGCGGCTGCTCGATAGGCCTCGAGGTTGGGGGGGGAGGCTCTGGGCCCGGTATTTCACGCGACAGCGGTCCAGTGCTGGGCGAGGACCTCGTCGAATCAGGGCGCCGCGGTCCTGTCCGGAAAACGGCGTCGGCTCGTCGACGCGGCCTTTCGTTTATCGGGCACTTATCGTGTTTGTCAACGTAACCGAGTCTATTTGGATAACTTGTTTCTTAATTCTGCGATGGACTCGTCGATCGGCCTGCCCGACGAGTGTCCAATTAATTACGGCGGGCACTCGAAGGAGTAGAAAAATTGCGGATCCCGATTGGATGATTATTTTTCCCTCCCACCCCGCCCCCCCCCAAGAGCGCTCTCTTTCTTCCTCGTCTCGAGACTCGAAGCCTGCTCGATGTTACCGAAAACCCTGGCTGCTCACGGGCCCTCGGCACCGATGGAACTCCCGGGGGGGCCTTTGAGGCAATCGTTCCCACTTTCCGGTCGGTTGGTTCGTCTGGAAGGAGCGAAAAGTTGAGCCTTGCCGACCTTAAGCGGTCGCGGCACTCGAGCATTGCCCGCATTAGCCGGGGCTTTCCCCCTTTGGTAAGGCCAACGGATCCAATTTCGATAACTTTGCAGAGATTGTTCGATTAATTTGAGGAACATTGAGTAGTTCAGGCCGGCCGGTACAGCTTGATCGCGCTCTTGGCACTTTTGCCACTCGCTGTCGAGACTCTCTCTCTCTCTCTCTCTCTCTCTCTCCATCGACTCGTGCAATTTGCCCAATCCAACGGGCGTAATCGGTAAAGCGACGTTAAAAATCGTACAGAACTGCGCACCGCGGCTACGGCCGAGGAGGAGGAGGAAATCCCATCGGGCGCCGTTCGCAAAGGCTGCGGTGCTCGTATTAGCGCGAGGCGCGCGCCTTTAATCGCGAGTACGGGCAGAGGCTTTCGCGGGCCACGCGAGAGCTCCGGCATTAATTAGCATTGCCGAGGGGCGGAGGCGGGTGGGGAGCCCCCCCCCCGCCGATTATTCGGCAATCGGTCGATGCCGAGGCCAATGGAGGCTACCCTCTCGATTCGCCCCCTCGCCCAGCCGCCGAGCGCAAAGATAAACCAAAGGCCCTGGGATCGAGGTGTCCAGGCTCGAGCAGGTGGCCGCGACTCCTTTGAGCCGAGGGAAGGTCGGCGGCAGCAGCAGCGGGGATCTCCGAGGGGAGCCCCGCTCGTATCGCGAGATAAGGCCCCGCGTTGAGCGTTGAGCCTCCTGCCGCGGGGATGATATCGGCATCGATGACGGATGACGGGGGGGACGCGCGCGCATCGGCGCGCTGTTGCGCGAGTCCCGAGTGCCTAGTGACGCGTGGAGCCCCTCCGAATATATATATATGTATAGGGGGCAGGGGGGGAGACGCCGATAAGCCGATAAGAGCCCACTACCCGAGGGCTGCATTACGTCTTTGCTATCGCCGTAGCGGCTGACGCTCGGCACCGCGGATCGATCGATGGCCCCGGAGGTTCGCGGGCCGTGTGCTTTTTCCGACGACCCTGTCGAAGGAGATTTGGCGGGGCGGGCGGGGAGGGGCCTTTTCGACACTGGGCCCTCGGGGGCATTTCACCACGTGGCGCTCGACTTTCCATCTCGCGGTATTGGCATTAATGCGCAAGTTGGCAATGTTATTGTTGAGCGCGCGCAATGAGAAACGATTGTTGGATTGGGCCGATTTTACAATTTGTTTTCTCGCCTTCTTGTACTACTGCTACTGCTGCTGCTTCTTCTTCTTCTCCTTATCAGCGCGGTTAAGAAAGAGCATAATTTTAAGTTAATAAATATAGAGCGAGGAGTCTTTTCTTGAATAATATCTTTATTTTTTGCTTTTTTTTTTTTTTTTTGCTTCTTCTTATTTTTGTATTCCAATTTTACAATGGTACGTAATAAATTACTTTGCCTTACGAGTTGAAATAAATAACATCCAAATTTTGTACAATAGTTGCCTTTATATTATATTCCTTTGTAAATTAATTACAAATCAAAGTTGCCTTTATTCCTTAAGTATCCTACAGCTTGCGTTATAAATTGCTCTTGAAAAAGAAATTATAAATTGTTACGTTGTTAACCTAAGCTTGATTAAGACTCTAATGTGGAAATTATGGGCGATTAAGACCGAAAAAAAAAAAAAAAAAAAATAAACAAAAATTCACGAACTCTCCCATTCGTTTCGTAAGAGTTGCTTAATAGTTCCCTGGAATGTGCACTTGTATGGATGTGTTTTGGTTGTTGTTTGGCCGCGTCCGTGTCCGTGTGTGTGTGTGTTGGGTGCGTGTTTACGATAGAAATGTATTCGATTTCAACGGTTCGCCTAGCCTCGCATTTAGGAATGTAGAAATCGCTTCCGCTGTTGTTATGCTCCGAGCTATTTGTCGAAAGGCTAAACTCTTCAATTGCTGATAAATTATATCGATGATTCGTCCGTATTCGTATTTACTGAGCACGGATAATATGCTTGTGATCCTGAAACAAAAAAAAGTTTATTTTCCTCAATTATGGAGTGCTTTGGATTTTATTCGAAATTTAGACTCTCGTTCGAATGAAGTTTATCGTTAATTCATCAAAAATTGATAATCGAATTTCATTATGAATATATATATATATATATATATATTACATTAAATACATACTATATATAATTTCATTGCTGAAATAATGAAATAGCTTAGCTCTGAAAATGCAAAAATAATAAAGAAAAACTGTTGCTTTCAAATTTAACATTAAGCAATAACGTTATCGTTACAAAAAAAAATTATCTAGTGTCGTTTTAAATCTATTCGATGAAAATTTACGTGCAAAATTTATTTCACGTTAAATGTATGTAAAAAAAATTAAATACTCATTAAAGCAAGAAGTTCTTTGTTTTACGTTTGTTGCTTATGTATATATATAAATTGAAAGTCTAATTCATATTTACTACTGACCGAATGATATATTATATATATATATATATATATAAATTTTGGATACAAAAGATTCAAAATTAATTTTCGAATTTCAATAATTATAATATAATTCATACAACCGAAGCATTGTTTCAATAATTTTAATTATATTATATTTTAGAATTGACATTAAATGTAATAAACAAAAATTATATATAGTAGTCTTGTATTTATGCTCGCGTAAAAGGATTTAATAGTCATACAAAATAAAATTGATATATATACATGGATACATATATTAATTTGTTTTACATATGTTAGATAAAAGGAAATATATATTATACATGTATATATTTAAAACTATTACTGCGATCTTTTACAAGTTGACAAATATAAAACATAGTTTGTTTCTGAATTATTATTTATAAGTTGTTTGTAAATTTAGTTTTTTACACAGATAAGATAGGAAACAGAAGTTTTTTTTTTTACAAAATGATCTTATTAAATTGTTCAATGTTACAAAACGCATTGCATTAATAACTCGGTAAATATTTTTAAGTTTTAATCACAATTCACTAATTCATGACTCTAAATATATTCTGAAAACAGAAATAGAAGTGATTATTGAATGTTACATGGTTATTTACTTGAATAAAATAGCAGTAATGTGATTTTCATAAGCTTAACAGATAATAGAATTACTGTTATTTCAATACAATTAAATTTCGAGAAAGTGTTAATAGTACATAATACATATTTTCTAATGTAAAAATATCAAGTCATTAATATAAAAATAATCATAAATTCTTAATTAGAAAATACCTTTAATAAAATACTTTCATAATTATAAAGCATTAATTGAACAGGTTGTACAGTAGTGCACATAAAAGTGGCAACTAACAATGGCTCTTGAGCTTCAAGTTTTACTTTCCAGGCATGGAAATTCTCAGGTACAATAATCATCGAAACCATTGATATTAAAGTAATAAAAGTTTTTTTTTTTTTTTTTTCATACAAGCACGTGAGAATATTAGTAAGCTAAGTATTATCATAGTCAACGATTACAATATATTAATAAAATAATGCATCACCAAAACAGAATGGCTTAAATTGTGAAATTTATTCTTATACCTAAAAACTAGTTAAAAGCTCAAAAAGTTAGCAGCATGTTTTCTCATTAATATTCTTGTCATCGTAAAATTTAACGTAAAAAAGAAAAAAAAAACATTTTCTCAATTAATATCAATACTCGAATTATGTGTCATTTTTATATTAATACTTCCATTTAAAATTAAATTGCGTGAAATTTTCAAAATGCCATACGATCTGGACAATATTTATAAGCAACATTTAATCGATGCGTTAAAGACGTCGTCAAAATATTAACTTTTGCTCGATAAATAAAATCGAACGGGTCGAACCAGTGGAAATGATTTTAATTTTTTTTTTTCTTCAATTGAAATTTACTTCCGAAATCGCCTCGCGTGGCAGAAAGATCACGGAGGCCTTTGCATTGTAGGGCGCATTACCGGCAATTGGACTGGGCAACTTTGAACATGACAGATCGGAGTTCAATGAAAGGAGAATGAAAATTTCGTAATTTAATTATTCAATCTACAATGTACGCACCTTTTTAATCAGCCTAGATTCACAGCTTCATTCTTCAGTCAAACACATCGATCCACAGATCACTTTTTGAGCTCATATACATATATACATATACATATATATATATATATATATATATGTATGTGTGTGTACATATATATAAATATATATATATGTATATTGCTTCGAATGTGCACATAATCTAATATTCCAATCATGAAGAAGTTGAGGTGACAGACAATAAATAATGACGATGCATACATCCGGAGTGATTAAACAGAGATATTTACTTTCGGTGATGTTACACAAATGCATGCGACAGAAAATAATGTTGAAAGTACAAAATTAAAATTCTTTGAAATGGAAGGAACGCAAAAAAAAAAAAAAAAAATGAATAAAAAATGAATAAAAAATAAAAAATAACGCAAGTTCTGGGTTTCTCTCAAGATCGTTTATCCAATTGAAATATTCTGAATTGAATAAAAAAAACTATATATATATATATATATTTATAAATGTGAATCTACAGCGAGTGATTTTTTTTTTTTTTGCGCTAAAATAAAATCATCGATAAAGTAATACTCTAATACTACGACTGCTTAATAACAGCTTTTAAAATGTTGCGACAAGTGCCGATTTAATCGTAACTCTATAGGAACCGATAGCACAATGTATCTACAATGAAAGAAAATCAAGTGTAAGGAACTGGTTTTGTGTTCTCGCGGCATAGTTAAATGATGCCCGATTAAATAACTGAATAATAATTCACAATTAGCGTAGATTTAATTTCAATCGGGAATTTATTTACCAGATATCAGCTTTATTGATTAATCCAACGTTTAATTTTATATAAAATGTGTTAATATGCCTTCATTGAGCGTCGCTTACTTTTTACTTATTCTAAAACTTCATATACTCGACTTTTGCCTCCTCCGTGCGCTAAATGAAAAAAAAAAAAAAATTTTGAAAACATTTTCCTTTTTTAAAAGTCCACTACCGACTATTATAATAATTATTATAATTGTAATCATCATTCTTAAGCACTGCATTTAACGTGCTCGTACTAGCGTAAATATATATAATAAAAAAACAAATTGTTCAATAACTCGAATCTACAACAAGATATAATAACGGATATTTGCAATCGTTTGTTATTAAAACAAAATATTAAAAAAAAAAAACTTGAATTTTGTAATTACGTACAAATATTATTTTTCTTTTATATTCCATTGATTCGTATTAATCGAATTATGGTTATCGAAAGTCGATTGCTTCGAGCGATTTAAATATTATATTTTCATAACATTGGCCTTTAAATATAATGCTATTTAAAGTTAAGGCAATTTTCTTTTCAAATAAACTTTAACGCTTTCGTTCGGTACATTTGAATTTTTCGGAAAGAAAAAAATCACCAACGCAGCTTTCAATGATAATTATTGTAAATACGAAATTTGCGCGCTTCGATTATAATTTATCCTATAATTATGCAAGCCAATAATTTCTTTATTAAAAAAACCTAATGTAACCTCAATTTGATTCCTAAATAAAAACCGTGTTCTAAACATGTAGCATTAATTATATTAAAACTGTATTGCACTGCGTTAACAAATGTATTTATTAATTTTTATACAAAAGTACTACTAATTATAATTATTACTATTATTATTATGCTTTTAATATTTTTACCGTAAATAAGATATATATATATATATATAAAATTATCATGTACTCAATGCTCAAAAATATTTTTATACATCTAAAAAAAAAACACAGAATACCTCGAATAATACTAATACGTTTAATTAACCAAAATAGTTACGACATTTTAACTTATATAATAAGAAAGACTCGTGTTTAAATTAATTACTCAGTCCCAAAATTTATGCAATAAAATATGAAAATCAACATTCATTGAAACTTTATATTTTAAAGGTATGCCATTGAAATCTGAAATAATTTTGTGAAATATTACCATTGATAAGAATTCAAAACATCGGACGCTCGTTTACGCACTTAAGAATTTTACAGACAAGTTGTAAAATGCATCAATACTGTATGATTATTTATTATCAATACTTAATGAAAGTTCTCACTTTCCAATAAACTACATTTTTATAATAATTAGCATTGATTACTTAAGTTAAAATATTAATTGTTATGAAAGCACAATTTATGGAATTTATTCCCTTAAAAAAGAAAAAAAACAATCAATATTGAAAATAACAATAGATTAAAATATTCTGCAGTCCTGTCGATAAACATCGCAAGTTTAAAACCACCCTATATTTATATTCTTTTATATATCGGAACTAATACTAATTAACATGTTTTAAAACATTTTTGAGCGTATAAATACTTTTATTGGAAATAAATTGTGTTTCGATATTGTTTTAATATGTAAAATTAGAAACATTGCAATAAGAATTTTATTTTATATCGAATTATGTACAAATTATAATAAAAACCGCTTTAAAAAAAAAAACTTAATTCTTTTTTACAAAAGAGCATTACTTTAGGAAATAACGTTTTTTTGTGAACCAATTTTCTGAAATTATAATCGTTTTCTTCAACTCGAATGTACAAACATCAATTGGACCAATTATGATCACTAATATTAAAATCACGCACGATTAAATTAGGTATAGTCAGTAATGTGGCTAAAAATTTTCAAATTTTATAACAATTAGTCATTGTTTACCCCATTTTCATACAATAAAATTCATTTACCGTGTCCTTATACTTTAACATTTATTCTCATTCGCATTATCTATATAATTTGTACATAACGTCAATATGTATTAACTTTGCGCATGAAGAATTGCTTCGATATTCATATCCTCGTCCCTATAAAGCTAAAAATTTTTTAAATTTTAATACAATAATTTATGTGTGATTCAGAATCACGCGGGATAACAATTTATATTTATATGCGTGAGAAATTTGTACAAATACAGAGGCTACCTTGTTATACAGTTAAATTTAGTTACAAATATGAAGTTGGCATGACATCGCCACGACATCGCGAGACAAATCAGAACTTTCGAATTATGCCAAATGCTTTTAATCAAAGCGAGGAAATTGTTTGCCTTTTAATATTTAATACACCATTAGTCATTTTTTTTTTGCTTTTAAATTTATTTTAAAAAAAATTTCATTATCTACATATTAAAGGCTAGAAGTAAAAAATAAAAAAAAATTGATAAATTTTTGTTAGCTCTAAAAAAATATATATATGTGTACATATATATATATATATATATATTATAGTACATAGTACTGTAATAGTAATTCATTCTAAATGTATATATATATATATATATATATATATATATATATATATATATATATATATATATATATCATGCATGCAAATTATAATTCAACTAGACTATCAACAAAATTGTGCATGCTTTGATTTAGTTTGAATTCAATTGTATTAATGCTTATCATCATTAGAACTAAAAACATAAGTGTCTAGTTTATTTTAAATAAAATATAAATTTAATCTATACATAATAAGATAAATCCTGCAAGTTTCGCAAATGATAATCGTATTCGTTAAATACTTATGCACTAATTTTACCTTTATAATTTTCTACCATTATCTCTAACGTTATTAAATTTTCCCTAAGCCATTTTGCATTTACTTTTTTTTAATTTTATACTAATCCGACATTTGAAATACCCAACAGTAGAATTTATACAGTAATATTAATTTCTATTCTCACTAAGTTATTTTTAGCATTAAAATATAAATTAAAATCAATTTATAAATTTATGGAAAGGACGCAATATTTGCAGAAAGCTTACAATAACGTTTATATCTCACTACGGACCAATTCGAAACAAAATTTTTTAACAAATTAATTAAAATTGAAAATGAATCAATAGCACTATATTGAAAATTAGCTTTGAAAATAGAAAATGTATCGATTGAACAGAGCAATTTTGCGATACTTAACCTTATCATTCTCAATATTGGAATAAAAAATGCTCATATATATATATATATATATATATATATAGAGCATGGATTTTATTCACCATTAAGATACTATAGTTTCATTGAATAATATTGAATTGTATATTTCATTCGTATGAATCGGAACGAGTTTCAATTCCTTTAAACGTATTTCCAATCGAGTTAAGGCAATTAGTTCCTAAAAAATTGATAAATGTGTACGCATTGTCCGTCTCTTATCTGAAAATACATATATAATTAAAAAAAAATATTATGTAAAAAAGAAGAAGAAGAAGAAGAGAAGAAAAAAAAACAGAAAATAAAACAAACAAAGCCAGATGCATCTGGATGAAAATGTGAAATTTATTTAATAAAAAAAAAAAAAAAATTAAAAAATTAAAAAATAAAAAATAAATTAATAAATAACAATAGCTCGTCGTCAGTCGTAAATTTCTCGATAGTGCTTTATAATTAAAGTAAATATTAAACGAGTTGTTGTGGACGCTCTCGGTTATTTCGTACAGCAATAGATAAAAACGTTAGCCGAATGATCGTGTCAATTTCCTCGCTTTGGACCTCTAAACAGCCTTATGGTACTAAATCCTAAAAATTCTCAATCCATTTGAAGATTCTTGAACTTTGACAAAAAATAAAAAAGAGGAAAAAAAGGGGGGGGGGGAAAGAAAATTGTACAAAAAAAAAGGGGGGGGGAAGGAAGGAAGGAAGGAGGAGGAAGGAAGTAATATATGTATATATATAGAGAGAGAGAGAGAGCAATCAGCCAGCGGAGAGAATCGATAGAAAGATTAATGAAGAAGCGGAATAAGACGAGGAGGAGGAGGGGCGGGGGGGGGTAGGGTGGTGAGGAAGAAAGGTATCGTTAGAACGGTATAAAAGAAAAAAAAAAAAAAAAAAAAAAAACTAAAAGCTGTTCCCTACGTGGAGGGGTGTATTCCTAAAACGTGAAATATCTTGTTTTTAAAACCAGGTTTGTAAGGGCTACCGGCGTCGTGGTGGCCGGACTGTCCCTCGTGCATCAGCGCCCGCTGCACCATCGTCAGTGAGCCCTTTTGTTGCGAACGCCACACGTCAATCGCATGTTGCGTTTGCGGTCCCGAATTTGAAAGGGGCGGCCCCGCGTCAACGAAACAAAGAAACAAAAAAAGAAAAAAGAAAACAAGGATAGTTGGACGTACCAATGGCTTATATAACATTTTTTTTTTTTTTTGTTTTGTTTTTGGTTTTTGTTTTCTGTTCGTGTGTGTGTCTGTGTGTGTGTGTGCGCGCGTCTGGAGTGTTTTTCGAGCGTGTGCGATTCGACTGAGGACAAAAGAGACAGACAGATAGACAGAGAGAGAGAGAGAGAGAGAGAGAGAGAGAGAGAGAGAGAGAGAGAGAGAGAGAGAGAGAGAGAGAGAATAATAAATAAAATAAATAAATAAAAATAAAAATAATGAAAGAAACGTGTTTTTTTTTTTCTTTTCAAATGCTGACTCTAAAACTTTTTTTAACTGCATGCATACTGTACATTATGTATATACACATACTTATATACGCATATACCTATACACATACACGTGCACCCACACACACACATATTATTAATTATTATTATATTATTATTATTATTATTATTATTATTACCATACCCACGTCCCCACCACAGCGCACAATTAATTTATACGTATACTCGCGCGCATACACGTGTCCTGTGTGTGTGTGTGTGTGTGTGTGTGTTTGCGTGGGTTGTGTACATTAAAAGTGTGGTTGTGTACGTGCTTGCGTGCGTGCATACGTGCGTAACGTGCCTGCGTAGAAATTACGCGTGTGTGTATGCGCGTGTGAGTGTGTACACACGCATATATATATATACATATAATACATATATATATATAAACGTATATACGTATATTAAAAACGATAATAATGTTACTTGTGCCAACATCAAATTCATATTTATAATAAGAGAATTAGGTTATTAAACTGCTTTATACATATATGTAGGCAAGGATCCAATAACTAATAATCTTTAACTTACCTCGTCGTGTTGTTCGTGCTCGCTATTATTTAAACTCGTCCTCGAGCCTCGGCGATTAATACCTTTCTCATCCCCTAGAATCTGAGCAACCTTAGGTTGCTTCACTAAGTCTAGCGCCTGCAAAGAATATAAAACAATCTTAATCCAGACATTTTTTCTAATTTATTAGCCGTTTTTTCTCTCTTCTCTCTCTTTTTTTACAATTTACACATTAGCAAAGACTACAGGTTTTTGTTTTTTTTTTTTTTTTTTTTTTTTTACGAGCAAAAGATGCTTGATCCCGATGCAAAGTATCTTCTGTCCCCAAAATTCTCCGTACGAAGTTAACTCTACTTGTGTGATGGGCAAAAATTTTCGCGTTTCAATTTTAAGCGATTGTGACAATTTTTCGAAAATCCAAACGAAAATCGAATACAGAAATGAAAAGAGAGTTGCAATACTCATGGAAGCGATCTTTCGTTTTTTCAAATTTAAACATTCATCTGCATCTACTTCGCTCGGTTTTGGCTTCGCCAGATTGTCGATGATTCATGCCTGTCATTTTAACATGCAATTATTGTACATCAATTGTAACTGATTCCTAATGCGATAGTATTTATACGTGTTATTCATACAGATCCTTTAAATTAAACATAAGTCTATTAGCGAGAGCGCAATCGACTATTCGCTTAAAGTCAAACCGAGAAGCTTCGATAATAACGAAAAGAAAGAAAAAAAAAAAAAAAATAAATAAATAAATAAATAAACAAACAAAGAAAGAACCATCGGCATAAAAAGCAGCACGAGTAATCAGAATTCTCATTGGCTCGTCGTGCGACTGATTAGCACTACCAAAAACGAAGAAAAAAAAGAAAGAAAAAAAAAGCCCCGAGGAAATTAATTCCACCAACAATGCGACTACAATACAAAAGCGCACAGCGTGAACAACAGATTTTGTTTAACTATCGGATTTGGTTATTAGCTTACCTGCTGCAAGAGCTGCTTGTAACATATAAAAAAAAAAAGAAGAAGAAGAGAAGAAGAAAAAAATCATAGCAATAGCGATGGAAAAAGGCAGAAGAAGAAGAAGGTCGAGAGAGAAAAAAAAAATCGTCGAGCTGTCCATCGCCGCTGAGCGATGCACGCTCGGGTAATACTCGTACGGTAACGAGTACCAGGAGGTAGATCAACAACGCGCTCGTCTAAGCTACATTTTGTCAAGCTAAAGAGAAAGAAAGAAAGAAAAAAAAAGAAAGAAAAAAAAAGAATCTAGCAGAGCCCGGTTGCATCTCGATGCGGGCCTCGCGCCGAGGGCGCGATTTTCGTCAAAAATCGTTTTACAAGTCGCTCTCTCTCTCTCTCTCTCTCTCTCTCGCCGATGGCCGAGATGAATAATTACCTCTCTCCGCGACCGGATGGCGCAATCCTCCAGCGTGTCGGCGGCCTCGTACTTGCCCTGCCGCCGATAAAGAGCCCCGAGATTCTTCAGGGTTGTATTGAAGGTGGGAGAATCGACCTTCGCCGCCTTGTGCCAGCCGCCGTATTCCCCGTAAGGAGCGTTCTCTTTATTCTTATGCTTATTCTCTTCTCTCTCTTCGGCTACCTATTTCACAATTGTAAAAACAATAATGACATCCTTGGCCGTTGGGGGGAGGGGGTGGGGGAGGGGGGTTGCACATGCATCGGCGGCCGCTAAGCTCGAGAAAAGCTTGCCGGCCGACCTCGCCCAAGTTAACTTTGCCAACAAAATCATGCAAGGAGACTCTTCTCTCTCTCTCTCTCTCTCTCTCTCTCTCTCTCTCTCTCTCTCTCTCTCTCTCTCTCTATCTCTATCGATTGCCCGCGATTGAGATTCTCATTCGTGGAGCGCGTTGTGTCTCGTTAAATTATTATTATTATTATGGTAACGACAATTACAATTAAAGAACTTCAACAATAATAAATAACGATAAGTAGCGGCAATGCATAAATGGAAAATAGATCGGCTCGAATATGCGCTTGTAGCGAATGGAAGGTGTACCATTCGACCATTTGGCGATGTGCTTTTAAAGCGGATGGATTTTTTTGTCCGAGTCCCGGCGTGCAAAGTCTCCACCAATCGAGCTTTTTTTTTAACATACATATATATATTATATATGACCTTTTCTTCGCGCGGATAAAAGATCGGCATAACGCGAAGAGAGACTGGCCCCAAGAGATCTCTCGCTAACTTTATCCTACGTAATTCCTCCTCCTCGTCCTCCAAACATAATCATTAGAGACACGCGGAGCATTGCACATTAAGAGCAGCGTTTTACATTTTTTTTTTTTTTTTTTTTTTTTTGGTTCGTTTAGCCATGGACGTTTATTGCTCGCATCGACCGATTTTAAATTGTGGAATAGTTCGTTGTTTTTTTTTTTTTTTTTTTATCTCCAATAAGTCGGGATCGGATCCTGCAATGATGTTCCTGGCGCTGTTGTACCGACTGTGTTTCTCAATAATTTTAAGCGCACAACGCAGTTTATTTATATTTCGTATTAATGACAATTGATTAATCGTTTTTTCTTTTTTTTTAAATTTGTTTATTAATTATTTCTATGGTCACATGTTTAATTTTAATTTTAATTATTATATATATATATATATGTATATAATCTGCATTCCTCCTATAGTTCATAAATCTACACTATTTGCTTAGTATATATATATATACATTTATTGCCTCCCCTGTGCGAAAAACAGATCACTAAACTTTGTGGTAAAAGAATTCGTGTGATATATCAACGATCGATTTGTGAAAAATTTCTCTCAACGCTAACACTGATTGATATTAAATGATTTATCGACTGCCACCGATACAAAGTTAGGAATTATTATTTGAACATTTTCTCTGAAACAAATATTCGCTGCCATTTCGTTAAGCCAGAGCTTTATTACTGTTTTGCAAAAAAAATATTTAGACTATAATTTTACAATGTTTTTTTTTCCCTTCGTTTAATCGGACGTTCTTTTTAATAAGCATGATAAAGCGAGAGAGAAAATAAATAAAATTGTTTGATAAATTGTCGGATGAAATAATATATATATTTTTTTTTTTTTTTTTTTTTTTTTTTTTTTTTTTTTTTTCAACTTATATTATTGTGCTTTAAAATTGTTAAACGTATGTACAATGTTTTTGTCGTTATGCCATTAATTTACGTTGATCATTTGCGATATTTTGCCGCACAACTTTTAACAGAAGTCTCGATTGCCTTAGTCCTAATGCTGTTCCTCTTCTCATCATAAATAATATGATGGGTTGCAAACGCGAAAGAGGCCAAATGATAGAATCTTAAGTATTCGTAGGCGGGAAAATAAAATTTGCAAATGCCGTATTCGTTCTTATCCATTGCTGCGCTTTTCAAAATGCCTCTCACATCTAATGCATTAAATAGACATTACTGCAAAATATTAGACTGCATATAAAATAATAATTAATTATAGATAAGAGGTAAGGATTTATCAATGTAATTTTAAATAATTTTCGATATTTTTTTTTACCATCATCCGTCGGTACGATTAAAAAACGAATTAGTAGCATTGCATTAACGAACAATTGACGATCGTTCCATAAACTGTAATCACTAGTTGATACGTGTCCAAAAATAAGGAAGAATAATAATAAATATCTAAAGTGTATCATGGAGAAACATAGCATGAAAATTATAAAAATATTTTAATATCACATAATAAAACGACAGCGGTTTATTGCCTGTTTGTTTTTCTTTTTCTTTTTTTTTTCTTTTTCTTTTTCAATTTAAAGCAAAAATTTTTCAGTTTACGCGAGTGGAAGAAGAAGAAGAAGAAGAAGAAGAAAATCATCATAGTTTTTTTTTTTTTTTTTTTTTTTTTTTTTTTCTAAGAAATGAAAGGAAAAATAAAACTACAAGATAAAGGAACATTACTTTTCTCTTGCCCATTATAAGCAAATTATCACGAGCCTTAATTACAACTGTGAGTGTCTAACCTGCCAAATTGGTTTGTTATCGCTATCAATAGCACCAAACTCCCTTTCGTGGGCTCTGGTAAGCACTTCTTTATAAAGCACCTCGGCGTCTTTGTACTTTCCCTGCTTAAGGTAACAAGAGGCCAAGTTGTTTTTCGTTTTCGCGACGTTCGGATCGTCGGGCCCAAGCTTGGCCTCGTATATTTCGAGGGCGCGCTGGTAATATCGCTCGACCTCCTCGTACTTGCCCTGGTTCTGGCAAAGTAGCGCGAGGTTGTTAAGCTGCTTGGCGACGTCCGGGTGATCCCTGCCGAGGACCTTCTCCCTTATTTCCAGGGCCCGCTTGCAGAGCGGCTCGGCCTCCTTGTACTTGCCTGTAGTAGCAAACGATCGAGTCATCGGGTCAAGTCGAGATTGCCCTGGGACCGGCTCCTATCCGGGGATCGGGGTTAGGGGGGTGGGGGGGGGGATAGACGATACTCGCCTCGCTTGCCGTAGAGGACCGCGAGATTGTTCAGGGTCGCCGCCACGGCCGGATGATTCTCCCCGAGGGTCTTCTCCCTAATGGCCAGGGCGTCGTTCAGCAGATTGGCGGCCTCCTTGTACTTGTTCTGATCCCGGTAGACCAGGGCGAGGATGTTGAGCATGGTCGCTACGTCCGGGTGATCGTGGCCCGAGGTCTTCTCCAGGTCCTCCAGGGCCTGCTTGCACAGGGGCACCGCCACCTCGTAGCGGCCCTGACTCGCGTACTGTATCACCAGGTTGTGGAGGGTTCGCAGCCGCGCCGGTATCTCGTAGCCGGCGGTCACCTGGTGGGCGAACTGCGAGGGCGGCGTCGGCGACATCGCTGAAAATCACAGCCAACCGCGGCGCAGCGTTAAATTTACCTCTATTTATCTCGCTCTCGCTCTCTCTCTCTCTCTCACGCACACACACACACACACTATAAACATGCTCGATCTAGCTCAGCGAGTAAAGGCGAGCGTAGGGCACACGCAACATCAATGGCGCTCAAGAGTTAAGAAGAAGGTCTGACTACGTACACTTACTGTTTCTGTCCTCGGCGTCGTCATCTGGGAAGAGGTCGACGACCGGATCGTCCTTGGGCCGATCCTTGACGTTCTCGTCCTCGATGGCTGGATCCGGATCGTACTGCCTCATGCTGGCCATGAATTCCAAGTGGCTTCTCTCCTCCTCGAGCTGGGCTACCTGCGAAGGCCGTAAGGCGCCGCGGTCAAACTCGTGGATGTCTCGTATTGCCAAAGGGGGGGGGGCGGGGGGAAGGGAAGAAGGCAATTACCGCTTGCTCGCTGGCCTGGAGCTTCTGCTGGGTTCCGGCGAGCTCGTCCCTGAGCCAGGCGTTCTCCTGGCAGAGCCTCCTCACCTGGGTCCTGAGCTTCTGCTTCTCGGCCTCGACCATCTGCAGGTGGCTGGCCAGGGCGAGCATGACCTGGGCCTCGCCCATGCCGAGGTCTATCATCTCTATGTTCTTGGATATGAGGCTGGCCTTGTCCCGGGCCGAGGGCGCCTCCTGGGACTGCAGCCCGTTGAGCAGGCCCGTGTGCTCGACCCGCAGGGCCTCCAGGCCCTGGGCCACGGTGCGCGCCCCCGCCGTTATCTCCTCCTGGGTCATGGCCGTCATTCTCCCGATGTGCTCGATTTTTTTACTGCAACAGGAGCATCGGGCCCTTTAATGCTCTCCTTCTACTTTTTTCTCCTCACATTATTTCTCTCTCTCTCTCTTTATTTTTCTGCTTTTCGTTACGCCTTTCAGACCCGCCGCCGCCGCCGCCGCGACCAACTCCCCTTCTGCCCATTACAATTACGGGCTTGTTTCTTTTTTTCAATTATCGAGACGCATCCTGGGGATTCTTGGCTACGGTGGCCACGCTTGCACAATTTGCCCGTGTCTTGTTGCCAAGAATTAAAACTTAAATGCGCCATAGGGTAGAGGGCTACCTTCCTTGATTTTCCATCGTTCTGAGGCGCCGGGAGGAGTGGGAGTAGGAAATAACAATGATAACAACAACAATGGTAACAATGACAAATAACGCTAAATACAGGATTATTCTTTCGTCATCCACAGGCTGTAATTACGCGTGATTAATTTGACGGGAGAGAACTAAGATTACCAATGCTTTTACGATTATAGCAGATGCCGCCTTTGTCGGCGCCAACTTTCAACGTTAATAAAATCCGAGCGACAATCGAGCGACGCAAGGTTCTTTGCGCTCGGCCGAATTTTTTCTCCCTTCGATAATTCTATTCGTACTTTGTAAATTTGATCTCGCCCGCGTCGAGCTCCGGGCGCCCAAGCGCAACGACGACGATGGCTCTTGCCCGGCCCAGATGACAATGGGGCACCGCCGAGCTCTTGGGCCAAAAGTTCCCACGATCGAGAGCGAGGAAGGCAAAAACAAAAAGCAAAGAAAAAAAACAACAACAACAACAACAAACGAACGAACCAAAACGCGAATCGTCGGGAGGGCGGGACGAGACGAAGGGGGAAAAAAGAGAGTCGCGATGGACCGCGAGAGCGTCGACGAAGTCGTTGGAACGTTTGGGCGATGGGAAGGGCACGAGTGAACGATGCACCCCCGCCCCCTCGCGCGTGGGACAATTCTAAGGAAGCCAACGGGGATAAGGAGCAAGGGGCCGAGAGGGCCGCGGTAGCGCGAGAATTGATACCCGACGACGATTGTTCCTCTTTACCGGGAGGCTCGGGGGCCCGGCAGCCGATCGCTCGAGCCTCCCCCCCCCGCCCCCCCCCGTTGCAACGCTCATCGCGGAAATTCGAACTTACCACCCCGTGTCGGGAGCGAGCGCGCGTCGCGCCTTGAAACCCGCAACGCGAAAATGTCCCTCCCCCGAAAGTCGATAAAGCCGGGCATGCGTGGAAATATCCCCATGGCGCTCGGGGGGGGAGCGCGACGGACCGGCGATCAGCGCCGGGCTTCGAGACGAGCATCGTTGCCGAGTCCCACGAGCCCGGCGTCCGTTTAGGACGAGTGCCGGCAAGAGAGCCCGGGAGAGGAATAATTGCACCGGTGATCGGAGGCGTTGAGACTCGGGGACTTGGGTTTCGCACTCCACCCGCCCCCCCCCGCCTCTGCTCGCGTCCACGAGCACCCGCTGCTACGGGCTCGCAAGGGGCGAACCTTCTCGTCGTCGATCGTTCGACGCTCCTCTCCTATCTTTTTTGCTCGGACGTTGCATCCCTCGTCGCGATAATTTGGATATCGGACGCGAACGCCGAACTGCCTTTGCAATCTATTGTTATTGTTATTGTTATCATTATTATTATTATTATCATCATCATCGTTGTTATTATCAAGCATTGAAAAGTGCTTGCCCACGTTGCGCGGGGCAAAATTACAAACGATTACAATGCCGAGCGATCGTGAGCCGATGACGAAACAAATTGAATGGGAGCCTCCAAACTTTGCTTCGCCGAGCACTCGAATTAATGCCACCTGCGTGATTACGTGCAGAGGTTCATTCGACACGTGATTTTGAAGGAGGGTCGAGGGACGTCTCGAGTAATTCTCTCGTGTTTCTACCCCGTGCACGCGAAATCCTACCCTCAAAGCTTTGCAAGGATCCTGGCAAAAGTGAATTCAAGGAGGAGACGAACGGGGGAGGGAGAGAGAGAGAGAGAGAGACAGGATTGGAAGGTAAAATCAGAAGCTTCGGGAGTAAATTGAAAGGCAACGGCACGAAGTAGCGGAGGATTCGGTACACGACAGGTAGGAAATTCGACGCGATGGATCCGATTCAGGGTCTAGGGAAATTGTGAACGCAAGGACCGGAAATAAAGTGGTGGGACAACGACGACAACGGCGGGGGCAGAAGTCGACGGGGAATCGTGAAAAATGAAGGGAAAGTCAATTCCTCGAGACGCGGCGATGCCCGATTGCGAGCGAGCCAACCAAGACAATAGCGCCGAGGGTAGAGTCGAGCGCAACGATGAGCTCGATAAAGAGTAATCGGGCTTGGGGACCGACCGATGAATCCTAGGCGCGGACGCGCAGATCGACCCTGTCCTCGTGGACCGATGTCGCCGGAGAGTCTGCCCCGACGTTGCGGGCGGACACACGTCGGAGATGGGAGTCGTCCATCGATCCGTGCGACGAAGGAAGCCGCGGAGCCACGTTGGAGGCCCGTCGTCGCCGGTCTTACCCCGCTCCCCTCGTGCTCGGCCGGCTCCTGATATTCTAACGGGCTCGGGGGATTTGGATTTTGCGCTCGGACCGGTGAGACCGAGCGAGCGAGCGAGCGAGCGAGACAGAGGGATATCCAATCCCATCGATATCGCGGTCGCCGCTGTCGCGTCTGTCCCCCGCGATTAATCCACAGGGGGGGGGCTGCGACACGGCTTCGACCGCCTGCGTTACGACTGTTCCATCCGCTTTGCTATGGGCGCCCTTATGCACCGATACGCATTATTGTCGATGATTAAGAGAGAGAGCGAACGACGATCGATCGAGCAATCGATAACGAAGGCCTTTAACGTTAAATTGTTCTCCGACGAGAGTCTCGGTCGATCGTTAATTTGGCCAATCTGGCGCTTAATCGCTTAAAAATTGCAAGGCTTCTTCGGTGGTTCGAATCGATGGAAAAGTTCTCGACGCGAAGGCTTCTTCCAAAGTGCTGCTGCTGCCCCTTCCATTAGAATCCACGCGTGGGAAAGTATTTTTTCTTCCTCTTCTTCTTTTCAAACTCCTTCCAAGGGGGTGTTTTTATTTACAAAACGAACTTCCTTAATTCAAATCATCCAACGTTGTTTGTTTAACGGTGCGCTCGTCGCTTTAAATATTGCGTGCAAAAATCATCAATATTAATTACGAAGGAAATCGGTCTATACTTACAGCGTGAAAATTTCTTAGATATCGGATTTTAATAACTTATGCGGCAAAATTGTCGTGTAAGGAACAATCGATAATTCGCTTTAAGGGCAAATTGCGATGATAATTCGACGAGCGTGCAATGTATTTTTCACGAGTCCTGCAGCTCGATGGAATTGATTCTTTCTTTTTTCTTTTCTTTTTTTTTTTTTTTTTTGGCTTCCGCGTCTAGTCGAGAGAATAAAAGAAAAGAAAAGCACACACACACATACAAGCACCAGAGTGAAAACCTGCATCGTGCCACGGCTTGGACGCTCAGCTCGCACTCGCGTGTGCGCTTAGGTGTGTATACATACATATATATATATATATATATGTGTGTGTGTGTGTGTGTGCATGCGTACACTTGACGAATCCGAAAATTATTTAATAGGCTATCGAGCCTCCGAGTCCCGGGGAAGAGTAGCGTAGCGTCATTAGTGACGCGTGTACGTACGTGAGTACGCAATCGATCGAGGACGACCGTGAACAGGTTCCAAGATCTCTCAAAGGAACACCGCGTTTTAAAAAATACTTGTACTCGCACTCCACTTACATTCTATAAGCATTCAGCGTTTTCGACAGATGCGTCCTACCCATTGGTAAAGGTCGTTCCTTCGTGGTATTATCGGCTGATCAGCGGGCATCCCTCTCGCATAATTGGCACGCGCGTTTGGCCAAAGCAGGGGACGGGGGTGGAGGTGGTGGTGGGTGGGTGGGGGTGGGGGTGGCGATCGAAGACAAAAAAAAAGGCAAAAAAAGAAGGTGAGGAAGAGAGTGGAAAAATCGACGGTGGAAAAAAAAAATACCGATCGGACTCTGGCCGTGCGATCGAGCTTCCTTCGGGGGTCAGCGGCCCCTCCACCCCCGGCACTTTCGTTAACTCAGACGCGGCTCATCGCGGCCGCCGGCCGAGAGCCGTAGGACGGGCCTCGGTACGCGTGGAGCCCCGGCTCGCCGCTGATGAAATATACATGTACGGGGGAGGGAGGGGGCGCAGCGCTCGGAGGGAGGGAGAGACAGAGAGAGAGAGAGAGAGAGAGAGAGAGAGAGAGTCGGCGACGGGGCGGCCGCCGCGACTCGCACCGCTTAGGGCTTCGTATCGAACTAAGGACCCGACGAGGGTTGTCGACTGACTTCCCACCCCAGGACGTCGTCCGCCGCTCGGCGGCTGGTCGCGCGCACCGAGGATCGCGCCGCCGTAGCCCGCGTCTGCGCAGCCTTCCGGGGTTGGGGGGGGGCTCTCCTCCTCCTCCCTCCTGCTGCTGCTGCTCGCCCACCCCGCCGAGCCGAGCCGTGATCCGCGATCCGCCCTCGCTGGACCCTCCACCCACCCCACCCGCACCCCGACCGACCGACCGACCGACACGAGGTGCCGCCGCTCAAGCGATCTGCCAGTACTCGCGCGCTTGGACACGCGTCCGCGGCCCCTTGATCGCCGCCGCTCCCCCGAGCCCACCTGGACTGGGCTGCCGATCGTTTTCGATTGAATAAAGCCCGCCGTCCGTTTTTTTTTTTTCCACGGAATCACGGCCAGGGCAAAGCTACCCGAGGCTTGCGAGCTCTGCGAGAATTCGCTATCGACCCCCGAGCCACCGTCGATTGCCGATCCCCTCCGCGACCCATTCGCTCCCCGATTTATCATCGACCGATCGATCGTCGCTCCGGCGACCCAAGGACGAATTCGCCGGCAAAAGCCTCCTCCCCCCTCGGGTAGACGCGCTGCGATACCTACCGCAGCAGGAAGTGGGCGCACGTTAGCGCGTGCATTGGTATCTTTGTTGTTTGTATCCCCCCGCCCCTCTCGCTCCATCGCCGACAGGATGCGATGCGCGCGGAGTAAATTTATATTTTCCATCTAAAGCGCGCTCTCTCTCTCTCTCTCTCTTTATCTCTCTCTGCAAATACAGACGGGCAGACCCAATTATTCGACACCAATTGCCGAAGCGGGCGAAGCGGAGGCAGTAAAAGCCCAAGAGACGAAAAGCGGCCAGGTAGGCGCGAGTGGCTCGTTCGCGCTGACGCGTGAAAGTCCCGCTCGGCCGTGATAAGAGTGTCAAAACAATTAAAAAGTTCCGTCGGCGGTTGCGCTGCGTCGGTCGGCGGCAGGGGGGGGGGCGAGCGATACAAGGAGGAAGAGAAAGCCAGCGGGGAAAAGTACTCGCGGCGTATTTTTCTAATGCGCCGTTACGAGTGGGCGCATAATTGGGGGTGGGGGAGCGGGGAAGGCCTCTCTTTTACAATTGCGGCAATTGTTGATCGGCGAGCGGTGGCGTTTTGCGCTTTAAGGGGACGCGCGTTGAAATAAAGATCGCGAGCGAATCCGCGGGAAATAAATAATGGGCCCGAGCGCCCCACTACCGCGTCAATGTACAAAATTAATCGGCAAATTAATTCACTTTGTTTATAATGTCCCGAGGCTAATGCTGCTCCGGGAAAAATTAAACAATTTCTTAAGCCTGGCCTTCATTACGCACGGCTTAATATCTAACAAAGAGAGCTCAAAGCGCGTTATTGCTAAATTCATTTGTCCAACTCCTTTCTGGCAATCAATTTTCTATAGCATTGTTTTACCGGAACGTTATTTTCAATCCATTGTACTTACGTGAATCACAATGTTAGATTATTAATGCCAAATAATACAACTTGTTTCGCTAGTATGAATAATGAGCATTGGCAATGAATGGATATTGACTTGGAAGCGTTACAAAGCTTGGGCCGACGAGTATTATTTAACTTTTCGTATAAATTTCCTACCTCGAATTCGCCATTGTCGTCCCGTGTTTTTCCTCAACGCGCGAGCTTCGGCAAAATGTTACAAGCCTATTAGTCACTCGACGTACGTCTATAACATTTTATTGGCCTGAGACTTCTTTTCAATTGTATTTTGTTTTTAACGTTACCTTTCATTGATTAATTGCGCGAAGAGAATAATGCAACTTTTCCAAGGGAGCGCTCTTAAGCACTTTATACCCTTTCCTCTATACGTTTTAAATCAGCTTCTTGATTAATTTTTCATAATAATATTACATTTAGCTTTATTCGTAAAGCCTGTAAAAAATAATCTGAACTCTGTGCAATTATTGAGTGCAAATTATACGCAATGCGATGCACATTGTTGTTTTTGTTTTTAATGTATTATTGGTTCTTTTTTTGTTTTGTTTTTTTTTTAATAAAGCAATGCCATGTACGTGATTATATTTTTTATGAGGGTTTCACTTTTATGGACGAAATTGCTCAATTTTTCTTCGGCGAACAATAGCACTAAGACCTACTACTTTTTACTGAGTTTTAATAATCAGTTTCTCAGTCAAACAAATGCACATTATTATATACTGTAATTTTCAGCTACGGTAAAGTAAAATCAATTAAATTTTATTTGTCCATGAAATAATTGTAAAAAAACAGATATTAAAAATCAATAACCATAGGTAACAAAAATTATTAAATTATTTAATTACAATCGCTAAAAATATCCATGAGTTTCCTTAAGGAATATTATCATTAGAATTAATATATATAAAAAATACTTTTAGAATCTTTTGCTTTTTAAAGCTTATTGACAAAAATTAAAAGAAAAACCTATTTTATCAAGTTTTTCCAAATATTAACTGTTTATATGTATATATCGTATAAAGGGAAAAGTTTAATATCGAATCAAGTCAAAGTATATTATTAATCTAAGAAATCAATAAAATTGTCTATACAAATTTATCGACCAAGTTACGTATCCAATAAAATAAATAATCTTAAGTACAGTCCGAATCTTTTTTGAAAAACATTATGGCACGTTTTCAATACAACGCAGAATATTAACACGACTGCCTAGGAATATAAAAAATTATAAAATATTAACAAATAAACAAACTGCAGTCGTTTCAAATGTAATCGATAAAGCAAATCAATTTAAGAGGTAACAACTTAAAAGTGATATCAGTATTAAAGCTGAATGGATTTCTTGCATCAAAAAATCAAAGATAGAATTGATTTTTGAGCTCCTACGCCTTTCTATTGTAAAGTATAAGCAGGTTAATGTAACGCTTAATAGGATCAACTATAATGGCTAGTGCTTATAGTTATGTAATGGTCCATATAGTAATATTGATTAACAAATTTACTTTTTATAGTTTCTCACCGATAGCGATGCATTTATCGTTGTACTGTCTCAGATCAAACTTTTGTTCGAACACTTACCTATTTGGTATCTATATAAAGAATCAGCGCTTTCCTAATAAGTATACCAGAACTCAGTGGCTTTTTGGTAACGCATTAACAATGAGTCAAAATGTTGTACTGGTCGAATGACTCAAATTGTCCCATTGCCAAACTGCAGGTTGTCGAGATGTTAATGAGTAACGTAATCATTCGATAGGACCTTCTTTTTTTCTTGTAACAATGACAAGACAGTAGCAGAAAAGCCATTTAAGGATAATAAACAAAAATGGAAACAAGATAAAAACTCACTTTTAAAAATGGTCCATGCAGAAAAGCTGTTCCATCCAAGTGATTCTTTCAATAATCTATCGCACTCTCATCTACAAAACCAAATACAAGAGAAAGTTGTAAAAACGTAATGGAAGAGTTTAAAAAAAACTCGAGCAAGAGGCTAAACTAATTTTATTATTAATAATGTCACGTACACGGTAGGCTCGGTCGGTTATTAACAAGTTGCAACGATAAATAACGAGATCTCGGGAATTGGTTTTCGACGAGAGGCGGGGGTGGGGGGGGTCCAAAAAAAGTCAATCCCCGAGAAAAGGTGACAATCGCGGCCGACTGACAGTTCGCGAATTTCCAACCGTTGGACGGACAACGGAAGCAATAGGTCGCAATAGCACCAAGGCCAATAGCATAGAAACCGGAGTCCCTCGCCGATCTCGTTAAAACGCTCGATGAAAACCGGAATTATTTTGTACGTTCGCAAAAGAAAATGGTGGCGCGCGAGCGAGTCCGAAAAAGTGCCTCGGTACTTCACACGTTTTCTTTTTCCCGTGTCTCGTTTCCCTCCCGCGCTCGCCGCCTTCCATTCCACATCTGTTTCGACGAGACAACAGAAAGCCAATGGCTTGTATCTCCCTCTAATCGACATCGATGGGCGAGCTCCCGTTTTAACGAGGCATAAACATATTTCGCTCGGGTCGCTCGGCTATTACTCTTCGAAGGTTCCCCTCCGTTCGTCGAAGCAATGCGATATCGCTCCTTTGCCAACGTCGAAAAGGAATGGCAGTGCCGCGGCTGGGCGGGCGGGGGCGGGCCCCAGCAAAGTACCCCGAGGCCAGCAGTCGGTCCGGGCCCTACTACGCGCGACGCCCAGGGGCCCCCGGGGGCCCCCGATCAATTTAACAAGCCCAATATATCGAGAGATGCATCACTTACCGACATCACGCGCAGGCCCCCGTGGAATAATTGTTATCGTGGATCAACTTTGGGGAATTGTTTTTCTTTTTCTTTTTTTTTTTTTTTCGTTCGGCCAAGAGACCGAGCTCGCTTGGCCCACGACAAATCAAGGATGCGAAATGCGTTACCGACAATGTCACGATTCTGCGCAGTGGGGCCCCCGCGAACGATTGGCTCGCGCTTTCGCGCCTCGCGTTACGAATCGCCGCCGCGGACCTTTAAGCTGGGAAACGATATGGGATCTTTGCTCCTCAACGGCGGCCAAGGCCAACGAGAAAGTGGGATCGAGAGGTCGATCGAGCTGCACGGATAGGAGCGATGATCGATCCTCCGCTCCTCTTGGCTCGGGCTCGGTAGCTTCCCCGAAAAAGCCGGATACCGGATTAGCCGGCCGTGGAGCTTCCTACTGCGCACGTGTCCAACAGCGTACAATCCAACCTACCGAGGCGCGGCGCGACTGGCCGCTGTTTAATTTATGCCTCCTTCGGCGAATGTCGTTGCGGCCCTGCCCAATCACCCCCGCGACTCGTCGGCTACCGTCGATCCCAGATTCGTTTAGCTCGCTGTACCAACGAGCGCCGAGTCGCGAGGACGATCTCAGGGGGCGCGATCGCGACAACGGGGGGGGGGTGTTTTTTTCTATCCCCGATGGCGATCCCTCCCCCCGCGGAGACGAAAC